>OY754312.1:60327959-60927959 GCA_963573325.1 Astragalus glycyphyllos | reverse complement strand
TCTCAGATGTACATAAGTAAAAGCAAACGCATTCAGCTTAATGACCCACTTAACGAGTCTTCCTTGTAAGACGTGCCTATTAAGGAGATATGGAATGATGTCAACCTTACATACAACCAAAACTGCCTTAGGTAAAAGATAATACTCAAGTTTTGTACAAGCATAAAACAGGGATAAACAAAGTTTCTCAATAGGAGAGTATCTAGTCTCAACATCATTGAGGATCTTGCTGAGATAATATATAGCACGTTCGACGCCATTATCATCATCCTGTGCCAACAAGCAGCCGATGTCCTGCTGTTGTTTGGCTCCCCAAATCATTTCCTCTTCATTCCTCAATCGTAGCAACGGCGAGAAGGCTTTAAGCTTTCCTACCGAGTTGGGGATGAATCTCCTTAGGAAGTTGATCTTGCCTAGCAAACTCTGCAGCTCTTTCTTCGTTCTTGGTGGTCTTGCCTCTAGGATGGCTCGAGCTTTCTTTTTGTCCACTTCAATGCCCTGGCTATGCACCAGATATCCCGGGAAGTTACCTGTAGACACGCCAAAGGCACATTTAGTAGGATTCATCTTGAGATTGTGGAGTCTCATCCGCTTCAGAGCTTGTTCGAGATCCATCAGGTGGGCTTCGAAGCTTTTGGATTTGACTACTACATCATTGATGTACACTTCCATGTTTTTACCAATGAGGTCATGGAAGATGGCATTCATTGCCCTTTGGTACGTTGCCCCAGCATTCTTAATGCCAAAAGGCATCACGAGCCACTCATAGATACCTAAGGCGACTGGGCACGTAAAGGAAGTCTTATGGGTGTCGGCCTCTGCCACATAAATCTGGTTGTAACCAGAATAGCCATCCATAAAAGTCAAGATGGCGTTGTTTGCCGCGGTGTCGACCAGCATATCGGCCACAAGCATACCATACTCATTCTTTGAAGTGGCCAAATACAGGTTCCTATAATCTATACAGACCCTGACCTGGCCATTCTTCTTGATCACGGGGACTATATTAGACAGCCATTCTACGTACCTGGTAGTTCTGATGATCCCTGCCTTTAGGAGTCTTTCCACTTTGTCTTTGATCTGCGGCATTAGTTGTGGGTTGAACCTTCTCGGTGGCTGCCTGTGGTCTCGGTGGCTGCCTGTGGGGCTTGCAACCTTCCTTGATGGGTAACCTATGCTCTACCAAGGCTCTATCAAGGCCTAGCATCTCATGGTAGTCCCATGCAAAGCAGTCACGGTAATCCGGTATTAAAGCTACCAGTTGATCACGTTGTTGCGGTTGGAATTTACCGCTAACTTTATTCATTCTGGGTTCGCTCTCGGTTCCCAAATTTACTTCGACCAGGGGGTCTTGAGCCTCAAAGGTGGGTATCTTCCTCTGGATGGGCTCTATGTAGGGGGTTCGGCCGACATCGTGTCACCAAGGTCATCCAAAGCCTCTGGAGGAGTTTCTGAGCTTTCAGAGCTTTCATCCTCTCCATACACAGCACCAAACATAGCCTCTTCAATGCTAGACTATATTTGAAATAGGTGCAATCGGTCCAGCAGACTCTGTACCTCTAAAGGGAGACTAACCATTATTCTCATTGCTAGGCCGTGGGTCGGCCAACATTTTGAATTCAAAACCCTTCTTGGTCCTGTCGCATGACTCAATATTTCCTTCCTCGTAGTTCCCTGGGATGGCAATAGGACGCAGGTAGGGGGAGTAGAACACAGCCTCGAACATTTTTATCTCCGCTGGGAAAGGATTAGGATCGGCCTCTACTATTTCCACTTTGTCTTCTACCCATATCATGAGCTTCTGGTGTAGAGTGGAGGGGACGCATTCACTAGTGTGGATCCAATCTCTCCCTAGGATCACCGTGTATGAGGGCTTTCCTTCAATGACGAAGAACTCCGATCGAGTTACCTTTGACCCAACCGTTACGTCGGCCACCAACACTCCCAATGGTGGTTGGAATGAGGTCCTCGGTGTTCTTCCCTAACCTCTTCATAGTCGACAGTGGCATGATGTTCAGCACAGCACCACCATCCACGAAGACCCTATTGAACAACTTCCCATTGAGGTAGGCTTTGATGTATAATGGCTTCAGGTGTTTGGTCATATCTGCAGTTGGTTTCTCAAACAAGATGCCTTCGGTGACTGGTCCCTCGGCTTCCGTCATGGCGACCCATTCGGCCTCCTCGACGAAGACATCTCCCTCGAGGGACCTTGGTTGATCCCTGGTTCTCCAAAACTCTGGTGGAAGGAAGCCTACCATTTCTATGTCTGCATAAAACTCCCCGTCGGCTTCATCCATCAAGTCGTCTAGTATTGACTCCGTCATGGAATTCCCGTCGAAATGACCGAAGGAGTGCTCCTCTTCTTCTCCCAGGAGGTCATCTTCCTATAACTCTTGCACTGTCATCGTACTCCCATCATGAGGTCCACTAACTGGTTGGGGCTGTCCGGAACTATGAGGTCCGTAAAGGAATTCTATCACCGCCCTTGTGAGCGGGCTGTGGGGTGTGTCTACCATGCCCACCATCGCTTGGTCTCCTCCCTCGCGATCAGTAGGTGGCTCGGGGGCAGCTGCTTCGGGAAGTCGCTCTGGAGCTGTGTCCTCGGCTGGTTTTGGGAAAGCATGTTTCAACGCCGTAGCAACGGATACTACGGGGATGGTCTGGGTATTCCCATCTCTAGCGGAGGTGAGCATCTGGAGAGTTTCCTTCATCTTGTTGAAAGCTCTAGCCCTCTGTTGCCTCCTCTTTTGCGAGTAAGACTTCGACGGTACACCTGAGTCATCCACTGGTCCTACGGTACACCTGCCGGAGGTTTGACCGTCCTGGTGGCCCTTTGCTCTCGGTTATTAAGAACCGTGATGTCCACCGAGGTTGAGCTTTGGGTTTCAATGACTTGTGCCACTCTTCTTTCTTCTTTGGGGTGAGTTCCCCCGCGTGGGGTTGGCAGGGTGGCTTGATCGATGGAGTTATCGGCAGGCCTACCATGCCTCCCATGCGGGACGGGTTAGAGTTTTTCCCTCAGATCCCTGGTCTTAGGCATATGTCTCTCGGGGTTGAGGTTGCACAAATGCAACTCCCTGAGCTCGTGGGCCCACTGCAAATGCCATTAATGATCAGGGTGGTCAGTACTTAATTAGGAAGGTGGAGTGCATTCGTACACCCCTGAGTATCATTCATGCTGCACTATGCCGTTGTGGTATCATCGAAGAAGGGTGTGCCAGAAGAGACATCTGCAATGACCCTTATTGTGTTGGGGCCTGTGAGAGCTTCAAACCCATCCTCCAAGAGCTGTTAGACAGACACCTGGTCCAGGTTGGGGTTCAGGAAAAGGAAGAAAGTGTATCTACCCTGCAATCAAACAACAGAGGTTTCATGAGACCGGTTGAAATCCCTTGCAGTCTGAATTCAAGCTCGGTTGTGGCAAGACCTCTGACTGTTGTTATTCCGGTACCTACTGCTACCCTTAGTAGAGAGACTAGGGTTATTCCCTGGAGCTGCAACGTGCAAATGCAAGCAGAGGTCCCTCAGGGCGTGTTGGATATAACAAACATTGCTGGGAGTAGTGGAATTACAAGGAGTGGAAGGATGTATGTTCCTGAAAATCTTAGAAAGGAACAATCAAAGGAAGCTGAAGAAAGGGCCCGTAAGGGAAAAGATAAGGAAACTGTGGAAGTTAGAGAAGTATCAGACAAAGAAGCTCAGGAATTTCTGAAAGTAATGAGACAAAGTGAATACCAGGTGGTGGACCAGTTAAATCAAACCCCGGCCAAAATCTCAATGCTTTCGTTGTTGCTTAGTTCCGAGGCACACCGAGCTGCACTGTTGAAAATCCTGAATGAAGCACACGTACCCCATGACATTACGGTCAACCAGCTTGATGGTATTGTTGGGAACATAGTGGCATCCAACTACTTGACCTTCACAGACGCTGAGTTACCTCCGGCGGGGAAGAATCACAATCAAGCCCTTCACATCTCTGTCAAGTGTGGGGACTACATGCTGGCCAGAGTGCTCATCGACAATGGCTCGTCATTGAATGTGTTGCCCAAGTCCACAATGGATAAGTTGGATGTGGATTGCTCGTATCTGAAGCCTAGCTCCACCTTGGTTAGAGCATTTGATGGGTCTGTGAAAGAAGTTTTTGGAGAAGTAGAAGTGCCTTTGCAGGTGGGTCCCGAAGTGTTCTATGTCACATTCCAAGTCATGGATATAGCTTCCTCTTATAGCTGTCTGCTAGGACGACCTTGGATACATGCCGCTGGGGCAGTGCCATCTTCGCTCCATCAGAAACTCAAGTTTGTGGCCGAGGGCAAGTTGATAGTAATCTTCGAGGAGGAGGAAATGATGATAAACCGATTACCACCAGAATATTACGTTGAAGCAGCAGAGGAGTCTTTTGAGACTGCCTTCCAGGGATTGGAGATCTCAAATGCTATCTTTGTTGGGAGTGAGCCTCCCCAATTGAAGCCTAGGTGGTCCAAGGCGGACATGATGGTTGCAAAGGTGATGCTAGGATATGGGTATCAGGTTGGAAAAGGCCTGGGAAAAGCTGCTCAAGGAATTGTAGCACCCGTCCTGCTGAAAGGGAATACTGAAAGGTTCGGTATTGGGTACATCCCAAGCCCTGCAGACCGAGAGAGGCTAGCAGCTGATAGAAGAGAGAAATGGTTGGCAAAGCTCAGAGGAAGGACCCCCAACCAGGGAGGGATGGTCGTCGGTGATCTTAGGAACAACTTCCGAAGTGTAGGCATGCTGGACCCTGACCAGGTCAATGTGATTGAAGAAGATTCAGGCTCGGGTGACGGTGCTGTCGGCTTAGTGCGCCGTTGTGCTGCGAAAGAAAAACTCCAGAACTGGGAGGCCCTAGATTTCCCTGTGATTTTCAATTTAAAGTAATTTTTCTTCGTAATGCAAAATTCCTCGGCTCTGCCCAAGGCCTTGGGATATTTCATTCGGGCATGCATGTTTTCGTCAAACTTCATCAATGAATAAAATGTTATTTTGGAATTTTCAATAAAATTCTCTTTCTTCATCTCTCATTTGCGTGTCTTTTCTTTATTTTTATTCGCCAATCCATTTTAATGCAGATCGAATACAATTCTTGAAAGTAATAATGCCCATAACTCATACTGTGACTTTGATTACCCGGTTAACCAAACTGAGAGAGAAAGGCTGAAGACAACTGGGATGTTTCTTCGGAATTAATAAGTGAAGAATTGGCTAAGGCTGTAGAAATTCATGATGCCACAACTAGGTTGGGCAATGAAGTCAAAGCACAAGTTCAAGCAAAGTGGAGCAATGCTGAGGAAACCAAACAAATGTTACAAGCGAACCTCTTTCGCGACCAAACCCTTTCCCTTCCTCAGATCAACCAACTTTCCCATTTCCCATTACAAGTACCCCATCACAAAAAAAAATTTCATAACCAAATGCCTGCCATCGCCACCTTCCTCACTACCAGTGGCCCTTCTACAAAATCAACCCATCTCATTTGCTCCTCCCTCTGAACCTCCTGTCACCCCAGTTAATACCAGAACCCAATCAAGCATCCTCCAATCGCTGCAGGGGTTTCATTGCCATTATCTTTCCAATCACCCCAGACAAGGATCACTTCAAATATCCAAAAACAGTGTATCACTTTTATCAGCTCACTCAACTCAAAAGCAAAAAAAGAAAAAATCAGAAAAAATGAAACAAAAAAGAACAGATTCAAAAAATGAAAATCCCAAAAATGAAAAAACAAGGGAAAAAGAGACGAAAGAAATATAAGTTGTGAGCTGATACATTTGGCCATAAAGCGTAAGAGATCCTTGTCTCAATGAACCTTCCTACACCTTGTTGTGTATGACCACCCTTTCTTCCATAAACCTTCAAACACTTCATCATTCCTATACATCTCTCCTTTCGTAAAACCGCAAACACTACCTCGACCTCATCATCCCGCCCTCCACAAACCCTCAGTCCTTCCTCAGACTCCACCATCAGATTTGCAATCAAGCTGTTGTGCAAGAATAAGAGAACAAAGTGGTCCGTCCTCATGAGGAATCAAGTGACATGATCAATTTGAGCAAAGGAGAGGATTGACGCCATGATAAAGAGCAATGAATCAACAAGTTTGTGTAAATCACCCTTCTGACATAAGACACTTGCCATTATAACAAAGTCTGTAATTACCAAAGTTCGGTCTGTTGCACAGCTTTCCAAGCTAAGGTAGTCACAAATGACAGTATGAAGACTCCAGGTCAAGCATCATGATCCCTCCCTACGCCACCCTAAAAATGGGGCAGTTAGAGACAATCAACAAAGGATATCAAGGACGATGATGACCTTCATGGAAATCAGGCTTCGTTTTACACTCTAACAGGGGCAAACCCCATATGATGGAAGTAATACTTTCATTGAGCCTTATCAAACCAAAGTACATTTGTCTTATGTCAGAAGAAGATTAAGAGAAAGCTCAAACCGAAGAAAGCTCATCTTCAACAATTTCAAAGAAGACTCAATGCTCAAAAAGATCATGAACCTCCAAAGGGATTCCCATGGAGATGAACCCGGTATCATGAAGACGAAGAACTTATTCTCCGGAGGGGCCTTTAATTCTTGCAAAATGGGATGCAAGAAAAGAAAACCCCAGTTTCCAGTAAATTCAGAAAGGAGTATGCCTAAAGAAATAAATGAAAAAAGAGAAAGATGAGCCAAGTAAGAATCAGCTCGCTAGGTTGAAAACCCGCAAAGGGTGGGCTAGGCAAAACCAGAGCGACCCGGTGGATTGAAAACCCGCAAAGGGCGATCCAGGCAAAAATTAGGGTCGGAAAACTTGGACTTGAAATGAAAAAGGCAACTAGCACTCCCGAAGATTTGGATAAGGGGTTGATCAAGGTCACAAGTATGAACGGTGGGCACCGTTACTTCAAGGATAGAATCACAGGATTTGTTCCTTTTTCTTGTATTTTATCAGTTTAGAATAAAGATTGCAATTGTACTTTCAACTAGCGTGACTTTCTGCACGACCAGTTTCCATATCAGCAAAAGTCCAACTTTTCTTTCATATGTGTGCTTTTCGTGTCTTTACCTTCATTTATTCAGTTTCTTTCAAAATAATGATTTTATGATTGATGAAATTGAATTGCAAAACATGTGCATACATTCAGAGCATTACAGATTATTACGAAATCTTTGAAAATCAGAAAAGGAAAAAATGGTTTCCTAAAATGGGTAAAGCTGGAAAAAAAAAAGTCACATGCACTGTCACCTTAAAAATAACAAGATCATTGCAAACCAACGCGCAACCCTTGCGTTATCACCATCCTGGAACGGTCTTCGTGTTAAGTGCCCCAAGTCCCGCGGATTGATTTAACCAGCAAAAAAAAAAAAAAAAAAAAAACACACATTTTCATATCATTCATCATTCCTATATCATCCATGTCATCAAACAGTAGAGCATTATACTTTCATATTCGCATCCCAGAAGGGTGAAAAGAAACAGAAGAAAAAGAAAAAGGAAAATCAAACAGAAAAAACATCTCACCAAATCAATCATTGCATCCATGTGCATCCCAGCATCAAAAGCCTGCATTCCATGCATCATTCAAAACTTCCCAATTTTCAAAAAGAAACTCAGTTGCTTTGGACTCGTTAGTCCCCAAAATTTTCAAAAAAAGTCAGTTACTTTGGACCAATGGGTCCCCGAAATCTCATTTTCAGAAAATCATCATGGCACCGAGTTAGTGAACTCCATCAGCACAGAGTTAGTAAACTCCTAGATTTAGTGAACTCCTTCCACATATCACAACGTCGCGTACGAGCGCGCGGCAGATCCTATAGACTTCGTTAAGTCCATCGGATTAATTATGTCAACCTAAGGCATAGCGTAGATCCATTGATCATATCAGTTCCGGACCTGATATTGATCGGCCGCTCGAAAAGGCCACCCCCAGAGCTCGGACTCGACGAGAGTCCGTTAAAAGGTTTTAGGCAACCTCCGAATCCCCTAATTTACGGCACTTCCCATTTACTGCTTTCATTTACTGCTTTACGCAATTTACTGCTTTCTCGTCGACGCGACAAGTGTTGACTCTCTCTCTCTCAAAAGAAGAGAGATCAAAGAAAGGAAACAAAAAAAGAGAAAAAAAAAAGAAAAGGAAAATTCGGGTTTCTCTAAGTAGACAAAATTAGTATTATTTCTGAATTCTTTATTTCTATTTTGCCTCGGAATATGTTTTGGCCAATTCACATTCCTTGGTAAAATCCAAATAAAGAGGGGCAGCTGTCATACCCTAATTTTGTCCGCCTAGGTTTAAAACCCTAATTTTCCGCAAAAATAAATAAATTGAGAAGTGTGGTTTTATTTTGAAGAGTGAAGAGCATTGTGCATGCATTTTTGGGTTTTAAAAGTCATTCTAGGGCTTTTAAATTCATTGTTAGAGTGGAAATGCATTTGTTGTTGAAAAACAAGGTTTTTAGGGCAAAAGGGTATTTTGGTCATTGTCAAAAGAGGATAATTTTTTTATCAAGAATCATTGTGCAATTTTAGAGAAATTTATTTGAGGCAAAACATTTTTGGTCATGTATGTATGTATGCGCATGCATGTATACATTGTGCACAAAATTCAAATTCAAAAAAGGCATCAAAAAGGAATATTCTACAAAAAGTTCCAAGATGTGATTTTTATGACATTTTTGGTCATGGTGATCACATAAAATGGCATATTCCTCAAGATACCTTGTATGTGGCCTAAATTGGGTGCATTTTTGTACAATTATCCTAAGAAGAATAATCAAAAATGAAGGGATAATGGAATGGTCATATAATAGTACAATAGTACAAGATGACAACTAGCAAAACTTGGTCACCAAGGACCCCTCCCTTGCTATTTCGAATTTCTCCTCTCTATTCTCTCATTTTGTGTTTTCTCAATGTCCTCAATCCATGTGAGCCTCAATCCTAGCCTTTGATTCAAAATTAAAATCAAATCCTAGAGCACAACTAGTGCACAATGACCTAACCACCCTTAAACCTAATTGCTTTCTATATATACCCTATTCACCTCACAAGAAAGGAGCTCTTGGCCTCATTTTCACTCACACAACCCTAGCACACAACTCCCTCTCCTAATTCCCTCTCTTGGCCGAAATCATATCATCCTCTTCCTCCATCAATTTTTCACTTCTCCTTCACCAAATCACCATTTTTTCACCTCATTTCCATTCCTACTTCATATATCTTCCTTCTCTCCTAATTTAATTCAAGCTTGCATCATCAAAGGGCATTTTTAAGCAAGCATTTCGTGGGTTTCATTGAAGTTTGGTGAAGATTCAAGTTGATTTGTGGTCTTGTTCTCCATATTAGTCATTCCTTAGCTTGGATTTGAGGTAAACTTCTTAAAACCTAGCATCATCTTCAACTTTTTTTGCATCAAAATGTAGATATCATGTTTCTAATTTTTCATCCTACCATATTCATGCATTTTAGTGTTGTTATATTGTTGATTTGTTGATTGCTGTTGGTGAGAGGTGTCTCAAACATTTTGACAAGCACTTAGGGAGGCTTGGGTGTTTGAGATTGCTTCTCACCCTTGAATAAATTGTGATTTGTGTTGTTATCATTTTGCTTGTTGCATTTTGTGAAATAAAATTGTGTTAGGAAGCTATGAATGTTTCGCACCTTTAGTATAAAATAGGTTTAATCGAGTTTTGATGCATTTCTTTATGCAATCTTGTTATTGGGGCTTGATTTTGAAGTTCCCATGTCCAAACATGTTGTTTGATTTTGCAAATATTCATTTTTCATGCCTTCTTACTTTCACAAAAATCAAAAAAATATGAATAGTTGTTGATTTTGGTGTTTGATTGCTTGGATCTTGTGAATAAATGTTCCTAAGTCTTGCTAGTGTCATTTGCTTGCTTGATTTGGTTGAATTGTTGAAATAAATTGACGATTAATTTGTGATTTGAGAAAATGAATTTGGGTTTTGGTTCATTTATGGTCCACAAATGATCTTGGGTTATGCTAAGTTGGCAAGAGATAGGTTACTTCAACCTTGATGCCTATGCTTGTAAGCATTTAAAAATTCAATTCCCATTTGATGTGCTTGTGAAATGTGAGCAAAAAGGGGTCTATAAACAATTGAATTTGCGCACATGATTGGTCTCCAATGACCTTGATGCATCCTCAAGTTTAATCATGCTTTATTTGCTCTTTGAGTTTAATGTAAATTGTTGTTTGAAGCTTGTGAAGTTTTGGCAAAGGATAGGCCACTTAGAGCCTTGATGCATTAAATTGTTGTGGTGCATTAAAATGTTGAATTGGTGTTCACAATTTGCTTGTTTTGATTTCCACCAATTGTTACTCGTTAGTAACTCTCCAAAACTTCAAAACCATGTTGCATACAAAGAACAACTTGTTACTCGTTAGTAACGTTCCAACTTCAAAACATTTTTTTTGCATTTACATAATCATTGATAAACAACTTCACTTCTTCTCAAAACAATTTCAAACTATTTTTCACAAATCACACTTTGTTGGCGGTAATGCGAAGCCTTTGCTTGCACGACTATCAACAATGGGGTGCTAGTGATGATCACTCGAAACCTTTGTTGTTTGATCATCATGAACATCCGATTTTCCAAAATCTTGTTCCAAATCAAACTTTGTTGAGGATAATGCGAAGCCTTTGCTTGCACGATTGTCAACAATGGGGTGCTAGTGGTGATCACTTGGAGTCTTTGCTCAATTGATTATCATGAACACTCATTTTTCAAAAGAACTCTCATTTCACAAATTAAAAACTTTGTTGAGGATAATGCGAAGCCTTTGCTTGCACGATCGTCAATAATGGGATGCTAGTGGTGATCACTCGAAACCTTTGTTGTTTGATCACTGTGAACATTCAATTTTCACAATTAAACAACTAAAAAATAAAAACCTTTTCTCGACAACCGAGAACTACGTAAGCTTTGAATTCTCCATCGCACCGGGAGATACGTAGGAGCGGGTCACATTCCCGTCAAGCACGACAAATGAAAACCATTTTCTTTTCAAAAAAACAAACCCTTTTCCAAAACAAGGCAATTTCTAAAAACAAAACAATTTTCGAAAACAAGAACTACGTTGCTTTGATTCCCTCCCCAGGATACGTAGGCACGGTGCCCTCCCGTCAAGCGCAAAAGATTAAATTTTCCTTAAGTTTTTTTTTTTTCCATAAAGTAAGGAGAGATAAAGAGAGATAAAAACAAAGCATTTCTTAAATCAACCTTTTAAATCACACGTCAAATCGAGGTTCCCTTTCAGTAGAAAGGATGTGTGGGGTGCTCGTACCTTCCCCATGCATAACCGACCCCCGAACTCAAATCTCGTGGTTCCAAGGACCATTGTCTTTCAAGAAAGGTTTTTTTCAATGTTTTACCTCTAAAAAAATATTGGTGGCGACTCCAATTCATGTTGTGCGAAGAGAAATCCCTCCAAAGGATTTTTCGGGGTGCAACAGCTGGCGACTCCGCTGGGGACCTTTCTTTAGTGGGTCGAGCCAATCGATTCGACATGTGATTTATTTCGTTGATTTGAATGCTTTGTTATATCTCTTCTCCTTTCCCTTTCTTCTTTCTTTCCTTTGCCTTTAAAAACATGCTTGCATTATTCTTAGAATTGTCGTGTGCATTCTTTTGATGTTGTGCTTGCGTGCATTGTGTGTTAGCCTTCTTCCTCTTCTATATTTGCTTCTTGAGTAAAATAAGAGTAGCTTCTTCTTCTTCTCCTCTTACTTTCATTGTTTATATGCTTTTCTCATACATTTCCCCAATCCTAGCATGTTCCCCTCTTCTTTGCTCCCTTTCTTGAGGTAAGCTCATGCATTTTCCCTAATCCTATTATGTCCCCTCCTCTAGGCTCCCTTTCTTAAGGTAAGCAATGCTTGCGATTGTTGTTGGAACCCTAGGTTAGTATACTTATGTTGAAATGATATTGAACCCTAGGGTAGACGACATGCTGTTGCTTGATATTGTCTGGACTGTTTTGGTTTCCCTTTGCAGGTGGGGTTTGGGTAGATTTTTAGGTGTTGTGCCCTCATCACACACTGCACACCTTATATTTGTGAGCATTGAGTGGGGCCTAAAACCCAAGGTCTGCAAAGAACCCTAGGAGAGTGGAAATGAGTAGTGACTGCCATTCGTAGACCGTTGTCTGTCTGGCTCTCATGAAAGTTTCGCCCAAGAGTGCGCTTTCTTCATGATACCTCACAATCGGTAGCTCTCTACGATTGTGGGTGTATTCATGAGAGAGACTTTAGCTCTTGGTTGCCATTGTGAGGCAGTGACCAAAACCCACATGGGAGGATTACCCTTGTCGTTGACTTTAGAGCCTACGATCCTTACCCATTTGTAGGACACGGGGGCACGCAAATTGTGTGTTGCATTAGCTTAGGCATCCTCTTTCGAAACTCTTTTACCAAAAATGTAGAAAGTAATTTCCTTTTTCCCTCATAAACACCTATATGAGGTGGCATATAGTGGGTATTTTCAAAAATGTTTTGAACCGCCACCAATAAACATCATTTTCTTCTCTCTTTTCTATAAAAGGTCATAATCATCACATCTGCATCATTTTGCATCATCATCATTGCATTCGCATCTAACAAAATTTTGAAAAAAAAAACCTCCATTCTTTGCATCCTCCATGCATTAAAGTTGTTTGCCGGAGATCGCAACGTAACACAAAGTCTTGTCATAGGTGTGTAAGAAACGGAATGGAATCAAAAGGCAAAACCGTTTTCAATTCAATGCTTCCTGTCGTGAAAGAGATTGATATGGCTAGTCTGAAAGAGTATGCATCCCTCCTTTAACACCTATGACAAGACGAGTTGCACCGCGATTCCCGGCAATAAACATAATAACATGCATATTGCATTGCATTTGCATCATTTGTCTTTATGTTCATGAAAAATAAAAAATAAAAAAAATGTTCCGTCCACAGAAGTAAGACAAGCTGGTTAATCATCGATATTGGACGCGATCACCGGCAAGAAATATGGCCAACAATCAAGACGACGCGAATCTGGGCAATTATCAACCAATCCAGAATGATGTAGTTCCAGAAGGTCCGAATCCAAATGGTCAGGGTCAGCATGATCAGAATCAAGAGAATCGAGCAATCAGGGCTGAGATGGAAGTTATAAGAGCCCAAATGGCAGAGATCATAAGAGTGTTAAGTGCCTTAAGGGATGCTGGCATAACTGAAGGTGCTGCTGCCGCAGGAGTGGATCCTCCTCCTGGACCTAGAGTCTCTCAGGCTCTCCAGAACGTGCAATGGCCTCCTTATGGTCTCCCATTAGGGTACACACCCCCTGCTGCCGGTGCAAACCCAGAAAGTGGTCCTTCGGGAACCACAGGACAGACCCAGCCTGAATCAGCTGTGAATGAAGTTGGAACGGGGACACCTCAGGTTCAAATTCAGATTCCTACTCCTGCTATTACCCCGGGAACTCCGTTTGGCTTCAATTCTCCAGCAACAATCCATCCACAAGTTCAGGGTCCAATTCCTCAGATTATCGCTCACTCACGTGACCCACACGTGACCCCAGCTGTGGTGTCGATGAATAATCTTCACTACGGTGTGAGTGGTTTTCCGCCGAATTACCCTGATGAAGCTAGAAGTCAGTACCAGATGTTAGAAGAAAGATTGAGAGCTGTTGAAGGAACAGGTTCCCGGGCTGGGAACGCCCATGAGTTATGCTTGGTCCCTAATCTAGTCCTGCCACCCAAGTTCAAAGCACCATTTTTCGACAAGTACAAAGGAGCAACCTGCCCGCGCAGCCATGTGACGATGTATTGCCGGAAGATGACTGCCCACGCCCGTGATGATAACCTGATGATACATTGCTTTCAGGAAAGCTTAGCTGAAGCTCCCCTTGAATGGTATATGCAACTGGAGCCAACTAATATCCGTTGTTGGAAGGATCTGGCGGATGCCTTTATCCGTCAATACCAGTACAACAGTGATTTAGCCCCGGATAGGACCCAGCTGCAATGTATGTCTAAGAAGGATAATGAGACATTCAAGGAATACGCCCAGAGGTGGAGGAACCTCGCTGCACAAGTAAAACCCTCCCTGCTTGATAAAGAGATGGTCCATATGTTCATGGAAACTCTTCCCCCAGTGTTCTATGATCGTTTGGTCGGCAGCGTGGCTTCGAATTTCTCGGAGATGGTTGTCATTGGAGAAAGAGTGGAGAACGGCATGCGCAGCAGAAGAATAGCCCATGGCCCAACGCCTCCTTCCCATCAGAAAAAGCCTTTTTTTGGTGCCCACAAGAAGAAGGAGGGAGAAACTAATGCAATCAGCGGAGCTAGCGGTCCATCACACAACAATCCCCCACAAGCCATTCCAGTTCCTGCTCAGACGCCGCCTGCTCAGCCATTCCAGTCCAACAATCAGTACAGAAACTACAATGAAAAAAAGCCTGTTGTCTTTGAACCTATACCCATGTCGTACACGGATTTGTTCAATTATCTCATTGCCAACAAGTTAATCAGCGCTCGTCAGAAGAAACCATATCAGCCTCCCTATCCCAGAGGGTATAATGCAAATGCTACCTGTGCTTTTCATTCTGGGGCAGTAGGTCATGTGGTGGAGGATTGTAAGGCGTTCAAGTACGTTGTGCAAGACCTGCTTGATGCAAAGAGTATATCATTTCAGCAACCTAATGTAACCACCAACCCGTTGCCGGGGCATGGTGGGCCCACTGCAAATGCCATTAATGATCAGGGTGGTCAGTACTTAATTAGGAAGGTGGAGTGCATTCGTACACCCCTGAGTATCATTCATGCTGCACTATGCCGTTGTGGTATCATCGAAGAAGGGTGTGCCAGAAGAGACATCTGCAATGACCCTTATTGTGTTGGGGCCTGTGAGAGCTTCAAACCCATCCTCCAAGAGCTGTTAGACAGACACCTGGTCCAGGTTGGGGTTCAGGAAAAGGAAGAAAGTGTATCTACCCTGCAATCAAACAACAGAGGTTTCATGAGACCGGTTGAAATCCCTTGCAGTCTGAATTCAAGCTCGGTTGTGGCAAGACCTCTGACTGTTGTTATTCCGGTACCTACTGCTACCCTTAGTAGAGAGACTAGGGTTATTCCCTGGAGCTGCAACGTGCAAATGCAAGCAGAGGTCCCTCAGGGCGTGTTGGATATAACAAACATTGCTGGGAGTAGTGGAATTACAAGGAGTGGAAGGATGTATGTTCCTGAAAATCTTAGAAAGGAACAATCAAAGGAAGCTGAAGAAAGGGCCCGTAAGGGAAAAGATAAGGAAACTGTGGAAGTTAGAGAAGTATCAGACAAAGAAGCTCAGGAATTTCTGAAAGTAATGAGACAAAGTGAATACCAGGTGGTGGACCAGTTAAATCAAACCCCGGCCAAAATCTCAATGCTTTCGTTGTTGCTTAGTTCCGAGGCACACCGAGCTGCACTGTTGAAAATCCTGAATGAAGCACACGTACCCCATGACATTACGGTCAACCAGCTTGATGGTATTGTTGGGAACATAGTGGCATCCAACTACTTGACCTTCACAGACGCTGAGTTACCTCCGGCGGGGAAGAATCACAATCAAGCCCTTCACATCTCTGTCAAGTGTGGGGACTACATGCTGGCCCGAGTGCTCATCGACAATGGCTCGTCATTGAATGTGTTGCCCAAGTCCACAATGGATAAGTTGGATGTGGATTGCTCGTATCTGAAGCCTAGCTCCACCTTGGTTAGAGCATTTGATGGGTCTGTGAAAGAAGTTTTTGGAGAAGTAGAAGTGCCTTTGCAGGTGGGTCCCGAAGTGTTCTATGTCACATTCCAAGTCATGGATATAGCTTCCTCTTATAGCTGTCTGCTAGGACGACCTTGGATACATGCCGCTGGGGCAGTGCCATCTTCGCTCCATCAGAAACTCAAGTTTGTGGCCGAGGGCAAGTTGATAGTAATCTTCGGGGAGGAGGAAATGATGATAAACCGATTACCACCAGAATATTACGTTGAAGCAGCAGAGGAGTCTTTTGAGACTGCCTTCCAGGGATTGGAGATCTCAAATGCTATCTTTGTTGGGAGTGAGCCTCCCCAATTGAAGCCTAGGTGGTCCAAGGCGGACATGATGGTTGCAAAGGTGATGCTAGGATATGGGTATCAGGTTGGAAAAGGCCTGGGAAAAGCTGCTCAAGGAATTGTAGCACCCGTCCTGCTGAAAGGGAATACTGAAAGGTTCGGTATTGGGTACATCCCAAGCCCTGCAGACCGAGAGAGGCTAGCAGCTGATAGAAGAGAGAAATGGTTGGCAAAGCTCAGAGGAAGGACCCCCAACCAGGGAGGGATGGTCGTCGGTGATCTTAGGAACAACTTCCGAAGTGTAGGCATGCTGGACCCTGACCAGGTCAATGTGATTGAAGAAGATTCAGGCTCGGGTGACGGTGCTGTCGGCTTAGTGCGCCGTTGTGCTGCGAAAGAAAAACTCCAGAACTGGGAGGCCCTAGATTTCCCTGTGATTTTCAATTTAAAGTAATTTTTCTTCGTAATGCAAAATTCCTCGGCTCTGCCCAAGGCCTTGGGATATTTCATTCGGGCATGCATGTTTTCGTCAAACTTCATCAATGAATAAAATGTTATTTTGGAATTTTCAATAAAATTCTCTTTCTTCATCTCTCATTTGCGTGTCTTTTCTTTATTTTTATTCGTCAATCCATTTTAATGCAGATCGAATACAATTCTTGAAAGTAATAATGCCCATAACTCATACTGTGACTTTGATTACCCGGTTAACCAAACTGAGAGAGAGGCTGAAGACAACTGGGATGTTTCTTCGGAATTAATAAGTGAAGAATTGGCTAAGGCTGTAGAAATTCATGATGCCACAACTAGGTTGGGCAATGAAGTCAAAGCACAAGTTCAAGCAAAGTGGAGCAATGCTGAGGAAACCAAACAAATGTTACAATCGAACCTCTTTCGCGACCAAACCCTTTCCCTTCCTCAGATCAACCAACTTTCCCATTTCCCATTACAAGTACCTCATCACAAAAAAAAAAATTCATAACCAAATGCCTGCCATCGCCACCTTCCTCACTACCAGTGGCCCTTCTACAAAATCAACCCATCTCATTTGCTCCTCCCTCTGAACCTCCTGTCACCCCAGTTAATACCAGAACCCAATCAAGCATCCTCCAATCGCTGCAGGGGTTTCATTGCCACTATCTTTCCAATCACCCCAGACAAGGATCACTTCAAATATCCAAAAACAGTGTATCACTTTTATCAGCTCACTCAACTCAAAAGCAAAAAAAGAAAAAATCAGAAAAAATGAAACAAAAAAGAACAGATTCAAAAAATGAAAATCCCAAAAATGAAAAAACAAGGGAAAAAGAGACGAAAGAAATATAAGTTGTGAGCTGATACATTTGGCCATAAAGCGTAAGAGATCCTTGTCTCAATGAACCTTCCTACACCTTGTTGTGTATGACCACCCTTTCTTCCATAAACCTTCAAACACTTCATCATTCCTATACATCTCTCCTTTCGTAAAACCGCAAACACTACCTCGACCTCATCATCCCGCCCTCCACAAACCCTCAGTCCTTCCTCAGACTCCACCATCAGATTTACAATCAAGCTGTTGTGCAAGAATAAGAGAACAAAGTGGTCCGTCCTCATGAGGAATCAAATGACATGATCAATTTGAGCAAAGGAGAGGATTGACGCCATGATAAAGAGCAATGAATCAACAAGTTTGTGTAAATCACCCTTCTGACATAAGACACTTGCCATTATAACAAAGTCTGTAATTACCAAAGTTCCGTCTGTTGCACAGCTTTCCAAGCTAAGGTAGTCACAAATGACAGTATGAAGACTCCAGGTCAAGCATCATGATCCCTCCCTACGCCACCCTAAAAATGGGGCAGTTAGAGACAATCAACAAAGGATATCAAGGACGATGATGACCTTCATGGAAATCAGGCTTCGTTTTACACTCTAACAGGGGCAAACCCCATATGATGGAAGTAATACTTTCATTGAGCCTTATCAAACCAAAGTACATTTGTCTTATGTCAGAAGAAGATTAAGAGAAAGCTCAAACCGAAGAAAGCTCATCTTCAACAATTTCAAAGAAGACTCAATGCTCAAAAAGATCATGAACCTCCAAAGGGATTCCCATGGAGATGAACCCGGTATCATGAAGACGAAGAACTTATTCTCCGGAGGGGCCTTTAATTCTTGCAAAATGGGATGCAAGAAAAGAAAACCCCAGTTTCCAGTAAATTCAGAAAGGAGTATGCCTAAAGAAATAAATGAAAAAAGAGAAAGATGAGCCAAGTAAGAATCAGCTCGCTAGGTTGAAAACCCGCAAAGGGTGGGCTAGGCAAAACCAGAGCGACCCGGTGGATTGAAAACCCGCAAAGGGCGATCCAGGCAAAAATTAGGGTCGGAAAACTTGGACTTGAAATGAAAAAGGCAACTAGCACTCCCGAAGATTTGGATAAGGGGTTGATCAAGGTCACAAGTATGAACGGTGGGCACCGTTACTTCAAGGATAGAATCACAGGATCTGTTCCTTTTTCTTGTATTTTATCAGTTTAGAATAAAGATTGCAATTGTACTTTCAACTAGCATGACTTTCTGCACGACCAGTTTCCATATCAGCAAAAGTCCAACTTTTCTTTCATATGTGTGCTTTTCGTGTCTTTACCTTCATTTATTCAGTTTCTTTCAAAATAATGATTTTATGATTGATGAAATTGAATTGCAAAACATGTGCATACATTCAGAGCATTACAGATTATTACGAAATCTTTGAAAATCAGAAAAGGAAAAAATGGTTTCCTAAAATGGGTAAAGCTGGAAAAAAAGAAACAGAAGAAAAGAAAAAGAAAAAGGAAAATCAAACAGAAAAAACATCTCACCAAATCAATCATTGCATCCATGTGCATCCCAGCATCAAAAGCCTGCATTCCATGCATCATTCAAAACTTCCCAATTTTCAAAAAGAAACTCAGTTGCTTTGGACTCGTTAGTCCCCAAAATTTTCAAAAAAAGTTAGTTACTTTGGACCAATGGGTCCCCGAAATCTAATTTTCAGAAAATCATCATGGCACCGAGTTAGTGAACTCCATCAGCACAGAGTTAGTAAACTCCCAGAGTTAGTGAACTCCTTCCACAGATCACAACGTCGCGTACGAGCGCGCGGCAGATCCTACAGACTTCGTTAAGTCCATCGGACTAATTATGTCAACCTAAGGCATAGCGTAGATCCATTGATCATATCAGTTCCGAACCTGATATTGATCGGCCGCTCGAAAAGGCCAGCCCCAGAGCTCGGACTCGACGAGAGTCCGTTAAAAGGTTTTAGGCAACCTCCGAATCCCCTAATTTACGGCACTTCCCATTTACTGCTTTCATTTACTGCTTTACGCAATTTACTGCTTTCTCGTCGACGCGACAAGTGTTGACTCTCTCTCTCTCAAAAGAAGAGAGATCAAAGAAAGGAAACAAAAAAAGAGAAAAAAAAAAAGAAAAGGAAAATTCGGGTTTCTCTAAGTAGACAAAATTAGTATTATTTCTGAATTCTTTATTTCTATTTTGCCTCGGAATATGTTTTGGCCAATTCATATTCCTTGGTAAAATCCAAATAAAGAGGGGCAGCTGTCATACCCTAATTTTGTCCGCCTAGGTTTAAAACCCTAATTTTCCGCAAAAATAAATAAATTGAGAAGTGTGGTTTTATTTTGAAGAGTGAAGAGCATTGTGCATGCATTTTTGGGTTTTAAAAGTCATTCTAGGGCTTTTAAATTCATTGTTAGAGTGGAAATGCATTTGTTGTTGAAAAACAAGGTTTTTAGGGCAAAAGGGTATTTTGGTCATTGTTAAAAGAGGATAATTTTTTTATCAAGAATCATTGTGCAATTTTAGAGAAATTTATTTGAGGCAAAACATTTTTGGTCATGTATGTATGTATGCGCATGCATGTATACATTGTGCACAAAATTCAAATTCAAAAAAGGCATCAAAAAGGAATATTCTACAAAAAGTTCCAAGATGTGATTTTTATGACATTTTTGGTCATGGTGATCACATAAAATGGCATATTCCTCAAGATACCTTGTATGTGGCCTAAATTGGGTGCATTTTTGTACAATTATCCTAAGAAGAATAATCAAAAATGAAGGGATAATGGAATGGTCATATAATAGTACAATAGTACAAGATGACAACTAGCAAAACTTGGTCACCAAGGACCCCTCCCTTGCTATTTCGAATTTCTCCTCTCTATTCTCTCATTTTGTGTTTTCTCAATGTCCTCAATCCATGTGAGCCTCAATCCTAGCCTTTGATTCAAAATTAAAATCAAATCCTAGAGCACAACTAGTGCACAATGACCTAACCACCCTTAAACCTAATTGCTTTCTATATATACCCTATTCACCTCACAAGAAAGGAGCTCTTGGCCTCATTTTCACTCACACAACCCTAGCACACAACTCCCTCTCCTAATTCCCTCTCTTGGCCGAAATCATATCATCCTCTTCCTCCATCAATTTTTCATTTCTCCTTCACCAAATCACCATTTTTTCACCTCATTTCCATTCCTACTTCATATATCTTCCTTCTCTCCTAATTTAATTCAAGCTTGCATCATCAAAGGGCATTTTTAAGCAAGCATTTCGTGGGTTTCATTGAAGTTTGGTGAAGATTCAAGTTGATTTGTGGTCTTGTTCTCCATATTAGTCATTCCTTAGCTTGGATTTGAGGTAAACTTCTTAAAACCTAGCATCATCTTCAACTTTTTTTGCATCAAAATGTAGATATCATGTTTCTAATTTTTCATCCTACCATATTCATGCATTTTAGTGTTGTTATATTGTTGATTTGTTGATTGCTGTTGGTGAGAGGTGTCTCAAACATTTTGACAAGCACTTAGGGAGGCTTGGGTGTTTGAGATTGCTTCTCACCCTTGAATAAATTGTGATTTGTGTTGTTATCATTTTGCTTGTTGCATTTTGTGAAATAAAATTGTGTTAGGAAGCTATGAATGTTTCGCACCTTTAGTATAAAATAGGTTTAATCGAGTTTTGATGCATTTCTTTATGCAATCTTGTTATTGGGGCTTGATTTTGAAGTTCCCATGTCCAAACATGTTGTTTGATTTTGCAAATATTCATTTTTCATGCCTTCTTACTTTCACAAAAATCAAAAAAATATGAATAGTTGTTGATTTTGGTGTTTGATTGCTTGGATCTTGTGAATAAATGTTCCTAAGTCTTGCTAGTGTCATTTGCTTGCTTGATTTGGTTGAATTGTTGAAATAAATTGACGATTAATTTGTGATTTGAGAAAATGAATTTGGGTTTTGGTTCATTTATGGTCCACAAATGATCTTGGGTTATGCTAAGTTGGCAAGAGATAGGTTACTTCAACCTTGATGCCTATGCTTGTAAGCATTTAAAAATTCAATTCCCATTTGATGTGCTTGTGAAATGTGAGCAAAAAGGGGTCTATAAACAATTGAATTTGCGCACATGATTGGTCTCCAATGACCTTGATGCATCCTCAAGTTTAATCATGCTTTATTTGCTCTTTGAGTTTAATGTAAATTGTTGTTTGAAGCTTGTGAAGTTTTGGCAAAGGATAGGCCACTTAGAGCCTTGATGCATTAAATTGTTGTGGTGCATTAAAATGTTGAATTGGTGTTCACAATTTGCTTGTTTTGATTTCCACCAATTGTTACTCGTTAGTAACTCTCCAAAACTTCAAAACCATGTTGCATACAAAGAACAACTTGTTACTCGTTAGTAACGTTCCAACTTCAAAACATTTTTTTTGCATTTACATAATCATTGATAAACAACTTCACTTCTTCTCAAAACAATTTCAAACTATTTTTCACAAATCACACTTTGTTGGCGGTAATGCGAAGCCTTTGCTTGCACGACTATCAACAATGGGGTGCTAGTGATGATCACTCGAAACCTTTGTTGTTTGATCATCATGAACATCCGATTTTCCAAAATCTTGTTCCAAATCAAACTTTGTTGAGGATAATGCGAAGCCTTTGCTTGCACGATTGTCAACAATGGGGTGCTAGTGGTGATCACTTGGAGTCTTTGCTCAATTGATTATCATGAACACTCATTTTTCAAAAGAACTCTCATTTCACAAATTAAAAACTTTGTTGAGGATAATGCGAAGCCTTTGCTTGCACGATCGTCAATAATGGGATGCTAGTGGTGATCACTCGAAACCTTTGTTGTTTGATCACTGTGAACATTCAATTTTCACAATTAAACAACTAAAAAATAAAAACCTTTTCTCGACAACCGAGAACTACGTAAGCTTTGAATTCTCCATCGCACCGGGAGATACGTAGGAGCGGGTCACATTCCCGTCAAGCACGACAAATGAAAACCATTTTCTTTTCAAAAAAACAAACCCTTTTCCAAAACAAGGCAATTTCTAAAAACAAAACAATTTTCGAAAACAAGAACTACGTTGCTTTGATTCCCTCCCCAGGATACGTAGGCACGGTGCCCTCCCGTCAAGCGCAAAAGATTAAATTTTCCTTATGTTTTTTTTTCTCCATAAAGTAAGGAGAGATAAAGAGAGATAAAAACAAAGCATTTCTTAAATCAACCTTTTAAATCACACGTCAAATCGAGGTTCCCTTTCAGTAGAAAGGATGTGTGGGGTGCTCGTACCTTCCCCATGCATAACCGACCCCCGAACTCAAATCTCGTGGTTCCAAGGACCATTGTCTTTCAAGAAAGGTTTTTTTCAATGTTTTACCTCTAAAAAAATATTGGTGGCGACTCCAATTCATGTTGTGCGAAGAGAAATCCCTCCAAAGGATTTTTCGGGGTGCAACACCTGGCTTAGGAAGTTTTTTGAGGTATTTGAGGCTGACTCGGTGCCCCTATCTTCAATTTTTCTTGTAGCAGGGCCATCCGTTCTGCCGCTGTGGATCCCCGAGGTGGTGAGCCTAACCAGTTGAACACGGATGTCTCCTTTTCTGGGGAAATCTCTCCCTTTGGGACCCACACATACTTCTTCTTGTCTTTCCCGCGGTCGTTCCCTGAGAAGGATACCATATTGACATTCATGCTGGTAAAAGGGTCAGTGTCGACAATCATCTCTAATGCCCCTTAATCAGCTATCTTGAATCTCCCCTTTCTGATGGCCTCCTGAATGGCTCGGCGGAAGATAATACAATTGGAAGTGGCGTGATTGAAGGAATTATGCCACTTGCAGTATTTCTTCCCCTTTATTTCCTCAGGAAAGGGAATCTTGTGGCCGTCAAGGAGCTTGATCTGCTTGTCTATGAGGAGGTACTCAAAAATTTGGTCAACCTTAGAGATGTCAAAGGAATATTCAACCCTTTCCTCATCCTTCTCCTTACCCTTGGCAGGCTTAAGAGCTGGACAGAGGTAGGCCTTCCCCTTAACTATCTCGGCCACTAAGATGTCTGTCGCGTAATCGGCTGACTCATCATATTCCGAATCCTCGGCTGCATCCACCATTGATACCAACTGTGGCTCTCGGCCCCTTATGGCTCTCAACCTTTCTCTTTCCTGGACGTACTGTTCCACTTGAACTACTCTGGAAGCCAAGCCACTGAGGTCGCTGCAAGCTTGTCCCACAAGCTTTTCCTTCAATTGAGGGTGCATTCCAGAGATGGCCATGGAATTAAGTTGGGATTCTGGGAAAGGTACTGAGCACTTTCCAGCCATCTTTCTGAATCTCTCAATGAAGTCGGTCACTGCCTCTTCCACCTTCTAACGTAAGTTCATGAGGTCGGCTGCGGTAACTTCAGGCTGTAGCCAGTAGAATCTGTCATGGAAGCACCTTTCCATGTCTGCCCAGGTCTGTATAGAATCAGGTGGGAGAGAGGAATACCACGAGAAGGCCGTCCCTGTCAAGGACAAAGGGAACAGCTGCAACTTGTGATACTCGTTCTGGTTTCCTTCCCCACGAGCCGTGAATCGGCTGATGTGCTCCATAGTAGACTTGCCATCGTCCCCGGAAAACGTGGCAAAATCAGGGGTTTTGAATCCTCTGGGCAGAGGCACCAAACGGTCCACCCACTCGGGGTAAGACTTCCTGTACACTGGACGGTCGAGCGGTTTCAACTGAACGCCAAAGAACTTCATCATGGTGTCAGCAAAGAGATTAGGGTCCAGGAGTTGGGGCCCCGATGGTCTAGGTGGAGGCGTTGGTCGCCACAGTGTATCAAGGGGACCCTGCGCCCCTAGCTGTGGCGGTACCTTAGGTGGAGCGTCTGTCCATGGCTGCCCAGGCACTACTTGGGCCAAGTTAACAAGGCCAGTTCCTGGTACAGATGCCTGCGCGCTTCGGAGAGGTGGAACTTGATTCCATGGCTGGTCCACTGATGCGACATTCATCTGTGTCTGTATATAGGAACCCGCTGGGTAGGTACTGAGTGCACCGGGGTACGGCTGACTAGGAGGTAGGCTTGTCGAGCCAAGTGGGTTCTGGACCCATGGGTGCTGACTCGAGCAGTACCCATTGTTCCTGCCATTCCCTGATTCCGGGGCGAAGGCTTGTCCCCTACGTAAGCTAGGTAGTTAGCCGCGGTAGAATACCCATAGGATGATCCTTGCGGCAGACCCCCCCAAGCCTGCTGCCTCGGGAGGCCTCTTGGCCAATTGCACTTGTCCATGCTGAAGAGAAGCCGTATTAGTGACATTCGCCAAAAACTGCCCCCCAGTGTTGGCAGTTGCAAAAGTACCAGGCTGAGGAATTACAGGGTTAGGATTTACCTGATGAGAGTACGCCTGCTGAGTCCCAGTCATGCTCCCACTCGGTGGACACTAATGCATGCCTCCCATAGGATTATAAGATGGTGCCTGTTGAGGTCCAACAGGGTTAGTGTTTGGCAGGGCGTGATGCGGTCCTCCCAGAGAAGAAGGTTGTCCTCCCTGTGATTTGCCGGAGACAACACAGTTCATGGTGCCACTAGCTTGCGCAGCACGCCTTTGCTCCACTTCCTTGGCTTGTTGCACTTCATTGTGAACCATAGGTTTAACTATGTCAGCCAATTGGTGGGACAATTGATACATGATGTCATGTATCCCCATATCGATCTGCTGCCGGATAAACGACGTGGTCATGACCATAGGTTCCTCTTCATGCTGAGGGGAACCGTCGCTAGACTCAGCATTAACCGCCAAGGGGGTTGTCTCGGAAACACTTATTGGCTCAGTGTTTCACATTTTGTGAACAATTACCTTTTTTGATGTCGATGTTGGCTCCATACTTAGGTTTCTTCCGGAGCGTAAGTGCATACGCCAATTATAATCCAGTCCAGGAGAATCAAACGGAGGCGTTTCCTCACCTTTTCCTGTCCAATTCGGCTTGCCAATTTTTTCTTGTGGTCAAACTCTTAGGTCCTGGCCGTGGTGTGGCCAGAGGTTTGGACAGTCTTTGATTCCTCTTTTCTTCCAGCAATTGCGTCGAGGAGAGAACTCTGCTCCTCAACTATGGGTTTCCTGACTCCTCCAGAAAGGGTCAGGCAAAGTGAGAAGGGACGCGAGTGTTGGATTATACTACGGCTAATGCATAAAGTAAAATAAAGTAAATGCGATAAAGGAAGATAAAATGGAATAAAGGTAGAGTTTGATTGATTGATGTGTGTCCTTTACATTTCACTCTAATGCTATATATACACAGACCCCTGTCGGCCACTATGTTATCCCACATTTGCCTGTCATTAGAATGATCTAAGATCAACGGCTCTCATTACTTCATAGGCCCTCATTGAAGCGAAATAACTACCCATGATGTCACTGGCACGGTTAGATCAACAAAAAATATGCTAGTTGAATTCTCATACCAAGTCACCGTGGAAGGATAAGATAGAGTTAGATAAATCGGGAATGGGTCAAGGCACGTGTAAGGGCCACCCCAACTGTTGTCACGCACGCCCTTTCACCCGCCAACCATATTATTTTATTTAAAAACACGTGTCCTACTTGATTCAGAAAATATCAATTGAATTGAGTATTACGTCTGGGTCCAAAACCATATAAATTCTGGTTTTATATGTTACATACAGTCTATCTATCTATCTACTATCTACATTAAAAACAAAGGATTAATTAAACTACTAAATTGCCCTTTGCTTTCTTTTATATATATATATATATATATATATATATATATATATATATATATATATATATATATATATTAAATATACTTTACATATATTAATTTACCTTTTTAACTTTTTCTTATATATACTTCGTCTTTTGATCTACCGTGGCTATAAGAAAACAAATGGCTAATTAAATTGTCCCAGAAGGGTAGCTCATGTGATTGAGTGGAAGAGACATCGTTGGTGAAAATGTAAGCGTACGAGGTTCAAACCCCGCTCCCCCTTCCCCTCTAACTACTAACACACTAATTTCTAACCATTTTGCCTATAAAAAAAATGGCTTAATAAATTGCTAAATTGTCCTTTGTTTTCTATTATATAGTAGATAGAGATATATTTAACCTCTCTTGATTTTTTTGTTATTTTTTCTCTTACTTTCACGTATTTGAATATTTCATTCTTATTTTAATTTTTTAATTCACCTTCTCATGTACTTCAACTATCAATATTTATTATTATATATCTATACAATGAAACAGATGGCTGATTAAATTATTAAATTGCCCTTTGTTTTCAAATAACCTTGGGCGTATGATGAGAGTGTAATAGAAAAAGTCTAGTCATATACTCACTAGAGATAAGATTTATGTCGAGCTTATAATGTTTAGACATTCCTCATTTTTCTAGTTGCTTTATGGTGATTGAATTAAACTCAAAATCTAATACGGTACAGTCGGTACAGTCGGTACAGGAGTAGGATCGTTGGGAATGACCTCCTTTTCAAATGAGGCCATATCCATTGGACTAAACAACGAGTTGTTTTCGTCGAAACAATACCTAACTCTTGGGTACCACAGTACACCTAATAATGAGGGTCTTTTACTTCCTTCTTTCTGTTACCTTTCGGTACCATGAATTAAGTTAAAAAGGCAAGGAACGTAGTAACTCGACAGTAAGGAGAGGATCGAAAAGTCCTCTTCGTACCTCTCCATTTGATTGACCTGGTACTCCATCTCTCCGGTCGAAAATACACTGAAACCAAAAAATAACGTTAAAACATGTTATTCTGAATTATTTAGACTAAAATTTATCTTTTTGTTCAAAAATACCTTTTTATAAAACTGTGACTTATTCTCCAAATTAATTATACCACATCTAATACGTCTTAAAAATAAGAGTAAAATTAGAGGTTGTCATTTAACACATCTTAAAAATAACATTTGTTTATAATATTTTATGCTAATAAAAATACTATTTGTTTCATAAACTCTATTCGTTATTGAGCATCCCACCATATTATTCATCTGATAGAATTGAGCGTGCAACTCAAGTGTATTTGGAAAACTTAAGTCTCACACACTTAATAGAAACGAGAATAAAAAAAACTTATTAAGTTTTTTGTGGGGCTAAGTCTGTAAGTCAAGGTAAACTAACAAGGGTTTAATTAGTATACATGTCCTTGAAAATCATTTTACCCTATAAATCAATTAAAATCTAGACTGTAATTAAAATTTAATGTGATTGAGATAAAGTTAAATAATTTAAATTAGTTTGTTGAAAAAACACATTAAGCTCTGCTTGCTAGTATAATCGTTAGTTAGGAGAAAATAGAGACAAGGAAAATACTCTATCTATGTATTAATAAAGTCTGGTCAAAAAAAATGTATTAATAAAAGTCGGTGTCGGGATGTCAGATTTGATTCTCCAGAATTTTTTTTTATAAAAAGAAATGTCATAGAATCCTATCCGGATCCTCATTCAAATTTTTAGGGTGGGTAGAACTTCAATCATTTGATACAGTGTTAATTATTTACACTCACAATTGACAGTTTTGGAATCTTTAACATTCATTTATCATCGTAAAAAAACATTCATTAATCAATATTAGCCATATAAATAAAAGGGTTGGCTTAATGGAACATATATTAGCCATATAAACAAAAGGGTTGGCCTAATGGAACATGCGACGATTTGTATTCAAGTCTTCCAAATTTGGAAGATTGGGGCGGCGTCACCTATCCTATTTTATTTATTAAAAAAAACCACAATTTCTTTTATGTATAAAGGGATATCTACTGATGTGGAGCAACAAATAAAACATCTTACTCTAGTTGATGTTCGTCCTTCAAAAGAGCCACAATCTAACACTGATATTAGTTTGGCTATTTCAGTAGAGGAATATAATGGCCCTAATTGTTTCAAGGCTGTGAATAATACTGTTGTATACCCTCAAATGGTGGAGGACTCTTCCGCTTCAGACGAAGGTAAGCAAGTATCACCTGCATATCTATCCTCCATTAAGAAGTCAGCTAATGCTACTACCTCTGTCCAATATTCTACTGCATCTGATACTATTAGTGACTGTAATATTGAAATTCCAATGGATATGACTACCGCTAGTTGTTGGAGTGAGTCTATTGACTCATCCTCCTTTCAACTTCCCACCACCATACTAATTTCAATAAATGCCTTAGAGTTCGTTGTTACTTTTAATCCAGTAGTCACATCTGACTTGAGAATATTAGGAAAGCCTTAGGGTGATGTGTTAGATGATGTTTATTCATCCTCCAGTTAACCTCCCTCCAGCAATATCTAGATTTGGTAAATACCTTAGAGTCCACTGCTACTTCTAATTCGGTAGTAGCATCTGACATGAGATTGTTAAGAAAGCTTTGGGGAGATGGGTTAGATAATGTTGGTGATCCTGTGGCTTCGATACCTAAGAAACAGGTGCGCGAGATGATAATTTTGAACCGGTTGTGTCAAACACCCAAAAGAAGAGATTGCACAAAAAAAGAAATTTGTCGTTGGCTATAATACTCCTTTAAGAGCAAACTCTGTATCGGTATCTTTTTGATCTAGCTATTGTACTTTAGTCCTCTAGTTGGTTATTTTGTCTCTTTGATGCATGGTTTGTTTTAGGGGGTCTTTCGCCATAACAAGCTAGTGGTCTCCTATTATTGCTTTGACATTTGCTCTTTCCTTGTCAAGGGTATTGGTGTAGTCCCCCCTTCGGCTTTCTTCTCTCTTCTTTTGGTTTTTCTCTTTTTTAATAAAAATAGAGGGAAATACTCTTTTTCCTTGTTTCCTTGTTCATGTTTTTTAGATTAGAAGGTTTTAACGATGTTCCCTACCTTTTATTTGCCAAAAAAATTGTAGGCAAAGTTAAGGTCCACCTTAAACTCCATTAGGCACTAGGGGTGCACAATGCCCTCCCTACCAATGCCCGTCGGCATCACTACAACATGGCAGCCACTCCTAGCTGCACCCGTTGCTCATCCAATATTGAAGATATTCTTCACTGCGTACGAGATTGTCCCCACTCCAAAGAGCTTTGGCTTCGCTTGGGAATGGGAACTCATAGTGACTTTTCTGACGCCACAGATGCTTCCACTTGGATTCAGAGTTTTGCGCAAGGCCCACCCTCCGCCCTCTTCCTTGCAGGTCTATGGATTGCATGGTGTTGGAGAAACAATATGATCTTCGAAGGCCACCCTTGGCAAGTTCATGAAGCCTTAAGGAAAGTCCACGCGGCCCATGATGAGTATATTACACATTGTTCCAGAGATGGGATTGACCCTGCTCCTCTTCGGCTTCTTGCCCACTGGACCCCTCCCTCACAGGGGAACTTGAAGCTCAATGTGGATGGCAGCTTCCTCAATAACGCATCTGTTTTGGGCGCAGGTGGTGTCGTTCGAAATTCAGATGGTGATTGGATGTTCGGTTTCTCCCACTTTGAGAATGGTGGTGATGCTCTCCTAGTTGAGTTGAGAGCTATGGAGTTGGGTTTGAAGTTGTGCTTACAGCGGGGTATACGTCGTTTTCTTTGTGAAAGTGATTGTTTAGAGGCTATCACTCTTGTGTCGACAGAGAACATCAACTGCCTCCATAGCTATGCCCACACTACATTGCAGATTACCGAGCTCATGGCCAAGTGCGAGGTTGACTCTTGGCGGCATATTGTGCGAGAGACAAACAAGTGTGCCGACTTCCTGGCCAAAGAAGGAGCCCATTCTTCTTGCTCTTCCCATTGGGACTCCCCACCTCTTGGGTTGGAATCTCTTATCCTGATGGATAAGCTAGGGACTTAGATTCATTTTTCCTTTCTTTTTTCTTTTTGTTCTTTTGCTTGTTACGTTGTAACACCACCAAAAAAAAAAGGCACTAGGGGTGCAAATTTGAGGGATCACATAATTATAGAACACCTAAACTTTCCTTCACAGTATTTCACATTTGCTATTTTAATTTGGTAAACTCCATATTACTTTTAGAAAATGTAGGTAATTGAACCAATATGATGTGTAATCAATAAAATTAGCTTTATTTCTGTGGACTCCACTATCTTTGTTAATAAAAATATATTTGTGCTCAATTCCAAAAAATATATATATTTGTTCTCTTACGTCATGTTCGTAGTAAATATTTGGGATACATGTGTCAGATTTTGAGATACAAGTGAGATTCAAAAAATTATCCACATTTTTTGAAAAGTAATCTAGGGCTCTCCTAAAGTTAAATTCCACTGAGCCACATGACTGACTTGTATATTTGTAGGTTTAGATCACACTGATATTAAATTAGTGGGATGCATGTGTCAAATTTTGAGGAATACAAGTGAGATTTAGTAAATTTACTCACATTTTTCTTCAAAGTTAACCTAGTTATCACCATTAAATTAAAAATATGTGAGTCAACAAGGGAGGACCTACAATAATGAGGGTGGTCAAGCGCACACCCCAAAAAATAAAATTCGAATTTATATCCCTATAAAAAATAGTTTGCACACCTTGAAAAATAATTTGTATCCAATTAAGTACTTAATTTGTATCCACACTACACCACACTCAGACAATCACTCATCAATTTCTTCCCCTGACGTGCATAACGTGTATAGAGGACAATTATGAGGTGTGTAATATTAAAGGTATACTAAAGTTTTATTTTTATTGTATTTTTAGTGATTTATGGTTTTTTAAAAAAATTGACTCATTTGCCTAGGACAAATGTCCTAGATGTGCCACTGGTTCTCTATTTCATTATTTTAATTTCTTGGCAATAGAGGGTTGTTATTATATTTTCACTTGATTCCGTTCACAAAATAATATAATAGTATAGGTTCACCAAAAAATATATATAAATAGTATAGTTAGATCACATCTATAAGAAATTGCTGTGCCCAACTGCCCATCCCGATCAGAAAGTCCACGTGAAAATGAGCTAGGCAGTGACGCTGGCTTCAAATTTTCACGCACATTTCTAATTTTAATTTTACTTTAATTGTTTAAGAGTGGGCCGAAGACCAATCCAGGCCATGCACTAAAGCGGCCCATTAAGGATGACAAAATTATAGACCGAAATGAATGGCTCTGATCGGTCCGTACAAAGATCTGACGGGCCATAGGCAACTTCCAAACACTATATAAGCATTCAATGCGTCATTTTCAGGTACACACACTACTCACTCATATTCGCATTTTGCTCGTTCGCTCCTGACTTGGGCGTTGGAGTGTATTCGCAGGTACACCTGCCCACTCTCACCACCTCGAAGCACGATCGTCAGAGCAAGTGACAGAAAACTTGGACATCAGCCGCTTTGCTTCGGATTGATCAAAGGTACAGATCAATTGGCGACCACAGCGGGAGGCCGCACGCTTTCCACCGTTATTAACAACACCGCACACAGCGAATCATAGTTACCTCCGGGGGTACGGCCGCGGACGCTACAACCAACCGATCTATCAAAAGAAGATGGGGTGAGATCACAAGTATTGCCTCTAAAGCCGCACCAACGCCTTCCCCTCAGCGACCTGCTATCTTATTCGGAGACGAAGACCTGATCGACGGAATGCCCAATTACGAAGTACCGCTGGTAGTAGCTGCGGTGATAGCGAACATGGAAGTTAGGCGAATTTTGATCGATCAAGGAAGCTCGTCAGATATTGTCTTTGAGGACCTTTTAGACACGTTGAGAATCTCCAGAGACGACCTGAGACCCTTCAGGGGGACGGTGTTGACTGGTTTCAACGGAGCTCCTACGACCCCAATAGGATGAATCGAGTTGATGGTGACCTTTGAAGACGATGTTGATAATAGGTCACTTTGTAGGACTGTAAGAACGGACTTCATCGTACTACCTTGCAAGTCAGTTTACCAATGTATTATTGGCGACCTACTCTAGCTCGCCTTGAGGCCGTATCATCCACGGTTCTCCTTAAATTGGAGTTCTACACTGAAGATCGAGAAGTCGCTACTATTCGGGCCAATCTAATATCAGCAAGGCGAGCTCACCTCCTGGCACTCGGGAAAAGGGTTCTAAAGGAAGCGGATGAGGCCGAAGAAGTTGTGAACACCTTAATGAAGGGCCGGAAGCAGGTAAATACGACAGACCTGGATGCCCGCCACGATCCAGATAGCGAGGAAGAGGAAGAGGACGTCCTCTTAACCAAAGAACTCAAGAAAAGAATCAAACGACCAGAGCCAAATGGGGAATTTTGCCAAGTGCAATTAGGGGAGGACCCCGAGAAAACGATCAAAATAGGGAACGACCTTGCACCCGAAGTGCATGACCAGCTCGTTCAATGTTTAAAAGAACATGCTGACCTATTCGCCAGGAATGCGGCGGATATGCCCGAGATCCCACCCGAGCTCGCTTGTCACCATTTGGCCGTAGATCCAAAAGCAAAATGGGTCGCCCAAAGGAGAAGAATCCAGAGAGAAGAGAAGGCACGAGCAGCATCCAAAGTTGTTGAAGATCTGCTCGATGCAGGATTTATCAAAGAGATCAAGTACACTACATGGCTCTCAAACGTCGTCCTAGTCAAAACGGCGAGTGGAAAATGGAGGATGTGTGTGGATTATACAGATCTCAACCGAGCCTGTCCCAAAGATGCATTCCCGGTTCCGAGCGTCGACCGCTTAATCGATAGTGCGAGCGGATTCAGGGTTCTATCCTTCTTGGACGCTTACTCTGGTTAAAACCAAATTGCCATGCATCCGCCCGATCAAAAGAAGACGGCCTTCATGACGGACAAAGGTAAATTTTGTTATACAGTCATGCCTTTTGGATTAAAGAACGCTGGGGCGACCTACCAACACATGATGAACCACGTTTTCCAGAATCAGATAGGAAAGGTGGTGGAGGTCTATTTAGATGACATGATCGTTAAAAGTAAGCACGACCCTGATCACATTGACGATTTAAGAGAAGGTTTCAAAGAAGCCAGAAAAAATTCCCTTAGGTTCAATCCAGAAAAATGCACCTTCGGTGTAAGAGCGGGCAAGTTCTTAGATTTTTACCTCACATAAAGGGGAATAGAAGCCAATCCAGATAACTGCCGAGTAGTTACTCAAATGAGGCCGCCCACGACCAAAAGAGAAATCCAAAAGCTCAATGGAATGGTGGCCGCCCTTTCTCGGTTTATCTCGAAGGCTGCGAACAAGTCCTTACCCTTATTCAGACTATTGAAGAAGGAGACCGCTTTTGAATGGACGCCCAAGTGCGACCAAGCCCTTGAATAGTTAAAAAAGGCTTTGGCAGAACCGCCCATCCTGACCACTCCATAGCTAGGGGAAACTTTATACCTATACTTATCCATATCGGAAGAGGCTTTGGCCGCCGTGTTGGTACGAGAAAAGGGAGCTAAGCAGAATCCGGTGTATTTCGTTAGCAAAGTACTGCAAGGGCCCGAGCTCAGATACCAAAAGATCGAGAAACTGGCGTTAGCTTTGGTCGTCTCAGCTAGGAGATTGCGCCCGTATTTTGTGGCACATCAGATCACACTACGATCGGACCAGCCGATCAGGTAGATCCTTCATAGACCAGATTTAGATGGAAGAATGATCAAGTGGTCGGTGGAACTCTCAGAATTTGGAATCAAGTATGAGCCTAGATCATCCGCCAAAGCCCAGGTCTGGGCCGATTTCATCGCGAAAATGATGCCAGGGGCTGAACCCCTAGATGAAGGAACATGGACTTTACATGTAGATGGATCCTCCAATGGAAAAGGCAGCGGAGCGGGTATAATTCTGGAGAGCGGGGATGGAACGACCATAGAGGTCTCATTGGCTTTCTCTTTCCCTACTTCGAACAACCAAGCTGAGTATGAGGCCTGCGTAGTCGGATTATTGCTCGCTCTAGAATTCAATGTAAAGAAGGTGGAAATACGACCAGATTCGTTGCTCGCTGTCTCTCAAATCAACGATGTGTTCTCAGCCAAGGATGAGATATTGCAAAGGTACTTGGCAAGAGTAAAAGAGCTAATGCAGAAATTCGAGCACGCCGAACTTAAGCACGTTCCGAGAATAGAGAACATCAGGGCGGACATACTATCCAAACTTGCGAGCATAAAAAACTCTGGCAATCATAGAAGCGTGATACAAAAGGTCCTGTCTCAACCAAGTGTGAGGTTGGAAACTTCAATGGGGGTAGATGTGGGCGAGGTAGATCAGAGACCCACCTGGATCGACCCGATCGTCAAGTACATTAAAGAGGGAGAAGAACCTGAAAACCCTAAGGAAGCAGCGCTCGTTCGAAAACGAGCAACCGCTTACACTATTATCAACAACCAGCTGTATAGGAGAGGTTTCACCATGCCATTACTCAAATGTCTCTTACTAGACGAGGCCAACTACGTGCTAAGAGAAATTCACGAAGGCATTTGTGGTAATCATATGGGAGCAAGAGCATTGGCCAAGAAAGCCTTAAGAGCGGGTTACTACTGGCCAACCATGGATGCAGATGCGACAGAAATGGTAAAGAAATGCGACAAGTGCCAAAGGCACACAGACATCCACATAGCTCCTCCTACCGAGCTCAATAGTTTGACCGCTCCCTAGTCGTTTTCTTTTTGGGGGATAGACCTCCTAGGTCCACTCACGCTTGCTCCCGGACAGCTTAAATTCTTGATCGTCGCAGTGGACTACTTCACCAAGTGGATCGAGGCGGAACCATTGGCAAACATCACTTCAAAGAATTGTCTCAAGTTTGTAAAAAAGAATATACTGGTACGATTTGGAATACCCGAAGTCTTAGTATCAGATAATGGCCCTCAGTTCACCGATAAGAATTTCCAAGAAGCTCTGGCTGAGCTTGAAGTGAAACAGCGTTTCACGTCGGTGGAACACCCGCAAACAAACAAACAAGCAGAAGCGGCCAACAGAGTCATCTTAAGGGGGTTGAAAAGAAGATTGGATGAAGCCAAGGGAAAATGGGCAAAAGAATTACCCTGGGTACTATGGGCGTACAGAACCACGTCCCACTCATCCACTGGAGAGTCACCATTTAGGATGGTGTATGGAACGGATGCACTAATTCCCGTTGAAATAGGGCAATTAACCTGGAGAACGACTAATCCAAAACCGTAGGCCGAGAACGAACAGGCGACCAGGGAAGAGCTGGACTTGGTCGAGGAATTGAGAAACAAAGCATCTTTTAGGGAAGCACTGGTTAAACAAAGCGTGGCGACCAAGCACAATGCTAAGGTCGTTCCCCATATATTCGAAGTTGGGCAGCTCGTCCTACGAAAGGCAGACATCGGTCAAAGAAATGCGGGACAAGGGAAGCTCGCACCCAACTGGGAGGACCCCTACAGAGTCGCAGCTAGAACTAGCAAAGGAGCGTACATCCTACAAACAATGAATGGTGGAACGATCTCCAACACTTGGAATGCTTCGAACCTCAGAAGATACTTCACCTAGAAACTTTGTAATTATGAAAGAATTAGACGTGAAGAAACGGGCACTCTTTTCCCTACGAGATTTTTTAATGAGGCCTGCTCGCCTTTCTATAAAGATACCTTGCATTTCCTAGTTACGGAATTATCTTTTTAAGTTATCGATCGTCCCAAGAAACGGCCACACTTTTATTAAGTTAAATTCAAACCGAGTTTGATAAACTACTAAAAAAGAAAATGAAACGAGCTTAAGAATAAAGCCAACGATCAAAAGATTTGGTCATGTATGCGAAACAAGCTAAAACCAAGGTAGAAAATGAAACGAGCTTAAGAAGACTTCTACGATATAGAAATTTAGATCGAGTTGTACTTAAAGATATTAGGAATTCATGGAAAAATACGAATTAAACATATCCACCCGGAGAAGGCCGGGCTCCATTAAATTGCATTACAAAGTAAGGGCGGCATGAAAGTCATCAAAGGAAATAGAATAAACGCCTGAAGCTGATCACTCCTGACGGCGGTAGATGATTGCCTCATCTCGAACGATGTTACCATTTTCATCCGTCTCCGCTAGGCGAACAATCTGCCCGCCCCGAAGGAAGTGATCGTTACTCACATTTGCAGGATTGATCTCCAAGTTAGGATAACAATATTGAATTTGAGCAACATCTTCATCAAAACGACCTTGGGCAATTTGAAGGGTTTTGTCCTCTAGGGGTTCCAGCTTAACGATCTTCTGATCTCGCTCGTCTGTCGCAGTTTTGAGATCGTCTTTCAAACCATCAACCTGCTTCTCCAAGTTAGTAACCTTAGCAGTCATCTCGGTCAGGTTGGCAGTTTCGATGGCCAACTTGGTCTCGACGTCCGCTTTGGCTTTCATGGCCGCATAACGTTCAGAAGTGACCGTGCCAAGTTTCTCTCTGGTGGGTTGAAGGGCGACCTCAGCTTTCTTAAGCTTTGCCTTAGTAGATTCCAGTTGAGCTCGCAGATCTGCAAGATGACCAAGGGCAGAATTATATGTATCAGTTCTGTCTTGGAGGTCGCCCTCCAACCATAAATTACGACGTGCAAGTCGAATACCTGCTTGGCGTTCAGCCTGCTCGCTCTTAAAATGAGCAAGTTTGACAGAAGCGGCCTTGGCAATCTCAGCAGCGAACAAAAGAGGGTCTTCACGTAAGCGGACAAAATCTGGTTCACCAAGAGCGTCACGATTCAAAACGGGCTTCTTTGGGACCTATTTGGGCCTCTTGAAATTTGGGGAATCGAGGTCAATCTGTACAGGCTCATCTAAAGAGGACACTCGATCACGCTTCTTTGAGTTCGAGCTCGAATCATTCTCACGAACAGGGGACTTCTGGCTTTCCTCGCTTTGATCTTGTGCATGAGAGACCCGAAATCACAACCCGACATCTTAGCTACATAAATGGAAAAGATAACGGTCAGAGCCTGAAAAGGAACTATAAAAAGCAAGCAATCATAAGAGAAAATCAGGAAAGACGATCACCGAGCTTATTTTGTACTTACAGAGAATAGCTCGCTTAGGCATCCAGCTAACTAACGCTTCTAAAATCTTAACGCTATCAATATCGTATTCACTGAGCGACCTCTAATATCTATAGTGTATGGATTCACGGTCATAGTGGGAACGTGACCACCCGATGGGAAATTTCACCGAAATGACATTTCCTGGAGCGTCCGCAGCCCCAACCATATTACGAGCTTCATCATTAATGGGAACAACCCATAGGAATGCGTGTCTCCAAGGCTTGACAGGCTCACAAAAGGGCTTGAATAATTCGACTATGCCCTTGCGACACTTCAACAACACCTGCCCCCATCGACGGAGCCCACTCTTTAACTCCACAGTGCGGTTAACATCAAACAAAGAAAAGAACAGTCGATAATTGATGTCACGACCAATGGCGCCTATCACGTTCTCAAACGCCCTTACAAGGGCCCATGCGTTAAAATGAAGTTGGGAAGGAGCGACCCCGACAACACTTAGAATACGACGTTGAAAGAAAGTAAAGGGAGGGCGCACCCTCAGATCCCGAAAGACATTGGTATACATGGTAAACTTCAAAGAATTTGGAATCATGGCCGCATGTTCCTCAGGAGGAACTCCCTCGGTTCGCCACTCTTGGTCGCCGTAGCCGACCAACTCATCAAAGTAGAGAGTGATGTCATCACCGGGAGGGAAGGTCGATGATGTTAACAGAATAAAGTTTGAAATCCAGGAACGATCTTCCCCATATATACCCCTCCAGTCGTACTCTTCGGGAAGGGATGCGTTTAGAGGAACGGGTGGAGGCGGCGGATTAGAACTCCTCTTAGACAGAGGAGCGTTTGCACGAGGAGACTGCAAGGTCTCAGAATCAGTAGAAGAGGAAAAACCGGACAGAGACGAGTTTGAAGAGGAAGAACGGGTTCTAGAAAGATCTTCCGAACGAGCAGCACACTCTGCCATATTTGAAGGAGGACGGCCGGAGATCATAGCGGTTTTTTTAGTTCGCGCCAGCTCGAAACCTGAAAGGAGAGGGAAGGTCAACATCACCAAGATCGATGATACTCAAAAGGGTGCGACAAGGTCGACCCCGGGCTTGACACACCCTCCTCGCCCTAAGAGAGTCTACAAAGACCCAAAAGCGGTTAAAAGTATGAAGACGTACCTTGATGGAGAATATTGAAGAATTAGGTCGATTGCAAGGAAGAACTTTGTTCGTCCGCAGAGATGTAAATTGCTCGCTTCGAGAAATGTAAAGCCAAAGGAAGGAGAATAAAAATCAGAGGGCAGCATATTTATAAGACCCGGAGAGCAACGCAATGATTCACCTGCACGCACCTCGAAAACCAAAACGTCATCATGACGACAGCAGCCACTTTTCGAGATTCGAGGCACCATTAATGAGTTTTCCGGGAACCAAGAGACGAGACTTTATGTCAGGCGCCGAGTGTTCAGAAGGTACGGTCGGTCAGAAAATATCCCCGCGCAACGGGTAAAAACGCAAGAATCCTAACAAGCCTACACTCGTCCAAAGCACAACCTTGGGTGGGGGGCAACTGTTCTAGAGTGGGCCGAAGACCAATCCAGGCCATGCACTAAAGCGGCCCATTAAGGATGACAAAAGCATACCCCGAAATGAATGGCTCTGATCGGTCCGTACAAAGATCTGACGGCCATAGGCAACTTCCAAACACTATATAAGCATTCAATGCGTCATTGTCAGGTACACACACTACTCACTGATATTCGCATTTTGCTCGTTCGCTCCTGACTTGGGCGTTGGAGTGTATTCGCAGGTACACCCGCCCGCTCTCACCACCTCGAAGCACGGCCGTCAGATCAAGTGACAGAAAACTTGGACATCAGCCGCTTTGCTTCGGATTGATCAAAGGTACAGATCATTAATCATATATAGATAAACCTGGAGAGACTCAAATTGCCTTCACAGATTCAACCATTTCTGGGAATATGCATAAATAATCGTAATATAGTGCTAAACAGCATGTTGATAGTGAAAACGATCTATTGAATGTTATAAAAAATTGCTTCTTGAGTATTTTTTTGGCACAATTAAAAAAATTCTGAAGAAGCAATTTACCCAGTATGGTTAACTATCACCAGGTGTAACTAATATTTTATTTTGGTCTTAAGAAAGCAAATTTATATATTATTTATTTTATTTTATTTTTTTAATAGAAGAATCTAATATTTATTGATGATACATTGTTTCAAAAAAACATTTTTATTGATGATACATATTTTTTTTCTGTATACAAGTGATTGATAGTGAAAACTTAAAAACTTTGATTTCAATCTTTTGTTTGTGTCAAATAGGTTCATTCATCTTAATTTAAAGGTTTAAAAATGTCCGTGGTTGCTAAAAAATTTGGATTTTTTGGTTCTACCCTCATGTCTTGTAATAATGTTTCATGATTTTTAGTAGCACTTTAAAGATTTTTTATAAGTGTTATTTTTTTGACACACTTTTATAAGTGTTATTAAAAGTAATGAGAGACTGAAACAAAAATAAAATAAAATTATATAGGGACCAAAATAGGTGAAAAATGACACTTTTAGACTTAACCTAATTTCACATTCATCTCCACTACAATAATGTGTCCTTGCAAGTTGCATGATTATGTGTTTTATTTTACCATAGAAGCTGGCATCTCATTATATCCGTTTCTTTTAGAAAAACGCAGAAGAGAATTTCGGGTTCCATACTTTAAAAAGTCTTCGATTTTATATAATGATTTAGGAAAGATGATAGTGAGATTTATTTTAAGATAGGCGACAAAGAATCATCAAAATCTTATTAAAAAATGAAAAAGAAGCTGGAAATAAACAAAATCGTGGAGGAACAAGAACCAAAACCCATAAAACACAAGTATGCAATGTACACACAATACAGTAACAGATCAAAGAGAAATATCTATGTAAAGTCCAGTTCAATTGATCAATGTCGAAATTGTTAGGCTTAATCATGTCTTGAGTTCGACCTCGGAAGCTCACAGTTGTGTATGTTAGTTTCAAATGGATTTGTTACTTCCTCTAAAAAAATGGAAGAGAAATTAGGTTAAGTGAAACAATGTCATTTTAAATTAAAATGAAGGACCTATTTGAAACAACTATAAAATAAATGATTAAAGTGAAATTTTAAATTATGATAAAGAACGAAAATGCAATTTTTCCTAATAAAAACTATATAAACATTTAATTATAACAATTAAATAATATATACTAGTAAAATTGTATTAATTAATGAAATATATATATATATATATATATATATATAATTTTTATAAGTTGCAAAGGCGATGGATGACCTCCCTTCATCTGTCCCTGCTCATATCTGTTTTTTTCGAAGCTCGGTTACCATTTTATTTGTGGAGACTAGGAATAGCAAGAACTTCTTTGTTGATAACCTTATAAACTAGGGTGACTTCTAGAGTGAAATATCAATTAAGTCATTCACCAGTGTACCACTAAAATTGACCATAAGATATTGTGTAAAATACTATGAGTGGTTAAGATTACTTGTCAAAAAAAAAAGATTAAATCAACTAATGCTAAATCTCAACAATTGATGAAGTTTTATACTATATGTTTTATACTAGCTATATCCTAGGATCAATTTTAGTGATTCTTCAGTGAGAAATTAGTTGATCACTCACTCTAGAAGCACTCATAAACTATCACTACAACAGATATTGAAAAAAAAGGAGCTAAAATAGGCAGCGTTTATGCTAGAAGCGCTGCTTTTGGCTAAAACACGGAGCAATGGGCAGCGCGTATGAAGCAAGCGCTGCTTTTGGGAAGGACACGCTGCGCAATAGGCAGCGCCTATGCAGCAAGCGCTGCCTTTTGGGTTAGACGCACTGCGCAATAGGCAGCGCCTATGCAGCAAGCGCTGCCTTTTGGGTTAGATGCGCTGCGCAATAGGCAGCGCCTATGCAGCAAGCGCTGCTTTTTGTGTTTGATGCGCTGCGCAATAGGCAGCGCCTATGCTGCAAGCGCTACCTTTTGGGTAGATGCGTTCTCAATGGGCAGCGCTTATTAGTGAAGCGCTGCCTATTGGTGTGTTTTTTTTTTTTCTTCATTTTTTCCCTCTCAACACATACATTTTTTCCCTCTCAACACATACATTTTCCCTCTCCTCAACACACTAACACTCTCTCAAGCTCTCTTCGTCCTCCTCCTCCTCCTCCTCCTTCTCCTCCATTGGCCTCAAACGGACACACACTCCTCTCAAGCTTTCATCTTTGTCCTCTCAAGCTCTCATTTTCGTTCTCTCAAGCTCTCATTTTCGTGGCTCTCTCCCATTTTCGTTTTCCCAAAGGACATCTCTTCCACACTTCTCCATTTCTTCTCCATTTTCGTGTAAGGTGATTTCTTCCCCATTTTCGTTTCTCTTTCACAAAGTTTAGTATTACTACATGTTGCTCTAGTTATTTTAATGGCATTGGAACATTAGGTTAGATGATTTAAAGGTTATGGTTGATGATTGGTTCTTTAAAATGGTGTTTCTAAACTTTGGGGGAAATGTAGTCTTAGTGCTTGTTGAAATGCCCAAATGAAATGCTTGTTAATTTAATTTGATGTAGGCTTAGTGTTTGTTGAAATGCCCAAATGAAATGGTTGTAAATTTAATTTGATGTAGGCTTAGTGTTTGTTGAGATGTCCAATGCTTGTTAATTTAATGTTGCTTTCGGTTAAGGGATTTTATAAACTTGAATATTTAGGATTGCATGTTGTTTTATTAATTTTAATGGCATTGGAACTTTATGTTAGATGATCAAAGTTGATGCTTATTGATTGGTTTATTGAAAGGGCGAAGTGTTTGTCTTATTTTGTTAATGTCACAAAAATTGATTGTATTTTTGTCTTCCATATTTGTACGATGGTTCTTTAATTAGTAATTTAATTAATGAATTGTTTATAGGAATTGAAAATACTTCCTTCGAGTTCGTGTTGGTTCGTGAGTTCGTGTTTGTTCGCTTCATTTGCTAGTGTGTGGTTCGCATTCGTTGAAGTTCATCGTTGCTTCCACTTGTTCAGGTACTTTTGTTGTTTTCTTGTATTTATTATATGAAGAATGACAATATGGAAGACATCAAAGTCTTTGATTTCTTTAGTTAAAAATAGTTGAATGTATTAGCTTCAAAAAAATTGTTCGTTTTGTGTGTTTGTCACCTATAATAGGTTTTTAAGTTATCTTATCAGGAATTTATTATAAATAAATACTGAGAAATTATGGATAGAGAGTGGATGTCTGCCAATCGTCTGTCCAAGGAATATGTTGCTGGAGTGGATTATTTTGTGAAGTGTGCTGTTGAACGTTTAGGGACTTCTAGTAACATGAAGTGTCCTTGTTTGAGTTGTTGTTATGTAAAATCAGTTAATGCAGAGGAGTTGGCAGGACATTTAAAGGGTTACGGAATAGATCAAAGTTACACTTGTTGGACAATGCATGGTGAGGAAAGAGGTGAATCTTCAAATATGGATAATAGTACTGAGAGATGTGCACAGGTTGACACCGAAAGACCTACATTTGAAGGGGGCGAATTTGAAGAGATGGCAAAGGCTGTTGAAGACGATCTTAATGATTGTCCTCAAATGTTTGAGAAATTGATAACGGATGCGGAGACACCGTTGTATTCAGGTTGTACTGAATTCACAAAACTATTGGCTGTGATAAAGTTGTATAACTTGAAAACTTGCCACGGATGGACAGATAAGAGCTTTACGGAATTACTCGCACTGTTGAAAGAAATGTTGCCGAAGGATAATGTGCTCCCTTCTCGGACCTATGATGCAAAACGAATGTTAGGGTCCATTGGGTTGAACTATGAGAAGATACATGCTTGTCCCAATGATTGCATTTTATTTCGGAATGAACATGCCTCGTTAAAGTCGTGTCCTAAATGTAATGCATCGCGATATAAAAAGAAAGAATCTGCTCCAGAAAAGGTGTTGTGGTATTTTCCCATAATTCCTCGATTTAGGCGCATGTACCATAGTTCAGAAGATGCAAAACACTTGACATGGCATGATGATGAAAGGATTAAAGATGGCATGCTACGACACCCGGCAGATTCTCCACAATGGAAGAAAATTGATATTGATTATCCTGATTTCGGGTTGGATCCAAGAAACCTACGACTTGCATTGTCTGCTGATGGATTTAATCCGCACGGCATTCAGAGTAGCTCCCACAGTACATGGCCCGTGATTTTGGCGATCTATAACTTACCTCCATGGCTTTGCATGAAACGCAAATATATGATGTTGTCTTTGTTAATTTCTGGGCCCAAGCAACCGGGAAATGATATTGATGTATACTTGGCTCCGTTAATTGAAGACTTGAAGCTAATGTGGGAGACTGGAGTAGAGGTGTATGATGGGTTCAGAGAAGAAACTTTCACCCTGAGGGCTATGATTTTTGGCACAATTAATGACTTTCCAGCATACGGCAATCTATCTGGGTACAGTAACAAAGGTCAGTGTGCGTGCCCTATATGTGAAGATAACACTGATTGGAAGTGGTTGGAACATGGTAGGAAGAATATCTACTGTGGTCATCGTAGGTTTTTGCCATCTACTCATTCGTATCGACTGTTGAAAAAGGCATTCAATGGGAATATCGAAACCCGTAAAGCTCCCATGGCTTTGACGGGTGAACAACTATTTGAAAAGGTGAGAGGTTTGAACATTAAATTTGGGAAGCCTTTTGCAGGAGAGCTTGCCAAACGGGGGTGGAAGAAAAAGTCAATTTTCTTTGAGTTGCCATACTGGAAGTCATTATATGTAAGGCACTTCATTGATGTGATGCATGTTGAAAAAAATGTCTTTGAAAGTGTCATCGGTACCTTGCTCAATATGCCAGGAAAGACTAAAGATACCATCAACTCGAGGTTGGACTTGCTTAGTATGGGGTTGAGATCAGAATTGGGTCCGTTAAAGAAGGGTACACGTACATATCTACCTCCGGCAGCTCATACTTTATCTAAAAAGGAGAAGACTGTGTTTTGTAAGTTTCTTCATGGAGTTAAAGTTCCAGAGGGTTACTCTTCAAATGTTATGAACCTTGTATCGATGAAAGACCTCAAGTTAAAGTCTTTAAAGTCTCATGATTGCCATGTACTAATGGAAAATTTGCTACCCATTGGTATACGTTCCATTTTGCCTAAGAAAGTACGCAAGACCCTAACCAAACTTAGTTTCTTCTTTAAGGCGATTTGTAGTAGAGTGATTGACCCTGGAAAGTTGCCATCATTGCAAAGAGAAATTACTGTCACTTTGTGTGAGCTTGAGATGTATTTCCCACCTTCGTTTTTTGACATAATGATTCATCTAATAGTTCATCTGATTAGGGAGACACAATTGTGTGGCCCATGTTACATGAGATGGATGTATCCGTTTGAGCGTTACATGAAGATATTAAAAGGTTATGTGAAAAACCGATCACGACCCGAGGGTTGTATTGTTGAGCGCTACATAGTTGAAGAAGCTATTGAGTTCTGTACCGGCTATCTATCTAGTCTTGAATATTCTGTGGGACTGCCAAAGTCTCGTCACTTAGGAAGCATTAGTAAAGGGATGTCAGGAACAAAAATAGTGATGGTATCAAGGAAAGAACTAGATGAAGCACACTTATATGTTTTGCACAATGATACTGAGGTTGATTCATATGTTTCCAAGCACATGGACATACTTAAGAGTGATCACCCATATAAGACTCAAGTTTGGTTAACAAAAGAACATAATCGGAGTTTCATAGTGTGGCTAAAAGCGCACATTGATTTCGAATTTGCTATGAATCCTTCCTCGATTTCAGAAAGATTGAGATGGTTAGCAAAAGGCCCAAATATGCAAATTTTCTCTTACACCAGCTATCTAATGAACGGGTACACGTTCTATACAAAAAACCATGATGATCAAAGTAAAATGCAAAATAGTGGGGTGACTCTTGTAGCTCAAGCTTTGCATACATCAAGTGCCAAAGACAGAAATCCCATATATGCGAATATGTCATACTTCGGGGTCATTGAACACATATGGGAATTGGATTACAACATGTTTCGGGAGCCTGTGTTCCAATGTAAGTGGGTTGACAATAATAGTGGTTTACAGATTGATGAGTCGGGGTTCATGCGGGTGAATTTCAATAAGTTAGGATATAAAGATGAGCCTTTTATTTTGGCATCCCAAGCTCAACAAGTGTTTTATGTCACTGATCCAGTTGATACAAATTGGTCCATTGTTTTATTGACAAATAAAAAATTGGTGAATGACATTGAGGATCAAGCAACCGATGATGATGGTATTGAGGACGACCCTTTCTTTGGGACATCACTACCAATTGTAGGGGAAAGTACTCCTATAGAGGATTTTGTGTATGTTAGAAACGATCATAGTGATGGGATTACGATTCGTCAAAAAAAAAATACTAAGACGCGAATTGCAAATACAATTATATCCAAGAAAAGGAAAAGGTAATTTAGACTTACATCATATGCTTTTTATCTATTTCCAAGTAGTTATTTTACATAGTTTTCATCTTCTTGTCTATTTATTTATTTTGGATAGATAAATATAACAATAACAATGATTATGTTTTATTGCAGGTTAGATGGCGGATCATAGTGATCATCACAGTGATCATGACAGCGATCATCAGTGTGAGGTTGAAAAGTATATCAGAAGGCAGGCTCCTCGTGGAATGACGGTCAAAAAAGATATCATCAATCGAGTAAATAAAGGAAAAGGAAAAGTACCAGTAAGTTACTAATTACTAATTACTAATTAATTTATTAATTCAACACTTAGTTTTAATTGTTTGTTAACTAATTTACTAATGACATAATGTAGGTGTTGTGGAATATTAAGGGCCAGCCAATTGGGGATAATCGTGCAGATTTGGTTACCTTCCTCGGTAGTAAGGTAAAACAAATGATACCAATTACAATCAGTACTTGGAGTGAGAAAAGTGCTGTTTTGGGGAAACACAAAGAGGAGTTTTGGTTAACAATACAGGTATATAATTTTACATCTCTTTAGTAATCTTATTTAATAAATTTGTAACCATATATATTTATATCATTTTTATTGAATATGTGTATGCAGAAATATTTTGATGTGGATGAGTCCCGAAAAGACTGGTGTATGAAGGAAGCTGGAAAGCTACATCGGAATTTCAGGGGTAGTTTAAAAAAAAATGGTTGTTTGATAATAGTGGAAACCTCAGATGGAAGCCTCCAGCGCCATATAGTGGATTTATTACGGAGGAGGATTGGGTTACATTTGTTAGGAGACGCACCGAAGATAAAGATTTCATGGTTAGTACTATAATCTATTAAGTTATAACTTAAAATATAGTTGACAATTATATATTATACATTAATGTATACTTATGTCTCTAAATAGGAACTATGCCAAGCGAATCGAGAGAGAGCTTCTGGTTGTGAGTACCCTTATAGAGGCGGTGCTAGTGGATATCAAGTTTTTGAAGAGAGATTGGTAAGACACAATAAGCTTGATTTCTCTTTGTTTAATAAATCTTTTGATTTATAATTTCTTAACATTTGGTAAATTTAAATATAGTTGGAGGAGAGTGGGAAAGATCCTACTAAAGAAAGCATTGAGCGACATTTTTTGTGGGTAGCAGCCAGACAAAAGGATGGAGAGGTTGTGGATCCCAAAACTAAGGAGGTGACCGACAGAATTGTCAGTATTTCCAAAATTCGAATATTGTTTTGAAACTTTTATGATATTTAAAATGTATAATAATTTTATTTATTATACTTTTGTTTGTGAATCGGGAAACCATATCAGAGTCTGTGTCACAGGGGGAGATCACTGATTGCTCTGAAAAGGAAATCCTGACTCGTGCCTTGGAAAAGGAAGAATACCCAGGTCGTACAAGGGGTTGTGGATTTGGCGTTAATCCATCCAACTACCTTGGGTCAAAGAAGAGAACTTATGAGGAGCATCATGATTGTAAACAAAGTAGAGAGTTGCGGGTATTGTATGAAGGTCTAAGGTCTGAACTTAGTCAAATCAAATTGCACTATGGGTTGGTTTCGCCTGCAGTACCATCCCCTGCCACAGATAGCGCACGAGATAGCTGCACCATTCCGTCAACTAAGGTATTAATTTTTTTTTGAGGATAAATAAGAAATTAATTATTAAACTCTCTTTCTTCTACGCAATGTATTTATTAATTTTTGTTTATAATTGATTTAGGACAACAATGAGTGTGAGTGTGAATTGTATATCCCAAACTCACACCAAATGGTTGCAATAGGCTTCACATGTGACCAATTGGGAACTTTGATGCACAATTTACCCATACCTCCAAATCATGTTAGAGTCAGAGTTGATTGTGCAATTGTGGGGGACTGCATTTTGCCTGCTCCAATACCCAGTATAGATTTACTAACTGTGCAAGATGCAGTTGGTACATTTGTGGCATGGCCAGCACACCTTATTGTTGTAAGTGACAATATATTTGTAACTAACTAATTATTTTATTTTGTCATTTATTGTGTGCTAGCTAACAAATTATTTGATTTATATATAGGTACGCCAAAATGCAAAATCTAGGGGCAAAAGTGTTAGCAAGGCAATATCTACTAGCAAGAAAGTGTCTCGGTCCGGCCGTTCAACACAAGTTTCTCAGCCTGCCCCTCAAAAAGTGACTCGGCACTCTCCTCCTCCAATAGTGACTCAGCCCTCTCCTCCTCCAACAGTGACTCAGCCCGCCCCTCCTCGAAAAGTGACTCGGTCCACCCTTGCTCCAAAAGTGACTCAGCCCGCCCCTCCAAAAGTGTGTCAGCCCTCCGCCTCTTCCATTGATGATTCTAGGATTATTTTGTATACCGAAATGCATGCACAATTCAAGATGGATAATGAAACCCCACTTGTATTGGAGATGGATGACAACATTTTTGGAAATCCCGATCAACTATTGATAATCCCAAAACAGGATATTAATGATTTATGTCAGATGAATTGGGCAACCAGTGTTTGTATTAGAGCATATATCAGGTACGTATGTAATTTATTATTTAACATCATTGAGTTTATTTTATTATATTGTTAATTTAATTTATATATACATATACCTCTAATTGTAGGTGCTTGTATCATAACATTTTGGTCCCTTCGGAGCGGACACAGAGATATGTGTTCTTGTGTCCGGATAGTACACACCTCCGTAATGTCAGGGAGGATCTGTCTAATTATAACGACCTTGTGGAACAAAACAAGACAGATGTTACAAATTATATCACTCGACGCTTATCGGATGCTCAACATAGAGGCGTCGATACCATGTTTTTGGCACCGTGTCTCGTAGGGTGAGAGATTTAATTTATTAATTCTTATATAACATGCATTTTTTAAATACTAGTCAATTACTTATTCAAAGTTTTATTTTGTAGGGATCATTGGATTTTGCTTGCAATAAATCCTAAGACAGATACGGTGTACTACATTGATTCTGTGCATGGTCATTTCAACACCCACCCAGACTTGGTTGTCATATTTAATAGGTGTGTGTATTTCGATCACTCTGCATATTTATTTGTTTTAGTTGTTAACTATATGTATTTTTAATAATATAGTTATATCCAATTGTGTTCAGTTGTTTGAAGGAATATTGGGGATTGGAACAATCACAGACAAAATGGGTGCCAATAGTGGTAAGTTTGTAATCAATCTTCTCATATATTTATTTACATTATTGTTGTCAAAAAAATGTATGAAATTAAATTTAACAATTAACTAATCTTTTGTTTTGTAGTGTCCGAAACAACCAAATAACAATGATTGTGGGTATTACGTAATGAGATTTATGAAGGAAATTATTACCCACAATCAAATGGTTATCCCCAGACAGGTATCTTTACAGAACTCTTTTTTATTTTGGTTTAACCATATATTTCAATTCTAATTTTATTTAATTATATAATTTCAGTATTTTCCCGATTGTCGGTGGAAGCCTTACTCTACTGCACAGATTGATGAGCTTAGAGGAGAGTGGTGCCGTTATGTCTCGCAATTCTTTTGATTTTAGATAGATTGTAATCTTGTAAATTGTTAGAGTTTTATTTGGATACATGCATATGAATTGGTTCATGCATATGTAAGTTGCTAACTTGTTTTAATTTAGATACATATTGTAAGTATCTGGCTAGTTTTGGATACATATTGGTAGAGAGTTTGATTTGGATACATATTAATTTGTTAATATTGTAAGTTGCTAAGTTTTGGATACATATAATAACTTGTTAGCTAGTTTGTTTTGGTTTGTGATCATATTGGTGCATTGGGATATATAACTAGTTTATATATATATATATGTTGTTAGTATATAATGGATTGGATTGGTATTAATTGGCTGTATATGACCAGGAAATTATCAAATATAAAAAGGAAAGTACAAAAAAACAAGAAAAAAAGGAAAAAAAAAATTAAACAATGGGCAGCGTTTGGTGGGAGAAGCGCTGCCCATTCACCTAGCGCGTATAGCAATGGGCAGCGCTTGGTAAAGGGAAGCGCTGCCCATTGCTAAATGTGCTAGGTGAATGAGCAGCGCTTGGTGGGGGAAGCGCTGCTCATTCACCAGCAATGGGCAGCGCTTTCCTTTACCAAGCGCTGCCCATTGCTATACGCGCTAGGTGAATGGGCAGCGCTTCTCCCACCAAGCGCTGCTCATTCACCTTGCGCGTTTAGAAATGGGCAGCGCTTCCCCTTACCAAACGCTGCCCATTGCTAAACGCGCTAGGTGAATGAGCAGCGCTTCTCCCTTCAAACGCTGCCTATGGCTATTAATGAGCAGCGCTTCTCAAACGCTGCCCATTTTTGGGGAGGAATCACCAGCGCCAAATTTAGCAGCGCCCAGAAACGCTGCCCATGGCTAAAAAAAAACGCTGCCCATCCCCAAATCTGTTGTAGTGTATAAACTAGATGAGAGACTTTTCCATTCTAAAAGCCCCCATAGTTTAATTTTTGACTTATCGATTTTGGCTGAGGCGAGTAAAAATATTAGGCTCAAGTATTTCACCACTACGAATAAATTATTATAATTGACCTCAATGCTAATACTCTCTAGAATATTACAACAATCACTTCTCGCTATCACTGCATTTGAGTAAGATAAGGTCGAAGCCCTACCCAACCTGCAGTGCAAGTGCATCTCTTGTAACAAATTTTAGAATCTTTAAAGGGATCAGTAAAAAAAGAAAGAATCTTAAAAGGGTAATCTCTTCAATACCAAATGTCATATCTTTGTAACTATATATCTTCAAGAATCTTGTATGAAGTTATTCACATGTTTTTTTTAACAAAAAAATTAATTTATTGGAGACAACTAACCCAATAATAACTAATCATAACCGTCCCCTAGTTAACTAACAGACTAGAAATAATTAATTATATTTTTTTGTCGAGATCAGAGTTATAAAATAATTAATTATATAATACATCTTCATCTAGTCTAGTTAGTTAATATCCAATATTAAATTAATAGACCTTGGCGCAATGCATAAAAACTCATCTTTATATTCCATTCACACTAAAATTAAAATAATTAGTAATCATGTTAATCTTCTATATATTACAATCAGATCTCTAACTACATCCAAGTTCCAACCATGGACACTATGGATGTTCCCCAAAACTCAGTAATGTACGTCAATAATTTTGAGCTTCACGACTTCATTGATGATCCCAACTTCGATCAGTTCATTGATTTGATTCGAGGGGAGAATGAAGATGCTATATGTGACTTTGGTTCTAATCTTATAGAAGATTTTGGTTCTCACCTTATCAATGATTTTGGTTCTAACCTTATTGATAATCAGGTCCCTTCACATCCTACAAACCCCTTTGACCTTCAAAACATGGATAACAATGTTGTGGATTTCTATGATCCAAGCTCTACTACTATTAGCTCCTTCTCTTATTTTGATGGGGAGGTGAAAGGTGAAGGAGAAGGAGAAAATGATGGAGGGGATTCTTCAACAACAACTAAACCGAGGGTGAAAACTGATAGGTCCAAGACTCTCGTTTCTGAGAGGAGGAGGAGAGGCCGCATGAAGGATAAACTTTATGCATTGCATGCTCTGGCTCCCAACATTACTAAGGTACATCTATCAGTTTCAATTTAGATTAAGCCATTTGCAAGAGGTATTGTTCATGTTTATCTTATAAGTACTTTTCAAGTTAATTTCACAAGTTGCTCCAAGGAGCTTATTCTCATAATGGTTACCTTGTAGAATTGCTTTAATATAAGCACTTAATTAGTCACTAGAACTATAACTAAAGTCATAATTAATCTTTTCTTAAAGAAAACCTAATGAATTGTTAGAGCCAAGGTTCTAAATTGCAGTTGCGTCCCAATCGCTAATATTACAAAGAATCTTAGTTAAATACAATTGATGCGACTTGACGTGCAATTGCACTACAGTCACAAACAACTTCAAAAACCATGATGTCACAACCAATATCGCGATTGCGAACAGTTTTTGAAACTATAGTACACATTAGTTTCTGAAACACATTTCATTTAATATCTGTAGTTAATGGAGACGTATTTAAAGTTCAATTCAATTAATTTGATATGCTTAATTGTAAACAATACGATAATATCCACAGATGGACAAGGTCTCTATAATTGGAGATGCAGTATCATACGTGCATGATCTTCAAGCACAAGCTAAGAAGCTAAAAGCTGAAGTTGCAGGACTTGAATCATCTTTATCTGCTGTATCCCAAAATTATCAAGGATCAACTAATGACAGTATTCAAGTCATTCAAAAAAATCAACCCATTTGCAAGAAAATTATGCAGGTTTGTACCTAAGATAAGACCTCATGCATAATACTTATAAATATGCATTTGCAAGAAAATTATGCAGGTTTGTACCTAAGAAAATTATAATGTTCACTAATTATTTAATTTGTGCATGCTACTATGTAGGTACTAGATATGTTTCAAGTGGAAGAAAGAGGGTATTATACAAAAATAGTGTGCAATAAAGGAGAAGGTGTTGCTGCTTCACTTTACAAAGCTCTTGAATCTCTTTCAGATTTTAATGTTCAGAATTCAAATTTGGTTACAGTTTATGACAGTTTTCTTCTTACATTTACATTGAATGTAAGTTATATATCATCCTCTCCATCCAATTCAATATATTATTTTGTTTTCATAGTTTTTGCTTACGCGGCTTTATGTGTTGAAAAAACAGGTAAAAAGTTCTAAAGCAGCTGAACTTAACCTTCCAAACTTGAAGCTATGGGTAACTGAAGCTCTTCTCAATCAAGGCTTTGAATTCATGCCATATTTTCATGCTTGAAATTGAATCACTGCATGCAAATTCATATGCAATATGATATGGCATGAAATGCCTTTTTTACGCATTGCTTGACACTCATTTGCTCATAACTATATATGAGTACACTGACACAACTATCATCACTGTAAACAATGTTTTGTATAATTAGGAGGTGCTGGAGAGTTTCCGTCTTCCCACTATTTTCCGGATCGTGTTCTCTCTTAACTTGCTGATTTTCTTTGTTGCTGGTGCGCGCGGTGGTAGCTTGGCCCTTTAGAGCTGTCCCTGACCTTGCTGGTTTTCTTTGTATAATTATGGTGATTTGCTGAGGTTATTGGGAATTCAACTTAATTTCTGGAAGGGGAAATAAATAATATATGGTAGCATGGAATAGTTTATGACAGTTATGGAATTCCTTTAGACAACTTGGGCAAGGGATATGATGATTGTCTGGAAAATAGATAAAGGGGTGGACTTGTTTAGTGGTTTCTGTGGAATAGCGTAAGGAATCGTTACTTGGCAGCTTCGAATTGTTGGAGGTGTCCGTGGAGTGGGGGCTTGCAAAGGAACCATGCAGGGGTGTGATGAAACAATTGTAGGGGTCCGGCCTAGATAGCTACATTGGTGACTTAATTAGTACCGTTGGTGTAGTTTAATTTAATAGCTAGAGAATGCTATTTGTGCCTGTGTTGTAATTGCTCAGTGTAATTTTCTCCATTTGTACTTCTACGGGATTCAAGCACCCCTTGTGCCAACTTCTCGTACAAGTACTCAAGTACTCTGAATGGTGCACCACTTAATTATATGAACTGAATGTTAAGTATTCTAAATGGTACACTTGAGTTTGTTGAAAGAACAGGTTTCCTATAAGTAGGCATGCTAGAAGCAAATTAGATCAATCCAATGCATGTCATTATCAACAAATGAAGAATCAAAGTAGAACTAACAAATTACAATAGTAATTCAAGCTTCATGAAGACATAATATCTTTACTATTAAATTACAACATTGTTGAATGACGAATTCACAAAGAGAAAATAGAAGACATCAGACTATCAAGAGAAATGCTCAAGCCAATAAAAGAATTTCTATCAAGTGGGGTATTGAGAACTGAATGACAGGATTGGTCAAAGGAGTGTACAAGTCCTTGCACAGAAGATTCTCATAGTTATTATTGGGTTATATTCTACCAATGCTCTCTTACTCAAATGTTCAAAAGTTTATCTAGAAGCATACCAAAAAGCAAGACTAAAACACGTAAGAAATCAAGGGTAGAAATGGCATGAGAAAGTTCAGATATGAGAAGAAGTTTTGACTAAAGTCAACAGAAGGTTTGACCAAGTGAATGAGAAGGTTTGACCAAGTCGAGAGAAGGTTTGACCAAGTCAAGACTTCAACATGAGAAAGTTAAAATATGAGAAGTTCAACACAAGTAAACAGAATGTTTGACCAAATTAACAGAAGGTTGACCAAAGGTCAACAGAAGGTTTGACCAGAAATCAAAAGAAAGTTGACCTCACAAACACCTTAGAAGCATAAGTTCATATTTGAGAAGGTTAATGTGATAGAAGATTGAAGCTTGAGAAGGTTACTGGAAACCGTAACTAATTTAAGACAAACACATTAACTCCTCTTGAATCTCAAAAATAAGGGGGTCCTTGGAGGTTTTAATGAGGCCCCCGTTGATTCCTAATAGTGTCTCAAAAATAAAGTCATGTTTCGACTAATAATTTGTGGGTTAATAAATTAAGCAACTCAAGAAGGGTATCTGTATCTCTCAAGAAAAATATACTAGAGACCTTAAGAAGTATAAGAAGGGTATCTTGATCTCTCAACTAAGATACCATGAGCTGATTCTAGCTAATTTTTTAATTGAAAATGGTACGATGCCGCAGACAATGAGTGTCACCTTTGCTAGCCCATTACCGGGAAGACCCATTTTCAAACAAACAATGTGGGTCCCTCGAGTTCTGCTAGGGTTTTTTCCTAGCAATCTCGGATACGTTTGATTAGTGTTTCAATACCCTTGGGTTTATGCCTTTCGTGTTACCAAACTAGGGTTTACAAAGCTCCAATGTTACATTTTTAGAGCCCGCTCTGTTCTTTGTCTTCCTGGCTCGCTTGCGTGATAACTCTTATTTATAAGAGTTATTTGTGCATTTTAGACTTAAATAATTGTGAGGTTAAGAGTAATTTGGTTTAGTAATTAGTTAGAATTAGTTGTTTATGAAGTGGGTGAAAGTCAACTGGAGTCACAAGAAATGGGGGGTTGAATTGTGACCCTTTTTAAACTTTTAATATAGACTGACCAATCTACTTAAGTGTGATAATTATCTGATACACTTAAGATCATCTGGGAAGCATGGTCAGAAGATAACTTGTATCATCTAAATCTATCATTCTATGAGGACTAGATATGTAGGTCAGAATACTGAGAAGATGGTTAGGATGTGTGTTTGGATAATTTAGCATCTTCTAAGTATCTAGGTAGTGTTGAGAAGACATAATAGTGGTGAAGGAGTGAGCTTGGTATTCTAACACATGATAAGGAATGTGAGAATATTGTTAGAATTGTATTTCTATGTGTTTCAGACATTCCCACATAACTGATGTATATGCAATATATTGAGAGGAAAATTGTGGTTTAAGAGAATGTTAGGTGAATGAAGGATAGCTCAAGATGGTATATCTTTGAGATTGTACTTTTAACATCCGATGCTAAGCGTCTGATGCAAGTACTTTTAACATCGGTTGTTTAAACAACCGATGTTAAATGTAGGCGCGAAAATTGAAAACTTCCATTTAATTTCAAAATTGCCACTGTGTCTACATTTAGCATCGGCTGTTCAAACAACTGATGCTAAATGATGCTTGCTAAAGTCAATTTTGCACTAGTGTGTAGGATTGTCCTTACAATAGAGTGGAAGAGTATTTCTTTTAGGGAGCATGAGTTGTGAGGTATAAGCTATGAGGAAACCAGTAAACCACACAGAGATTTATAGTGGTTCATCTAACTCACCAAGGGCTACATCCACTCCTCACATCCAGTGAGATTTTCAACTATTTCACAAATAGTTACAAGTCATCACAGGCTACACACTGATAGTTTTCTTCCAGAACTCTATCAACGGTCACACTAGTTTTTTTTTTCCAAGTTCTAGCAACTTAAACACTAGTTTTTTTTCCAAGTCTAGCAACTTAAACCTCTAAGACAACGTCTTAGGCCTCTTCCCTCACAATACATCAACCAAAGCTTATTGTTTGGAAGGTATCTAACCCCTAAGACCTACTTAGGCATCTTCATTGACAATATGACAACACATGCCTTGTCAAGAAGGATAGTAAGACTATGTTGGTGTTTTGTTTGGGAACTCACTTATCTAGGGTGATTACATGATGTGTGTCAATCTATACCTTCCTAAGCTAATACATACTCATAATAAATTCCCATATGAAGTTGTAAGCTCACGGAGTAAGGTTGAGAGATATTATAGACATTTAGAAGCTTTGATGAGGATCTTCAGAAGCTATGTGTGAAGCCATATGAACGAAAGAATTGTTCTGGGCTGTAGTCTACTCTCACCCTTTGAATGGTATCATCTAATGGATATTTATAGAGTTTCCAACCAATAGATCAGTTGCAAATCATTCCTCGTGGCTTGAAATAAACGTTAAGAGCTTCTAAAGCTAGCCGTGTTGACTTTTCGGTGCCTGTGCAGGAGCCGCACACTGTTAGAGCAGGTGACCGTTGAGTGCTTCTTGAGAGTGAACCTTCTGAGAGCTTGTAGCTTCTGAACATCATCAAGTGATTTCATAACATTTTCTGAATCTTGAATATCAAACTTCTAGGCACTTCATATACCATATATATATATATATATGTTGTTAATGAAGATCTTGGTTAGGTGATGAATTTGTTCTTAAAACCTTGTGATGCATCTTCTAAACATATCTTCTAAACATGTTCTTGTGTCTGTCTTTTGAACTCTGTCTTCTGAACTCTTTGAGGAGTCTTCTGAATACCTTCTGAGCTACTAAAGTATTTATAACATGCTAAGGCTTGTTATCTCTTCTTTATTTCTTCACTGTGTCATTGGCATGTTATGAATACCTTCTGAGCTACTAAAGTATTTATAACATGCTAAGGCTTGTTATCTCTTCGTTATTTCTTCACTGTGTCATTGGCATATGATTTTTGAGTTCCTTTTAGTGTTCCATGAATTTCATCTTTGATGACTATATCTTCTGAACACATTGTACATGTAAACATGTATCTTCTGAAGACTTTGAACTGTCCAGAAAGTGATGAGATTTTGTGTACAGTTCTTTCCTGCATCTTTTGTCACTTCAAGAAAGAATTGCTTTTTGCACATGTCTTGCCTTGAACATAAGATGCTTCAAGGGATATCTCACTATTGTTTGAGAGTCCTTCTTTATTCACATCTTAGGCATAAGGGTTGCTCCCCTTTTTCTCATGAAGTTCTTATTCATTCCTTGATTGAGACATATGGTTATGTCTTCTCAATGTATGTATGCTTTTTCTCATGAAGTTCTTCTTGATATGTGGAATTACCATCACTTCATTTAATATGTGTTCTCATGTATGTTCATACACTTTCTTCAGAATCATGCTCTTGCTTAGTAGATATCTTCTTGAGTTGAGAGTGATTATGCATTGTTCTTAAGATCACTCAAGAGAACACATTAGATCCACAAGGGATCGGATAACTTAACCACTTGTCAAAATGGTTTATTTCTATCAAAACTGTTCCAAGGGATTTTGCCTCAACAACAGTTTATTCAAGTCAGAGATAATTTCTGGCTTATGAACATTTGGCTTGGTGCCCCATTTTGTGCTTTAATGTGTTTGTTAGTGTAATGCATCATCCTATGCTATACCATTGGCATTCTGCAAAGATGAGAGAGAAAGCACTGATGTGCTAAAAGCGGCTTTTGCTTTATGTTAATTCAATGCAAAATAGGTGCAGAAGTTTCCTACTGGAGCCACCAACCCTTGTGCTTTATTGAGACACTTGTCATGTTTTCAATGGAAGGATGAGATAATTGACGAGGTGTCTTGTCAACCAAAAAAGAGAATAAAATCCCATATATTGAACTGACCACCTTCTTCTTCTTCATCTTCTTCTTCTTCTTCTTCTTCATTTTTGAATGTTGGTTTGAGGGGAGAGGAAAGTTAGACATACCTTCCTTGAACCATTTTCGTTCCAAGCTCCATTTTCACATTAACAAGTAGAAATTCCGCACAACTGATGTTTGGAGCTGCCATTACTTGGAGTATTTTTCTTCTCTTTGTGATTTCGGTCATATGTGTGACACCCACTAATCCAAGATAAAAATGTCAACCATATATTAATATGTAGTTGTCTAGCTTCAATACCTCTTATCCTAACTTTGTCAATTACATGATGTTTCTTAAGGCTTTTTATGACTTTTAATCTCCCAATCATCATTTGCGATTCAAGGTTATCTGAGAGTAAATTAGGAAGGGTCAAGTGTCATCCAAGCACACCTATAAGAGTCGTAATTCATCAACCGCTTAATCTTAGTCAACTAATAGGCTCTAAAAGGTCTCTTAAGTAATTTTTAATGTCCGACACACTAAGAATAGTTCTAATCCATTAATGGGTCAGTCTTTAATCAATTAACATATTTCTCTTAGCTGTACCTTAGGTAATTTTAATATCCAACAGGCCAATAGTAGTTCTAATCCATTAATAACTTAGTCCTAATCGGCCACGAGGCACTAAATTGTATCTTGAATACTTTTCATTGCTCTAATCCACTAACAACATCAATCTAGTCTATTACCATCATCATTTATGCCTAAAATCATTATAAGTCATTCTTAATCTCAATCCAATTCAGTCTGTTGTTCTGTGTTCTAGCCTTGTTTGTTAACTTAGAGCCAGTGTAACCCATGAGTGCATCTTTAGCTTTCAACCTGTGAGCTACCTAACTATATCATTTCAGCATCAAATCTATCAAATGTACAATAGGGTCAACTATCCTAGGGTTCATCAGTCATAACTACCCAATTTACAACAATCATACCTCCTCCTGGGGAGATTAGCCCTAGGGCTTTAACAAATCATCAACAACGATCATAAACAACAACAAATAGGCATACAACACACATAACATTTAAACATTACAATAGGGCCCTTGCTCCTACAAGGACAACCAATTTATAAAATAAAACATTTAACTCCATGGGTTTACACACAAAAGTGTTGTCAGCGTAAGACGTAGGAATCAGAGACATCCCAGTTATGTCAATCGCATCCTATACTACCTTGTCCTCTAGTTATCATCCTCCCTCTTCTTACCTCGAATCCGAGCGATCATGAATGATGGTACAAAGCAATAACAACAACTTATATCCTCCAAACAGTATTATATCACTCTTATATTAGCTCTTGATGATCCCAGAAGTCACGTATAACAAAAGGACAAAGGTAAGATATTAAATATTTGGCCATAGGGACTAAAAGGGCAAAAAAGCTAAGGCCTAGGGACTTACACGAAATTATGATCTTAAATACTGAAAACTTATTTTCACAATGTCAAGGACATCTCTACGAGCGTGTAGTTTCAAAAGATATGTCAAAAACAGTTTATTACGATTTATAAAACTAAAAGAATGGACTTGAATATGAAAAACATGTGCTTACCATGAATATAGACTTAAAAACAGCAAAGGGAAGGATCCTTAATAGATTTGAACGTATCTTGAGGTCCATAGAATGAAGGAACTGAGTATAAAAGTATTGCTCAACGGTAATGAAGAAGAACGACGAAGAACGAGACCCATTTTTGAAACATCTCAGTTTGCAAATCTGATAGGATAGAATAAAAGTATTCTTCTCGGTGAGTCTAAAGAAGGTCTCGGTTTTTCAAGGTGATAACAGATGTGGCCAGAAGTGAGACCGGAAGTTGCAATCACGGGTAAAACAGGCCGTTTTTCAAATTCACAAAAATAATAAAAGTAGTACCTTTTCCTGAAGGTTTCGATGAGGAGAATCCAAAGACGATGTCTGTTTCTCCAAACTACGACATAGTGTCCAGAATCTGTGATATACAGTACGAAATACAATAAAATTTCTATTTCAAATGACCAAAATAACGCCATAAACAGATTCGGTGGGTGATTTTGTATAGGATTGTGAAGTTTGGTAATTTTTGGTGATCAAATAAGAGAGAATAGGATCTGAAAAGAAAAGAATGAATTTTCAAGACTCTCAGTGGCGGCTGAAAAACCTAGTGGTGTGATATGGAGCACTGAGCAGCAGGTAGGCCTAGACAACAGGCGGTTTTGGGCGGGTTCGGACCCAAAACCCCAACCCAGTCAAAACTGCGGTTCCAAAATACCAACCATCTCCGCCCAAATTTCTTCTCGAATGGTGTGGGTTTGGTTTGACGAGTTTGACGGATTTGGCAGCGGGTACAGGCGAGTTTGGGGTAGAGAGAGACTAAGGGAGAAAAATAAAAGGCGAGGGAGGGAGTTGAACAACCAGAAAGGGAGAGTTTGTCACAAAAAACCAGAGAAGAAGATGAAGCAAGGTAGAAGAAGGTGCCTCTCTCTTCCTTTTGTATAATAAGAGTATATTTTATCAAATCAAATAATATAATTTAAAAATATAGTAACTTGCGTCAGTTGCCAATAACCACATCACAAAGTACAGAGCAGTGCTATTTTTTATAATTTATAATTTATTAAAGATGCCAACGAGAGAGAGAAAGAGTGAGAAGGAGTGTTCAAGATAGATAAAGAAACACAAATAGTGTAATCCTAGCCGTCTAAAAAACCAGAATCCTCGTAAATCCATCAATAGGAAATTAAACAAAGGAACAACACATCGTCTATTTATTTACCTATATTTAGCTTTCTTCTTTCCACGAGTTGCACTGACAGTAGTGAAATATAGAGATGAATAAAAAATTATCATTTTCAAAGCAATTTAATTAAGAAAAATAGAATCTCCCTCCATGTAAATAAAGACCTGTAGTATATGGAATAGGCAAGCGGTTGCGATCTTCTATGGGTGCTTTTTTGGAGTCTGAGCCCTCCCAAATAGAACCGCTCGACCAGATACGCCCGCATGCTCAGTTCAGCTGCCGGTTTATTCGGGTATCGGGCGGTGACATTTTTTTGTCCAGGCCTAGTAGTAGGAATATAAAGGTGGAAGGGGATGCGCGAAGTAATACAGGAGGTGCGAGCATTAATTTTCCTTAAAATGGAAATGAATTACTATAAAAGCCCAACTTATCCCTAATTAGTTTTTAAAGCCCAATTCTCTCATAACAACTAGTTTGATATAGTTCTTTCACTCAAAATATTTTCACAAAATAAATAATAATAATAATAATAATAATAATAATAATAATAATAACAAAAATAACAAAGTACTTCACATTACCAAAACACTTCAAACAGTAACAATATATTATTAATATCATATACAAATACATTAAATTGTCAATAAAATATATTTTAATACTTCAAAGATATATAATCTCTTAAAGTCATTAAACTTATAATTTAAAGTAATAATATTAACTGATGACTAATATTCAAAAAGAATATAATACAATAATAATATACTTTTAAAATATGTCAAATATTAAAATAAGCATGCACAAGACTACTAATATATCCACACATATATGAACACATATTAATAAGAAAATCGGGGTGTTACAATATGGATTTAGGTTGCACATTTATGCTTTATTTATTTGGTTTGTTGCTCACCATGAGCTAACTAGCTTATAGTTGAGAAGCTCTAGCTATGTAATGAAGTTTTAATGTGATGTTTAATGTTTAGTATTTTAATGTGATGTGTGATGTTTAATGATTCAGACATGGTTTATAAATTGACCTCAAAGGGCAAAGTTCTTGGGTAATTACTGTTGGTGCTTAACATACAATGGTGAACTTATTTGAGCTTAAACATTAGACCTATAATGAAACTCTCGCGACAGTGACTGAAAGCCACACAACAAGTGCTACAACATCAGATAGCATTATACCATTATTATTAATTTGCATAGTGAAGGGCATTCCAACTTACTCCATGTTGGGAATTCGTGACAACAACAAAGATGCAATTCACACAACTAACTAATGAATTAACACAACAATTGCGAATTGCTGCAATCTTGATTATTTTTGGAAATCCTAACAATCGCAATTGTAAAATCCAAAGAGCAGAAAACAAATCAAAAGAACACATGCATTTGATTACGTAGTTCAACACCAAAATGGTAATCTACGTCTTCGGGATCAAGCAATTGCTTGAGTCCAGTTGCATTGAATCTCTTTGTTGAAGTGAATGTACAATCTTGAATCCCAATTGTGTATCCCCCTCACATCCCTGTACCCACGATTCCCGTGTATCTCTCTCACTCAATGCCCAAAATTTATGGTATGATTTAATCATCTATACAACAAGCTTTTATATACAATTCAGTAACAGAAAGGTTAAAACTATCCTAACTGAAGTGAAACTGTTTTCTAACTAGTGTAACAAACTCGCTTTCTTGAGACTATGTGAAGAGGAAACTTCTTTTAAGAGTAAAGTGACCTGATTTACTTGCCACATTATTAGTAACATCCACATAAGCACCACATGTATGCGACACCATCAACAATCTTCACCTTGGCATACACTGAAAGATTCAATTCTGGACCCTAGAAATTACTCAAACCAAATAATCCGCTAGCCGTTATCATCATTCAACAAGTTCAAGCAATGCTTAAACTTGGCTATTGGCACAACCTTGGTAATGAAATCAGCTAGATTATATGTAGTATGCACCTTGTGTACCTGCACCTTACCTTCAGATATAATATCTTTGATCTAGTACAGTCTTGTGTCTATATGTTTGGTCCTTTCATGAAAGAATTGATTCTTACACAAATATATTGCTCTTTGATTGTCACATAACACTTTGACATGATCCTGAGTGACTCCAAGCTCATTTACCAGCCCTTTCAACCACAAAGCTTCTTTTATGGCTTCTGTTATCCCTATGTATTCTGCTTTTGTCGTAGACAGAGCTACCACATGTTGCAGAGATGCTTTCCAGCTAATTGTAATACCATATAAGGTAAAAACATACCCAACGTGAGATCTCCTCTTGTCCCTGTAACCAGCAAAATCTGAATCAACAGCAAAATTCAGGTCATCTTTGCTGTAGTTGATTCCTAGCTTTACACTTCCTCTCAAGTACCTCAGCATTTGCTTAATAGCAAGCCAATGTTGTGTTGAGGCAAAATCCCTAATTAAGTTTTGATGATTAACAAACTTCAAAGATGAGAAGCTTAAGGTTTCTGATTTCATATGCTACTAATGTTTCTTCTTGAGTGTTATTTAAAAACAGGTTTATCAAATCTAATCTCAAGAAGGTTTATGCTTATAAGAAGCATCATAGAATAGAAAACAAGAAAGAACATTGTCCACATCACCCTAAGGAAGAAATCTTCTATTGACAAGATTTAAAGATCAAGACCTATATGGAAATCTTGAGAAAGATCATCTTGAGAAGCTCCAATTATTCTTGTGGCAATGTGAGAAGGATAGCTATAAAGGATCAACCTAAGAAGAATCTTGATAATGAAGATGAGAAGCATGAAAGAAGAATCATGACCATGAGAAGGGTCATGATGAGAAGAATCAAGTTGAGAAGAGTCATGACCATGAGAAGAGTCATGTTGAGAAGAGTCATGTTGGTGAAGAAACTTGAGAAGCATCATCTTCAACAAAAAATACATCTGAGAAGAGTCACTGTGAGAAGGGTCTTGACAGCTGGTAATAGTTGTTTTCTGTAGAAAAGTAGAAACACAACTGTTTGTGCAGACATCAATTTCAAACGGCTATAAACGACTAGTTTCTTCACCAACTACTCTAATTCTTGGACCAGCAGTTAATACACAAGATTTGATCTATAAAATAACGCTCTTGGTCGCCATTGATCCTTAAGAGAGTGAACTAAAATCTGAGGTATCACCCTTCTCAAGCATCACAGTTTTTCTCTCTTCCATACTCAGCAACTCCAAACAAGAAGGGATTCATCCAATCTCTGAGTATGTATTACGTCTTTTGTTGTTGTAATCATTGAACATTTCATTTGTATCAACCTAGCTCTAGAAATCCCACAAACCCTATCAATCAAACAGATACCAAATAGGGAACCTTCTCAAGTAGCATGTATTGTTGTAGGACTTGAGAAGTGAGTGCTTCTGTGTTAGAAGCAGTCTAATAGATTAAGTGAAGTCTATTAGAAGTGATTACGGTAGGTAGAGCTATGTAAAGAAAACTACCAAGAGTTCTTTTAGCCTAGGGAGGTGTAAAAGGTGTAATCCATTTTATAGTGGAAATTCTCACTGGGTGTGAGGAGTGGATGTAGCCCTGAAGTGGGGTGAGCCACTATAAGTCTCTGTGTTATTTATTGCTTTACTTATCATTAGATTGCACCAAGTGAGAAAAAATATCCTCTAGGAGAAGGTTTGTGAAAACTGTAACACCCCAATTCTACCCAATAATACTATAAATCAGAGTGCGGAATTTTCAACATAAATATTGGAGTGCTACACTTACTTCCCAAAACAAACAATATAATTCATTCATGGTAAATTCAATTTGAAGCAATCTTAACAATCCTTGTCCATTAGACAACTCAAAATCAACAATTTGCTTAATAGAAATAACGTCGAGTTCAACAAATATTGCAACCTAAATGATAAAGGAAAAAAAAACAGCGTTCAATCCCCCCGAGTGTTACGTATCAGAGTGATGACACCGACTCAACTAAGGAAGGATCACCGCCTTCATTCGCGACTACCTGCACGTTACCACATAGGGGTAACATTCAAACAGAAGGGGTGAGATATCGAACTATATAAGAGCATGTATGAAGAACAATATGATAGGTCAGGTACAATAGAATTACACATATCATCAATAAAATCCTCAATAGAGTCATCAATAGAATCATCAAAGTGCAATGCGGAATGCGACTCAACTGTGCATATGCATGTGGTACCGTTGGAGCAAAACTCCCGTCGTAAAAATCGTCGTTGCCAGTTAATAGTGGCTCACAGGGCATAGCCCTCATCGTTCACGTCGTAAAGCAAATGCAAAGGTATGCGACACAATGTGAATGTACAAGTAACGCTAATCACAGTCACGCAATCGCACGACAACAACACCAAGACGTCATGGCTGCCATAGGCCTACAACTTACTATCTTTGCCAAAAAATAGAGGCAAATCAACTTTTACAACTTCACCTGCAATTTACCACATTTTCGACAAGGTATTCAACGCAACAATTAACCACAACGGCAACTGTGGCAGCAATATTGACAAACAAGCAACATCAACAGCGCAAAACAGCAAGAATAGCAACAACACAGCAGCAAAACGTAACAGCAATGACAACAATAACAGCAAAACCGCAACAGCATTAACAGCAAAACAGCAACAGCATTAACAGCAAAACAACAACAGCATTAACGTAACCATCAATTCAATTACGAAAATTATTTATAATTCTTACTAACGAGTTATTTATATTCCTATCATTTTTTTTTATAATAGTGAAAACCTTAATCCAACAAAATTACAATTCGATTTAATTAGAACTAACAACATAGGAATTCAAGCAAACACGGTCAATTCATCAAACATTTCTCATATGATATATATATATATAACCACGCAACATACACAGAGGCAATCTATAATAAACCCCAAACCCCGCATACGATCCCTCATATACGCTATTATAGAATTCGAACCCACCCTTACCTCAACTATGGTGGTGCAAACTCCCTCCTAGCCTCGTTCCTCGATTCTCCGAATACGACGACTCCCCTGCGATAGTAACGACGCGTGACGATCACGAACGTAGAGAATTGCAATGAAAATCAACCCTCCCAATCCAATCCTAGGCTAGAGCTCTTGAAAATTGAGGCTTTTGTGTAACTTAGAAGTGAGAGGAAGAAGGAGAAGAAGGGAAAAGAGGGCGGCTGCGCAAAAAGACCAGCCCTAGCGCATATTTGAGCTATATTTATAAGGAGGAGTGGCGCACAAGCGCCTTCCTGCGCAAGCTGCGCATTGGACACGCTGCTAGGGTTGCGTGAGCGCTGCGCACTCGCGGTGCTAAGCCCAATGCTATTTTTAACTGGCCCACAACACGTGATTATCATCTAACTCATTTTCAACATAGCTACTACGCCCATAATTTCAATTCTTACAATTATCCTACGGCAATCCAACTTCGAAGTAATTTGATTAAATTTTAGGGCGTTACAAAAACTGAGAAGAGTCAGTTCTGACCCTTCTCTGATAATAAACTCTTTTTCAAGAAAACTATTTTTAACCCTTCTCACCCTTATCCAAATGCCTGAATCACTAAGAAAACTCTTGATAACTTTAAAATGATAGACTATGTCTTCTTCATTAGCTTAATATCTATTGTTACTGTCAAAAGGATATATTGAGAGAAGCGTTAAGGGAAGAGTTGTTTGAACCTTCTCAACTCCATCACATAGTTGAGAAGACTGACCAACCACCCTTCTAGGGCTTTCATTTAAGTTACACAGACTAACCTTTGATTCATACTTCTAAATACATATCACTTATCTTCTCATGCTCACAGTATACTTGTGAAGATAAGTTCTTTTATTTCAGGTCAATTTTTAAAAGGGTCACAATTCCAACCCCCCTTCCTTGTGACATTATTGACTTCATGTTGCTGCCCAAGTTTGACCAGATATCAGCTCACAAGACTTATTACATTGGCAATATATGGCCTAGTACATACCATGGCATACGTTAAGTTGGCAACTGTACTACCATAAGGAATTTTATCCGATTTCTTCTGTTCTTCCACAAATTCTGGTCTCTCACCTCATACCTCATTATTCGCTCTTGTCGATTATGGTTCCCCAAGGCCGACCTTCCACGAGAGAGTCCCCACGACCCGAGAGTGTGGTTGAAGCCCAACGTTATCCCATCGCGATTATGGAAGTTGTGGCTCAGACCCTTCCCGCTGAGGTATAAACTCTGTTACCTCCGCCTCCTATCTTCACCGAGGCAATTTTGATCCGGCCAACGCAATTCAACAACTACTTGACTTACTATAGAATGAGGCCATGAACTTAGCTGAACACGAGGCCCGTGTCGCCCAAGTGGAGATGGAGGTGGCAACTGTGTGTGGCAACACATCATCGGTCCTCGGACGCTATCATTCTAGGTCCTCGGTAGTAAGGACCAGGACGTCGAGGCGTCACCGCTCTCTAACATGGAGAATACTTCATCCTTGTCAAGGCCGATCCAGTGGAGGGAGAGGCTCGAGATCACTGCCAAGCTCTCCTCCAACCTCGGGAGACTCGATCTAATGGCCAGAACGATCACCTAGCCAAAGCTCGTCACTAGCCTTCTCTTCCTCCCACTGACGCTCTCGAAGCTGGGGCAAGTATCCTCGTAGGTAGGGTGAGGCGACCATATCAAACAGGTCCGCAAGAAGATATGATCAACGAGATCGCTCCCCTAGGGATATCTCGTGTCATGCAGAGTCATCCCGGCGGGGACCGTTCACTCGGAGAATCGATGATTGTCTTATACCGATGACATTGGAGAAACCTCTAATGTTGAACATGTATGATGTAATCGATAACCCAGACAGCCATCTCGATTACTTCGAGCTCATGCTACAATTCAGAGGCGCGAGGGATGCCGTCAAGTGTAAGATCTTTCCGCTCACCCTCACTAAGGAAACTCTTGTTTGGTTCAGAAGCTCGAGACCAAACTCGATTTCTTTCTAGTCCAAACTTACAAATCTATTCCCGGCACGGTTCATCGCCTCCAGGCTGAAGACGATGTCGGAGAATGTGCTTAAAGCAGTTCGACAATTGGAGAACATGACCCTTAGAAAATATGTGGAACGATTCATTAAGGAGGCTCTCAACGAAAATAACCTGTCAACAAGATGATGCTAAACTTTATAAAGGACGACCTCCGACCGGGAAGCCTATTTCAAGTTGACATCGGTGTAAACCGCCCCCGAGATCGTGGAGAAGATACTCGCCGAGTGCACCAATGAGGAATTCTGAGATCAAAACTCAAATGAACCACTCGAGCAGAAGTTGGGGATGAGTGCGAGTGTAGTTGTCACAAAAGCAATGGGCACGAATCTAATAGGTGCAACGCCTTTAAGTAGTTTCAGAGTTTGAACCAATAGCTCTGATCGATTTACTGCGCCTAATCTAGCGGTGGAGTGTGAGAGCAAAATAATCGACACAGATCACCACCTCTTTGTATACTACGTTTTAGATCGTGAAGCGTGGAAAAACTGAAGCAGAGAAGTTAATGACTTGATAGCTCTTTGGAACTGTCATAGTAATTACATATAAAAAGTCCCGCCAAATCAATCAAATCATCGTCAAATCAAAAGTCAAGTTAAAGGACCAACTGAACATACAGTAACAAGAAAGGCAATATTAATTTAAACATTTCGCCAGGTTAGAATATGATGTAACGATAAGTTGATACAAGCGATTAAATGAGAGCACCTATCATTATGTGCCACATATGGGCACCAATCCCTATACATCAGAGTGTGTGTAGGTACCACCCCCTTGCCGGATCAACGCGAGCAGGACTATCTCGGCATCAATCCAATACACAACATAGCAACCATCTCGACAACGAGTTGGAGCGAGCGAACTTCTCAGCTTGGTGAGCATCTCGGCCCTCAACCCGACCGAGACGTGTTTATTTGATATTCCATTAAAAGTCTATTTGATGTTCTTCTAAATTTTTCGATTGGTCAAGCAAACAAATTTAAAAAGGGTCAAAATTCAAACCCCCTTTCTTGTGGCTCCAATTGACATTAATTCACTTCAACATCTATCGACTAGCCTCCCATGTTATGTGATGACAAAAATTTAGTCGATGGCAAGACCAACAGGTATATCCCGCTGATCATTCAAGTTGTGATGGTGAACTTCAATGTAAGAAGAATCATGGTAGACTAGGGAGTTCAGCCGATATCATATTTGAAGACCTTCTCACAACTATTGGGCTCTCCAAGAAGGGCCTAGTCCCTTACAAAGGGGCCGACCTCTCAGGGTTCAATGGATCTAAGACCAGACCCCTAGGCTACATCTAGCTAATGGTCACTTACGGAATTGGTCCTTAGACCCAAGCAGTTAAGACTCCATTGTTGGTCCTCTAATGTCCATTCATGTATAATTGTATTATCGGGAGACTATCCCTAGGTTGGCTAGAGCCGGTAGCTATTGCGTAGAAACGTGATTGTTTCTTGTGCAAGTGTACACAATCAAAATAAGTAATACAGTGAATAAGTGAGATCGTTCCCACGAGGATTAAGTTGTAAACAAATGCTTAATCAATGTAACAAATAGTGATTTGGGGTAAAAAGTAAATGACACACAATTTTGGGTAACAAACAATAAAGGTAAAAAGTATCAGGGTAATGAAAATTAGATTTGGGAGAAGTTGAGATGCAATACTTCAATAAATCCATTAAAATGCTCAAAATGCTACGCTAAGTGCTGCAGCACTAGGTGCTGCCGCAATTGTGCATTATTCCTAATGCTTAACACTAGGATTTAGTCCTCCCAAATTATTCCTAATTCAGAAAGGATTATTTCCCTAGGCTACTGGAGAACAAGCAGCTTTACACCTAAGTGTTGTACCTCATGGCTTATGCCTCTCCTATTCCTAGGACTCAAGCAAGGAACAACTATATTCCTATAGTGCAACATACCATGTCATCTTGTGAGATATAAATACAAACCATTCCTGTGAATGTATTTCTACTTAACTTAGACGGCCAACCCTAAGCTAAGATGGATGTAGTAAAACACACAAGATAAAGTGCTCAACACAATAACATGAGCATCAAGAACAAATTAACTTCATTAAATTCATAATAGCATCCCAACTACAGAGGTTTAGCTCATATTGAGCTTACGCAACATTACAACTAAACTAAACATCAAGGGAAGTAGGAATTTCATACTAAAACCCGAGAAGAGAAGTTCAACTACAAGTCTTGATACTGAGACAGCTTCAATGGTGATCCACCAAACGATTCCAGCTCTCAAAATGTAGCTCCTTCGAAATTGAAGTAGTTCCAGTATTGCTGCAGCAATCAATATTCCAGCACTTGATTCTAAGTAACAATGGAGGCACGAAATCAAGAGGCTATTCCTATACCTCTGAAATTCGGCTTAACCTAATTCTGGGAAAGTGTGTCTATTTATAGGAGATCCCTTGGGCAGAGAATAACCCTAATTGTGGAGGCGCATTTTGTCCTTTGTGAGGGCAAAATGTCCTTTCTACCCAATTCCCTAGGTCACCAAGGAATCTTCAACGATTGGCACGCACACTGATGCTGGGTGACAGCTGACAGGTGTCCTTTCCAATATTTCTGTGTTTTCCATTGCCTTCTCTCTCATGTTGCGCAATAAACAATTGCCACCGCATTAGGTGCTGCAGCAATAGATCAAACACAATAGACCACAATTGGGCACCAAAGTGCCCATTATAACAAAATAAAGCTTGCACCTTAAATTATTCTAAACTAACATATTCACAACATTTACTCACTCAATTGCTTAGGAATTAACAATAATTTAAGCTTGAAATAGGAGGTAATAACAATCATATTTGATTGTTATCACACCCCCAAACTTGAACCATTGCTTGTCCTCAAGCAATGACACTTGACAAAGACAAGCACTATACCAGCAAACAAACCAGATAGTTGAATTATTCATAAAGGCACACAACAGAACATTAAGATGAGCATAAAACTTTCAGATTGGCAACTCAACTTGCAAGCCCACTGAATAGTAAGTTCCCTAAATTACTCCTGCTCAAAAGTGTGTGTGTGACACTTAACTCAGTTTAGAACATAGCAAGGTTCAAAATTTCACTTAGCTAAAACTAGAGAGGCTTTTTTTTGAGATTGCCAAAGGTGTTTCAAAACTAAGGGTAGACTAACAATTCAGCACAGAAAGAGGGGATAAGCATGACAAAGGGCTTTGATTTAGCAATTCAGAACTCTAGGCCAGTGCACTTATTACAACTTGACTGAAGTGCTGCAGCAATACAACTAAAACAGAATTCAAAAACAAACAATACTTGACACATGTGTTGCATTGCCCTTATTCTTTACATTTCTTTTTCTCAGCATTTTGCTTGCTTTCTTCTTTTTTTTTCAATGGCCAATGACAACAATTACACATATTTACAACTTTGGTGCTTTATAACACAGCACAATACATAATGCACTTAATTTGATTACTTTCTAAACTATGTGCACTTGGCCTAATTCCATTCTTTCATGCTTTGCCTTAATATAGCTCATAGAACCCCCAAACTTAGTTTCTTATGCTACCCTAACTTTTTAGTAAAAATTTAGCAATTCTCTAGGTCTACCAACAACTAGCTTAGCTTCAGATCATTTCTAATTCACCAAGTCTTTCCTAAGTTTCATGCAAAAGTGTAGGAACAGGAGCAATAGAGTTCACTCACAAACAGGGGCACTAATCACTCATTTCTCACCATTTCATCACTAAGTTTTGCTCAACTTAACTTCTAAAATTTAAAATTTTCATTCAACTAACTAATAAACATGCTAGTACAATACATAGACCATAGGTCCTCCCCCCTACTTAAGACCTTGCAGTGTCCCCACTGCTCATGAAATATAAGGGAGAGACCTATTTAAAAGCAAAACAGAAGTAAAAACAAACAAACACAACTATTGACTGGAAACACAAACATAACACATTCAACAATTTTATTCATCTTGAAAGACTAACAAGACAGAATTTAAAAGACAGAATTTAAAAGATAAAGGTGCAGGAATTCCTCATTTAGTTCTTGGGCTCTGCCTTGTTGCTGTTCCTCTTCTTACTAGCCTCTTGACTCTAGGTGATTTAATCACAGGGGCTTTTGGTGCCGTTGGGGTTTCTGTTGCTGCAGCATTGGATTGCTGCAACACTGGACCTGCATCTCCAACAGCAGGGCCAGCTGCAGAAACACTTGCCTTCTTTTGGGCAATCACAAGGTCCAGAGTAGCCTTTGATCTCTTTTCATACTCAGCCATTTTCTCAGCTTCAATTGCTGCAGCATCAGTTGCTGTAGCATCTTCAATTCCCTTCAGCACTGATTCCACAGCAGCAGTAACAGCAGCGTCTTCCTCAGTAGTTACATCTTCAACATTCAGCTCAACATCTTCAGGCACGACAGACATCTTCCTCCTTTTTGGGGCATGCTTGGTTCTTGTTCTCTTAGAGGGTGAGAACACATGGCTTTCAGCATCAACATTAGCATTAGCAACTTCAGTTGCTGCAGCAACAGATACATCAGCAGCTTCAGGCACTTTTTCTTGTTGTCTTTCTTGGGGTGGATTTATGGGTTGTGGTGATTGATTTTCTGGGAATGGAGTGGTGATGGAGGTTGATGGTGGTTGATTTTCTGGGAGTGGAGTGGTGATGGGGGTTGATGGTGGTGGAATGGTAGATGGGGTGGCTAACTTGGCAGTTTTGTTGTTAGGGGGTGGGTCCATTTCAAGATTAATTGCATCTTCAAACTCATTTGAACTATTATCTTCAGATCCTTCTCCCACCAGTGAGTCATCCTCTTCACTATTATCCTTCCTATTCAATTCTTTCATTATCTCTCTGTTTTCTTCCTTTTCCCTTTCACTCAATGTTTCATCAGTCTCAGAATTAAGAAGCTCTTCTTCTTCTTCTTCCACCTTCTTCTTTCCCTTTTTCACTTCCTTCCTCTTTCTCTTTTTCTCAACTGCTTGCTCTTGCGCATCATCATCAACTCCAGCAGCTTCAAACAGGTCATTATCAAGTACCTCTTCATCAAGCACCCACTCAAGAAAAGAAGGTGCTTCCACTCCAATATCAACTTGCAAATTTGTAGCAAACAAGGCCTTCAACCACTCCTGTTGCTTCCTCATAAACTCCCAAACAGAGCGTTGCTGCAGCATGAATTGTGGTAGCATGGTGGGATCACCAGATGCTGTAGCAACCTTAGGCTTTGATTTCAGAATAGTAGGGAAGGCAGCAAGAGAGAATCCTTTTTTCTCCCCCTTCATTTCCACACCAGCTTTAATGCAAAGATCGGTAATTAAACAAGGAAAGAAAAGATACCCAGCAGTTTTGGAGTGGCATATGAGAGTCTCTCTTGAGATCAATCTTCCAACATCAACGTCCTTTGCTCCCAAAATTGCATCCAGCAGCATCACCCTTTCTTTTTTCTACATTTGTTGTGTGGGAAGTGGGCAACAGAGTGTGCTTGATAAAGTTGAACCATACCATAGCTTCATGGTTGAGATTGCTCCTCTTGACTTTAAATTCATTCGCACTGCAGGGTTCCCATGGAGTACCAGGGATGGTGATATTTTTCTTCACAACTTCCATCTCTTTCTTGCCCCATTTTTCAAAAAATTTGGCAAAGGTGAGGCCAGGGTAACTCAAACCTAGACATTCTTTGATCATCATTGAGTCGAACTTGATGATCACTCCTCTGACTTCTGAAAAGAATTGTGGCTTTCCATCTTTTTCTGGTGCAATCCCCGCATAAAACTCACGGACAACAGAGGGATAAAAGTAGGCAGGGTGCTGCACCAACCGCTCCCACCCAAGTGCTTTCACAATGGTTGTGAACGCATCAGGTGCATCTAGTAACACAAAACCTCTTTCTGCCCAAAAGTTCATGACAGAGAACTTCTCCACAGCAGTGACTTCTTGATTCTTCATGCTCTTTCGCCTGATTTGGCTGGATTCTCCTCGCCCAGATGTGGATTGGCGCTTTCCAGATAATTTTGAAGCACTGGCCTTGGTTCTAACCATTGTTGATCACAGGATTGAGGGTTCAATTACGAAGGTGAGTGGGATTTTTTTGGGTTGGCTTGAGAATGAAGGGTTTACTGTTTGGAGGGTTTCAACTTCTTGATCGCAATTGAAGAGGGAATTGTGGGAACATTGGAGAGAGTGGGTGGTTATATAAATAGTGGATGCGACGGTTTTGGGTAATGGCATATCTCATTAATGAGATAGCCGTTAGATTTAGAAGAGAGGTGTATGGTGGATGCTGGTTGAGTGGACGGTTACATGACTGATTGGACAACACACTGCCACCGCAATCAGACCTTGGGTGAATAACTGCCATTATTTTATTTTTTCCTTAACTGCCCTCTATTGCTGCAGCAACGTTGCTGGAAGCAATGCTGCAGCACCAACTGCTGTCACACCCTCAAACTTCAACTTGCTGAAATTTAATTCCTGCAACAAACACCAAAACAAACAAAACAACTAATTTATTAAATTAAAAACCCTGGGCTGCCTCCCAGTAGTGCTTGGTTTAAGAGTCCTCAGCCAGACTTCTTTCTTAGATTATGGGTCTTGGATCATGGTGATGAAACTGCATCTCACCACTGGTTCACCATAATATTTCTTTACTCTTTGCCCATTAACCTTGAATGTATTTCCACTTGACTCATTATACAATTCCACAGCTCCATGAGGGTACACCTTTGCCAATTTGAATAGCCCAGACCACCTAGACTTGAGTTTTCCAGGGAATAGTTTAAGTCTTGAGTTAAACAATAACACTTGGTCACCTTCCACTAATTCCCTTTTATGAATTTTTTTATCATGCCATGCCTTGGTCTTGGCCTTGTACAATGCTGAGTTTTCATATGCAAAGTGTCTCATCTCTTCCAATTCATTCAATTGTAATAGCTTAGCTTCCCCTGCCTTTGTATGATTAAAATTGAGCTTTTTGATAGCCCAATGTGATTTGTATTGAAGCTCCAAAGGCAGATGGCAAGCCTTGCCATACACAAGTCTGTAGGGTGACATTCTCAAAGGAGTTTTGTAAGCAGTCCTATAAGCCCATAAAGCATCATCAAGATGAATTGACCATTCCTTTCTGGTAGGCCCTACCATTTTCTCCAACATTCTCTTGATCTCTCTATTAGACAACTCTGCTTGACCACTTGTTTGAGGATGATATGCTGTTGCAATCTTGTGCTTAACCCCATACTTGGCCAAGAGATTTTCAATCAATTTGTTGCAAAAATGAGAACCTTCATCACTGATTATTGCTCTTGGAGTTCCAAACCTTGTAAAAATGTTTCTCAATAAGAACTTGCTAATAGATTTTGCATCATTGTTAGGTAAAGCAACTGCTTCAACCCACTTTGATACATAATCTACAGCAACAAGGATGTAAGAGTTGCCAAAAGAGGGAGGAAAAGGTCCCATGAAGTCCATTCCCCAAACATCAAAGAGTTCAACCTCTAAGATGTTTGACAATGGCATTTCATTTTCATATGATATATTCCCACTCCTCTGACAACTATCACATTTCTTAACAAACTCATGAGCATCCTCGAAAATTGTAGGCCAAAAATAACCAGATTGAAACACTTTTGCTGCTGTTCTTAAACCTCCAAAGTGTCCTCCATATGCTGCAGCATGGCATTGCTGCAGCACTCCTTGTTGTTCTTCATCAGCCACACATCTTCTTAGTAACTGATCAGGGCACTTCTTATACAGATAAGGTTCATCCCAAAAATACTGCTTGATTGAGTGGAAAAACCTCTTCTTTTGCTGATGATTCAAATCACATGGCACCACTTTGCTTACTAGGAAGTTGACAATGTCTGCATACCAAGGTGCTGCAGCATCAGGTGCTGCAGCAGCAACAGCTAACAATTGCTCATCAAGGAAGCTTTCCTTGATTTCTCCAAAATGATTACCTGTATTATCACCTTCCAATCTAGACAAATGATCAGCAACTTGGTTCTCCACCCCCTTTTTATCTTTTATTTCTAAATCAAACTCTTGGAGGAGGTGAACCCATCTTATTAGCCTAGGTTTTGCATCTTTCTTAGCAATCAAATACTTAATGGCAGAGTGATAAGTGAAAACAATTACTTTTGTGCCAACTAAGTATGATCTAAATTTATCAAATGCAAAAACCACAGCTAATAATTCTTTTTCAGTGGTAGTGTAATTTAATTGAGTTTCAACAAGTGTTTTGCTAGCATAATAAATAGAATGAAAGACTTTATCATACCTTTGGCCAAGGACAGCACCTATGGCATAATCACTAGCATCACACATGAGTTCAAAAGGCTTGCTCCAATCAGGAGTCACTATCACTGGGGCAGTAAGTAGAGCATTTTGAAGTTTCTGGAATGCTGCAGCACATGAGTCATCAAACACGAATGGAGTGTCATGCTGCAACAACTGACAAAGTGGCTTTGAAATTTTTGAAAAGTCCTTGATGAACCTCCTATAGAATCCTGCATGTCCCAAGAAACTTCTAACACCCTTGACATTTGTTGGAGGGTGCATCTTCTCTATCACTTCAACCTTGGCTTTGTCAACCTCAATTCCCTTCTTTGAAATTTTGTGTCCCAACGCAATACCTTCTTGGACCATGAAGTGGCATTTTTCCCAATTCAAGACCAAGTTGGTTTCTTCACATCTATCCAGAATCTCTTCTAAGTTGTCAAGGCACATTTGGAATGTTTCCCCAAAGACAGAGAAATCATCCATAAATACCTCCATGGATTTTTCAATAAAATCAGAGAAGATTGACATCATACACCTTTGAAATGTTGCTGGGGCATTGCACAACCCAAATGGCATTCTTCTAAAAGCAAAAGTACCATAAGGGCAAGTGAAAGTAGTCTTTTGTTGATCTTCAGGCACTATGGCTATTTGATTATAGCTAGAGTAACCATCCAAAAAGCAATAGAATTCCTTGCCAGCAAGTCTATCAAGCATTTGGTCTATGAATGGTAGAGGGAAATGATCTTTTCTTGTAGCCTTGTTGAGTTTTCTATAATCCATGCAAATCCTCCAACCAGTAACTGTTCTTGTGGGAATAAGTTCATTATTCTCATTGGCTACCACTGTGACCCCCTCCTTTCTTTGGAACACATTGCACAGGACTCACCCATGCACTATCAGTGATAGGATACACAATGCCAGCATCTAACCATTTGATAATCTCCTTTTCACCACTTCTTTCATGATAGGATTTAGCCTCCTCTGCCCCTCAATGCTATTTTTAGCATTTTCATCAAGAATGATCCTATGCATGCAGATGGTAGGACTAATCCCCTTTATGTCAGCCATTTGCCACCCAATTGCCTTTTTATGCCTCTTTAGGGTATTAATGAGATCATGCTCTTGACTACTGGATAGGTCAGAAGCAATGATCACAAGCAATGTATCATCTTCCCCTAAATAGGCATATTTCAGGTGCTTGGGTAACTCTTTTAATTCAAGCATAGGAGGTTTCTCAATAGAAGGCACATTCTGTTTGAGATTGGAATCCCCTAGATCAAGAGATTCATAATGCCTACTCCATAATTCCTTCACGTCAGCCTCCTTGTGCACAATACCTTCTTCCACAAGTTCACTCTTATCAATCTCAGAAAGAGCCTTTACCACTTTGCTTGTGGAAGTGTTGTTGAACCACAGAATCAAGAGACATTACAAAAGAGCACTCCTCAGTTCCTTGGTCAGGGAACTTGAGAGCATTCAACACATTAAACTTAATCTCTTGATCATTGACTCTCATAGTCAATTCTCCTTTTTGCACATCAATTAGAGTCTTTCCAGCAGCCAAGAAAGGTCTTCCAAGAATTATAGGTACTTCCTTTTCTGCAACAAAATCTAAAATTACAAAGTCAGCAGGAAATACAAATTTATCAACCTTTATCAGAACATCCTCAATAATTCCTTCTGGATGAGCAACAGATCTATCAGCAAGCTGTAAGGTAACAGTTGTAGGTCTGGCAACACCTATCCCAAGCTGATCAAAGATAGACTTAGGCATCAAATTGATGCTTGCACCTAAGTCACAAAGAGCTCTGCCAGTATAGTTTTCACCAATTGAGAAAGGAATAGTGAAACTTCCTGGATCCTTCAACTTGTTTGGAAGCTTGTTCTGCATGATCATACTACACTCTTCTGACATAGCTACTGTTTCAAACTCCCTAAGTCTCTACCTTTTGGAGATCACATCTTTCATAAACTTTGCATAATTGGGAATTTGTTGAAGTGCTTCTACCAATGGAACATTGATTTGAAGTTGTTTAAGCACCTCCAGAAATTTGCCAAATTGCTTATCTTGTTGTGCCTTTTTCAACCTTTGAGGATAAGGTGGATCAGGCAAAACTTGATCAGCAATCTTTGATGGAATTGCTGCAGCATCAACTGTGACAGCATCTGGTGCTTTTTGTTTCTCTTTTTTATCTTTTTCTTTTATTGCATTTCCATCACTAGAATCAGTAGATGGTCCTTTCAAGTCCTTCCCACTCCTTAAAGATATAACCTTGACTTGTTCCTTTCCCTTAGAAGATGTTGGTTAAGTAGCAGAAGGCAATGCCCCACTAGGTCTTTGGGTCAGGGCAGTGGCTATTTGACCAAGTTGATTCTCCAAGTTCTTGATTGCAGCTCCTTGCAGCTCCTTGGCTATTTGACCTTGACTTGTTCCTTTCCCTTCAACATAGTTTCCATAGAGCTTTCTTCTTTTGCCTTGGATAGAGCAGGTGTTCCCTGTGGTGTTGCAGGAGTTGTAGCAGGTGCTGCATTGCTACTCCATTTGAAATTAGGATGATTCTTCCACCCAGGATTGTAGGTACGAAAATATGGATTACTGTTCTTGTCATATCCTACATAGTTGACTGAAATAGGGTGCAGAACCCACTGGTACTTGTTCAATTGCTGCCACTTTAGTTTCTGGTACAGATTCAGTTGCTGCAACAGGTGTTGCTGCAGCAGATGTTGCACTCATATTTTTGATCATGTTGGACAAAGATGCAACCTGAGCAGATAAAGCAGTAACTTCACTCACTTCATGCATACCAACAACTTTCTTTTGAGCACTAACCCTGGCTGTTGGCCATTGATAGCTATTTGCAGCAATAGTTTCAATAAGATCATAAGCATCTTGGTAAGAGCCATTCAGCAAGACTCCTCCAGAAGAAGCATCAAGCATCAGTCTAGTTTGAGGTTCCAAACCATTGTAAAAAGTTTCCATTTGAACAACCACAGGCAACCCATTATGTGGACATTTTCTTAACAATTCTTTGAATCTTTCCCATGCTTCAAACAAAGTTTCAAATTCAGTTTGTCTAAAAGATGTAATTTCAGTTCTCATCCTGGCATTCTCGATAGGTGGAAAATATTTTGTCATAAATTTTTCAGCCATCTCATTCCAAGTAGTGATAGAGTTAGGTTCCAAATAATTTAACCAAACCTTAAGGAATAAGGGAAAAGTTTAAGTTTAAAAGCATCATCACTTACACCAGGGTGAATGAAATTACTACAAACTTCTACAAATTGTTTTAAATGCAAATGTGGGTCCTCAGTAGGTCCTCCACCAAATTGCCCTATTGTTTGAAGCCTTTGAAACATCATAGGCTTAAATTCAAAATGATTTGTGGCAAGTTCAGGCCTTACTATGCTAGTTTGCATAGTGTGAGGGTCAAAAATTGCATAATCCCTCATAGGTCTGTCCTTGTCATTAGCCATGCCTATGACTGTTTCATTCAAAACTTGTCTCACATGTTCAGGTTGCTCAGTGGCAGCTATGGTATGTCTGTCATAACCATGGTTGTTAGGAGGTGGTGTTCCCCCATGATTAGAAGGTGGTGGTGTAGCCATATTGACAGCTCTTCCCAAAGAAATCAGACCAGAATGGTCGTGTCCCCTTCTCAAAGCTCTAAACAGTCTTTCTATCTCAGGATGAAGTTGATATTCTGGTGATCTGCGTCTGTACATATGCTGCAGCAACAGTTGCTGCAGCAATTAACTTACTGAAACAACCAAAAAACAGAGCACCAGAATTAGCAACAAAAGAAATCACTAAATTGCCAATTAATTAAACAGTGTTTAACTAATTAATCCCCGGCAACGGCGCCAAAAACTTGTTGCGTAGAAACGTGATTGTTTCTTGTGCAAGTGTACACAATCGCAATAAGTAATACAGTGAATAAGTGAGATCGTTCCCACGAGGATTAAGTTGTAAACAAATGCTTAATCAATGTAACAAATAGTGATTTGGGGTAAAAAGTAAATGACACACAATTTTGGGTAACAAACAATAAAGGTAAAAAGTATCAGGGTAATGAAAATCAGATTTGGGAGAAGTTGAGATGCAATACTTCAATAAATCCATTAAAATGCTCAAAATGCTATGCTAAGTGCTGCAGCACTAGGTGCTGCCGCAGTTGTGCATTATTCCTAATGCTTAACACTAGGATTTAGTCCTCCCAAATTATTCCTAATTCAGAAAGGATTATTTCCCAAGGCTACTGAAGAACAAGCAGCTTTACACCTAAGTGTTGTACCTCATGGCTTATGCCTCTCCTATTCCTAGGACTCAAGCAAGGAACAACTATATTCCTATAGTGCAACATACCATGTCATCTTGTGAGATATAAATACAAACCATTCCTGTGAATGTATTTCTACTTAACTTAGACGGCCAACCCTAAGCTAAGATGGATGTAGTAAAACACACAAGATAAAGTGCTCAACACAATAACATAAGCATCAAGAACAAATTAACTTCATTAAATTCATAATAGCATCCCAACTACAGAGGTTTAGCTCATATTGAGCTTACGCAACATTACAACTAAACTAAACATCAAGGGAAGTAGGAATTTCATACTAAAACCCGAGAAGAGAAGTTCAACTACAAGTCTTGATACTGAGACAGCTTCAATTGTGATCCACCAAGCGATTCCAACTCTCAAAATGTAGCTCCTTCGAAATTGAAGTAGTTCCAGTATTGCTGCAGCAATCAATATTCCAGCACTTGATTCTAAGTAACAATGGAGGCACGAAATCAAGAGGCTATTCCTATACCTCTGAAATTCGGCTTAACCTAATTCTGGGAAAGTGTGTCTATATATAGGAGATCCCTTGGGCAGAGAATAACCCTAATTGTGGAGGCGCATTTTGTCCTTTGTGAGGGCAAAATGTCCTTTCTACCCAATTCCCTAGGTCACCAAGGAATCTTCAATGATTGGCACGCACACTAATGCTGGGTGACAGCTGACAGGTGTCCTTTCCAATATTTCCGTGTTTTCCATTGCCTTCTCTCTCATGTTACGCAATAAACAATTGCGACCGCATTAGGTGCTGCAGCAATAGATCAAACACATTAGACCACAATTGGGCACCAAAGTGCCCATTATAACAAAATAAAGCTTGCACCTTAAATTATTCTAAACTAACATATTTACAACATTTACTCACTCAATTGCTTAGGAATTAACAATGATTTAAGCTTGAAATAAGAGGTAATAACAATCATATTTGATTGTTATCAGTAGCCTCCACTATTCAAGTCAAATTAAAGTTCTACTCTGCCACAAACGAGGTAATCACCGTAATGGCCGATCTGGATGCTACTCGAAGTTGCCATTTTCTCTTCCTTAAATGGGAAGCAAGAGATAACTCAAGAGAAGCACGAAGCGCGAAATCCGAGAAGGGAAGAGGGCCCCAGATTAACCATGTGGAAGTCACCGGTAAAGAAAGAGGAGAATGATCACACTTTACGGTTGCACACCAAAGTATAGGTTTGTCTCATGTAATAAATTTCTCGGAAGTCCGAGTGTCGAACCACAGGGATATTTTGAAGGAAAAGGTATACCAATCTAATTGTGGATTTGAAGTTTATATAAGACTCAGTACTAGAGCTTTGGGGTTCCACTTAAGTAAAATCATAGAGTTGTTCTTGGCTATACTTGATAACTCAATTGAAATCCAACAATCAAGTGATTTCAATTGGAAGATAAAACATTAAGCACTTAGAAAACATTGTAGCTTTTGAAAACTATCTTTTAGTTGTCTTAAAGAGTTTATGTTACCAATTGTTGTTATGTACAACTAAGCATTCATTGTGCCAAATATGTCTACAAAAAATCAAAGCTTTCACAAAACAAAATTATTTTCATATCTCATTAAACAACTCAAAAGATTTAACATTGAAGATCATTTTAAAAGCCAAGAACAATACTACTACATTACAAAAGCTTTACCCTTAGCACTAGCTAAAGATTTAGCAACTCATATTACCAAGAAAACAACTCTTAGATACTAAATATATGTTACACTTCTAAAGCTAGAGGGTGATGCCCCATGGCTTGCCAAAGGCCCCTTTATATAGGCTTGAAAGGTGAGAACACTTGAATACTTCAAGACAGTTTTGGACCCTCTCATTAATTGCAAGATAAGTCGTCCTTCCTATTGAAATCTTGATTAGGGCCCTGAAGATAAAATGTGGGTCATTAAGTCAGAATTCCAGATCATGTTTTAGCTTCCCAATTGGATTTTCCTTGTGGAAGTTAGGGGCGATATACTGCTCCTTGGTCAAAAGCTCATTTCAATTTTGACAGCTTCTCATGCCTAACTTCTTTGATTAATTTCACCATGAATTCGAAGTCTAATACATTTGGGCCCTAAGGATAAAATGAGGGGCATTAAGTCTTCTTTCCAGATCATGTTCTATCTTTCAAATTGGAGTTTTGTGTGAATTATGGTAAATATAATTCCACATTGTGTGTTGTGTAGTTTGAAATCTGGAGCATTGTCATAATGATCAAGTTGCATTTCATTTTCAACCTTGAATCCAATATTTTCAGCACTTTGTTCCTAAAATCAAAGTGGTAGATACATGAGTTAGCTAACCACTACAACTAGAATTGGATCAATAGGACTTGTATTGCTTGAGATATGGGTCAAATACGAAAATGTGTTATGGGTCAAAACTCAACCAAACTTTGGACAGAATTGTTGTCTAGTATTATTGAGGTTCATTGGACTTCAAACTAGCAAAATTGGTTTCCTACACACATTTATATCTTTAGTACATTGTCTTAGGTGTCCAAACATCAAGCAATACACATACTAATCATGTCCAATCATGCATATGCCTTCTATTAGTATAGAAAATTGGATATTAATAGTTAAATTATATAATACCTAATTATGCATAAATAAGACACAAATACTATAATGCCATAAATAAATAGCACATAAGTTAATATAACATATGCATGTTTACTCACTAATCACACCCCCCAACTAGCTTATTACTAGTCCCTAGTGATAAAAGCGTGACACAAACTTTAGTTTTTATGTTCATCTCATATTACCAATCTCTCCTTCTAACATATTCTACTCAACAAACTGTTGTATTCCAAATTTATTCATTATCGACTATTATCTAGACAAGTGGTTTAATAGTCCTCCTCTTTTATGCTCAAGTGAAGTGACAAAAAGTTATGAGGCGCATATCATAAAAATACCACCTCAATGTTTTGCTAAGGCTAACAACTTTTATTAACACTTGTAATTCTTTTTTTTTTTTTTTGTTATAGGAAAATTAGAAGATGGTCTGGTTCCCTTAAGATTTTCTCCTAACCCATATAGCGAGCTTTGGGCCAATAAATCCCAGACCAGTTGGCCTTAGGTATTAGGTGTTTGATCACCCCTCGGGCTTAATTGCTCGAGTTAAGGAGTCTACGAAACCAAACAATTAAACCAACTTATTATTTTTTTTTTTGGAAATTATATAAGTTAGAAGTTGGTCAGATTTCCTTAAGATTTTCTCCTAACCCATGTAGCGAGCTTTGGGCCAATAAATCCCAGACCAGTTGGCCTTAGGTATTAGGTGTTTGATCACCCCTCGGGCTTAATTGCTCGAGTTAAGGAGTCTACGAAATCAAACTTCCTTCAAACCCTTGAGCTTAAGTATTAAGTATTATACACACGCACATATATATATATATATATATATATATATATATAAATTTTTTTTCTTTTTTTTTTGCCCATTAATATAGCTGTAACCTTTTGCAAAACAACAAAATTAATAAAATTAGTCAATTTGCAACCCACAATCATTTGTCACTGTGTGTGAGATAAGGATGACTGAGAAACAACTACTAGACAATACATGAATATAATAGATATGACATATGTCAAGTTTGTTTAATTGCACATGTTGAAGTTGAGTGATTCAAGTAAGCATAAAAATTTTCATTTGTGATGCGTCTCAAGGGTAGTTGTTTTACCCCTTACTCTGCCATCATTTTTTTTATTAGTACTCTAAATATATATTTTATTTAACAAAACAAGATGGATTTTAACAAAACAAAATGGATATCTACTAATCCTCTCCCCCCAACTTAACTTACACATTGTCCCCAATGTTTCAAAGTAGGAGTTACAAAAATTAGAAGATATTACCTGACACCATAGAAAACTGAAGAAAATAAACCTGAAATACAAAAAAAAAAATCTGCACATGATTAAAGTGACAACCGTAGTTGTGATTGTGGCTCACATCTTCCTCTAGTTTTACGTCCAGAAACGGCTTAAACACCTTCTATGAATCGAGGATAAGCTTCCCATCCAATTTTCTTAAAAATTGGCAAACAGGGTCTTTTAAAGTCAGATTCCCAAGACTAAGTGTAGATTCTCTTCGGAATTGCTCCCACAAATCGATAATTTCATCTTGCACCGTTTCACAAGAGTCAAATGAATATCATCCAATGACTCCTTACTCAGCCCATTCTTAATGAAATCTATCTTATCATATCGATTTTTGGAAGCCCAACCAATATTTCTACAACCAGTGTTACATGTCCATTTTGCACATTTTCTGCAAACGTTCATTCTTTTAGTTCGTCATTTTTTTGAATATGTACTTTTACTCAACCCAGCGAAACGTGGAACCATTGAATCTCGAAATTCACCACCAATTCTAACATTTGCTTCTATCAACCAACGTAAATCAGCTGGGATTCCCTTAATCATTAGTAGCCTTAATCTTTCACACCGAGCATGGTAAATTTTTATCAAGTCGTTTTTAACCAAGAAAGGAAAACATTTGCTCAAAGAAGAAATAACCACATCCATGTTACCAAAGTGCATGCAAATTCTTATTACGTTGACAAAAAAAGAGCAAAGACAATGCAAACAACGTTTTATTAATAAAAAAAACTAATACATCAAAGAACGATATCTACAAACCAAGCCAATGCTAGAAATACTGCAGTAAGTATTATTATCACTTCTGGGAAGGGAACTTCATCAGATTTGAAAAAGGCAACAAGGATGTTGAAAATTACGACAATGGTGTGGATGATGAGAAAGAAGCAGTTCATTTTGTTAGAGTGGATGAGAAATTTTTTGGTTTGGAAGATGTTGAAAATGGGAAGTGGAATGAGGTTTTATAGAGAATTTTTTTTGAAAAATAGCCGTTTATAGCCGTTAAAGGAGAGAAGAAAAACTGATGAAAAATGATTTTTTTTATTAAAAATGGCCGTTTATGGCCGTTGAAGGAGAGGAGGAAAAAAGTGATGAAAACACTATTCATGACCGTTAAAATGAAGGAGAAAAGAGTAATTGAAAATCTTTTTGATTTTTTATTTATTTACAACTCAGTTTTTGTGGGAAACTGAAATTCCGACTTTGAAAGTCACGGAGTACCGAATCCGCCATTTATACCGGGAAAACAAAGATAAATAACAGAAAAATACTAAAAACAACAATAATAGAAAAGCAAAAAAAAACAAAATAAAGCAAAATAAAGTAAAGACACGACAAAAGAAAAACAGAAACAAAAACAAAAACAATCAAACCATGTAAAAAGGGTCAACTAAAGAGACTGACTCGATCTCTTTTGCAAAACTTTCAAGATACGCTTTGAAACGTTGACCATTAACTCTGAAAGTGTCACTATTTCTTGGATTCTCAATTTCAACAACTCCATTTGGAAAAACAGTTTTCACAATAAAAGGTCCTGTCCATTTTGATCGCAATTTACCAAGAAACAGGTGTAATCTAGAATTATATAAAAGAACTTTTTGCCCAATTTCAAAAGTTTTTCTATCAATGTGTTTGTCATGAAATACTTTCGTTTTTTCTTTGTAAATTCTAGAATTTTCATACGCATCATTCCTGATTTGTTATAATTCATTTAGCTGGAGTTTTCTCACTGAACTAGCTTTATCCAAGTTGAAATTAAACATTTTGAAAGCCCAAAAAGCCTTGTGTTCTAGTTCAACAGGTAAGTGGCACGATTTTCCAAAAACAAGGCGATAATGAGACATACCCAGAGAGGTTTTGAATGTTGTCCGGTTGGCCCACAATGCATCAGTCAATCTGAGTGACCAATCTTTTCAATTTGGATTGACTGTTTTCTCCAAGATATGTTTGGTCTCCCTGTTAGCAAGATCTGCTTGTCCATTTGTATTTGGATGATATGGGGTTGACACTTTGTGATGAATACCATATTTTTTCATTAGGTTTTCAAATGGTTTATTGCAAAAATCTAAACCTCCGTCACTTATTATTGCACGAGGCATTCCAAATCTTGAAAACACATTTTCCTTCAAAAATTTTAAAACAATTTTATGATCATTATTTTTGCAAGGAATTGCCTCAACCCAATTTGAAACATAGTCAACTCCAACCAAAATGTATTGATATCCAAAAGAAGGTGGAAAAGGACCCATAAAATCAATTCCCCAACAGTCAAAAATTTCAACGACTAAGATGGGATTTAATGGCATCATATTTCTACGAGTTACCCCACTTAGTCTTTGACACCGATCACATGATTTGCAAAATTCATATGTGTCTTTAAAAAGTGATGGCTAATAAAATCCACACTGCAAGATTTTTGCAGCGGTTTTTTTGCAAGAAAAGTGACCCACCACATGCTTCTGAGTGGGAAAAAGAGATTATGCTTTGAATTTCATTATCAGGAACACATCTTCTTACTATTTGATCGGGACATACTTGAAAAGATATGGGTCATCCCAAAAAAAAAATTTTACTTCCCTGAAGAATTTTTTCTTGTCTTGTGCATTCCAATGACTTGGAATTTGTCCTGTAGAGAGAAAATTAGCAATATCTGCAAACCAAGGCAATTGTGACATAGAAAAAAGTTGTTCATCAAGAAATGAGTCATTTATGGGACTTGTCTCAAAAGAATCATCACATGTGAGTCTAGACAAATGATCGGCCACTACATTTTCAACTCCCTTTTTATCTTTAATTGTTATGTCAAATTCTTGGAGTAAAAGAATCCACCTAATCAACCTTGGCTTTGCATCTTTCTTTGCTAGTAAATATTTTAAAGCTGCATGATCAGTGAACACAACAATGGGTGAACCAACTAGATAAGATCTGAATTTCTCTAATGCAAATACTACGGCAAATAACTCTTTTTCAGTTGTGGAATAATTCATTTGAGCACTATTAAGAGTTTACCTTGCATAGTAAATCACATAAGGTTTGTTATCTTTTCTTTGTCCTAACACAGCTCTTATAGCATAGTCACTAGCATCACACATTATTTCAAAGGGCAAAGTCCAATCAGGCGGTTGCATAATAGGCGCAGAAGTGAGCATTTTTTTGACTTTTACAAAAGCATCTTCACAGGAATTAGTCCATTCAAATGTGGCATCTTTTAGTGAAAGGTTGCATATTGGTCTAGAAATTGTACTAAAGTGTTTTATGAACCTTCTATAAATGCCAGCATGTCCTAAAAATGATCTAATATCTTTCACTGATTTTGTTGTTGGCAAGTTGGCAATTAGATCAATTTTGGACCTATCAACTTCTATTCCTTTTGTTGAAACAATGTGTCCTAATACAATTCCTTCAGTCACCTTAAAATGACACTTTTCCCAATTAAGAACAAGATTTTTCTTTTCACACCTAGTCAAGACTTTAGCCAAATTCATAAGACAATCATTAAATGAGTTTCCAAAAACAGAGAAATCATCCATGAACACTTCAAGAAAGCGTTCAACCATGTCGCTGAAAATGCTTACCATACATCTTTGAAATGTTGCTGGTGCATTACATGTAAATGTTATTTTCTCCTGGTCCTCAAGTGCAATGGCAATCTGATTATACCCTGAATATCCATCTAGGAAGCAATAAAACTCATGTCCTGCAATTCTTTCTAAGATTTGGTCCATGAAAGGCAAAGGAAAATAATCTTTTCTAGTCATTGAGTTTAGTTTCCTGTAGTCAATGCACATTCTCCAACTAGTTACAATTCTAGTTGGAATTAATTCATTATTTTCATTTTTAACTACAGTTACTCCTGACTTCTTAGGTACAACTTGAGTAGGACTAACCCATTTACTATCTGAAATAGGATAAATAATGTCATTTTCAAGAAGCTTAATAACTTCATTTCTCACTACTTCTTTCATATTAGGATTTAGCCTTCGTTGCATTTGTCTAGAGGGTTTAGCAACCTCTAAATAAATGTTATGGGTGCAAATTAATGGGCAATTCCTTTTATGTCAGATATAGTCCATCCTATTGCCTGCTTATGAGCTCTTAGTACTTTTAACAATTTACATTCTTGTTCATGATTTAATTTAGAAGAGATTATTACCGGGTATGTATCATTTTCACCCAAATATGCATACTTCAAGTTTGATGGTAGAGGCTTCAACTCTAACACTGGTGGTTGAACACTTGATGGACTTAGAACTTTTTCAGATTTTGATAGTTGTTCAAATTTTGGCCTCCATTGATTAACCTTTGAACCCTGTGAAGTCTCAAACATAGAAGAAAACTCCAAATTTTCCTCATTAATCAAATCATTAGTCAATAAATTTTCCAATAGATCAGAAAATGAAGTCATGAAATGTTCAAGGGTGTATTTATCATTTACATCAATTTCATATACTTCATCATTATCTGGTGGTTGTTTGGAAATGTTGAAAACATTTAACTCCAAAGTCATATTTCCAAAAGAAAGATTCAAAACTCCATTTCTACAATTTATCAAAGCATTAGAAGTTGCAAGAAATGGTCTTCCTAAAATGATGGGATGTTGAGATGTTGGATTTGAAACCGGATGTGTATCCAAATCAATAAAATCTACTGGAAAATAGAATTTATCAATTTGAACTAGTACATCCTCAACTATACCTCTTGGAATTTTCACTGAACGATCTACCAATTGAAGGGTGATTGGCGTTTTCTTTAGCTCTCCAAGGTCCAATCGTTGATAAACAGAAAATGGTAGAAAATAACACTCGCACCAAGATCAAGAAGTGCATGTTCTATCTTAGTATTACCAATTACACAAGATAAAGTTGGACAACCAGGATCCTTGTATTTTGGTGGAGTTTTCTTTCCGTCAAAAATGCCTTACTTTGAACATTTAATTTTCTTTTCACGGTACATAAATCTTTCAAAAATTTGGCATAAGACGGAATTTGTTTGATCGCATACAACAGACGAATGTTAACCTTGACTTGTTGCAGAATCTCAAATATTTCAGGATTATGGTTTAACTTCTTAATTGGGTGTAATCTTGAAGGGAAAGGGGCAGGTAATGGCTTTTTTCTTGGAATGGAAATATCATCATTCTTACCTTCATCCTTAACTTCATCATTACCTTTATCTTGTAAGTTTGCAGTAGAGTCTGAATCTGGACTCTTGAGGGGGATTGTCTTGTCAATTGTTTTTCCACTCTGTAGAGTAGTGACAACATTTACATTTTTCGGTGGTGTTTCAGTAGAGATTTGGCATTGACCAGCTGGGTTCTCATGAAGTTGAGCTGGAAACTTCCCTTTCTCGGTCGTTCTCAAGGAGTTTGTCAAGGTAGACAATGTGAGCTTGATTTCATTTATGGCTTGTGAAGTTTGGGTGTTTATGGTTGTTTGAGCTTGTATGAATGTTTGTAATGTTTCTTCTAGGCTTTTTATTTGTGGTCTGTTATATGGTGTGAAATTGGAATTGGAGGTATTTTGGTTGGGTAAAGGTTGAACATTGTTATCATTCCTCCAACTAAAATTTGGATGGTTTCTCCAATTTGGATTATATGTCTCAAAAAGCAGATGGAAATGGTTTTTTGAAATTAGATATTACATTTGCTTGTTCTTCACACATCTCCTTGAAAACAGGAATTCTTGGGCATTCATTTGTTAAATGTCCTTCAATGGCACAAATATCCTTGTTTTGCACAAAATTTATTTCCTTAGATTTCTTTAGTTCCATACTTTCAACCTTTCTAGCTAAACTAGTGTCATACCCTAATTTTGTCCGTCTAGGTTTAAAACCCTAATTTTCCGCAAAAAATAAATAAATTGAGAAGTGTGGTTTTATTTTGAAGAGTGAAGAGCATTGTGCATGCATTTTTGGGTTTTAAAAGTCATTCTAGGGCTTTTAAATTCATTGTTAGAGTGGAAATGCATTTGTTGTTAAAAAACAAGGTTTTTAGGGCAAAAGGGTATTTTGGTCATTGTCAAAAATAAGATAATTTCTCATCAAGAATCATTGTGCAATTTTAGAGAAATTTATTTGAGGCAAAACATTTTTGGTCATGTATGTATGTATGCGCATGCATGCATACATTGTGCACAAAGTTTCAAAAAGGATCAATAGGGAATATTCTACAAAAAGTTCCAAGATGTGATTTTTATGACATTTTTTGGTCATGGTGATCACATAAAATGGCATATTCCTCAAAATACCTTGTATGTGGCTCAAAGTGGTGTATTTTTGTATAATTATCTTGAAAAGAATAATCAAAAATAAAAGGAAAAGGGAATGGTCTCATAATAGTACAATAGTACAATTGCCAACTTACAAAACTTGGTCACCAAGGACCCCTCCCAATGTGTGTCGCCTATCCCTCTCATTCCCTCTCATATTTTCATTTTTTGACCTCAATCCATGTGTGATTCAATCCTCACCCTCCATTCAAATTTTAGATGCAATCCTAGGGTGAGATGAGATGCACAATGACCTAACTACCCTTAAACCTAATTGCTTTCTATATATAACCTATTAACCTCACCTCACGAAAAAAAAAAAAGCTTTTGGCCTCACCATTCACTCATAAACCCTAGCACACAACTCCCTCCTCACCTTCTCTCCATTTATGCGCCACCCCCTCTCCCTTCTCTCTAACTCACTTCTTCATTTCTCATCTACCCACACACATTCAATCCATCTTCTAAGCCTAAACACTAATTTTCAACCATCAATCCTTCATAAAATCACACAAAAGTTCAAGATCAAGGGTCATTTTTTGGAGATTGAAGACCAAGCTTGAAGATAAGTTGATTTGGTTAATTGTTTCTTCATCTATTGTGTTTATTTGGAGCTCATCTTAAGGTATGTGATTCCTAGACCCCTTCTCTTGTAAATCCTTGCATAAAGTCATCATTTCTTGCATATTTGTGAGATTTCCACTTCCAAAAATGTAGATCCTCTCTTTTAACTTCATTTTTATGCTTGTACATATGTTAATCTCATGAATCTTTGTTTTGATGCTTTGATTTTGGGGTTATATGCATGGTTTTGTTGTTTTAATTGAAATAAAATGTTATTTGCTTTGATAATAATTTCACATTCTTCAAATAAATGTGTTTTATGATTTTTGCTGGTTCTCATGGTTGAATCTTGTGAATAAATGTATCTATGTTTTGGTTATGTCATTCGCTTGCTTGATTTGGTTGACTTGTTGAAATAAATTGATGATTGGCCATGTATGTATTTCGCATATTTTGAGATAATTTGGTTTGATGTTGATTTTTGGGTGTTTGTTGGCTTAATCTTATAATTATTTGAATATGAACCATGATTGTGAGCTTTTGTGCCAAAAGGAATGGTTACAAGATGTAAATCTTGATTTCCTTCGGCTATTTGGTTCGCATATGTTCAATAATTAGGTTTTAATATTTGATTTGATGCCTTTTGAGGTTCAATCGTACAATTGCTTGGAAATGAACCTTGATTGTGAATTTGGGTCGCTTAAAGGAATGGTTGCAAGATGTGTATCTTGATTTCTTCGGGCTAAAAGGTTCGCATACTAGGGTTTATGAATTGATTTTGTTAAATTACTTGTTTAAACTTGCAAATATTCAAACCTATGTTGTTAATTGTGAAATTTGTGATTTGAGAAGATGAATTTGGGTTTTGGTTCATTTATGGTCCACAAATGATCTTGGGTTATGCTAAGTTGGCAAAAGATAGGTTCATTTAACCTTGATGCACGTGCATTTTGCATATTCATGCATTCTTACCTATTCTTGCATCCTTGCCTACTCATGCATTCTTGAATTGAAGCTTGGTACTCCATGCTTGATATACTTGTTTATGTGCTTGTGGTGCATTAAATTGTTGAATTGGTGTTCACAATTTGCTTGTTTTGATTTCCACCAATTGTTACTCGTTAGTAACTCTCCAAAACTTCAAAACCATGTTGCATACAAAAAACAACTTGTTACTCATTAGTAACGTTCCAACTTCAAAACATTTTTTTGCATTTACATAATCATTGATAAACAACTTCACTTCTTCTCAAAACAATTCCAAACTATTTTTCACAAATCAAACTTTGTTGAGGATAATGCGAAGCCTTTGCTTGCACGGTCGTCAATAATGGGGTTCTAGTGGTGATCACTTGGAGTCTTTGCTCAATTGATTATCATGAACACTCATTTTTCAAAAGAACTCTCATTTCACAAATTAAAAACTTTGTTGAGGATAATGCGAAGCCTTTGCTTGCACGATCGTCAATAATGGGATGCTAGTGGTGATCACTCGAAACCTTTGTTGTTTGATCACTGTGAACATTCAATTTTCACAATTAAACAACTAAAAAATAAAAACCTTTTCTCGAAAACCGAGAACTACGTAAGCTTTGAATTCTCCATCGCACTGGGAGATACGTAGGAGCGGGTCACATTCCCGTCAAGCACGACAAATGAAAACCATTTTCTTTTCAAAAAAACAAACCCTTTTCCAAAACAAGGCAATTTCTAAAAACAAAACAATTTTCGAAAACAAGAACTACGTTGCTTTGATTCCCTCCCCAGGATACGTAGGCACGGTGCCCTCCCGTCAAGCGCAAAAGATTAAATTTTCCTTAAGTTTTTCCATAAAGTAAGGAGAGATAAAGAGAGATAAAAACAAAGCATTTCTTAAATCAACCTTTTAAATCACACGTCAAATCGAGGTTCCCTTCCAGTAGAAAGGATGTGTGGGGTGCTTGTTCCTTCCCCATGCATAACCGACCCCCGAACTCAAATCTCGTGGTTCCAAGGACCATTGTCTTTCAAGAAAGGTTTTTTTCAATGTTTTACCTCTAAAAAATTATTGGTGGCGACTCCAATTCATGTTGTGCGAAGAGAAATCCCTCCAAAGGATTTTTCGGGGTGCAACAGCTGGCGACTCCGCTGGGGACCTTTCTTTAGTGGGTCGAGCCAATCGATTCGACATGTGATTTATTTCGTTGATTTGAATGCTTTGTTATATCTCTCCTCCTTTCCCTTTCTTCTTTCTTTCCTTTGCCTTTAAAAACACGCTTGCATTATTCTTAGAATTGTCGTGTGCATTCTTGTGATGTTGTGCTTGCGTGCATTGTGTGTTAGCCTTCTTCCTCTTCTATATTTGCTTCTTGAGTAAAATAAGAGTAGTTTCTTCTTCTTCTCCTCTTACTTTCGTCGTTTATATGCTTTTCTCATACATTTCCCCAATCCTAGCATGTTCCCCTCTTCTTTGCTCCCTTTCTTGAGGTAAGCTCATGCATTTCCCCTAATCCTATTATGTCCCCTCCTCTAGGCTCCCTTTCTTAAGGTAAGCAATGCTTGCGATTGTTGTTGGAACCCTAGGTTAGTATACTTATGTTGAAATGATATTTAACCCTAGGGTAGACGACATGCTGTTGCTTGATATTGTCTGGACTGTTTTGGTTTCCCTTTGCAGGTGGGGTTTGGGTAGATTTTTAGGTGTTGTGCCCTCATCACACACTGCACACCTTATATTTGTGAGCATTGAGTGGGGCCTAAAACCCAAGGTCTGCAAAGAACCCTAGGAGAGTGGAAATGAGTAATGACTGCCATTCGTAGACCGTTGTCTGTCTGGCTCTCATGAAAGTTTGTCCCAAGAGTGCGCTTTCTTCATGATACCTCACAATCGGTAGCTCTCTACGATTGTGGGTGTATTCATGAGAGAGACTTTAGCTCTTGGTTGCCATTGTGAGGCAGTGACCAGAACCCACATGGGAGGATTACCCTTGTCGTTGACTTTAGAGCCTACGATCTTTACCCATTTGTAGGACACGGGGGCACGCAAATTGTGTGTTGCATTAGCTTAGGCATCCTCTTTCGAAACTCTTTTACCAAAAATGTAGAAAGTAATTTCCTTTTTCCCTCATAAACACCTATATGAGGTGGCATATAGCGGGTATTTTCAAAAATGTTTTGAACCGCCACCAATAAACATCATTTTCTTCTCTCTTTTCTATGTAAATAAAAGGTCATAATCATCACATCTGCGTCATTTTGCATCATCATCATTGCATTCGCATCTAACAAAAATTTTGAAAAAAAACCTCCATTCTTTGCATCCTCCATGCATTAAAGTTGTTTGCCGGAGATCGCAACGTAACACAAAGTCTTGTCATAGGTGTGTAAGAAACGGAATGGAATCAAAAGGCAAAACCGTTTTCAATTCAAGGCTTCCTGTTGTGAAAGAGATTGATATGGCTAGTCTGAAAGAGTATGCATCCCTCCTAGGTCCTATTGAGGTCAGGTCTTTTGACAAAACCTATGGGAACATTCGCAAGCTGCTACAACTAGAAGTGCAAGAGAGTGCCATTGCTGCCCTGTGTCGGTTCTATGACTCGGAGATTCGCTGTTTCATTTTTAAGAATTTCCAAATGGCGCCTACCCTAGAAGAGTATGATAGGATTTTGGGCTTTGATCGATCCAAGTTTAAGCCTTATCAATACCAAGGGGAGTATTATTCTGATGAAAAGCTTGCTGCCTTGTTGCAAATCAGTGCTGAGAAAGTGCGGGCCCATAAGATAGAACGTAATAAGGTATTTGGGTTTCCTCAAGAATACTTTGAGAGTTTGATGACCAGCTATGTAGTGTCTGATGATTGGAATTCTTTCAAGCAAGTGCTAGCTCTGACCATCTTCGGCATTGTGCTCTTCCCTCAGATAGAGAGGCATGTGAGTGAAACTGCAATCGATGTCTTCCTCGCCTTCAAATGTGCAAAAAATCCTATCAACCCGGTTCCCGCAATCCTCGCAGAGACATACCGTGCCTTCACTCGTCACCATGAATTCCAAAAGAATAAGATGTGTTGCTCCTTCCCTGTGTTATATGCTTGGTTGATCAGTCATGTGTGTACCAACAAAAGTGATGTGAAGGATTTGCTTTCCTATGCCTTGGGTTGTAATCTGAAGACTATGAACTCTCAAGAGTGGGTGCATGCTTTCAAGAACCAAGATGCTCTCCAGATTCGTTGGGTCTCACCTAAATGTTGGGCAGACAGGCCTTCAGTGGTATTTCGGTGTGGGAGTTTTCAGAACGTTCCTCTCATGGGAACCCAAGGATGCATAAACTATAACCCCTCTTTGACCTTGCGACAGCTCGGATACCCTATGCGGGATTCACCCTCCGAAGCTATGCTGTTTCGTTTTTACCTCCACGCGGGGATCCCTAAAGACAAGAGTCTACTTCGGCGAGTCCTGCAAGCTTGGGAAACCGTAGTGCGGAAGGACAGAGAAGAGTTAACCAGGAGGACCACTGCTATCTCTTTTTCTCAATGGCTTGAAGGGAGGATTAGTGAAACTCGGTCATCCAACCAAGGAGTACCACTGCCTGAGGAAAAGATACAAGAACCTCACATTCCTACCATTGAAGAATTGGAAGAGGTTAGGTTGGGCATGTCAAAGGTGGGAGAAGAGAAAAGGGCTCTGCAAGATAGATTGAGAAAGATGATGCAAGACAAGAAAAAGCTAGAAAATGAAAATGCTTTCCAAGCTGCAGCTATTGAGGAAGTCAATAGAAAACTTGAAATAGAGGGGAAAAGCAAGAGGGAAATGCAAAAGCACTTGAAGGGTGCCAAAGAGGAAGTGAAGAGGTGCACTACCAAGATGAATGAGGCTGTAGCGGAAGCAATTAAATGGAAGAGGCTATATGAGGATACATGGAAAGAAGAGCAAGCAGTCAGGCACGCACTAGTTAAGTCAAGAAAAGACTCTCGAATAATGAAGCTTGAATTGGAAGATCAATTAAAGAGTGTCAAGCAAGATCGGGAATCTATTGAAGGGATCCTGAGGGATTATCAGCAAGCACTAAGAAGGGAACAAGGGAAGTCGGAAAGCTTGGCCAATCATGTGCAGTACTTGGAAGGGTCTTACCTCCGGCTAAGGGAGAAGAGTGACTATTGGGAGAGTCAATTTGCGGAATTGCTCAGTAAGGTAAAAAGTCAACAAGTCTTTGAGGAATTGAAAAAGGAAGGCTTACATTGGAAAGACAAGTTCTCCAAGTTAGTTTGGTTAGCTAATCAGGCTGTGAGAGACATTCCCAAGAAGCTAAGAAAGGCGGATGCAGAAATGAATCCTTTCAACTCCCCTATCAAGGTGTGTGAGTTTGTTGAGTACTGCAAGATTCTCACAGAAGAACTCCTGGAGAAAGCCCGGGGGGCAGCTGAGAGCAAGAAGAGGAAAAGGAGCGAGGAGTTGAAAGCCATATGCCTTTAAAGTTCCCTTTAGAGTATTGTAGCGATCCTTAGGAAATTGTAATTTTCTTTAAGAAGTTGTAACTTTCTTTGGAAAATAGTACTTTGTTTAAAATCATTGTATTGCACTCTTAAGGAATATTGTACTTTGATTTGCTTTCTATTTGTGATACTCCTTCGCATTCCATTTAATTGAAGTACGTTTGTTTTGCCTTGTTGCTTCCAACTTTGTTGCAATCCTAAAAACACCTGAACCTTAACACCTATGACAAGACGAGTTGCACCGCGATTCCCGGCAATAAACATAATAACATGCATATTGCATTGCATTTGCATCATTTGTCTTTGTGTTCATAAAAAAAAATGTTCCGTCCACAGAAGTAAGACAAGCTGGTTAATCATCGGTATTGGACGCGATCACAGGCAAGAAATATGGCCAACAATCAAGACAACGCGAATCTGGGCAATCATCAACCAATCCAGAATGATGCAGTTCCAGAAGGTCCGAATCCAAATGGTCAGGGTCAGCATGATCAGAATCAAGAGAATCGAGCAATCAGGGCTGAGATGGAAGTTATAAGAGCTCAAATGGCAGAGGTCATAAGAGTGTTAAGTGCCTTAAGGGATGCTGGCATAACTGAAGGTGCTGCTGCCGCAGGAGTGGATCCTCCTCCTGAACCTAGAGTCTCTCAGGCTCTCCAGAACGTGCGATGGCCTCCTTATGGTCTCCCATTAGGGTACACACCCCCTGCTGCCGGTGCAAACCCAGAAAGTGGTCCTTCGGGAACCACAGGACAGGCCCAGCCTGAATCAGCTGTGAATGAAGTTGGAACGGGGACACCTCAGGTTCAAATTCAGATTCCTACTCCTGCTATTACCCCGGGAACTCCGGTTGGCTTCAATTCTCCAGCAACAATCCATCCACAAGTTCAGGGTCCAATTCCTCAGATTATCGCTCACTCACGTGACCCACACGTGACCCCAGCTGTGGTGTCGATGAATAATCTTCACTACGGTGTGAGTGGTTTTCCGCCGAATTACCCTGATGAAGCTAGAAGTCAGTACCAGATGTTAGAAGAAAGATTGAGAGCTGTTGAAGGAACAGGTTCCCAGGCTAGGAACGCCCATGAGTTATGCTTGGTCCCTAATCTAGTCCTGCCACCCAAGTTCAAAGCACCATTTTTCGACAAGTACAAAGGAGCAACCTGCCCGCGCAGCCATGTGACGATGTATTGCCGGAAGATGACTGCCCACGTTCGTGATGATAACCTGATGATACATTGCTTTCAGGAAAGCTTAGCTGAAGCTCCCCTTGAATGGTATATGCAATTGGAGCCAACTAATATCCGTTGTTGGAAGGATCTGGCGGATGCCTTTATCCGTCAATACCAGTACAACAGTGATTTAGCCCCGGATAGGACCCAGCTGCAATGCATGTCTAAGAAGGATAATGAGACATTCAAGGAATACGCCCAGAGGTGGAGGAACCTCGCTGCACAAGTAAAACCCTCCCTGCTTGATAAAGAGATGGTCCATATGTTCATGGAAACTCTTCCCCCAGTGTTCTATGATCGTTTGGTCGGCAGCGTGGCTTCGAATTTCTCTGAGATGGTTGTCATTGGAGAAAGAGTGGAGAACGGCATGCGCAGCGGAAGAATAGGCCATGGCCCAACACCTCCTTCCCATCAGAAAAAGCCTTTTTATGGTACGCACAAGAAGAAGGAGGGAGAAACTAATGCAATCAGCGGAGCTAGCGGTCCATCACACAACAATCCCCCACAAGCCATTGCAGTTCCTGCTCAGACGCCGCCTGCTCAGCCATTCCAGTCCAACAATCAGTACAGAAACTACAATGAAAAAAAGCCTGTTGTCTTTGAACCTATCCCCATGTCGTACACGGATTTGTTCAATTATCTCATTGCCAACAAGTTAATCAGCACTCGTCAGATGAAACCATATCAGCCTCCCTATCCCAGAGGGTATAATGCAAATGCTACCTGTGCCTTTCATTCTGGGGCAGTAGGTCATGTGGTGGAGGATTGTAAGGCGTTCAAGTACGTTGTGCAAGACCTGCTTGATGCAAAGAGTATATCATTTCAGCAACCTAATGTAACCACCAACCCGTTGCCGGGGCATGGTGGGCCCACTGCAAATGCCATTAATGATCAGGGTGGTCAGTACTTAATTAGGAAGGTGGAGTGCATTCGTACACCCCTGAGTATCATTCATGCTGCACTATGCCGTTGTGGTATCATCGAAGAAGGGTGTGCCAGAAGAGACATCTGCAATGGCCCTTATTGTGTTGGGGCCTGTGAGAGCTTCAAACCCATCCTCCAAGAGCTGTTAGACAGACACCTGGTCCAGGTTGGGGTTCAGGAAAAGGAAGAAAGTGTATCTACTCTGCAATCAAACAACAGAGGTTTCAGGAGTCCGGTTGAAATCCCTTGCAGTCTGAATTCAAGCTCGGTTGTGGCAAGACCTCTGACTGTTGTTATTCCGGTACCTGCTGCTACCCCTAGTAGAGAGACTAGGGTTATTCCCTAGAGCTGCAACGTGCAAATGCAAGTAGAGGTCCCTCAGGGCGTGTTGGATATAACAAACATTGCTGGGAGTAGTGGAATTACAAGGAGTGGAAGGATGTATGTTCCTGAAAATCTTAGAAAGGAACAATCAAAGGAAGCTGAAGAAAGGGTCCGTAAGGGAAAAGATAAGGAAACTGTGGAAGTTAGAGAAGTATCAGACAAAGAAGCTCAGGAATTTCTGAAAGTAATGAGACAAAGTGAATACCGGGTGGTGGACTAGTTAAATCAAACCCCGGCCAAAATCTCAATGCTTTCGTTGTTGCTTAGTTCCGAGGCACACCGAGCTGCACTGTTGAAAATCCTGAATGAAGCACACATACCCCATGACATTACGGTCAACCAGCTTGATGGTATTGTTGGGAACATAGTGGCATCCAACTACTTGACCTTCACAGACGCTGAGCTACCTCCGGCGGGGAAGAATCACAATCAAACCCTTCACATCTCTGTCAAGTGTGGGGACTACATGCTGGCCAGAGTGCTCATCGACAATGGCTCGTCATTGAATGTGTTGCCCAAGTCCACAATGGATAAGTTGGATGTGGATTGCTCATATCTGAAGCCTAGCTCCACCTTGGTTAGAGCATTTGATGGGTCTGTGAAAGAAGTTTTTGGAGAAGTAGAGGTGCCTTTGCAGGTGGGTCTTGAAGTGTTCTATGTCACATTCCAAGTCATGGATATAGCTTTCTCTTATAGCTGTCTGCTAGGACGACCTTGGACACATACCGCTGGGGCAGTGCCATCTTCGCTCCATCAGAAACTCAAGTTTGTGGCCGAGGGCAAGTTGATAGTAATCTTCGGGGAGGAGGAGATGATGATAAACCGATCACTACCTGAATATTACGTTGAAGCAGCAGAGGAGTCTTTTGAGACTACCTTCCAGGGATTGGAGATCTCAAATGCTATCTTTGTTGGGAGTGAGCCTCCCCAATTGAAGCCTAGGTGGTCCAAGGCGGACATGATGGTTGCAAAGGTGATGCTAGGATATGGGTATCAGGTTGGAAAAGGCCTGGGAAAAGATGCTCAAGGAATTGTAGCACCCGTCCTGCTGAAAGGGAATACTGAAAGGTTCGGTATTGGGTACATCCCAAGCCCTGCAGACCGAGAGAGGCTAGCAGCTGATAGAAGAGAGAAATGGTTGGCAAAGCTCAGAGGAAGGACCCCCAACCAGGGAGGGATGGTCGTCGGTGATCTTAGGAACAACTTCCCAAGTGTAGGCATGCTGAACCCTGACCAGGTCAATGTGATTGAAGAAGATTCAGGCTCGGGTGACGGTGCTGTCGGCTTAGTGCGCCATTGTGCTGCGAAAGAAAAGCTCCAGAACTGGGAGGCCCTAGATTTCCCTGTGATTTTCAATTTAAAGTAATTTTTCTTTGTAATGCAAAATTCCTCGGCTCTGCCCAAGGCCTTGGGATATTTCATTCGGGCATGCATGTTTTCGTCAAACTTCATCAATGAATAAAATGTTATTTTGGAATTTTCAATAAAATTCTCTTTCTTCATCTCTCATTTGCGTGTCTTTTCTTTATTTTTATTCGCCACTCCATTTTAATGCAGATCGAATACAATTCTTGAAAGTAATAATGCCCATAACTCATGGGGAGCCCACAGAAGAAAAGGTCATCAAGCCCCATGGGGAGCCCACAGAAATGGTTAATTTGGGTACTGAGGAAGATAGAAAAGAGATCAAGGTTGGTACCGCGATGGGGAATTGTGAACGTAAGAAGTTGATTCAGCTCCTGTTTGACTATGTTGACATTTTCGCATGGACTTGCCAAGACATGCCGGGATTGAATACAGATATTATTGAGCACAGATTGCCGGTAAAACCAGAATATCCTCCGGTAAAACAGAAATTGAGGCGAATGAGGCCAGAGATGTCCTTGAAAATCAGGGATGAGGTCAAGAAACAGTTTGACGCAGGGTTCTTAGCTGTGGCAAAATATCCTGAGTGGGTAGCCAACATCGTCCCAGTTCCCAAGAAAGACGGAAGGGTCCGGATGTGTGTCGATTACCGTGATTTGAACCGAACAAGTCCTAAAGATGATTTCCCTCTACCTCACATCGATGTTCTGGTGGATAGCACAGCGCAACACTCAATGTTCTCCTTCATGGACGGATATTCAGGTTACAACCAGATCAAGATGGCTCCAGAGGATATGGAGAAAACCACCTTCATAACCCTTTGGGGAACTTTCTGCTATAAGGTCATGCCTTTCGGATTGAAGAATGCCGGGGCAACTTATCAAAGAGCAATGGTGACTCTGTTCCACGACATGATGCATAAAGAGATTGAAGTTTATGTGGACGATATGATCGCCAAATCAAGGACCGATGAAGAGCATGTTGTTAACCTGCAGAAGCTTTTCGAGCGCCTCAGAAAGTACAAACTCAGGCTGAATCCCGCCAAGTGCACATTTGGAGTGAGGTCAGGAAAATTGTTGGGCTTCATTGTTAGCCAGAAGGGAATTGAGGTAGACCCGGAAAAAGTGCGTGCTATCCTCGAGATGCCGGCGCCAAAAACAGAGAAAGAAGTTTGTGGTTTTCTTGGAAGGCTGAATTACATTTCCCGATTCATCTTCCAGTTGACCGCTACCTGCGAGCCGATTTTCAAACTGTTGTGCAAAAACCAAGAGTTGAAGTGGAATGATCAATGTCAAGAAGCCTTCGAGAAAATCAAGGTGTATCTTCAGAATCCGCCAGTCCTAATGCCACCTGTGTCCGGCAGGCCTCTTATTCTGTACCTTACAGTGTTGGACGATTCCATGGGTTGTGTACTGGGCAACACGATGAGTCGGTGAAGAAAGAACATGCAATCTACTACCTGAGCAAGAAATTCACCGATTGCGAGACCAGGTATTCACCATTGGAGAAGACTTGTTGTGCCCTTGCCTGGGCAGCGCATCGATTGAGACAGTACATGTTGAGTCACACTACTTGGTTGGTGTCTAAGATGGATCCAATCAAGTACATATTTGAGAAACCTGCGCTCACAGGTAGAATTTCTCGTTGGCAAATGCTTTTATCGGAGTATGACCTCTAGCATGTCACCCAAAAGGCGGTTAAAGGCAGCACATTGGCAGAGTATCTGGCACATCAACCGGCTGAGGATTACCAGTCCATGCAATGTGAAGTCCCAGATGAAGACATCATGGCATTGTTCGACGAAGGAAAATCCCAAGATGATGAAAGGTGGAGAGTACTGTTTGATGGTGCCTCTAACATGTGAGGGCACGGGGTCGGAGCAGTGTTGATCTCCCCGGACAATCGTTTCATACCATTCACGGCAAGGCTGAGTTTCTACGTCACAAATAATATTGCAGAGTATGAGGCGTGCATCTTAGGCATACAAGCGGCCCTCGATTGGAAAGTCAAAAGGCTCGACGTGTCCGGGGATTCAGCTCTAGTTGCTCACCAAGTAAAAGGTGATTGGGAAGCAAGAAACCCTGATTTGATCCTTTACCGTGACTACATTCAAGAGCTAATCAAGCCCTTTGAAGAGATCACCTTCCAGCACATACCTCGCAATGAGAATCAACTGGCCGATGCCTTGGCCACTTTGTCTTCCATGTTCAACGTCAACTGTGACAGGAACTTGACGTGTGTCAGAGTCCAACACCGGGGTCTACCTACTTATTACCATTGCATGGCAGTTGAAGAGGAATCAGGCAGTAAACCTTGGTACCATGACATCAAACAGTATATCACCAGCAGAGAATATCCCCCCGGCGCTTCAGAAAATGATAAGAGAACACTCAAGAGGCTGTCAATGGGTTTCTTCTTGAGTGGAGACGTCCTTTACAAGAGAAACCATGACTTGGTTCTCCTCAGATGTGTAACAAGGGAGGAATCAATAAAGATCATGCAAGATGTTCATGAGGGCTCATTTGGAATTCATTCCAGTGGGCACACAATGGCTAGAAAGATCCTGAGAACAGGTTACTATTGGCTGCAAATGGAATCTGACTGTTATAGCTTTGCAAGAAAGTGCCATAAATGTCAAATTTATGCAGATCACATCCATGTACCACCAACCTCTCTGAATTTCCTGAGTGCACCTTGGCCTTTCTCAATGTGGGGCATGGACATCATTGGTCCTATTGAACCCAAAGCTTCAAATGGTCATCGTTTCATCCTGGTTGCTATCGACTACTTCACCAAGTGGGTAGAGGCTGCTTCTTATCCCAATGTAACAAGTTCAGTGATTGCTAAGTTCATCAAGAAAGATTTGGTTTGCCGCTACGGCCTTCCGAACAAAATCATCACAGACAACGGCAGTAATTTGAACAGCAAGGTGATGAGAGACTTATGCAAGGACTTCAAAATCCAACATCACAACTCTTCTCCCTACCGTCCGAAGATGAATGGGGCAGTTGAGGCAGCCAATAAGAATATTAAGAGGATAGTACAGAAAATGGTAGTAACTTACAAGGACTGGCATGAGATGCTCCCCTTCGCCTTGCATGGGTACAGAACCTCGGTGCGTACATCTACAGGGGCAACCCCTTACTCGTTGGTTTATGGGTCAGAAGCTGTTCTCCCCATTGAGGTTGAAATACCCTCGCTGCGGGTATTGATGGAGACCAAATTAGAAGAAGCAGAGTGGGTTCAGGCTCGTTTTGACCAATTGAATCTCATTGAAGAGAAGCGAGTAGCCACCTTGTGCCATGGTTAGCTGTACCAACAGAGGATGATGTGGGCTTTTGACAAGAAAATCCGTCCTCGGGAATTCCAAGAAGGAGACCTCGTGCTCAAACAGATGTTGCCAATCCAGACGGATCCCCGTGGCAAATGGGCTCCCAAATACGAAGGACCTTATGTGGTGAAGAAGGCATTCTCCGGAGGGGCATTAATTCTTGCAAACATGGATGGAGATGAAATCCCAAATCCAGTGAACTCAGATGTGGTAAAGAAGTACTATGCCTAAAGAAATAGACAGAAAAAGAGAAAGATGAGCCAAGTAATGTTTAGCTCGCTAGGTCGAAAACCCGCAAAGGGCGGCCTAGGCAAAATCAGAGCGACCCGGTGGATTGAAAACCCGCAAAGGGCGATCCAGGCAAAAACTAGGGTCAGAAAACTTGGACTTGAAAAAAGAAAGGCAACTAGCACTCCCGAAGATTTGGATAAGGGGTAGATCAAGGTCACAAGTATGAACGGTGGGCACCGTTACTTCAAGGATAGAATCACAGGATCTGTTCCTTTTTCTTGTATTTTATCAGTTTAGAATAAAGATTGCAATTGTACTTTCAACTGGCGTGACTTTCTGCACGACCAGTTTCCATATCAGCAAAAGTCCAACTTTTCTTTCATATGTGTCCTTTTCGTGTCTTTACTTTCATTTATTCAGTTTCTTTCAAAATAATGATTTTATGATTGATGAAATTGAATTGCAAAACATGTGCATACATTCAGAGCATTACAGATTATTACGAAATCTTTGAAAATCACAAAAGGAAAAATGGTTTCCCAAAATGGGTAAAGTTGCAAAAAAAAACAGTCACATGCACTGCCACCTTAAAAATAACAAGATCATTGCAAACCAGCGCGCAACCCTTGCGTTATCACCATCCTGGAACGGTCTTCGTGTCAAGTGCCACAAGTCCCGCGGATTGATTTAACCAGCAAAAAAAAAATTCATATCATTCATCATTCCTATATCATCCATGTCGTCAAACAGTAGAGCATTATACTTTCATATTTGCATCCCAAAAGGGCGAAAGGATACAGAAGAAAAAGAAACAGAAGAAAAGAAAAAGAAAAAGGAAAATCAAACAGAAAAAACCTCTCACCAAATCAATCATTGCATCCATGTGCATCCCAGCATCAAGAGCCTGCATTCCATGCATCATTCAAAGCTTCCCAATTTTCAAAAAGAAACTCAGTTGCTTTGGACTCGTTAGGCCCCAAAATTTTCAAAAAGTCAGTTACTTTGGACCAATGGGTCCCCGAAATCTCATTTTCAGAAAATCATCATGGCACCGAGTTAGTGAACTCCATCAGCACAGAGTTAGTAAACTCCCACAGAGTTAGTGAACTCCTTCCACAGATCACAACGTCGCGTACGAGCGCGCTGCAGATCCTACAGACTTCGTTAAGTCCATCGGATTAATTGTGTCAACCTAAGGCATAGCGTAGATCCATTGATCATATCAGTTCCGGACCTGATATTGATCGGCCGCTCGAAAAGGCCACCCCCAGAGCTCGGACTCGACGAGAGTCCGTTAAAAGGTTTTAGGCAACCTCCGAATTCCCCAATTTACGGCACTTCCCATTTACTGCTTTCATTTACTGCTTTACGCAATTTACTAATTTTGTCCGCCTAGGTTTAAAACCCTAATTTTCCGCAAAAAATAAATAAATTGAGAAGTGTGGTTTTATTTTGAAGAGTGAAGAGCATTGTGCATGCATTTTTGGGTTTTAAAAGTCATTCTAGGGCTTTTAAATTCATTGTTAGAGTGGAAATGCATTTGTTGTTAAAAAACAAGGTTTTTAGGGCAAAAGGGTATTTTGGTCATTGTCAAAAATAAGATAATTTCTCATCAAGAATCATTGTGCAATTTTAGAGAAATTTATTTGAGGCAAAACATTTTTGGTCATGTATGTATGTATGCGCATGCATGCATACATTGTGCACAAAATTTCAAAAAGGAATATTCTACAAAAATTTCAAGATGAGGTTTTTATGATATTTTTGGTCATGGTGATCTCATAAAATGGCATATTCCCAAGGTTCCTAGTATGTGGCCTAAATTGGGTGTATTTTTGTACAATTATCCTAAGAAGAATAATCAAAAATGAAGGGATAATGGAATGGTCATATAATAGTACAATAGTACAAGATGACAACTAGCAAAACTTGGTGACCACTCCCACTACCTCTTGGCCGAATTTCACCCCCTCTATTCTCTCATTTTGTGTTTTCTCAATGTTCTCAATCCATGTTAGCCTCAATCCTAGCCTTTGATTCAAAATTAAAATCAAATCCTAGAGCACAACTAGTGCATATTGACCTAACTACCCTTAAACCTAATTGCTTTCTATATATACCCTATTAACCTCACCTCAAAAGAGAGAGAACTTTTGGCCTCATTTTCACTCACACAACCCTAGCACACAACTCCCTCTCCTAATTCCCTCTCTTGGCCGAAATCATACCACCTTCTTCCTCCATCAATTCTTCACTTCTCCTTCACCAAATCACCATTTTCTCACCTCATTTCCATTCCTACTTCATATATTTTCCTTCTCTCCTAATTTAATTCATTGTTAGAGTGGAAATGCATTTGTTGTTAAAAAACAAGGTTTTTAGGGCAAAAGGGTATTTTGGTCATTGTCAAAAATAAGATAATTTCTCATCAAGAATCATTGTGCAATTTTAGAGAAATTTATTTGAGGCAAAACATTTTTGGTCATGTATGTATGTATGCGCATGCATGCATACATTGTGCACAAAGTTTCAAAAAGGATCAATAGGGAATATTCTACAAAAAGTTCCAAGATGTGATTTTTATGACATTTTTTGGTCATGGTGATCACATAAAATGGCATATTCCTCAAAATACCTTTTATGTGGCTCAAAGTGGTGTATTTTTGTATAATTATCTTGAAAAGAATAATCAAAAATAAAAGGAAAAGGGAATGGTCTCATAATAGTACAATAGTACAATTGCCAACTTGCAAAACTTGGTCACCAAGGACCCCTCCCAATGTGTGTCGCCTATCCCTCTCATTCCCTCTCATATTTTCATTTTTTGACCTCAATCCATGTGTGATTCAATCCTCACCCTCCATTCAAATTTTAGATGCAATCCTAGGGTGAGATGAGATGCACAATGACCTAACTACCCTTAAACCTAATTGCTTTCTATATATACCCTATTAACCTCACCTCACGAAAAAAAAAAAAGCTTTTGGCCTCACCATTCACTCATAAACCCTAGCACACAACTCCCTCCTCACCTTCTCTCCATTTATGCGCCACCCCCTCTCCCTTCTCTCTAACTCACTTCTTCATTTCTCATCTACCCACACACATTCAATCCATCTTCCAAGCCTAAACACTAATTTTCAACCATCAATCCTTCATAAAATCACACAAAAGTTCAAGATCAAGGGTCATTTTTTGGAGATTGAAGACCAAGCTTGAAGATAAGTTGATTTGGTTAATTGTTTCTTCATCTATTGTGTTTATTTGGAGCTCATCTTAAGGTATGTGATTCCTAGACCCCTTCTCTTGTAAATCCTTGCATAAAGTCATCATTTCTTGCATATTTGTGAGATTTCCACTTCCAAAAATGTAGATCCTCTCTTTTAACTTCATTTTTATGCTTGTACATATGTTAATCTCATGAATCTTTGTTTTGATGCTTTGATTTTGGGGTTATATGCATGATTTTGTTGTTTTAATTGAAATAAAATGTTATTTGCTTTGATAATAATTTCGCATGCTTCAAATAAATGTGTTTTATGATTTTTGCTGGTTCTCATGGTTGAATCTTGTGAATAAATGTATCTATGTTTTGGTTATGTCATTCGCTTGCTTGATTTGGTTGACTTGTTGAAATAAATTGATGATTGGCCATGTATGTATTTCGCATATTTTGAGATAATTTGGTTTGATGTTGATTTTTGGGTGTTTGTTGGCTTAATCTTATAATTATTTGAATATGAACCATGATTGTGAGCTTTTGTGCCAAAAGGAATGGTTACAAGATGTAAATCTTGATTTCCTTCGGCTATTTGGTTCGCATATGTTCAATAATTAGGTTTTAATATTTGATTTGATGCCTTTTGAGGTTCAATCGTACAATTGCTTGGAAATGAACCTTGATTGTGAATTTGGGTCGCTTAAAGGAATGGTTGCAAGATGTGTATCTTGATTTCTTCGGGCTAAAAGGTTCGCATACTAGGGTTTATGAATTGATTTTGTTAAATTACTTGTTTAAACTTGCAAATATTCAAACCTATGTTGTTAATTGTGAAATTTGTGATTTGAGAAGATGAATTTGGGTTTTGGTTCATTTATGGTCCACAAATGATCTTGGGTTATGCTAAGTTGGCAAAAGATAGGTTCATTTAACCTTGATGCACGTGCATTTTGCATATTCATGCATTCTTACCTATTCTTGCATCCTTGCCTACTCATGCACTCTTGAATTGAAGCTTGGTACTCCATGCTTGATATACTTGTTTATGTGCTTGTGGTGCATTAAAATGTTGAATTGGTGTTCACAATTTGCTTGTTTTGATTTCCACCAATTGTTACTCGTTAGTAACTCTCCAAAACTTCAAAACCATGTTGCATACAAAAAACAACTTGTTACTCATTAGTAACGTTCCAACTTCAAAACATTTTTTTGCATTTACATAATCATTGATAAACAACTTCACTTCTTCTCAAAACAATTCCAAACTATTTTTCACAAATCAAACTTTGTTGTAATTGGTAATGTTTATGCTTATGCTTACATTGTTGATTGCTTTGCTTGCAATTTGTTAAATGTTGCACTTTGGTTCTTGACTTGGAAAATGATTGAATGTTCTACTTTCTTTTCCTTTTGGATGCCACGCCATCCCAACAAACCTTTTGTGACCAATGTCACCCTCAAACTCCCTTCTCCTTTCTTCAAATCAATCATTTTCTAAAGCTTTTTCCAAACTATTTTTCACAAATCAAACTTTGTTGAGGATAATGCGAAGCCTTTGCTTGCACGGTCGTCAATAATGGGGTTCTAGTGGTGATCACTTGGAGTCTTTGCTCAATTGATTATCATGAACACTCATTTTTCAAAAGAACTCTCATTTCACAAATTAAAAACTTTGTTGAGGATAATGCGAAGCCTTTGCTTGCACGATCGTCAATAATGGGATGCTAGTGGTGATCACTCGAAACCTTTGTTGTTTGATCACTGTGAACATTCAATTTTCACAATTAAACAACTAAAAAATAAAAACCTTTTCTCGACAACCGAGAACTACGTAAGATTTGAATTCTCCATCGCACTGGGAGATACGTAGGAGCGGGTCACATTCCCGTCAAGCACGACAAATGAAAACCATTTTCTTTTCAAAAAAACAAACCCTTTTCCAAAACAAGGCAATTTCTAAAAACAAAACAATTTTCGAAAACAAGAACTACGTTGCTTTGATTCCCTCCCCAGGATACGTAGGCACGGTGCCCTCCCGTCAAGCGCAAAAGATTAAATTTTCCTTAAGTTTTTCCATAAAGTAAGGAGAGATAAAGAGAGATAAAAACAAAGCATTTCTTAAATCAACCTTTTAAATCACACGTCAAATCGAGGTTCCCTTCCAGTAGAAAGGATGTGTGGGGTGCTCGTACCTTCCCCATGCATAACCGACCCCCGAACTCAAATCTCGTGGTTCCAAGGACCATTGTCTTTCAAGAAAGGTTTTTTTCAATGTTTTACCTCTAAAAAAATATTGGTGGCGACTCCAATTCATGTTGTGCGAAGAGAAATCCCTCCAAAGGATTTTTCGGGGTGCAACAGCTAGCAATCCTAGAACTTAGATCATCTTCTTGATTAAGGTAATATTTTCCTTTGCTAGCATTTTCAAGATTAGACCTTATTGAACCTTCTGATGTGTTTTCATTATAGCAAGATTGAGTTTTATCAACTAAATGGTCTAAGTATTCAAGTCCATCATCAGGATTTTTGTCCAAGAATTCTCCATTACACATCATTTCCACAAATTGTTTGGTTTCAGAATTTAAGCCTTCATAAAAGAAACTTACGGTCCTCCAATTTTCAAAACCATGGTGAGGGCAAGCATTTAGCAAATCTTTAAAACGTTCCCAACAATGAAAATATTGTTCGTTAGGCTTTTGGACAAAGTTTTTGACTTGCTTCTTCAAAGAGTTGGTTTTATGAATTGGAAAGAACTTTTTTAAAAACTCAGTTTGTACATGTTGCCATGTCGTGATTGATCCAGGTCTTAAAGAATTAAGCCATATCTTTGCTTTGTCTTTGAGGGAAAAAGGAAATAACTTAAACTTTATTATTTCTTGGGTGCATGTTGGTTCATTTAAAGTGACACATATTTCCTCAAATTCTTTCAAATGTAAATAAGGGTTTTCAGATTCAAGTCCATGAAAATTAGGAAGTAATTGGATCATACCGGGCTTGAGTCTAATATTCTGAGCATTTGGTGGATAAACAAAAAATGATGGAATGGTATTACGTTGAGGTTCTAAGAAATCACGCATGGAACGAACTTGTTGATTTTCATTAGGAGTTTCTACTTCACCTTCGTCCATGTTTTCACAATTATTATTCAAATTAGGTGCTTCACTTCTTATTAGCCTACCACTTCTTAAGTCACGACACCAATTATGCATACAATTGACAAGCACACAATATTTATTAATTATACTAACTTAAATGCTAAAAATGATGGAATGGTACTACTACTTTACAAAAGCTTTACCCTTAGCTCTAGCTAAAGATTTAGCTACTCATATTACCAAGAAAACAACTCTTAGATAGACTTGAAAAGTGATGCCCCATGGCTTGCCAAAGCCCCCTTTATATAGACTTGAAAGGTGAGAACACTTGAATACTTCAAGACAGTTTTAGACCCTCTCATTAATTGCAAGATAAGTTGTCCTTTCTGTTGAAATCTTGATTAGGGCCCTGAAGATAAAATGTGGGTCATTAAGTCAGAATTCCAAATCATGTTTTATCTTCCCAATTGGATTTTCCATGTGCAAGTTAGGGGCGATATACTGCTCCTTGGTCAAAAGCTCATTTCAATTTTGACAGCTTCTCATGCCTAACTTCTTTGATTAATTGCACCATGAATTCGAAATCTAATACATTAAGTCTTCTTTCCAGATCATGTTCTATATTTCAAATTGGAGTTTTGTGTGAATTAAAGTAAATATAATTCCACAGTGTGTGCTATGCAGTTTGAAATCTGGAGCATTGTCATAATGATCAAGTTGCATTTCATTTTCAACCTTGAATCCAATCTTTTGAGCGCTTTGTTCCTGAATCAAAGTGGTATATACATGAGTTAGCTAACCACTACAACTGGAATTGGATCAATTGGACTTGTATTGCTTGAGATATGGGTCAAATACGAAAATGTATTATGGGTCAAAACTCATCCAAACTTTGGACAAAATTGTTGTCTAGTATTATTGAGGTTCATTGGACTTCAAACTAGCAAAATTGGTTTCCTACACCCATTTATATATTTAGTACATTGTCTTAGGTGTCCAAAAATATCAATATCATAATTTTTGAATGAGTGCAACTTAGGTTATGGCCCAAACATCAAGCAATACACATACAAATCATGTCCAATCATGCATATGCCTTCTATTAGTATAGAAAATTGGATATTAATAGTTAAATTATAGAATACCTAATTATGCATAAATAAGACACAAATACTATAATACCATAACTAAATAGCACATAAAGTTAATTTAACATATGCATGTTTACTCACTAATCAGAGAACAACTAAAAACAACAAGAAGTTCAATCACCACCCCCATCGGCAAGCGTAGGAAACTGTGAGAAAGGACAGTTAGTACCAATCTAGTACATGTATACGATAAATCAAGGAACCCTAGTTAACTAGAGTACTTGAAGAGCGAAGTAAAACATTCTCAAGTGACTAGAACACTCAAAGCTGTATTATCTCACCGATCTCTTTCAGATAAGTCCTTGGAGGAAACCCAATCTAAATGCAATAACTATACAACCAAGTTTGTCTTAAGTCGATCTACTTGGCTAGCCGAGCTCAAAGAGTTCAAGATCCAATTCTCCGAAGTTAAATATGATAACTCTACAGTCGAGTTAGTCTCAAGTCGATCTACTTGGCTAACCAAGCTCAAAGAGTTCGAGATTGTATTCTCCAAAGTTAAATGCGATAACTCTACAGTCGAGTTAGTCTCAAGTCTATCTACTTGACTAACCGAGCTCAAAGAGTTCGAGATTGCATTCTCCGGAGTTAAATGCGACAACTCTACAGTCGAGTTAGTCCCAAGTCGATCTACTTGGCTAATTGAGCTTAAAGAGTTCGAGATCGCAGTCTCCAATGTTAAATGTGATAACTCTTCAACCGAGTTATTCCCAAGTCGATCTACATGGCTAACTGATCTCAAAGAGTTCGAGATTTCATTTTCCTACATCCAAGTTAATCCCAAGTCGATCTAATTGGCTAACCGAGCTCAAAAAGTTCGAGATCGCATTCTCCAAAGTTAAATGTGATAAATTTATAGTAGAGTTAATCCTAAGTTGATCTACTTTGCTAACCGAGCAGAAAGAGCTCGAGATCGCATTCTCCAAAGTTAAATGCGATTACTCTATAGCCGAGTTAGTCCCAAGTCCACCTACTTAGCTAGCCGGGCTCAAAGATTTCGAGATCTCATTCTCCAAAGTTAAATGTGATAACTCTACATCCGAGTTAGTCCCAAGTTGATCTATTTGGCTAACCGAGCTCAAAGAGTTTGAGATCACATTCTCCAAACTCAAATGTGATAACTCTAAAGCCTAGATAATCCCAAGTCAATCTACGTTCCTCATTACATTTCAAAGTGAGTGCAACCGTTTATCAAGACCTAAGGCGAGCTACTGAGACAATAAATGAGCGGACATATAAAGTATAAAACAAGATAAAGTACAACGAATTGATAGGGATATATAATCAAGCAAAGTGATAATTGCTATAAATCACCAAGACAAGAAAAAAACAATGTCAAATTCTTACAAAAAAAGAACCGAAGTCTAAAGATTCTCAACTTCAACATCACCGTCAGCAGTAATCTCCACCAACTGACCAGCGGCTACGTTAAGGAGGGGACCCATGCCCTCAGTGTTAATTTGCAGATCAGGATTTAAAAAGCGGATCTACTCAATGGCTTTGTCAAAACACTCTTCACCTACTACCTTAGTCATCGAAGAAGTATCTCTCTCACTTGCCACTGCTTTATCCCTTTGTTCAGTCGATGACCTTCTTCTTCGCATTTTTCTTCTTAGTAGTCAGACGAGTAACCTCTTCTGAGGACTTCTCTTGAGCCGTGCACAAAGAAGTCATCTCCTTCGAAGCTTCTCGGCCTCACGAACATCTCTGCTCGAGGACTGAAGCAAGATTCAGTCTTCAAGGGATTCTTGATCGACCTCAAATTCTACGTCGGGTACTCAATGCAATCCAGAGAAGTAACCTACAAATGAGGAAAGTTTACATCTATTTATAGTAGGGAGATGAAAACGAAGCGACAGTGTCCAAAACGACGCAACCCTAATTAACTGTCAAAATGGGTCACTGGTAACGAGGGCTAGTCTAGGGAGTCATTATGATGAGACTCCTCGATAAACCAAAGGACGGTCCTCCACGTGTTAAGCATCGGAGTGTGTGCAGGTACCACCCCCTCGCCGGATCAACGCAAGCACGGCTATCTTAGCATCATTCCAACACACATAATAACAACCATCTCGGCGACAACTTGGAGCGAGTGAACTTCTCCGCTTGGTGAGAATCTCGGCCCTCAGCCCGACTAAGATGTGCAGCACTACAGTTCACAAATTATCCATATCTTCTTAGAACAATGACCTACTATCTACCTACTATCTCCAATCTATATTCATATCCATTCAGTAGAATTTTTCACTCAGAAGACAACAACAAATCTTCTGATTCTCCTAACACTTTGTTCTTAAGGACGTTAGTTAAACTCACCGTCCTTAACTGTTTTGGTTGGTCAATGACAAGAAATTTAAAATGGTCACAATTCAAACCCCACTTTCTTGTTACTCCTGTTGACTTCAAGCATGTGGTGTTCAAGACCCAAAAGAAGAAATTTTGGCAAAAGAAGAAATTGGTGTAGGAAAAGGTGCGTTATAATACCCGCTCAAAGACAAAATCTATCTCTCTCTCTTTTTGATCTAACAATTGTAAGTTAGACCAAGAAATTTCAGCAAATCTAGAATTTGGTCTTGAAAATAGTAGGCTAGGGTCCCCTTCAAGGATAGCTTGTCTTCGTCTCTTTTTTATCTGACTATTATAAGTTAGTTCTTTATAATTGGCTCTAGGATGGGGTGTTTTAGGGTTTTTGTTAGGGTGTTGCATCAAAGACACACTTAGAGCAAGTGTACTCTATCGCAGAAGTAGTATAAAAAATATCGTCTCCACAGGGATTAATTAATAAGTACCAAACTACTTAAGATTAATTATTATTTAAACTAACGAAGGTGTGTGATAGTAGAAACTAAAACAAGAAGAAATAAATAGCAAGAACTTAAATTGTAAAGTTTGATCAATGGAGAGAAGTCTAGGGTCACGGTTTCACTTGCAAGTTTCGATTCCTCTATGTCTAATTCTACCTGATTTGCCTTATTTTATTCAATCACCAATCCATTTACTAAAACAATTAATCTGTTTGGTCATTCGCGACTAATATTATTTTCCTAAATTAACCCTAGTTTGGTCATGCTAGAATTTAAACTTAAGAAACACTTAAAGTACAAAAAGGTTGAATAATTGGAAGACTAAATTAAAGTTTGGTCATTCATTAATTATAGTCTCAATTATCCTATAGGTCCACCAACTAGTTGTAGTACGGTCGTTAATCAACTAATTGATTATGAACATGCAAAGGGTTGTCAATCCTAATTATTTGATAAAGCAATAAGATAATATTAATTGGAATAAAAATAGGTAATTCAAAGTATAAATTAAAACATAAAAAGGTCTCTAATCAGGCAAGATCCACTTAAGACCCTAGAAAAGGATTTAGCTATCCATAATAATCAAGAACATTGGAATAAAATAAGGAGTCATGAATTACAAAAGATAAAAACAACCCGGAGATAGAGTAAATTCTGATCTTGTATTCAGTCTCCATTTTCTGCTCCAGAGCTCTCTCAGAGTGTCAAGAACAGGTACCAAAACTCTCTCTCCCCTCCTCCTCCTGCTCCACGTGATGATCCCTATTTCTTCTTTTTTTTATTATTCCTTGCCTTGATTTTCGTGTCCACCAAGTATTGCCAACTTTTCTTTAAAAGTTTACAGCACTTTTTTTTTCCGGTCAGAAGTGGATTGATTTTATAAACGGCCCAAGCCCAAACCAAAACACCCAATGGGCTACACAAGGTGGATCCAACTCCACCACTACAAACGGATACACCATGGGACTTACATCAACTGACCATATACCAGAACAGCAAGAAACCGATTATACCTACTAACACGAAAGTAGCTAGAAAAAACAAGCAGCCATAATTGGCATTAAACACAGAGAACATCAGAGACCTAATTAATAAAGAAACTCTAGAATATCAGCTGCCAATTGCAACACACGCAGCACCCACGAAACTCTTCATCTCTTCAAGCTTTCTGCAAATCCATGCTTCGTTTGTCATCACAAATGGCAGATCTCAGGGAATTTAGAGGGTTGAGCAACCAATTGCTTGGAAGCAGGTCACGCGCAGCCAGTTGAGCTAGTCTATGAGCAACTTCAATCCCTTCACGGGGAGTCCAGGTAAAGCCACACCTCAAAATCCTTGATTTAAGCATTACAATATCAGAAACTATACTGATCAACTGTTGCTTCATCTTGTTTCCTCTCAATGATAACATCACGGAGGTCAAGATTGACAGCAATTTGAGCACCAAGGCGAACACCACAAGCTTCTGCTTCCAAAGGGGATTGCGCAAAGATCTTCTTGATAACCCCTGTAAGTACATTACCTTTGCTATCTCTGCAGACACTACATACCGTACCACTCTTCAAATCATGATCAAATTGTGCATCAAAGTTGATCTTCACCATTTCCCCTCTCGGAGGGCGCCATTTCTTCAAAAAATTTGCTGGTTGGGCACAATTGACAATAGGAGTAGCTCTCTGAGCTGCCACCAAGAACTCAAAAGATTGAGTTTTTTATATAATAACCTCTCCCATAGTATTAGGATTCGTACCTTGATGAATCTTCTCATTTCGAGCCTTCCAGATGTTCCAGAGAGATATTGAGATTAAAGACGCTCTTTCAATGTTAGAGTTACTCTGAGGGCAAATCAGGAGCTCTTCCACCCATTTAGAGATTGAAGTTACGTTGTAAAGGTTAGGCACAGGGTAGGATTAGAGCCCATACCACACGGGAACAGTCCATGGACAAAACAAGAGCATGTGTTCAATAGATTCAAGACAACTTAGACAGATAGGGCACAAATTATCTTGGGCACACTTCCTTTTAAGGAGGTTGGCTTTAGTTGGGAGGGCATTTTGGCAAGCATGCCAAAGAAAGTGTTTAATTATCTCTGGAACAGTAATTTTCCATAAATTTTTCCAGAACCCAGGATCAATGTTAGGAGAGGAGGAGGGACCCTGCTCATGGTTAGAGCTAGAGGCAAAAAAGGTGTAATATCCAGACTTTACAGAGTACATCCCATTGGAGGACAGTGGCAAAAATATTTCAGCATTGGAGATGGACCTACTAATTGGAGTTTGCAAGTCAGCCTTAGCAGATTGAGGAGGGAGGACCTGATTCACTTTAGACACATTCCACCCTTCACCATTGTGATTCATGAGATCCTCTAAAACTTTCTCTCCAAGGTAGGTTTCGATCTAATTTTAATATGGACTTTATCTTCTTTTCCTCATGGCCCATTTAATTATTTATGTGTTGTTCTTTAAGTTGGGCCACATAGCTTTATGTTCATTTTGGTTGTGACCCCTCCTAAATGATGATTTCAGTGGCTTTCAGTTGGTCTTTCATTCTCTTCATGCTTTCTTCTTTTCTATACAACAAAGAGGAAATTAAGTCAATGATTTATATAAAAAATAATAATTGCTCCAAAAATGACTCAAAAATGTCTCTAAAAAATGCACTAAATTGGAGTTTATCATAGGGGATCCCTATTAATGCTTTGACTTCTTTTTCACAAAGGGTTTTGGTCTAGTCCCCCTTTGAGCTTTTTTGTCATATTTCTTTTTTCTCTTTTTTAATAAAATCAGGGGGTAGTTCTCTCTTTCCTTTTTGAGATGTTGATTTTCATCATAAGGTTTAATGAGGCTTCTGTTGTGTAAAAACTAGTGCAAGTATACATTGTCCAACAAGTAGTAAAGTGATAAATAGAGATTGTTCCCACGAGAATTAAAGCTCAAACTTGAGGGTTAGTATTCATGATTATGGGATCTTTATGGTTGGTGTTACAAACTGAAAAGTGGTGTCCAGTTTGTTTACACTTTGAGCATTTAATTCTAGGTCTCCTGTTACCCTTCTTAATCATCAGATCCTCCTCAAGAGGAGTTAAAACCACTTGAGAAGATTCAAGACTTTTTGCACAGATCATAAGCTCATTTGTCAAATCACTAACTTGTTTTCTAAGCATTGCATTTTCATTTTCTAGTTCTAAGTTAGAAACAATTTGTTTTTCTGACATTTTCAGGGTGAGAAGCTTGAACTGTTCAGATAGTTTGAAGTGAGATGTTTGTAAAGTGTGAACAGTTATTCCCATTCTTTCATTTTGTATTTTTAGCTCCTCATTTTCTTTCTTTATTATACTTAACTGATCTTTGAAAACCATGCATTTTTTAGCAAGAATTTTTGAATCATAAAGTAAGCTATCAAAGGAGGATTCTATTTCTTTGCAAGTTTCACATTTAGGGAGTTCAGAGTTTTATACCTCTTCTTGTTCCTGACCTGCCATGAGACAGAGATTTGCTGATTCTTCTTCATGCTCACTTGATGACCCTTCTGAGTCATCCCAAGTGGCCATTATGGCTTTCTTCATGTGACCAGGTTTTTTGCATTCAAAGCAGGTGAATTTTGATTTGTTTCCTTCACCGTTTAATGAATCTCTTCTGAACTGAGGTTTTCCTCTTCTTTTGTTGTTTAGCCATCTATTGATTCTTTTAGAAATCAATGCTAGTTCTTCTTCTGTGTCCTCATCACTTTTTTGCTCTTCATCATCCATATCTTGAGAAGATTTGAGTGCAACTGCTTTTCCTTTGTGAGAAGAGTTGTTGTCTTCTTTTTGAGAAGCTTTGAGATCAACTACCTTTCTTTTTTGGATGTAATTCTTCCATAAGCTCTTGTTCATGAATTTTCAATGATCCTAGCAAATGATCAATGTCCAGTTCTGATAGTGTTTTTGCTTCTTCTATGGCAGTTTTCTTTGGTCTCCATGCTTTTGGAAGACACTTCAAAAGTTTGCTAACCTTCTCACCATTGGGATAGGTTTTTCCCAGGGCACTCAAACCATTGATGATAGCAGTGAATCTGCTGAACATCTCATCAATAGTTTCTTCTTCAGTCATTTTGAACATTTCAAATTCATGGATTAGCATGCCTTTCTTTGCTTCTTTGATTTGATCAGTTCCTTTATGAGCAGTTTGTAAGGTATCCCATATTTCTTTTGCAGTTTCTTTCCCCACAATCTTGTTATATTCTGCTCTTCCCAAAGCACAAGTGAGATAATACTTTGCTTTAGCATTTTGCAGCACACGATGCTTCTCATCCACTGTCCAATCAGCTTTGGGCTTAGGAATTCGACTATTTGGAACTGGACCAGGCATTGTAGAAGTGAATGGTCCATTTTCAACTATGTCCCAAATGTCAGTATCTTGAGATTCAAGAAACAGTTTCATTTGGCTTTTCCAATCGTAGTAGTGTTCACCATTGAACCCAGGTGGCCTATTGGATGAAGCACCTTCTGGTAGGAAGGTGACAAAATTTGGTTTGGCCATGATTTCTTCCAAGATCTTTTCCTCTAACACTGTTAAGTGTGCTCAAACCCCAGAGGTTGAGCTCTGATGCCAATTGAAGTCAATAATGTCACAAGGAAGGGGGTTGGAATTGTGACCCTTCTTAAATTTGACCTGCAATGAAAGAACTTTCTTCACAAGTATGATGTAGATAAAAGATAGTGAGTGATATGTGTTAAGACGGGTGTGTCAACAGAATTCTTCTTAACTTAGATTGTAAGCAGAGAAGGGTAATTACTCTGTCTTCTCAACTATATGAAGGAGTTGAGAAGGGTCAAAAAGTTCTTCCCTCAATGCTTCTCACAGTAATTCAGTTTGATAGTTTAAAGAGGTTTTAAGTTGGTGATGAAGTTATAATTTGGCAAGAGGTTCTTGTCAAGAGTTTTCTAAATCATTCACAAATAGGGAAAAAGGTGAGAAAGGTTATATATACTGTTTTCACAAAACCAGTTTATTGACAGAGAAGGGTCATAACTGGCTCTTCTTAGTTTTCATAAACCTTCTCCTTATGGAGAGTTTTCTCACAAGGTGCAAACTAGTGATTTGTAAAGAAATAAATAACACAGTGATTTATAGTGGTTCACCCAAATCCTGGGCTACATCCACTCCTCACCTCTAACGAGTGTTTCCACTATTTTTCCAAAATAGTTTACACCTTTTACACATCCCTAGGTTAAAAGAACTCTTGGTAGTTTTCTTCACACAGCTCTACCTACTGTAAACACCTCTAATAGACTTCTTCTTATCTATTAGACTGCTTCTAACACAAAAGCACTCACTTCTCAAGTCCTACAGCAACACATGCCACTTGAGAAGGTTCCCTACAAGGTATCTGTTTAAGTGATAGGGTTTGTGGGATTTCTAGAGCTTGGTTGATACAAGTGGAGTGTTCAATAATTACAACAACACAATACTTAATACATACTCAGAGATCAAAAGAATCCCTTCTGGTTTAGTGCAGCTGAGTATGGATGAGAGAAAACTTTGATACTTGAGAAGGTTGGAAGTTAAGGCCTCAATACACTCTCATGAGGATCAATGGCGACCAAGAGTCTTAATTTATAGATGAAATTAAGTGTATTAACCACTGGTCCAAGATTTAGAGTCGTTGGTGAAGAATATAGTCGTTTATAGACGTTGGAAAGGGTTGTCTGCACAACACAGCTGTGTTTCTGCTTTTCTGCAGAAGACAGCTATTTCCAGTTGTTTATGACCCTTCTCACAATGACTCTTCTCACATATGACAGATGATGATGCTTCTCAAGTTGATGCTTCTTATGTTGATGCTCCTAATGTTGATGTTCTAGAAGATGGTTCATGGTATGACCCTTCTCAACATGACTCTTCTCATCATGACCCTTCTCAAGGTTATGACTCTTCTCAACTTGACTCTTCTCATCTGATGCTTCTCATCATCTTCTTTATGGTTCTGTCACGACTCTTCTTGGTTTGATCCTTGTTAGCTACCCTTCTCATATTGCCACAAGAATAAATGAAGCTTCTCAAGATGATCTTTCTCAAGTTTACCATATGGTCTTGATGTTTAAATCTTTGTCAAAAGAGGATTCCTTCCTTAGAGCATTGTGGACAATATTCTTTCTAGTTTTCTCATATATGATGCTTCTCATAAGTATATACCGTTTTGAGATTTGCTTGATTAATCCTGTTCTTATATAACACTCAAGAAGAACATTAGTAGCATATGAAATCAGAAACCTTAAGCTTCTCACATTTGAGGTTTGTTAATCATCAAAACTTAACTAGAGATTTTGCCTCAACATAAAGATCAGAGGTAAGAGCAAGTTGGGATGCAATACTAAGTAAATCCATTAAAATGCATTAATGCTATGTATGATGTTGCAGCACTAGGTGCTGTCGCAATAGATATATTCTTTCAAATACTTCACACTAGGGTTTTCTTACAAGAGCTTATGTCTAAGCCCTAACTAAGTCCACCTTAGACTGCTTAGGCACCCACAGTATTCACCTTATGGATTTCGCCCTCCTATGTCTATGGTTTAAGCAAGGAATATTAAAATGTCTTTTAATACACACAATCCGTATTATCTTTTGAGGCAAATTTACAAACCATGTCTGAATTCATAAATGCTACTTGAGATTAGTTGGTCATTCCTAATCCAAGATGGAAATATTGACACACAAAAGACAAAGTGTGTAACATCAAACATACTTCATTAATTGCATTAAAACTTCATTACATTAGGTGTTAGCATCCCAACTAAGAGTAATTAGCTCATAATGAGCAAACAACACAAGAGAGGAAATTATACTAAGAAGAGTAAACCGAAGGTGAGCTCCAAGATATAACTCATGGAGGTACAGAATCATCTCCCAAAATAGAAATCCTTCAAGTATGATCAGCTCTTGTGCAAAATAACACTAATCCAGGAATTGACCTATCACTCTTCTAAAACAATATATTTACCACATAACTAACTACTTTGCTTAAGAACTTGCAATGATTTAGGCTTGGGAATACCTTAATAACTATCATAAATGAGAGTTATCACACCCCCAAACTAGAACCATTGCTTGTCCTCACGCAATGACGTCTTGACAAAGACACTCACAGATATAACACGCCACTAGACCGTTGATTCAATTATAGCTCTTGAAAGATAATCAAGTTAAGCATCAACTTTCAGATTGTTCACTCAATAGAAGGCTTTCTAACTAACAAGTTCCCTAAGACTACTCCTGTTCAATGTGTGTGTGTGTGTGTTACACATTGCTCAGTTCAGACCATAGCAAGCTTCAAAATTTCATTTACCTAAAACTAGAGTGGTTTTCTTTTGGGAATGCCAAGAATGTTTCAAAAAGAAGGGTAAACTAACAATTCATACACAGAGGGGGAATAAGCATTACAAAGGGCTTTGATGCAGTATTTCAGAACTCTAGGTCAGTACACTTATTACAATTTTTGACTTTAGCAGTGTTGCAGTATCTGCAGCTAACTTTGACTCTTTTTACAGACTTAACTTGCTACAATGCTGTAGTGCCCTTATTATAAGTTGCTTTTTACAACAATTTCTTTCTTTCTTCTTCTTCTTCTTCTTCTTATTCTATAACATTGGGAAACATACAACATATTTCATTTATTACAACACTTTGGTACTTTATAACATAACACCTTACAGTTAGATTCCTAAAACTATGTGCACTTGACCTAATTCCATTCCTAATACTTTGCCTTAGTGTATCTTAAAGAACCCCCAAACTTAGTTTCTTATGCTACTCTAAGTTTTTAGTAAAAGCTTGGCAATTCCCTAGGTCTACCAACATCTACCTTAGTGTCAGATCATTTTTAAGTTACTAAGTTCCTACATAAACTTATGTAAGTGTCGGAACAAAAGCAATATAGTTCACTTAGCTAGCAGGGCACTAATCTCCCTTCCTTACAATTTCATCACTAAGTTTTTGCTCAACTAGACATCTAACTTAAAGATTTTATTCAACTGACTAGCTAACAAGCTATCAAAGTACATAGGACATAGGTCTTCCCCCTACCTAAGACCCAACAGTGTCCCCACTGCTCATGAATATAGACACAAAAACAACAAATTAGAATTGAAACAACACAACTAACACAACTGTTGAGTGCTATCACATAACAAAAGCACTCCACAGGTTTGTTTCAAAGCATAAAAATTAAAAACAACATAAAAACGACAAAACAACAAAGAGATTAAGGTGAAGATGATCCTGGTTTGGCCCTTGGCACTTTTTGGTGGCACTTCCTCTTTTTGGCCTTGGCGTGTAAACTTTAGGCTTCTTGTGGGTAGACATTGTCGCAGCAACTAATTCCAGAGCTTCCTTTGCTATCCTTTCTGCCTCAGCTCTTTCTCTTTCTTCAATCGCTTCAACATCAGAAGCTACAACATCTTCAATTTCTTGTACAACTGCAGCAATAGTTGTCTGCAGATGATCATTTTGTTCAGTAGTCACCTTCTCTGCATCCAAACTCTCCTCCTCAGGCACTTCAGCTAGCCTCCTCTTCTTTGTCGTGTGCTTGACCCTCATTTTCTTGGTGGGTGTAGTAGCAGCTTCAGGTTCATTAACTACAGCATCAATTGCTGCAGCAGTGGATGTGACAACATTGGATGACAGTGGCTCAGGTTCTTTGGTGGGGTTTTCAAGAGTGGGTGATGGTGGATGTGGTGGTTGTGTATTAGGATCAGCGATGGGTGTGTTGGTAATTCTGGTGTGGGTTGAGTTGATGGAGTGGCGACGGGTTGACTGGTGGCGGTGGACGTAGTGGCCTTTTTGGTTCCTTTAGGGGTTGGTGGTGGGTCCATTTCAATGTTAGTGAGATCATCTCAATCTGGCTCTCCTTCCTTTCGATCCCCTTCTTCAGGTAAAGAATCATCATCCTCTTCATCACTTTCCTTATTTATCTAAGCCCTTTTTTTATGTTCTCTTGTTTCTCCCCCTCACTCAGGGACTCATCGTCATCAGTATCCAAAACTGCTTCTTCTTCTACAACTATCTTTCTCTTTCCTTTTCTTACATCAGCCCTCTTTGATTTCTTTTCAACTACTACCTGCTCCTCCACATCTACATTCATTTCATCATCAAACAGATCCTCATCTACAACGTCTTCTTCAAGGACCCATTCTAGAAATACTGGTGGCTCAATACCAGAAAACTCCTTTTGGTTGGCTTCAAAGACACTCCTATGCCAGTCATGCTGCCTCTTGAGAAATTTCCAACAGCACGCTGCTGCAGCACAAAATGTTGCAGCATGATTTTATCACCACATGCTGCAGCAACTTTGGGCTTTGCTTTCAGCACAATAGGAAATGAAGCCAAAGGGTAACCTTTCTTTTCTCCTCTTGGTATTTCTACCTCTGCCTTGACACAAAGGTCAATGATAAGGCAACGGAAAAACAAATACCCAGGAGTCTTCCCTTTGCAGATTAGAATCTCTCTACTTATCAACCTTCCTACATCAACATCTTTTCCCCCCAAGATTGCATGCAGAAGCATCATCCTTTCTTTTTCTGCATTTGTGGTATGAGAAGTGGGCAGAATAGAATGCTTGATAAAGTTAAACCATACCTTAGCATCATGCTTGAGGCTGCCCCTTCTGACCTTGAATATATTCACTCTAGACTTCTCCCATGGGGTACTAGGCACAATAGTTTCCTTCTTCACAACATCCATCTCTTTTTTTGACCAGTTGTTGACATTCTTGGTGAAGGTTAAACCATTGTAGTCTATCCCGTAGCATTCGTTGAGGCACAATGCCTTATAACGAAACCCTGAAGATAGTTGTAGGGTGAATCTGTAAGGGTTTAAAAGACAAGGGTGAACTTATTTAGGGCTTAGACATAAGACTTATAACGAAACCCTGAAGATAGTTGCAGGAATGCACAAGTCATTTTATTACAGCATCCATTGCAAGTGCAATCATTACTCATGCAATGATTGCAGGTGCAGTTATTGCAGGAGCATCATATGTAACATAATGCTTTTAAAGTGAATTTACTTAGGACAGAGTATTTCAACCATCTCTCTCTCTCTCTCTATTGAAACACAACATCTTTTTTTTGCTTTAATTTACACTCTGTTTGTATACACCACACTCATATCAACTTTATTTTATTTTTACTTTCCTTTATCACTAGCATTACTATTATTTTAAACTCTTTAAAATTAATTCAATCCTTGTGGGTACGATCTCTTCTTATCATTGTATTACTTGTTTTTAGACTGTGTATACTTACACATCCTTTTACCACAACACTTCCCTCTAATGCTAGAGGTCCTTTAACTATGTGGTGATCTTGCTCCTCACCACTGGCTCTCCAATGTAGTGTTTCACCCTTTGACCATTAACTTTGAATGTTGAATTGGTAGCTTCATCATAAAGATCCACAGCACCATGAGCGTACAATTTCACTAGTTTAAATGGTCCTGACCACCTTGACTTGAGTTTTCCAGGGAACAACTTGAGTCTTGAGTTGAACAATAACACTTGTCCTCCTTCCACTACCTCCCTTTTCGGGATTTTCTTATCATGCCAAGCCTTGGTCTTTGCCTTGTACAATTCAGCATTCTCATAAGCAAATTGCCTCATTTCCTCCGATTCACTCAGTTGCAATAGCCTAGCTGCCCCTGCCTTCTCATAATCAAAATTAAGCTTCTTGATAGCCCAATGTTATTTGTATTGAAGTTCTAAAGGTAGGTGGCAAGCCTTGCCATAGACAATTCTGTAAAGAGACATCCCCAATGGAGTTTTGAAAGCAGTTCCGTAAGCCAACTCGTTTCTAGCAGGTCCTACCATCTTTTCAAGCACCCTTTTGATTTCTCTGTTAGATAGCTCAGCTTGGCCATTAGTTTAGGGATGATATGCAGTTGCAATCTTATGCTTTACCCTATACTTAGTCAAGAGGTTCTCAATGAGTTTGTTGCAGAAATGAGATCCTTCATTGTAAGACCCGTAATTTTACTGTAGTTTGAATTAGGCTTTATTATTTCTTTTCCTCTGTCAAATCGTTCTAATCGTTTGAGATAAATTAAACAGTTATGTAGATGCTTGTTGTGAAGTGTATTTTATGTAAATGGCTATTCTACTACTTCCTCAAAAATCTTAAGTGAACAATATTTTTGAGATCGTTGTGAAATGTGTGAAAATAGTTTTATCCTCGATTTAAGGAAAACGGGAAAATATATCGGTTGTTTAAATTTTTAGTGGACTCTGATTGCCGCCAAAAGTTAAATAAAGGTTTTATTTATCGACTATAATGGGAACATAAAGTTGTTATATTTTCTATGCTTTGAAATGAAAAATCAGTCAGGAAATAATTTGTTCACGCGTTGGTGAAAAAATTACTTACGAAAGAAATTTTATTTCCGATATTTTGAGTTACTGTAAAAATTACCCGTTAAGGAATAACTTAGAGCGCAACAAAGTGATGTCCGGTAGAGTCACAAAATAATTAGATACTTTTAGTAAGTTAACAATATTTTAATAGTATGTTAGATTTAAGTTGTTGAGATTAAACCATATTATTTTGGCTTAAATATGTTTTAGACCCCTGCAAATATGGGATGTTTTGGTTTAAGCCCCTACAAAAAAAAAAAATATTTATAAGCCCTTGCAAAATGACACGTTTTGTTTTAAGCCCTTCTGTTAGCAAACTGTTAGTGAGATGTTAAAAATCTCTTCTACGTGTATATTTGCAGGGGCTTAAACCAAAAAATATATATTTTCCAAGGGTCTAATAAATAAAATATATTTTTGCAGGGGCTTAAAATAAAATAAAAAACACACGTGGAAGAGATTTTTAACGTCTCACTAACAGTTTGCTAACAGAAGGGCTTAAAACAAAATGTGTCATTTTGCAAGGGTTTATAAATAAAAAAAAATTTTGCAGGGGCTTAAACCAAAACACCCCATATTTGCAGGGGCCTAAAACATATTTAAGCCTATTATTTTATTACAATTTGTGGACCAAGTAGATTTATGTTTTTTTAATTGGAAAGAAAGTTTAGACTAGACCCCCTTATTCTCTGAAACCGATTCACCCCTCTCTCTCCCTTACCTCACATATCATGTTTGCTTATTCATTCTTGAGAGAAAGAGCTAGTGTTGGTGCTTGAACCTTGGAGAAAAGTTAGAGATTTATGAGGGTTTGAGAGAAAATTTGAGAAAGCTACCAAGAGAGAAAGTGATTGTGGTGGCATGGGGAAGCTTGTGAATAGATTTAAGTGGTAAGTTTCTCTCTTCCTCACTTTCCCTCATGTCCGAAATGTCAATTTAGTTAATAGGAGAGTTTTGAAGTTTCTTTCATTAAATCTGTTGAGTTTATTTTGGTGTTATTGTGATGAAAATAAAATAATAAATGGATCAAAGTTCTCCTTCTATTTTGGTGTTTTAAAAAAATGGTGATTCATTTATATGTGTGAAGGAGTTTTAGTTTGAAAAATATTGTTTTGATGTTGATCTTATTGTTGTTGTTGAGCTTGGACTTGAAAGATAAATCTAAACTTCTCTCTCAATCCACGGATCTCTCTTTTTCTATATAATATATTTTCCTTCATTTCATTTCTTTTATTTTTGAGAGAAAATAATGGTGTTGGTTCTTGTAAAGCTTGGAAACAAAATGAGATTTTGGGAGAGATTGAATGGGATTTTGAGAAAACTTTGAAGAGAAAAAAATGAAGAGAATGACACGAGGAAGTTGTAGGTGTCTTCAACTTGTAAGAAAAATTCATTCTTCCCTTTTTTTTGGATAGGCCGAAATGTTGTTGTTGTTGGAATGTTGTCTCAAATTTTCATCAAAAAAATACTTAGGAAAATTTATGGTGTTTTGAGTTTAATTTTGAAGAAAATTGTTGTTGAATACATAAGTGGGAGTAGATATATAGTGATTGTTTGTCATGTTGTGACTTATCATTCTTTGAATGATCAGCGGTAATTCTTGATGGAGACAAGTAAAGTAGAATGTTTGCACGTAGATAGAAAGGATCGAGTCGTAGAGGTCGTAGGTGCAACCGGATGTAATCTACGCTAAGAAGGAAAGCACTTGAGGTAAGGGCTTCTTTCTAGTCGCTATTATATGATTGAGATTGTGGTTGGTGTTTGTTTGTTGTTTTCTTATGAGCTTTGGGTGTTGATTTGGTTCCGTAAGGACATTGTTGTTGTGGCCTCTAGCTTATGCATGTATTTGTTCTACGTTGTGAATGTGATTATATGATTTTGATGATTTGTGATTGAGATATCTACTGGGATTTGGAGTGACTTTGAAAGAAGGGTGGGATGAGGCGTAGGTAGGTATGACCGCTAGTGTGATTAAGTAAATCATTTTTGTAAAAAGAAACTTAAAGGAGTTCTTATAAAAGTGGGGGTAGCACCTATCTCGGATTTTGAAAAGGGGTTAGAAAGTGACTTAGAAATGAGAAACAAATGGACAATCTTTGAAAAACAATAGGAATCCTTTTGAGAGGTTGAAATCGGGATGAGTTAATATTTTGAAAATTATGATTTTTGAACTAATAGAAATTTATTTTGGGAAGTGAGAAAAATGAAATGTTAGGGAGGTTAGACTGAGATTTCGAGAGAGACTTTTAAAGGAAATTTGTCGGTGGTGACTTGAGGAAGCTATTGGAACGATTAGCGTGGGACGGGAGATACTTAAAGAGTTGAACGTTGTTGAATCGAAAGAAAAAGTCGGTAAGGGCTCTTTCCTTTCTTTATATGTATTAGTTAAATTTTGAATGTTGTGATGGCGTGTACTGATTGATATATGTGTTGCTAATGTGTTGTTTTGGTGTTGGTGTTAAATCATTATTCTTGATACATGTGATGATTGGTTGAATAATGCTTGGTGTGGTGAAATTATGCATGAGGTCTTGATGTATAGTCATCCATACATAGGCGGTGTTGTTCTTTATTGGACCTCACAAATGGTGGTGTTGTTCTTCATTGGACCTCACAATGGTGGTGTTGTTCTTTATTGGACCTCACAAATGGTGGTGTTGTTCTTCATTGGACCTCACAAACCCCTACGGCGGAGGTGATATACCGGAATCATATGCATTGGCATATAGGCATTGCATTAGGATATATGGAGTGGTGTGACGTGTCGTTGGTGTTGAATTGCTAGAATGTTGTTTGAAATTTGTTAATGTTATATATATATATGAATTTTTATGAATATATGAGTCATTATATATTTATAAATGCATAATTCTAGAAGATGACCCTTGCCTGTGGTTCTCCAATGTGATGGATGTCAACCCAGTCATTGGAGAACCTTGTTTGAGTATTTCAGAGATGAAGTTGCAGAGGTCAGTGTCCTTTCATAGTGGAGTACTGGTTGACTCCTCGAGGTCCCAAACAAAAAGTTGGGTATAGAGTGTTTGATCAGCGAGGTGTCTCCTTTTGTCGTTCTTTAGGGAAATTTCGCAACTGTATGGTTCTAGAGCTGTTCTTTGTATGGGCATTTGTCCAAGGTGTATCAGTAAAGAAAATCGTTCCTGTATAGGTGTTTTTTTTAAACACATTGTACCTTTACGTTAAACCTATATATGTCATATTTTAGTTCTAGTTATTGTATCTTATTAAGCGTGACATCACGTTTCAAAAAGACTGCAACATTCTGATTGTTTTGGGAAGGATTTTGAAAAAAAAATACTCATGTTTTAACGATAGCCGGGTAGAGTATTTTTCGAAAATTATATCATATTAATAGTTGAGTTCACTTAGTAGTGCTCTGAAAATTGGGGTGTTACATTCATCACTAATAATAACTCTTGGAGTACCAAACCTTGTGAAGATATTTTTGTGCAAAAATTTACTGACAAATTTAGCATCATTATTAGGTAAAGCAACAGCCTCTACCCATTTAGATACATAATCCACAGCAACAAGGATGTATGAATTGCCAAATGAAGGAGGAAAAGGACCCATAAAATCCATACCCCAAACATCAAAGAATTCAACCTCTAAAATGTTGGTTAATGGCATATCATACTTGTTTGAAATATTTTCTGTCCTTTGACAATTATCACATCTCTTTACTAACTCCAGAGCATCTTTGAAAATAGTAGGTCAATAATAACCAGATTGCAGCACTTTAGCAGCAGTTCTCATTCCTCCAAAGTGTCCTCCATATGGTGCAACATGGCATTGCTGCAGCACCAGATGTTGTTCTTCATTAGCCACACACCTTCTTAACAATTGGTCAGGGCACTTTTTGTAGAGGTAAGGTTCATCCCAGAAATATTGTTTAACAAGACGAAAGAACCTCTTCCATTCATATCACAAGGCACCACTTTGTTGACTAGAAAGTTGACAATGTTTGCGTACCAAGGTGTTGCAGCATCAATAGCTTGCAATTTCTCATCAGAAAAACATTCCTTGATTTCTCCACTACGATTACCTACACTATCACCTTCCAATCTAGACAAATGGTCAGCAACTTGGTTCTCCACCCCCTTTTTATTTTTAATTTCGAGATCAAATTCTTGGACGACGAGAACCCATCTTATTAGCCTAGGTTTTACATCTTTCTTTGCAATCAAATACTTAATGGCAGAGTGATCAGTGAAAACAATTAATTACTTTTGTGCCAACTAAGTATTATCTAAACTTATCAAATGCAAAAACCACGGCTAATAATTATTTCTCAATAGTAGTGTAATTCGATTAAGCATCAACAAGTGTTTTGCTAGCATAATAAATAGAATGAAAGACTTTGTCATAACTTTGGCCAAGGACAAATCCTATGGCATAATCACTAGCATCACACATGAGCTCAAAGTGCTTTGTCCAATCTGGGGTCACAATCACTGGTGTAGTAACTAAAGCATTCTTCAGTTTCTAAAATGCTGCAGCATAGGCTTCATCAAAGACAAATGGAGCGTCGTGCTGCAGCAATTGACACAAAGGCTTTGAAATCTTAGAGAAGTCTTTGATGAATCTTCTATAGAACCCTGCATGGCCCAGAGAACTTCTAACACCCTTCACACTGGTTGAAGGAGGCATCTTCTCAATAACCTCAACTTTGGCTTTATCAACTTATATCCCCTTTTTAGAGATCTTATGTCCCAACACAATACCTTCTTGAACCACGGAATGACATTTCTCCCAATTCAAGACCAAGTTGTTCTTCACATCTATCAAGAATTTCTTCCAAATTGTCAAAACACAGTTGGAATGTTCCCCAAAGACAGAGAAATCATCCATAAATACCTCCATAGATTTTTCAAAGAAGTCAGAGAAAATGGACGTCATACACCTTTGACATGTAGATGGTGCATTACATAGCCCAAATGGCTTTCTTCTAAATGCAAAAGTACCGTAGGGGCATGTGAAAGTAGTGTTTTGTTGATCTTCAAGCATTATGGCTATTTGATTATAGCCAGAGTAACCATCCAAAAAGCAATAGAATCCTTTACCAGCAAGTCTATCAAGCATTTGGTCTATGAATAGTAGGGGAAATGGTCTTTTCTTGTGGCTTTGTTGAGTTTCCTGTAATCAATGCAAATTCTCCAACCAGTAACAGTTCTTGTGGGAATAAGTTCATTCTTCTCATTAGCTACCATTGTTACCCCTCCTTTCTTTGGAACACAATGCACAGGGCTCACCCATGCACTATCTGATATAGGGTACACAATACCAGCATCAAGCCACTTTATAATCTCTTTTTTAACAACCTCCTTCATGATGGGATTTAGTCTCTCCTTCCCCTCAATGCTTTTTTTTAGAACATTCATAAAGAATGGTTTTGTGCATGCATATGGTACGACTAATCCCCTTTATATCAGCCATTTGCCACCAATTGCCTTCTTATGCCTTTTTAAGGTAGTAATGAGATCAAACTCCTGACTTTTGGAGAGATCAAAAGTAATGATCACGTGCAATTTATCATTTTCCCCTAAGTAGGCATATTTATGGTGCTTGGGTAACTCCTTAAGCTCAAGAATGGAAGGCTTTTCAATGGAGGGAACATTTCTCTTCAGGCTTGAGTCTTCCGGCTCCAAAGACTCATATTGTCTAGTCCAAACAAGTTCTCTTTTGTCAATTTCAGCAAGAGCTTTGACTAAATGATCACTTTGCTTGTGGAAGTGTTTCTGAACAACTGAATCAAGAGACACCACAAAAGAACACTCCTCAGTTCATTGATTAGGAAACTTAAGAGCATTCGTCACATTAAATTTTATCTCCTGATCATTGACTCTCATAGTCAATTCTCCCTTTTGCACATCAATTAGAGTCTTTCCAGTAGCAAAGAAAGGTCTTCCAAGAATTATAGGTACCTTCTTATCAGCATCAAAATCTAAAATCACAAAGTTAGCAGAAAATACAAATTTATCTTCCTTTATCAGAACATCTTCAATGATTCCTTTTGGGTAAGCAATAGATCTATCTGCAAGTTTAAGAGTGACAGTTGTGGGTCTAGCAAGCCCTAGACCAAGCTGAGTGAAAACAGACTTAGGCATCAAATTGAAGCTTGCACCTAAGTTACATAGAGCTCGCCAGTGTAGGTTTCACCAATAGAACATGGAATAGAAAAACTGCTCGGATCCTTCAACTTTCTTCAAAGCTTGCTTTGCATGATCATACTACATTCCTTTGTCATAGCCACTATTTCAAATTCTCCAAGTCTCCTCCTCTTGGTAAGCACATCACTCATGAACTTTGCATAATTGGGCATTTGTTGAAGTGCTTCTACTAGAGGAACATTAATGTGAAGTTGTTTTAGCACCTCTAAAAATTTGCCAAATTGCTTGTCTTGCTGAGCTTTCTTTAACCTTTGAGTCTGGTGATGGTACTGATGCAGCATCAGATGTTGCAGTATCAACTGTAACAACATCTGTTGCATTCTTTTTTCATTTTTTTCATTTCTTTCTTTTGTTTTAGTGCCATCACTAGTATCAGTAGATGGTCCATTCAAGTCCTTCCCACTCCTCAAAGATATATCTTTCCAAGACTCTTTCCCCTTTGAAGATGAAGGTTCAGTAGTAGATGGCAAAGATTCACTAGGTCTTTGGGTAAGAGCAGTAGCTATTTGTGCAATTTGGTTATCCAAGTTCTTGATAGCAGCCCCTTGAGTTTGATATTGAGTCTTTGTATCATTCATGAAAGCTTTGAGCATTGCTTCCATAGAGTTATCAACTGCTGGTGCTGCTACGTACCTTGGGTTGAGCAGGGAATCTTGGTGGTGTTGCATGAGCTGCACCAGGTGCTGCATTAACTCCATTTGAAATTTTGATGGTTCTTCCATCCAGGATTGTAAGTACTTGAATATGGATTATTATTCTTATTGCATCCCACATAGTTGACTGAAATAGGGTTGGCAAGGCATTCGTCATGTAAGTGACCTCCTCCACAATAAACACAACTGGTAGAATGCACAGGAACTTGTTCAATTGCTGCCACAGTAGAATGTACTTTGATTAGTTTCAAAGATGCAACTTGAGCAGATAAAGTAGTGACTTCACTCACTTCATGCATACCAGCCAACTTCTTCTGAGCACTAACCCTGGCTGTTGGCCATTGATAGCTATTTGCAGCAATAGTTTCAATACGATCATAAGCATCTTGGTAGGAGTCATTCAACAAGACTCCCCCAGATGAAGCATCTTGGTACGTCTAAGCTCCGAGCTCGAGAGTTTGCACTGTTCTTTATAAATGAGTGAGTTGAGTGGACAGGGATTAAGTGAACTACCTTAAGTTTCAACCCTTGATCTCAAGAGATATACAATTCAAGAGTTTGTGAGGAAACTAATCCAAGATGGAGCTCGGGAGAGGGCGGAACGCGTCAGGTTCGTCCGTGTAAAAGAATTCTTAGTGAGCCACGCTAGACTCGACCTCGTGATAGAGGTCGGTGAGCCACGATAGGCTTGACCTAGTGGTAGAGGTCAATGGGCCATGCTAGGCTCGACCTGATAAACGAGAGGTCGTTCATAGGTGCGTCAGAGTGACCCTTTGATGAGGAGGAAGTCAGTCTGAGGCTGCGGGATCAGGTGAGACTTCATTCGGTTCGGTTCACCAAGTGCAGAGCTTGGAGTGAACGTGGAGTGAAGAAGCTCGTTCGAGGTCCGGTGCAAGGGCTCGGCCTTGACCTCGACCAGCTGAGTTCCTGAAAAGAAATCACTTTATTGATGGGGACCAAGGTCTAATGAGGAATACAATCATTAGTAAAGGGGACTCGGATGTCCAAATTGATCTAAATTTGCTAATAAAAGAGTAACGAGAAATGACAACGAGCATAACAATCACTTTTTTTAGGCCTGGGGTTTCAGAGATTTGTTTATTTGACGGGGATTCTGGCCTCAGGGTTGCCGAGTCGGTTACCAGCGTCTTTTGTGAGAGCTAGCGACTCCGTTTAGAGTGGGCTATGGTGCTTTAGGCTTGTTGCCAGAGGTGGCTTGTTGGGGAATGTGGTATACTTGATGAGGCTTGAGTCCTCGAGATGAGTCGCTTTGAGGCTGAGGGACCTCAGTAGTGCCGTGATCGGGGATCTTTCGAATTGGTCGTTGGGTGCAGTTGTGCTTCCAAGCTCGGGCTCAGTGGCAGTGAGATATCTTTTAGGGCCTTTCAACTCCCCACCGGGCTGCTGGAGTCGTAATGACGCTCAAGCTCGATTAGATTGACCTCAGATCCCACCTTTGTTCCTGCGCTCTATCTTCTTCTTGGTTTTATTCGACTTGTGTTCTGTTTTTATTGAGAGGTAGTGGCATTTCTTTACATATTCCAACTCGGCAACGATAATGATAATTTCATCATTAGCTGAATAAAACCTACTCTTTAGGTGGACTATAGAAGCCACTACTAAGTCTGCCCAGCGTCGGCCTCTCGGAGATCCAATTGTACGGAGACTTGCATGGCAGAACCAGGAATTGAGTCTTCACCGTTTTGGAGAGATTATTAGTTCCATATGTGACCATTAATTCGAGGTACCTGAGTGGCGCTTCTTTTTCTCCGTTGAACCCGATTAGGTCCGTGCCTCTGTATGGAGTGAGGTCTGTCTCGGAGATTTTTATCTTGGGGAGCAGATCCTGAAACAAGATGTCCTCCCAGCTTCCGTGGTCCACCCGAATCCTCAAAACCTGGACGTTCACAATTGATAAGTTCATTTTAATTGCCTTTTTAGTATTTGTTTTGGATAAGTTAATTTGTATCTATGTTTAATTTTAGAGCTATTTTACTACGTTTTGTTATGTTTTGATTTAAAGGTCAAGTCATGAGCACGAGAAAGATTTTAAGAGCTAAAAAGCATAGTGGTGATGTCCCAAGGCTAGACGTGAAGTTTGGAGCAAATGCAGCAAAATTCTAGCAGCAGATACGTTTTGGTCTCTTTTTGCACTAAACTTCCACTGGTGGAAGTTGCACTTAAAATAGCAGCAGTTGCGTTTCGCACAGGTTTTCCACCAGTGGAAGTTGCCTTTAAAAACTGTCTGTTGTAAAGGTCCAAAAGTATTCATCTTTCATATTCTGTAACTATTGTAACTTACTTTAATATGAATGTTTATGACCCTTAATGGTCCTAGGCCTATAAATAGCACCATTTCTGAGTGCCAAAGCCATCCTTTACCATTGCAAATTACTCTCAAAGTTAATCTAAGTTCTTTTGCATTTCTCTTAAGTTCCTGTCCTTTTATTTTCATGCTCTTTACTTTCTTGTAACTTTAAATTCTGTTCTTACTTTCAGAAACTTCATATTAATACCTTTATCGCTTTCTTTTGTTTTCTGTCATTTACATTACGCAATTTACAATTTTGTCATTTACAATTCTGTCATTTATCTTTGTGTCTTCTTCTTCTTCTAAGTCCTCGTCTACAATGGTCATCAGTGAGTAGACCTTTCTTGTCTTGGGATTGTGGGAATAATCCAATGATAGACCCGTAAACAATTCCAAGTCTAGACTGTATTTTATTAAAGTTTTATTTCTAATTTAACCTCATCGAGTTTAAAGCTATAATTCAAATATCATGCAAAGTACCGAGAGGTGAAGTTTGATATTAGAATTATGAGGTTAAACAAGATGATCAAAACACGAGAATAGTTTTGAGAGTCTTGGGACAATAAGGTTTGTACTTAAGAGGTCTTGTATTCCGAGAGGAAACATGAGTTACTGTTGAATAGCTTGTCCTTAGAAAAGATCTTAACGTAAAATAAATGATGGATGAGGGATTATGAATATTCTATCATTGAGATAAAACCACAATCCTAGGACGCCTTTATTATTCTGAATTTAAACCAACAAAAATCATTCCTTTTAGCTAATCACCATCGAAAAAGAAGTTGGTAATTACAAAGTCTATGTGGATTGATCTTTTTACTACGAGATAGAAACCGTACAGTTGCGGCCTATCATCAATTACAGCAAAGATAACCAATGGAATGTACTTGCTTGGCCTGCCATCCGGGAGGTTTAGGTCGGAGAAAGCCAGTGGGGGCCTGTCAGAGAGGTTGGTGGTCCTCGGGTTGCTGCCTATGCTCAGAATTTCATTCCATCTTTTCATTGATCTCTTGGTCTCTCCTAAGTCAACAGAGTAACCACCTATAATCATGGCGGCTACAGTTCTAGAGCATTGCTGCTTCGGTTCTTCTTCAACGCCTGACTCCGCAGACTCGCGCTTTGCCGGTTTGGCCACTTCGTTTACCGCAGATTTGCCTTTTCGGGGTGAGCGAGATTGTTTTCCCTCGTCGTCTCCCTCCTTCTTGACATATTTGCTCAACTTTCCTTTTTGAATCATGTCTTCAATGTCATCCCTCAGAACTCGACACTTATTAGTGTCGTGACCGTGGCTTCTGTGGTAGCGACGGTATTTTTTCTAATCAGCGTTTTCTCTTTGGACGAGTGGGGCTGGACACTTCTGGTCCTTGAACTTGGTGTTGGCGCATTCAGCCAGGATTTTGGATTTTGATTCGTTCAGGTCTATATACTCTGTGAATCGGGGAGCTCCTCCTGAATCTTTTTTGGAGTTCCTTGTCAGATTCTTTTGCTGGGAGGACCCTTGGTCGATTTCATCAGCCATAACATCCTCTGCATAATCCATGAATCTTTGTGCCCGACGCAAGAATTCTTCGAGATTACGAGGTTGGCGAACACCGACGTCGATTTGAAATAGGCTCTTCTTTCGGAGCCTGTGCCTAACCGCCTTAAGCACGTCTACCGACTTCGGTTTTAAGCTGGAGGCAGTGAAGCGAGCCGAACATACCCGGACTAGTTAGTCCCAGGAGTAAATTGACCCGAGCTTGAGGTACCTGAACCAAGACAGTGCCATTTTGCTCAAGGACAGAGTGAAAATCTTACACTTGATGTCATCTGTGGCATTTTGGTAATGCATCACAAGGTCGAAAGTGCCCACTTGTTCGTCCGAGTCCCTCGTGCCATCGTGCATGTTCAACTGTGGAGGCTTCTCTAGGGACTTCGATACATTGCACTCAGCAATTTCTCGTATGAAAGGAGTTCGTCGTGGTCGCCCAGAGTAGCCTTGGCGTGGGGAATGGCCTTTCCTGCGAGGAGACCGTTTCTGGCGAGGGGATGGACTACGAGACGACGGGGAACCATAGGAGGAGCTCTGGACGGGGCTGCAGCTAGGTGGAGTCAGAAGAGAGCGAGAGCTCTTGCGTCTGCTTCTCCTGTGAGGAGACCTGTGGACGTGATGCTTAGAGACAACGGTGTGGTGAAGTGGAGATTTGTCGAGAGGTCGGGCCGAGACTGCAGCGGTGTTAGCTTGGACGGCCGTGACCTCCTACTTCAACTAGGTCAGGCGCAATTTCTGATGCCCAATATCCCGACTTCGTCAGTGTAAAAGATCGAGAATTTGGTTCACTTCCTTGACTGGAACTGAGACAGCCTCAACAACTGACTGAGGGTAGAGGAGCGGCGCGGAGTGGGCCTCCTCGGCAGGGAGTTCCTGAACGTGCCCTTCCAGGGTCTGGTTCTTCCAGGGAACGACCTCGATGATGCTTTGTGGGCGAGGCTGACTTCGGGTAGGAGGTCGTCATCGCGGAGCCATGGGAAAAGACTTTCATTTGGTGAGAGATTGACGGTGCACTTCCACTGTGGTCGCCAAATGTTGTGTACCTTGCCTTGGGATCTGGGATCCAGAAAAAGCGGCCAGTGTCTGTATCTCGATGCAGGCCTTTCCTAGCACGAAGTCGGATAAGTGCTTCACAAGTCAGAATCTTCCTAGGTAATGTTTGTCAGCGTCTTCGAAGGTAACGTTCGTCAGCATCGCCTTCTTCCGAGGTTGGACTCGAAAGGGTTTGGTACCTGCAGACACTCTGATGCCAAAGTCGATGATCAGAAGTCAGTGAGAGGTACAAATGAGAGAAACATACTTGAATTTGTGGGGTAGTGTTGTATTTATAGACGCGGGCTAGGGAGCTTCGCAGGTCTTGCCCGATCTAGAGCCGTTGGATTGGGGTTCTTGATCTTGGTCGTTGATTTGGGTTGTGCGATGACTTGCGCGCTGGGCCGGATCTAACGCCATTCTGGCCTGTTTCTTAACTGGATTGGGCCTCTTGGGCCAGTCCGGAACAACCCATCTTATAATATTTATAATTTAAATATAATCAATTAAGAATATTGCAACAACTTTTAAAATTTTCAAGTAGTAACCTCCCACCGAATGTCTTAATCGAGAAACTAAAACCATTGGTGCTTCACGGAATTCTATGAAAACATTTCATTAAAAATCACAATCACGTTAATTCCCACGCTTTAAATAAAATGAGTTACATTGCCAATCTGTTTCTTCACACTCTCTAATGGGTCTTCAACATTTGCTGGTGTTATTATCTCTTCGTGTCCTTTGTATTCTTCTTCTGCCGCATGTCTTCGTTTTCTCACTTCCATTGCATAGCATGTAATGCCTCACACCCTTTCCTTTTTGTTCTTTTTGTCTCCCCTCTAAACACCGTTTAATCCATTCTATATATTTATTATACATATTGATAAACATTACTTGATGATTTTTATTTATTCGTAGACATAGATCGTTGCAGCTTGGTGTAAACAATTCGATAGCACACGGTCCCAGTCGAGTAACTCAGCTCTCATGGCATCCCAGGTTGTTCAATTTTTAAAAACATTTCTGCAATACATTGAAGTGCTTGTTTTAGGATAACGTTTTATTTCCTTGCAAAATTTGACGCGCAGGGCTTTTCTATATAAGGGGTTTTTATCCGAGGAGGAATGTGATCACCTTATCGCCTTGGTAATAGTTTTTCCTGAATATGTTCAACGCATCAATTGAAGGTTTATATATTATTTTATTTCTTGCAAATATAGCGATTTTTAGTTTTAGTCCTCGCAAAAAATATTCTTCCATTTTAGTTTCTACGATTTTCAAAACCATCATTTTTAGTCCTCAAGTGTCTTTTTGTGTTTAAAAAAACTGTTTTTGCTTCTTTTTTTGTTCCTGCAAATATAACAAATTTCCAATTTAATCCCTGCGAATATAACTAATTTTTTATTTTGCCACAACAATATTTAGGATAAATTGGTAAAAAACTCACAAAAAGGCAAAATATCACTTTTTTCAACATTTTTCACGTTTTCACTCTCTTACACTTTTCAAACATTTCTCACTTTTCCTTTCTCTCAACCTTGCTTCTTTTATTTATTTTCTATTTCCATCATTTTTTCTCTTTACTATAATTTTGAATATTTTTCTATATACTATAACTATAATCAAACAAACCATTAGGTAAAATACTAATTGTTCATTTCTAATAAATTGAATTTTAAATTTTTGACTATCTTTCTAAATTTGAATTTTATATTTTAAATTTTCCATCTTTCGCATCCACTTTCATTTTCACTTTTACCTCTATCTCTTCTCTCAGCACTAACACTTCCTCACGCACTTTCACTTTTAATTATTTCATTTGTAAAAAGAAAAGAAAAGAAAAGAATGATGACCTATTTTTTGTTGTTGAAATTTTTAACCTCAATTTGTTCCTTAAAAAATAACTTTTTTTTTGACAATAAAAAATTTTAGTCTCTCAAAAAAGAAAAGACTTAATGACTATTTGAACTACTAATAAATATATAAAAAACACGCAATACATATTTTCTATTGAAACAAGAAAAGTACTGGATAAATATTTGTAACTTAAAAAAAATGGCCGATAATGGTTATTGATACATAAAAATATGGGACAAATATTTTTCATTGATAATTATAATTTTTTCATCAAATTATAAACGTGACACTTTTTTTAATATTCATGGACGGGATTAAAGTTTTTCATTGTTACATAAAAAACACGAGTTAAATATTTGTCACTCATAAAAAAGTACGGGACAAATATTTGTCACTGTGCATAAAAAAACACGGGGGGAGGGGGGGGTTTGGAGCCAAAGACCACCTCCGGATTTATAGTTTTAGATGTTGTTCTACTGTCTGTCTACTATTTTTTGGTTACAAAAGATAAAAAGTCAAGGTCTCTTCATATGGTTCTTTTTTAATGAAAATACATTTTCAATTAGTTGTGATATGTGATTAGTTTATAAATATAATCTCGAATTTACGAGTTCGTATATTTGAATTTTGGTTTGAGACTATTTTTTAAAATTATGACGATGTTACCATGCGTATACACGGGTATTTTGGTAGTTTTAAATTATAAAAATGACGAATAAAAAAATTCTTCCCAGAATGTGATGAGTAAAAAAGAATAGAAAATATATGCTAGTATAATTTAAGCTAACGCCTGAGATTTCCTACTAGTAGGCCAAGGGTAACCTACAGAAGTCTATGGTAGCAGATAAAGAAACAGGTGAAAGTATGTTGAGTAAAGTGAGAACAAGCTCTGGGATGTTTCTTTCAAAGGCACAGGTATATAATTTAGTCAAATTAAATACTTTTGTAAAAAAGTTAATTTTGATAATTATTAATAGAAACAAAAATGTTTTATTTGGTCTCTATGATTGTCCAAATTTGTCTCTTAGAAAAACAATCGGATGAAGTATAATACCCTTTATCTCTCCACTTAAATAACTTTTTGTCAGTAATTGAATGTAACAAATTCTAAAAGAAGGGTATAAATGGATAAAATATTTAATGCTTCATAAAAAAGGTAAGACAACAATTAAATTGAGACAAATTTTGGCTAATGGGAAACAATATGAAATGAAGGAAGAATAGTTTTATAATTAGAAAGTTAGGTTCGAGCCACAGACCGATGGTCAAACTCCTCAAGCGTTCATTAGCTCCCTAACTAAGCAATCTTCAATATTGTTACATGAGGTAGTGTACTTGGCCAATTTTGTTTTTAGCTTCTCTTATCCTTAGGAATTACAAGAAACTCTTGGACAAATAAATGGCTTCTTATCAAAGAAATAAATGGCTTCTTTTTTGGAATTTTCCTATGTGTCTCATGAAGTCAATACAAGTGCTAATCACCTTGCTAATTAAATATGTTAATTCGCATTTGAGAGGCATTGTCTTATGAGACTCTCCTCCTAATTTTATTTTGGATCAGCTAACTGCTGATTCTCTCTTTTCTTTCTTTTATAATGTATGACTCACCAAAAAAAATTGAATACAAGAACCTTATAAGAAAAAGGTGATAAAATGAGGTTTTGGAAACCTTTTACGGGATTTTTTTACCCCCTCTTCGACTAGAAGGCCTTTTATGTTTTTATAATCTAATCTTTATCTATTGAAAGTGTTCCCCCAAGTTTATTATTTTATGTTGCGTGTTGCCTTCTCTTTTATTATTTAGTTGCGTACATTTTCTTGTTTACATTGCACTAATTTTTATTACTTTATATTCCTTTCAATGAAAAGACAAGAAGTAATCTTTCCTGCAAAAAAATTATTTGTTCTTTCGAAACTCACCGCACCAACATTAATTCTTTTTTATTAGGAAAAGAATTACAAACTTTTATTCCTTTTACTAGTAAAAATAGTCAGGTTTCACTTGATGTAAATTTTATACTGCTAGTGTATTCCGACTCCGACAGACTAATAGTTTAGAAATGATCAATACCGTTAGATTAACATAATCTAAACAAGTAATGCGGCTACCTCTATCATGCTTTTCATTCTTTATCTTGATCTCTCCCTACCGCACCATCTCTGGCGCCTTTAGTGACAGAGCAAGGATCAAGGTCAAGGGGTCAAATTTTTTTACACATCACTAAAATTATAATAAATATAAAACTTTAAATTACACAACTCGTAATTCTCTTTTAAACACATGGAAGGGAGAGGAATTGATGTTGGTGATTCTGTGACTGTGGTCTAGTGTTGACTGGCTGCAAAATAAGGAACTTGGGACATTATTTTTTTCAAGAGGTTCAAAAAAATTATTATAGTAAGGGTAAATCTAATTTTGAGGGTAGGTCTAGCATTGGGCATTTTCCGGCAAGGTAGGTCAACATTTCCATTTCCGATGATGAACCTTGGGCACCCTTGCTCCCTTTCCTTTTAATATTTGTGTTATTACTCAATAAAACCTCTTCAAGTTTACTAAAACCTTCTATTCTGACAGCGGAGAAACTTGAGATTAAATGACACCAAAACTTATTTTCCAGATCTCTGAGCATACTCTTCCAATTCGCAACGTCGGATTTTTTAGTATACTCTTCCATCCAATCTTGGGCTAAAGAAAGATGGCAAATCATCCTCGTAATATGAAAAATTTATTCTTTCAAAGTGCCTCTCTAATTTTTTTTAAAGGCAACATATATAGCTATTGTCGAATCAATAAATCAAAAAATATATGGTGTTATTGTAGGAGAAAATGATGAGCAAGGTTGTAGGAGAATAAGTGAGAGAGTGGACTAAATAAAGGGTGGACTGACATTAATATTTGTGTAAATACTATATCGCCGGTTGTTAACATAAAATCGGCATGGAAGAGTCTCTTTTTAAAGTTTTTTGAATGTATTAACTCTGGTTGTTTACTAAATACTCGGCTTGGAAATGCCAGCATTTTTATGTTTTAATTCGCTGAAAGAATCCACGTGAAAGAATCCACGTCACGTCGGGTGTTAGTAAACCATCAACATGGAAAGGTAAGCGTGTTAATCATTTTAAATATGTAATGTATCAACGCCAAGCACTTACTAACATCTGTCGTTTTATTTATTACTTGTAACGCGCTAAAACGAGATATCACATCTTATTTACCAAAATTCCATCGTATTTGTGCTTAACTCTGACTATTTCTTAATACTGACGTTAATTCATAAAACATTAGTTGTTTCTTGAACTAGTGTAGTAATTACTACCTCAGTCCCATTTGTTCGATGTTTAAGGTTATGGCACATAGACTAAGAAAAACAATTAATATTTCCTAATTCATGATTTTCTAATATGTCACATATTACTTTATCTCTCTCTTAACAATTAAGTATTGAAAAACGAAAACTACACTAATGCTTCAAGAGTATAGTAGGGAAAAATTATTAATGCTTCATTGTATTGGAAAAGTAAAGTAGGAGTAAAGTAATATGTGAGAATGAGAATAGTTTGGATAATACAAAATAGAATGCCAATCAATTATTTTAATTTTAATTTTTTGCCATTCTTACTGTTATAGGACGAAACCATTGCGGATATTGAAGCTAGAATTACTGCATGGACATTTCTCCCTGCGGGTAAGTAGAAAATATCATTCCTTTTTCAACATTTTTTTAATATTTCATTTTTAATAAATTTCACATTCTTTAGATTTATCTAAACAGAATTAGTATATCATCCTTATGTCAGTCTAGGTTGAACTGTACTCGGATTTCTTAAGTAAGGTCTTGGATTCGAGTCTTGTGGATGAAAAAATATGTTTGTTTTTTTGAAAAAGTGGAAAAAACGTGTTTGAGAGGAAATATTCCACCAAAGCTGGTCATCCAGGTTCCCCGACTGAGACACTCCTGGAAGCTAAAAAGCACTCCTATATTAGAAATTAACAAGGATTTAGGTACCCATTGTTTTTTGGGTTCTTGTTAGTTAGTTGACTTCCAAGTGGAAACTTTTTGCCTCTTAAAAGAGTTTGAAATATGGTGCCCTAACTGTTTACGGTATGAGCACTTGACTTTTGGTTTTTTGTTTTCACAAAAGAATTTTCCTTGTGAATTTTTACCTTATTGAGAAGATTTAAGATTCGGTGCACAGATAAGTAGCTCAATAGTCCCTCACTTGTTCTGTCAAAACTTTGTCGTCCTTTTCAAATTCTAAGTGAAGGGAATTTCACTCATTTGCCAATCTCAAGTTAAGAAGCTTGTATTATTCAAAAAGTTTGAAATGAGATTCCTGCAAAGTGTGACACATTCTCTATTTTTGAACTCTGAGCACCTCATTTTCTTTCTTTGAACCACGGGTTTGTTCCTTGCTCAACATACATTCTTGAGATAAAATATTTGAGAAATACCGTAAACTATTAAAGGAAGACTCAATATCTTGATAACTTTCACATTAAGAAGGTTTAGAATCAAATACATCTTCTTGATCTATTCCATCCATAAGACACAATTTTTTAGCTTCTCCTCTAAGTTCAAAAGATGATTCCTCAGAGTTATCCCATGAAGCCATCATTGCTTTCTTCTTCAGAGAGAATTTCCTTGGTCCCTTCTTGTTAAGAAGAAGACAATCTTGCTTCATGTGTCAAGACTTCTTACATTCAAAGCAAGTGAATTTTCGTTTACTTCCTTCACCTTTGAATGTATCCCTTATGTACTGAGGCAATGCCTTCCCTTTCTTTCTAATGGTCATCCATCTATTGATCCTTCGTGAAATCATTGACCATTCTTCTCCTTCAAAAGCTTCTCCACTTTCATCTTCCAATTCATCATTTTCTTGAGAATGCTTAAAAGAATAAGGTTTTCCTTTTTGAGAAGATAGATTTCTTATTACGTTCTAAGAAACCTTGAGAGCAACTGTCATTTCTCTCAACCTTATTTGTTCATTGTCTTAAGGCAGACCATGCTCATTTTGCCGACACACTGATAACTTCTACCATTCAAAGAAACTTCTCTAAATAGAATGGAGATTATAACTGTTGCAAAACTAGCCATTAGGATGAATAAAGTAATTGCCAGGATGTATTGTAGTTTAGAGAGAGAGAGATAGAGAGATCTACTTTCAGCTTATAATTTTTCAGGCTAGGCTTCCAAGAGAAAGCCGAGTCATCGTATTGATAGATGGTTGATGATCTCTTCTCTTTTTAGTCATCATGATGATCCGAAGATAATGTTATATTCAGATGCTTCGATCATCAGACTCTCTAAGCATATTGCATTTTGATATGTGCGTTGAGTGCAAGCAGATTCTTTCCTTTTTATATATTTGACAAAGCTTTGACTTGATGATTCGCAAAACATATGATTTTGTGTAGCATAACTTCTTACAATATAGGCGCTCATTAAGATATTGTTAGAAGATTTCTTCTTGGGCTAGATGCTTTGATTTTCTTTAGCAAAGTCACTCCATGACTTCGTGGATCGTCTTCAATAGACTTGATAATGAATTTTGACTTCACATCTTTGCTTCTGATTCTTTGGTCGGTCTTCTCATGGCACAAATCTTCTGAATTTGACTTGGTCTTGACTTCATATGTGTTTGTACTTTGGATGCTCCAGTACATTCACATGTTTTCTGTTGCGTTAAAAACACACTTAGAGCAAGTGTACTCTTTCGCAGAAGTAGTATAAAAGAATATCGTATCCACAGAGATTAATTAACAAGTACTAAACTACTTAAAATTATTTATTGTTTAGACGAGTGAATAATTGAGTTGTAATTGAAACAATGAAATAAAAAGTAAACAATTAACAAATAAAAAGTTGGTTCTTCATGTGGAATAGATCTGACCAGTCTTTTTTTTCTTTGTCTTTGGTTGATGAAGTGTGTAGTTCCTGTTGTTGGATATCTTATAACATCCTACGCACTTGAACAAACAGTTAGTAGACAAATTATTTTCTTGTTGTTTTATCATCAAAATAAAACTCAAGGAATTATTGTTTGAGCAAAATTGGTTCTTTGACAAGTTATTCCTGATTTGCCAAAACCAATAATCTGAAATAGTTGAGTGGGTTTTTGGGCCTCATAGGCAATTACAGGAGGTTCATCAAAGCCTATGAAAGTATTTCCTCACCACTAACAAACCTGCTCCAGAAGGAAGGCTCCAAATGGGATAAAGAAATTTGCTTATGCTAGAGAGTTGTATGTCATTGTTGCTTCCTTGGTAAAATTCCTACGCTAGTACAGTAGTGGATATTTTATGGCTATGAAAACGGACTACACTAGTACAATAGTGGATGAAGTGTACAAGAGTAATATAGTCAAATTACGTGGCGTTCCAAAATCAAATGTCTCTAATAGAGGAGAGTTTTCACAAGCAAATTTTGGCAATATATCTTTCAATTGCAAAGCATTGTGTTGGCAATGAGTACAACTTATCACCATCTGACTAATGGACAATCAGAGGAAGTTAACAAGTGTTTGGAAGTGTTTTTGAGTTTTTTGACTTTTCAAAACCTCAAAACATGGTTTAAGGCTCCTAATTTGGAAGAATGTCGATACAATACTTTATTCCACATGAGTATCGAGATGTCACTACTTAAGGCACTATATGGGAGGGTCCACCTTTTCTAGTAAGGTGACTACAATGACAAACTAGATTTATAAGAACAATTGTTATACAGAGAGAAGTAGTTGAATGAATTGAAAAAGAATTTAAGAAGGGCCCAACAGGTCATGAAAACTCAAGTAGCCAAGAAGAGTGTGAGTTTTGAAACTGGAGACCTTATTAGTGATAAGCTTGACTTGAGGAGTTTTGGCGCATCTCAACACAAATTTATTGCCATTGACAGTGAGTTTCATCCGTAATATATCAAAATTAAATCATAGCATCCCAATGGAAGGACTTAGATATCAGCATTGAATTCAGTCTATTGGAAGGTCCATTTAAAACCATTTCACACATATCGAGCACGCAACTTGTGTCCTCCATCACTTTTACTTCTCCTCATTCTGATTCAGAACCGTGCGCCTCATCTCCATAATAACCCATTTATTAATGCTTTCAACTTCATTATTTCTAATTGATCTACTTTTTGGAATGCTACAAGTCTGTCATATAATAGGAGTTAACTTCAAACATTCAACTCAGTCTCAAATTTTCTAGTACATATATTTTAGTCTAAATTGCACTTTTGGTCCTTTATCTTTGACCTAAGTTTCATTCTGGTCCTTTATCTTTTTTTTCACGTTTTGGTCATTTATCTTTCATTTCCGTGTCAGTTTGGTCCTTTATCTTTTATTTTTCTCAGTTTGGTCTTTTATCTTTCATATTTGTTTCGGTTTGGTCCTTTTAAAGATATTTCTGCGAATTGATTTTTCACGATATTTTGCATTTTAACGCTTTTCTAAATAAATGATTGTCATATTCTGATTTCATGTTGAATTTCGCTCATTTTAGGCTCAATTCGCTAAAATGCAAAATATTTTAAAAGGACCAAACTAAAACAAATATGAAAAATAAAGGACCAAACTGAGAAAAATAGAAGATAAAAGACCAAACTGACACAAAAATGAAAGGTAAAGGACCAAAACGAGAAAAAAAAAGATAAAGGACCAAAATAAAACTTAGGTCAAAGATAAAAGACCAAAAGTGCAATTTACCCTATATTTTAAAACATGGTAAGGGACTATGGACTTTTTCTTAAAAAGTATAGCATTTTAGCAGCAAGGAGATATGCTATTTTGTCCCTTTCTAATGGTATTATTCATTTAACTTAATGGTAAAAGCTTTTGTTGGCCTTTTGAGCCTTTTGGCCATATTTCTAGGTGCTGGCCACACTATCTGTGACACAATCTCATCCACGTAATTCCTAAATGATAAACGAAGAGCTCACTTGGTTAGGGTTTTTGTAAGAAGTAAAGGGTTTTAGTGAAGTGCTGGGGAGGTTTGGGTGGTTTGCTGGCTTCAAAATGGCAAGCTAGGTTAGAAGCTGATTTGTACCTTGGGATGGTCTGCGGAGACGGTCAAGGGACGGGTCGTCTGATACTGTAGGCTGAGGATGACCTCAACGCGCGGGGAGGGGGGGTATACCTGCAAGAACACTCCGACTCCCAAGTCAGCTATATCGAGCTACAGTACTATCTAGTGAATATTCGAATGAATTGCGTACCTGACACCTGGTGACTGACGTTATTTATAATGGTTAGTCTGGATCGTTGAAGTCGGATAGCCAATTTGCGATGGGGGCCCAAGTATCGGTTGGAGTGATCACTCCGCTATTGGGCTGGATGATCACTTGCTGGATTAGGCCCAGTTGGACTGATCCTCCCCTTGTTGGGTTGGATGACCACTACTGGGTGGGGCCTGACTACTGGCCCAGTCAAGAACAGTTGCCCCCCAAGCCAAGTTCGATCACCGAGCGGGTGTAGGCTCGATCAGTAGTTCGGATGGTCATACTCGATCAGTAGTTCAGTAGGTCATGCCCCCAGTTCACGACCTGTGAATTTTCGGCAGTTGAGATCGTAACGGATCGTTCGATAACTGATAGACGCTTTTCTCGTCGTCTTGACTTTGTTGCGAATTTCGAATATATTTTTCTTTTTCTTTTTCTTTAATATTTCTTGGGCCTATATATATAAGAGTGTGAGGGGTCTTTTCTTTCCCTTCATTCTGTTCACATAAGCTCCAAAAGAAGAATTTTTCTCTAAAAATTTCCTCTGGAGGATCACTTGACACTCGTTGGAGTGATCATCCCTCGTAGTGGGCGACCAGCCAAATGGGAGGATCAGTCCAAACGGACGACCACCTCGCGGACGAACCGAACCTTCGCAGGGACGACCCGATCCTTCGCCGGGACGACCTGATCCACCATCCTTCGCGAGACCATACCTTCGCACACGGGAGTTTTGGGTTATCCGCGAGTTGAGCGATCGCTTGTGGTGGGAAGACCAGCATTCACGAGCCATCTTCTCTCTTCCTAACGGCGCAAGGACGACCCGGTATCGAGGACGACATGAACTTCGCGGCGCAACTTGATTTTCTGATTTCCTCGTCTGCACAACCTGTGCCGTTTGCGAAGGTGGACTATCCGTGAGCTTTGGTGACCTGATCCTCTTCTTCGTAGCGGACGATCGGAAAGGGGGCCTACTCTTCTCGCGCAACGAACGAGGTCATCTCGAGCAACGGACGATCTGGTTTTTCGCGCGCGAACGACTTGCTCCTGCTCTTCCCGGACGACCCGTCCCTTGGGCAACAACGCGATCTGCTCTTTCCTCTTGCAGGCGACCTGCTCCTTCACGGACGACCTGGTATTGTCGTTTTCCTTTAATTTTTGATACATGGTTTGGGATGATCTGCGATTTCGAGTGAGTCGTGAAGTGGGTGAGGTACCTTGCGGATGATCTGTACGGACGACCCGATTGTTGGACGACCTGATCGCTCTCGAGGTACCTGGTTGCTCCCGTTGAACACTTGACATATCTGCGCAGATTTAACACTCGAGGTACTCGGTCGCTCGTGTTTTTTGATAGACTTGGTCGTTGGACGGCCTGATTGCTCCTCGTGGATGATCTGTCCGAACGACCTGGTCGCTCTCGTTGTTTGGAAAACCTGATCGTTGGACGACCCGATCGCTCTCGTTCATTTTTTTCCCTCTTTACGCACTATTTGATTTCAATGTATTGAGCTTGATGGGATTCAACCACTTTGGTGTTTTGATTTACCAGGTTGTGCTTTGGGCGGGCACTCACCTCTTTCGGTTTGGACGAGTACGCTGTCACTCAGGTAATTTCCCTACAATTCTTGGTTCAATTTCTTTGAGTGATGGGCTTGGTAGGGCATGGATAACTAAGTAATTTGGTTTCTACGATCTTAGGTTACCACCTCACTTTGGCGATCAGACCATTTTCTTACTTGGCGATCGGACCATCCTCTTGTCTGGCGATCAGACCATCCTCTCGTCCGGCGATCAGACCATCCTCTCACCTGGATGATCGTTGTATTTGATTTATTGTAACCCATAATTTGATCGTTCATACTTTGGTCCTTTGTTGCATGATTTACTTTGCTCAAGTTCATTTCCTCTGTCATCCTTGCACGATCGATGCTGAGTATCTTTTGCTTACCCATGCCTCTAAGGTTGTCAGACTAGATAGCCCTCCATGGTGCCAACTGCCCATTTTCGTGCTGTGGGCGCCCCAATCATGGGCGACCTGCAGGGGTTGAATACGTCCGAATAAGACTTTAAGCTCAACATAAGAATTGTAGCTCTGCTTCTAAGCTTTCCAGCACATCCACACACTCCCCCATCGGATAAACATGGACGAAGTTATGGTCTCCATACTAAACAGCCATCCAATGTTGCACGCGGGCGACCAAGAGGAGGTCGCCCCAATCTTGGGCGACCAGCAGGGGTCGAGGAAGTCTGAGTTGGATTTTGAGTTCAACATAAGAATTGTAGCTCTGTCTCTAAGCTTTCCAACGCATGCTCACACGTCCCCATCGGATAAACATGGACAAAGTTATGGTCTTCTGACTAGACCGTCCTCCAAGGTTGCATGAGGGCGACCAAGAATTGGTCGTCCCAATCTTGGGCGACTATCAGGGGTCGAGGAGGTTTGAATTAGACTTTGTGTACAACATGAAAGTTATAGGCATGCTTCTTAACTTTCCAACACATGCTCACACGCCTCTGTCGAATAAATATGGACGAAGTTATGAACCTCGGACCAGACCGTTCTCCAAGGTCGCACGCGGGCAACAAAGAAGTGGTCGTCCCAATCTTGGGCGACCATAAGGGGTTGAGGACATTCGAATTGGATTTCGAGCTCAACATACAAATTGTATCTCTACTTCTCAGCTTTCCAACGCATGCTCGTATGCCTCAACCGGACAACCACAGCCAACGTTATGGCTTGCAGACTAATGTGAGGGCAAGATTCCTCTTTCCCCCTTCGTGCGTGAGTGAGGTCGTCTTTATTTTTGACTGGTCGGGTTTCGGCCCTACCCCTTGACATATTCGCTTAAGTGCATGTTCGTTGACGTCATCTGGTCGCTCCACTTGAGTTGGTCCTCCCAAAGGAGGAGATCTCGATCCTCCCCGAATGAGACGCACTCGATCCTCCCCGAAGGTGGAGCACTCGATCCTCCCCGAAGGAGGGGCACTCGATCCTCCCCGAAGGAGGGGCACTCGATCCTCCCCGAAGGAGGGGCACTCGTTATCTTATTGCCTTATTCGCTTGGCTCGGTATTTTCGCTTGTTATTTTATTCTTTCCACCCGTTTCGTTCGAGTAGGATAGTGAACACCCTTGGACAGTTTATCAGGTTTCTACCCGGATTTAACTCGTCCTTGGGGGTGCGACCAATCTTAGGTCGCTTCGTTTGTACTTAAATTCGTTTAAGTGCCTTTGGACAGTTTACCAAAGTTCGACTTGGATTTAACTCGTCCTCAGGGGTGTGACCAATCTCAGGTCGCTTCGATTGTGCCTAAATTCGTTTAAGCGTTGTATCCTGACGGCGCAGTTTATCGAACGTGGTTTGAACTTTACTCGCATGGCAGGTCAAACCTTTGAGCTTCGTTCTCGATTGGCTGTTCGTAATTAAAGAGACATATGAACACATATATAAAAGAAAATGTCTTGTCTTATTTAACGGTCGGGCGGACCTCGATAAAAAACCCTGTGGGAAAAAGAGTGTTCCGCCTGTCTTTTCATTCATGACATACAATCAGTTCTTACAAGGCAACTTGCCTTCCCCTTGATCTTCTGGTATCCGGGACATCATCGTCCTTGTCCTCGTCCTCGTCCTCCTCTTCTTCTCTGACTTTGGCCACTTCGTCGGTCGGTGCCTTTTTTACATATTGGGCCAGCTTCCCTCTTCTGATCAGCTCTTCGATGTCGTCTTTGAGGGCCATGCAGTTGTTGGTATCATGCCCGTTGCTCTTATGGTAATGGCAGTACTTCTTGGATGGGCGCTGCCCTTCCTTGATGACGACAGGGTCTGGTCTCCTCATCTCCCTGAATTCTGCGTTTGCACATTCTGTCAGGATCTGTGAGTAAGAGGTGTTCAGTTTCGTACGATCGGCGAACTTCCTGATCTTTGGGTCTTTCTGTGGTCCGCCCTGGTCCCTCCGTTGTCTCTGGTCGCACTCTTCACGAGGTTGTCTATTCATCCCTACTTCAGCAGCTTCGATGGCCATTGTCTTTTCTTCGTAGTTCATAAACCTTTGAGACCTTCGGAGGAAGGTTTCTAAATCTCTTGGTAAGTGTAGACCATCTTCGACCTCAAATCTACTCCCTCGAAGGAGTCCTGTCCTCAAGAAATACAACCTTTGATTATCATCCAAGTTCCTCACCTGGTCTGCCTCCTGATTGAACCGCTCCACATAGCTTCGAAGGAATTCATGGGGTCCTTGCCGGATTGTAATCAAGACATCTTGAGATTTGGGCTTTATTCTTGATGTTGTGAAACGTGCAAGGAATACTTTGGCCATCTGCTCCCATGAAGAGATAGTGTTTGGACGTAGCTCGGTGAACCACTCCAAGGCTGATCCTTCCAAGGTCAAGGGGAAGATCTTGCATTTGATAGGCCCGAGCGCCTCCCTATACTTCATCATAATGTCGAAGTGCTTCAGATGGGCGTTCGGATCTTGCACGCCGTTGTACATTTTCAGGTCGGAAGGGGGTTTCTGTAACGAGGGTGGGATACGAAACTCGTCTATCTCTCTGGTGAAAGGACCCAAATTCGTGTTCACTCTACCCCGACGAGGTGGTCGATCTTCGAAGCGTGGACCTCGATGACCAGGTCGTTCTCCATCAGAATCATCTCTTAGACGGTTGCGCGGACGCATTTCGTAAGACCGACTGCGCAATCGATGGCGGCATGGACGCGTTTCGTAAGACTGGCTGCGCGATCGATGACGACATGGGCGCGTTTCATAAGACTGGCTGTGAAGATTCCTCTGGCCAGTAAGTGTAATCTGAAGTGGAGGGAGTGATCCTAGGCGGGGTTGGTCCTCCTCCTCGTCCCCTTCTGCGGGCTGGAGATCTGTGGAACAGGTGTCTTCTAGGAGGCGAGCGGTGTCTCCTAGACAGGTTGTCCCGACGATGAAGTTTGGGTGTAGTGTCCGCCCGTCTGGACGTCACCTGATCTTCCATCTGGGTGAGGAGGTTATTCTGCCGGGTGATCTGTCGGTCTTGGTTTTGAAGTTGTTCCCGGAGCTCTTGAACCAAGTTGGCTGGAAGGGTGACGTCGACCTGCTAGGTCGTGCCTGGCTGGGCACCAGGGGCGACGACCTCAGCGTTGGTCATCGTTCCTTCAAGTGCTGGGGGTGGACGGACTAGTATCTCGGCCACGGTGGACCGTGGTCTGCCTCGAGTTGCCTTTGGAGGCATTTGAAATGTCGGTGGGATAGTAGTTCTCCCACTGTGGTCGCCAATGATATGTACCTTGGGATGGTCTGCGGAGACGGTCAAGGGACGGGTCGTCTGATACTGTAGGCTGATGATGACTTGAACGCGCGGGGGGTGTACCTGCAAGAACACTCCGACTCCCAAGTCAGCTATATCGAGCTACAGTACTATCTAGTGAATATTCGAATGAATTGCGTACTTGACACCTGGTGACTGACGTTATTTATAACGGTTAGTCTGGATCGTTGAAGTCGGATAGCCCATTTGCGATGGGGGCCCAAGTATCAGTTGGAGTGATCACTCCGCTATTGGGCTGGATGATCACTTGCTGGATTAGGCCCAGTTGGACTGATCCTCCCCTTGCTGGGTTGGATGACCACTACTGGGTTGGGCCTGACGACTGGCCCACTCCAGAACAGAAGCTTAGGCTATGGAATTGTGATTGAAGATATTTCTGCGAATTGATTTTTCACGATATTTTGCATTTTAACGCTTTTCTAAATAAATGATTGTCATATTCTGATTCTATGTTGAATTTCGATCATTTTAGGCTCAATTCGCTAAAATGCAAAATATTTTAAAAGGACCAAACTAAAACAAATATGAAAAATAATAGACGAAACTGAGAAAAATAAAAGATAAAGGACCAAACTGACACAGAAATGAAAGGTAAAGGACCAAAACGAGAGAAAAAAGAGAAAGGACCAAAATAAAACTTAGGTCAAAGATAAAAGACCAAAAGTGCAATTTACCCTATATTTTAAAACATGGTAAGGGACTATGGACTTTTTCTTAAAAAGTATAGCATTTTAGCAGCAAGGAGATATGCTATTTTGTCCCTTTCTAATGGTATTATTCATTTAACTTAATGGTAAAAGCTTTTGTTGGCCTTTTGAGCCTTTTGGCCATATTTCTAGGTGCTGGCCACACTATCTGTGACAGAATCTCATCCACGTAATTCATAAATGATAAACGAAGAGCTCACTTGGTTAGGGTTTTTGTAAGCAGTAAAGGGTTTTAGTGATGTGCTGGGGAGGTTTGGGGGGTTTGCTGGCTTCAAAAAGGCAAGCTAGGTTAGAAGCTTAGGCTATGGAAGTGTGATTGAACATTCTAACATGCATTTGAGTTGAATGTTCCAGGCCAGCAAGATAAATACTAAGGGCATGGTCGGGAATAAGATTTACTTGTGTTGGGGCTAGCTCAAATTCAATAATATACAACTGAAAGGTGGCTTTCATACACATCCCCTAATCGAGTGGTAACATAAGTGATGTGTTGATGCCAAGATGGATAGATATCAAACTTCAACCTCATGTAGTTCAAGTGCCATTGAAGTGCTAAACCATCGAGGTGGATTAAAATGATACAAACACGTGAGGCTTGAAGAGTATCATCAATAGAAAAAATTGGTCACATTTATACAACCAATATCACATGTTTTTACCATCAAAATGTGGAAATTCCACCTTAGAGATGTGTGTTGCATAGTGTTGGTGAGTATTTGCTGGCATTGCTAGGCGAGGTTGCACCGGTGGTGTCACTAGTTTCTCTTCTGTGAACTGAGCACACAACAATTGCATGATTTCCTCCATTCCTTCACCCATTTGACTATTTAGATGCTCGATTTTGTTGCTAAGTTCTTCATGTCTATCATCCATACGTCTTTCTAGCTCAGTGATGGTTTGCGAGTGAGTCATCGCGCAGATTCAGGTCATTGCTCTGAGATACCAAATGTAACAGTAAAAGAGATAAAAGGAGCACTAGGGTGGTTCCGCAAAACCATTAATGCTCTGATTCTAACCAGGAGCTACAATGGGATGAATGTTGGTTGACAGAGAATATAGAGGTAAGAAATATTTAATATTTGATGACAATGATTGCTTCATTCATTAGTTGTGCTAACTTAAAAAAGCACAAATGGATAACAATCTTGATGCCAATCATGAGAGAATATTCCTAGGAAACATCTAGAACTATTACACATCAGCTACTAAAGCTAGATGACAAATTACTAGGGCTAACAGCTAAATCACTGCAGTAATATAATTGCAATCACAATGACTACTTAACAGCTAAATCACTGCAGTAAATTCTAAAGGGTTGCTATGCCAATTGATATTACCCATTCACCTTGGTTTCAGTTTTCTAATTTTGTAAAATTTGCCTCCCGCTCAGCGTGAGTTTCCTCTGTTTCTTTTCTTGTAGGTTTATATGTACAATGTTATTGACATGTGTATGCTTTACATGATTCTTGGTGAAACGTTATCAATGTTATTTCTTTGCCTATTTAAAAAATGAAGATTGGTAAACATATGATTAAATATGGTTAATAAGGACATGGTTTGCCTCTTCACTTAGTCTAAAAAAACTAGAGAAATAAATGATTCAAAATGCAAATAGTGTAGCGACATTAACAACCATTACTTCTATTGCTAGGCTTAGCTATCATCTGGAAAATTCCCCGTTGATATATAGAAATCAACCGGTAGCATTAAAGAAAATATGGAATATAATATACTAGCATGGTAAAACGTTTCACCTATGTTTAAAGATTCGTAGGTTAGAGTCATAAAGGGAATAATGAAGAACAATTTGATCCTCTTTTAAAGGAAAAGAAATTCGACAAGGTATCCACTCGCTTGTTTTCTATAAATTAAGTATATTATATTCCCCAGATTAACTTCTTAATTAACCCACTAACTAAACTTATCTATCATAATGACTAAATAAACGAATGGAGTCACAAGACTTTTTTTTTTATTTTGCTTATTTCATCCTTTAGGGGGACTAAAACAGAATAAACACTTTAAAAAAATGAGAGAGTAGGAGTTAAAATCTAAGTAAATCTTAAGCACTATATATTTATTGTCCTCTTTTATTTTCAATTTAATTGAAATTATGTGTCCTATTACGTTATCAGAGAATGCTGAACCTATTCATGTGCTACGCTATAAGCATGGTGAGAAGTACGAACCTCATTTTGATTACTTCTTTGACGAGGCTCATAAAGCTGTTGGTCATAGGATTGCCACTGTGTTGATGTATTTGTCCAATGTTAAGCAAGGTGGGGAAACAGTTTTCCCCTATGCTGAGGTAAATTGTTGCGAATATGATACTATTCGTCTCTTCCCCTAGAAATGTTAAGGCTATGTTTACTTTTATTTCTATCGCTTTCTTTGTTTTTATTTTCACTAAAAAGTTGTTTCCATTGTTTAAAAAACACATTCTCTTTACCTATCATTTCATCTCATTTCTATCACAATTGTTCATTATTAGAATCTTTGATCTTCTGGATAACAATTTAAAATAAATACAAATTTTTACAAAATAAATATTAGAAATAAGACTCTAAGATAAAATTGGTAGAAAAAAAGAGAAAATAATGTATGCATGATTGCTTTATTGATTCTTTAGGCAAGGTTGTCCCAACCAAAAGATGAGAGTTGGTCTGAGTGTGCAAAAAAAGGCTATGCAGGTATGTGTTCGTTTCAGTTCCAAGTAGGTAATTCAGTTGGCGAGCTTCCGTATATCAAAAAGTATAAAAAGGAGTGTCAAGATTCAAACCCTGGAAACTAACATTTTACCCACCACTCTAACAATTAACATTTCCTATTACAAAAATTAGACCGACAAATATATTTTGTTAATGAACAAATATCCTATTGTAGTCTCTTGGTAAGAAAGTGTAATTTGTTGTTTCTAGGGAAGAGGCTCGATTCTTGCTCTCAACATTTTCATAAACTTTTTTAGCATCTTTTGTCTCTCTTGTATTGACCAGCGAATGAGAGGAAAGTTAACCAGTAGGGTACATTAGTAAACGTTTCAAGATAGTAAAAAACGTGTATATGTTTAGTACTTGTTTTTTTTTTTAAAAATAGGGATATTATTGTAATTTCACTTTTGGGTCCTAGCAAAAATCAGCCCCTGATTATAAGTATAGAAGGCACTATATTGTAAATATTTTGTTGACATGATGTGCTCAAGGATTCAAACTGATCTCATCATTGTTGCCAATATTAAATATAGCTATCTTAGCTTAGGTTTATTTTAATTAGCTTTAAGGTCAATTTGGCGTAAGTCAAACTAGGTTGCAATTGCGGACAAATAAAGCTAAAACAAATAGGTATCGAATCTTTTGGCTTGTTGTCTTTCTTTTCCAATGGAATCTAACAATTTTGGATTTTATGTTTTTAGTAAAACCCAACAAGGGTGATGCCTTGCTGTTCTTCAGTTTTCATTTGGATGCAAAAACATCGGATTTTACAAGTTTGCATGGAAGTTGTGCAGTTATTGATGGTGAAAAATGGTCCGCCACTAAGTGGATTCATCTTAGGGACATCTCGACAAACTAATCATTGAAGTTTGAATGGGGTAAAGACACATAAGTGAATATTTATGAATATATGTGAGGTTTTGTCATACTAGTTCCTATTAATATTAAAACTGAAACTTGGTTCGTGTCATGCACCGGTATACATCTGTTATTGAAAATGGTTATTGAAAAATTTCTATGTAAGTTAATATATAGTCACATCACATGCAGTATATTACTTATATTGAATAATAAATAAATGAGGAGTAGTAATTTATATATTTTGAATAATATAGTGTAAGTTATTGAGATTTTTATTTTAATTTATTATCTTTGCATAAGCTACATCATCTTTTGGTGGTTACGTACGTTCTCCATTGCATACTCAAATGCTAAACGATATGAACATGAGAACAACACAAGAAATGTGGGGTTTGAATTGATATTTTTTTCAATATCTTTTTTCATTCTTGTTTTACAATAACTCTTTTGTTAAAAGAGGTTATATGTCTTTTGTTAAAAGAGGTTATATGAGGATAAGTATGTAAAGGCTGAATTTAGGCCATTCACTTTGAATTCAGTTCTCTAATCATGTAGATTTTCCATCCCCCTCGGCATGAATTTCCCTTTTGTTTTCTTGTAGGTTTATTATATGTGCAATGTTATTGACAAGTGCATGCTTTACATGATTCTTGGTCAAGCGTTATCAATAATTGTATTTCCTTTTCAAAAAAAAAAAAATAGATTGATAAACATACGTTTAAATATGGTTAATATGTTTAAAGATGTTTAAATATGGTTAATATGTCAAGGTTTTCCTCCTCACTTGTCCTAAAACAACTAAAGAAATCATTTCTTCAAAATGCAAATAGTGTAACGACGTTAGCTACCAATTAGTTTCCCTTCTACGGCTAAGCTTAGCTATCACCTGGACCCAGGGATAAGAAATTCCTTGGCAGAAATCAACCAATAGTATTAAATAAAATATGGAATATAATTGACCCGCAGGGTAAAAAATTTTATCTATGTTTAAAGATCCATGGGTTAATTAGAATCATATTGCATTCCTACTCTTGAAGGTGTGTTGGTTTACAAATACCAGCTTACATATTGTCACTCCTACTCTTTCCTATTATGTTGTTTTCATATATATAATAGCCATGTGAAATACTTATTCACTCAAATTGTAAACTTCCTTTGGGAACTAGTAATACACACTGATCAATGGATTGAAGAATCAATGGGATCTTCAATACATGTTCACATATAATGTAAATCATTCACTTCTAGGAATGAAATTCGCTTTACCATATATGTCTTTTCTCTTAGTTTCCTTGAAGAACTCACCACAAAACTTTTAAAAAGGATAATAAAAAAAATCATATTTTATGATGATATGTTCTTCAAGAACTATATATCTTAAACGATGACCAAAGAAAAAACCATGCTTTAAGCAATCTTATAGGGAATAAAGTTCTGGCCATTATGTAATTTATTCACTCCTAGGAATAAAGTTCAATCCATTACGTGATCTTTAATTTTAATTATTCATAAGTTCACAATTGTGATTAAATTTCCAAAACACTCTAAAAATATTTTCTCACTTTTGCTACTTCAGGAGCATATTCAAGTAGCATAAAGAAATATATTTCCCCTTATTTTCATTTGTTTGTAGTTAAACTAATATCAAATAGATATTTTAGATTACAATCATGGTCTAAGGTTTAGTTCTTCAATAACTTGACCACAAATCTTTCATTAGTGATGATCAAGAAAAATCATACTTTTTAACTACTTTTTCTTCAAGAACTATAACACGAGTTTATACGATTATCATCATTCTTTGAACAATCCTCCATGGATGATTGAATATAAAGATTTTTTTTAAGTTCTTCAAGAATTATATCACAAATTTTCACACTTTGAATAATCCTATAGAATGCTTCAATATTCAGTTATTTGTGCAATCCTTCTGGGATGGTTGAATATTATGAATTCTTATGGAAATCATTTTGAATATAGACAAACACGATATGCTTCAATATTAAGTTCTTCGTATTATCTTTCCAGGATACTTGAATGGTGAATTCTTCTGTAATTTATCGATAGACAAACATGGTAGTTGTTCTTATGGAATCTAACATGGATGCTTGAATATTGAGTTCTTCGGGAATTCATCAAGAATAGACAAACATGATTATAGTATTTATGCAATCCAACTTGGATGCTTGAATGTGTTGAATTCTTCGGGAATTAATCAATAATAGAAAATACGATAGCTATGGTTGCTAAATAAAATTCTCAATAAGATTTCTATACAAGAAATATAAAATATTAACACGATAAAATAAAAGGTATGAGAAAGAACATCATAACATGATAATATGTTAGATTAACATAAATATAGTTAAAGAAAACGTATCTTGCAAAATAGCCTCCAAGCTGATTAAGCTATCATTTTGGTAGAGTTTCGTGCTGATAATGTGTTATGAAAATGACCAAAACAAGAGTAAGATATTACCGTTTTAATAGACTATATATGAAGAAGAAATAGAAGAAGAGAATGAGAGAAGAATAGAGCAATGCATTCTACTCTTGAAGGTGTGTAATTTACAATGTCATATGAGTCCTATTTATAGGACACAAGCCTTGTAGTAACCTACAAATGAATAAAGGCCTAACATAATGTGTTTTTAACATATACAATGAAGAACAATTACAAGGAGTGAAAGCCTTTTACTAGTAGGAGTTACATGAGTATCATAGGAATATAGATAGGCATTCAATATATTCACAACGAAAAGAAATTTGAGAATGTGTCCACTCGCTTGTTTACAGGAAGTTAAGTATATTTTATTCCCCTAATTAAACTCCTAATTATCCCACTAACTAAACTTGCCTATCATAATCTAAAAAAATAATTGAATGACTAACAAAGTAAATGAATGGAGGCACAAGACCCTTCTTTACTTATTTTATCCAATCTTAGGGGGACTAAAATAGAATAGAAAGTAAAAAAGTGAGAGATTAGAAATTAAAATCTAAGTAATTCTTTAAAACTATTTATTTAATTTACTCTTGTATTTTCAAATTAATTGAATTTATGTGCCCTAATACCTTATCAGAGAATATTGAATCTATTCAAGTAAAACTCTATGAGCATGGTGAGAAGTATGAACCTCAGTGGCCATAGGATTGACATTGTGCTGATGTAGTTATCCAATGTTAAGTGTGGGGAAATAGTTTTCCACTATGCTGCGGTAAGTTTGTTGCCAAAATGATTGTATTACTTTCTTTCCCAAAAAATTCAGGCTTTGTTTACTTTTATTTTATTGCTTTCCTCCTCGATTTTATTTTCCCTAAAATTAAAACATCAAAGATAGAAAATCAACTAATTTTTAGAAATTTTGAAGATTGCCGTTAACACCAAAAATATGTTAAGTTGTTGGTCGAGGGAGTAGTTGAGTAGACGTGAGTCGAGCCATTCGTAACAAGAGGAAGGGCGGATCACCTAGTGGGCGTGAGTTACCTTTATCTCTCAGTACCAATCTCATTATTTCTGGTGAGAGCAACCATATGATGGTAGCCTCGGTAAAATATAACCAAGGGGAGAGTTAAGATGTTGGAACATCCACGAAGAAAGGCTTGCCGACATAGGCAAGAAAGAGCTAAGGGAATCCAATTACGCGTACCTCTCACCTAACCTAACACTCTTTGGAGGACTTAGGGAACCCATAGTTGAGGAACAGAGCTCAGCACAACTGCTTGAAACAAGAGGAATCAAAGGATTCAAACTCTTAACCGATCCCTCGACTAGATTTGAGAGTTTGACGACAACAATCGCAAAAAAGTTATTTCCATTATTTCAAAAATACATTCTCTTTATCTGTCATTCAATCTAATTTCTATCACAATTGTTCATTATTGGACTCTTTCATTATTGACGACTATAAATTTTTAGTATTTTGGTTTTAGTCCTTCAAAAAATTTCACCAACTTTTGGTCTCTATAAAATTTGAGTTTTTAACTTTTAGTCTCTCGTGACTTTTAATAGCGCTTCAAAACTTTTAATAGCGCTTATCAAAGGTCAAAAGGCGCTATTAAAAGTTATGAAGAGTTATTAAAAGACATGAGGGACTAAAAGCAAAAAAAACAAAAAATATTATAGGAACAAATAATTGGTCAAAATTTTTTTGGGACTAAAAATAAAAAACCCAATTTCTATAGGGTCCAAAAAACATATTTAACCCTTAATTCTGTAACTAGTAAAAATTTCTTTTCCAGACTCTAAACTATTTATTTTGCATGCTTCAGATTTAAAGATCACTTCATATCTAGAATCACATATTGACTCACACTAAATAAATTATGTTTCAGTCCTTTAAAAAATTGAACATTTTGAATCTAAGTAGATTTTATTTTACCTAGTGTACCTACTCCTTTGATGAAGCCTTTGTCATTATTACAAAAAAAGACAAATGCTCAATCAAAGCTCTCCACAGAGAGAAACTTATCCTTTTCCCCTTTCATGTGCCTTGAGCACCCACTCGGAAAGAACCAAAGTTTTCTCCTCGATGCTATAAGGCACACCTGATTCAGAAATTAAAAATATATTTTGGTACGCATTAGTTAATGGGCCCTTGATGGTTAGTTGTTCTTCAAGTGGAAACTTCCCTCCTGTGATAAACCAAAATATGGTGTCCATTTTATTTACGCTAAGAGCATTTGATTTTAGTTCTTCAATTTCAGAGAAGTTTCCTTCTTGTGAATTTTAGCCTTCTCAAGAAGATTACTGCTTACTTGAGAAGCCTTGAGATTCTGTGGACAAATCAATAGCTCATTTGTCAGTTCACTAATTGTTTCTTTTAAAACTTTGTTTTGTTTTTCATTTTCCAAGTCGGGAAGACTTGGCTCATTTGCAATTTTCAAGTTGAGAAGCTTGAATTGTTCAGAAAGTTAGAAATGTGACTGTTGTATAGTGTGAATGGTTTTAGCCATTCTTTCATTTTGAACTCTAAGTTCCCCACTTTATTTCTTTGAAACACATAATTGTTCTTTCAATAACATACTTTTTTGAGAAAGAATGTTTTCATCTTCTTGACAACTATCACATTTAAAGGGTTTTGAGTCAAATACCTCTTTTTGTTTTGTTCATGCCATGAGACATAGATTGGCCGCTTCTTCCTCGGGTTCAGAGGATGACTCTTCTGAATCCTCTAGGTGTCCATCAATGCTTTCTTATTCGTTTTGAATACTCTTGGCACCTTCTGGTTGAGGAGTGGGCAATTTTGTTTCATGTGACCAAGTTTTTTGCATTCAATACAATTGAATTTTGACTTGCTTGCTTCTCCCTTGATAGTGTCAATTTTGAATTGTGGTTTTCCTATTCTTCTGTTTGTTTGCCATCTTTTGATTCTTCTTGAGACTAGAGAAAGTTCTACTCATTTTTTGGAAGATGAATTTTCTTCCTTCTAAGAAGCTTTGAGAGAAACTATTTTTTTTTCTTCTTTTGATGAAGCTCCTCCATTATTACTTGTACATGTGATTTCAATAAACCATGTAATAGATCAATATCAAGTTTTCATAAGATCTTTACTTCTTCTACAGCGGTACCAAATACTTAACTCTATGAGCCTTCTTAGAGGCAACCTCGGAGCCATAAGCGCGAAAGTAATCAACACCTACCAAAATATCATTCACGGATATACCCAACCACCACTGAATCTCATCCCATACAAGCAAGGATCGGTTGCACTGAAAAAACAAATGATTAATTAATGGATTTATCAACAGCAAAGCACAAAGGACATCAGGAACTATGGACATCAATGACTATTCTTCTATTAAACAGAAGGTCGCGTGTCGGCAGCTATCCACATAAAATATTATGTCCATCCTAATATTACTTATTCAACTATGTTGCCAAAATAAAATATTATGTCCATCCTCTAAAATGGGTCTAATGGCTAAAACAAACATGTTATGAGCAATATTCAAATTATCCTCCTAACCTAACAAATCCCTCTACCATAAAGAGTCTTTGGAACCACCTTTCAAACTATAACCACCGGTAAAGAACTTTTGCAAATCTCCATATATATATGGACCAATAAGGGCCTCCAGCTAGTATTAGAATCATTAATACATCTCTATCTCCATCTCCATTTTCTGAAGAGAGCTAAATTAAAGACTTCAACATTTTTTACACCTAGACCATTATCCTTCTTAGGCACACACACCTTATCCCATGCAACCCTCCTCCCCCCATCCTTGCACTTATGCTCCAAAGTTCCTTGCCCAGATGTGAATAATCACCCAACGTTACATATTGATGGAACACCTTTGACATTCTCCCTCTTAGCTTTAGCAGCCAAAGGGCAAGGGTAAAATCCAAAGGAATTTTCTTTGGAGGGGTTACAAACCTTGTTATAAAATTCCTTTAGAGTGTCGGGTTTGAACTAGGAATTAGGAGAATCTCTTGGAGAAGTAAATGGCTTCTTATCACAGAAGGAAAATTGAATTAAAGACTCTTGTAGAAAAAGGTGATAAAATGAGCTTTTCGTAAGCTTTTACCAGTTTTTACCCTTCTACGATTCAAATGCCTTTCACATTTTTTTTATCTATTGAAGTGTTCCCGCAACTTTCTTGCCTGATGTTGTGTGCGTTCCTCCTCTTTTTTTATTTAGTTGCATTTTCAGGTTCACATTGCACTAATTTTTATTACTTTTTATTCATTTCTTTGAAAAGACAAGAACTAATTTTTATTAGTTTTTATTCCTTTCTTTGAAAATGTTATATTAGACATTCACTGAATTTGCTAACTATCCAACTTTGGGGTTAAATTTGTAATTGACTAACAAAAAGACAAATTTCACCTTTTACTTTTGCATTTACTTTTTCTCTCTCATGCCTTTACTTTTTCTTACAAACTAATCACATTCTCTCTCCTCCCTCCTTTCGTTTCTTTTTTTATTTCATATGAAAATACTATCTATTATAACTTTATCTACTATAAATCTACTATAGGTTTACACAAACTATCTACTATAGACCTACTATAGATTTATACAAACTAATCTCCTATGCAAATACTATATTAGACATTCACTAAATTTGCCACATATCCAACTTTGGCGTTAAATTTGTAATTGACTAACAAAGCGACAAAATATGTCACATTTTAGTTTTACTTTTTCTCTCTCATATTTTTACTTTTTCCTACACACCAATCATACTCTCTCTCCTCTTTCCTTTATTTTCTTTTTTATTTCATATGAAAATACTATCTATTATACATTTTCCTATTATATATCTACTATCTGTCTACTATAGATTTATCTAGTATAGATTTATAGAAACTAACTTCCTACGAAAATACTATATTAGACATTCACCAAATTTGCCTCATAAGAAAATACTATATAGTGTTGAGGCCATGGGGTTTATTTTGGCTTGATCATTTTTATAGTTGGTGATTATTTTTTTAAAAGGGAACAATTTGCTTAGGAAGTTGTTATCTTTCAAAAAAGCTTAGTATGAAGAAGTAATGCAGAAGAAGGGAGGATGAGCCCCAACTTCTCAACCACACCCCATGGGTTTATTGGATCCATCCATTTGATTTGTGGATGGTTGTGCTATATCCATTAATTTTTTATTAAATCCATTGGATAATATTAAAAATATCTTTAATATTATTAAAAATATTTTTATAAAAAATATATAAATATATATATATATATATATAAAGAGTTAGGATATATTGACACCAGGTGTCAAATTTAACGACTTACACTAATTAATAACTTCATATAGACAATGAAATTTGTCAATCCGACCGTTGAATAACATCATATTATCCTTATAATCATGTATATTAAATTTTTAAAAAATTGGATACTCATAGGTGTGTTATCTAACAACACGCATTTTCTTATATTTTAAATAACATATTAACCGTCGAAATAGAGTAGTGAGTTGAACCATCAAATAATTTTGGATTTTTATGAAATTTGATATATATGATCTCAAAGATAACATCACGATATTCAACGGTCGGATTGATAAATTTCAATATATACACGAAGTTATTAATTGGTGTAAGTCATAAAGTTTGACACCTGGTGTCAATATATCCTAACTCAAATATAAATGTAAACACACACACACAGATATATATATATATATATATATATATATATATATATATATATATATATACCTCCTAATCTATCTCGTGAGTTTTATCTGTCTTTAATTTATTTATTTGTTGCATTCCGTATGCTACCTACTTCCCCTCTGTCTCTTTAACTTAATCCCCCTCTCCTGGTTCCGACCCCCTCTTGGTATCAGAGCCAGATGGTGGAAGTAGGAATGTAGATATTAACTTTGAACTGTTGGTTACTTATCTGGATTATGCTTTGCATTTAATTATTTTGTTCATAATCATATAAGTGCCTGTTATGGATATTAATTCAAAGTTAAATTTTTTCTAAGTGTTACACTATTAGTATACTCCTTGACTATGGCTAGCCTTGTTCAGGCCAGTTTACTGGTGTATTTTCAAAGAATGTTCTGGGAGCCTCACAAACGTGGCCAATGTCTGTTGTGAGCAGTACCAGATGTCTGAGAAATCCCATAGTCAATCAGCCTACTATTTTATAACACATAAACATAAAAGGTGATTGAATAAGAAAATTATTCATCTGTGTTTATATTTTACAAAGATTTACTTTTGATCTTAAAACAGTTTGTTAAAGTGTGTTGTCATATGTTTAAATTGAACTTTCCCTAAGTTATATTTTGTAAACGTATTCTCTGCTTTTGATCAAGAACATCTATAACCTTTTCAAAACCATGTTTTACTTACTTTTGGCATTATAGGATTTTGAAAGAATACTTGGAAATCTCGCTAACGACGAACGGCATAACGAATGCGTAAGACTCGCGAGTGATAGAGCAGCTACCTTGCCGCCCAGAGAGATGTTGTATTCTGGAAACATCTTGGTGTTTAAAAGAAAGTAAAATAGAAAACAGTTTGTTTATTGATCACTTGCATGTCAGAATCAAACTCAAAATATAATTTAAATAGTTTAAGTTAAATGTATTTCAGTATTTACTTTACCTGTTGTTTTTTGAGTAAAAGGATTTCTCTCTGAAGTATAAATTAGAAAATAATTCTTTTATCCAAGTTTTAATATCCTACACTTGGCCTTGTTATGATCTTAAACAAAACATGTTTAAATCCCCAGCATAATCTAGAAAGTAGTTGCTAGTTCATATTTTAATATTTATATTTCTTTTGAAACCAAGTGAAGGCTATGATGCTTACGGGTGAGGAAGAAATTTTTATCTGATATGTTTAAAAGCTTTTCTTCTCGTTTCTCTTGCAATCCCTCATCCTCATCTTCATCTTCCAATCAATCTTTATCAAACAAAATCTTCAAAGAAGAAATACGTTTTGAAGATATCAATCAAGATCTTGATAATTGGGATATTCCAAAAATATCTCATAAAGATCTTTATCAAAATCAAAAATCTTTCTTTTCAAAAACTGATTTTATTATCAGAACAGTTGAACAGAAAATCATACTCCGCAAAGATGATGAAGAATTTCATCTTCTCTCTGAAAAGAGTATGAAAGATCATAAGGCTAAGAACTTCAACTACCTACACATTGGAAGTGTTCAGGTAGGCATGAAGCCTCTTACCAGAGAATCTCTTAACGTGGCAGTTTTGCTCTGTTTAAGAGATGCTCGCCATAATCAGTTTCACGACTCCTTATTAGGAACTGTTGAAACTAGCCTTATTCATGGGCCAATCTTTTTCAATTGCTTCCCAGATTTAACTGTCAGTCTGGATGATAAGAACATCCTTGATGTTCTTTATCTTAATGTCAAGTGTCACGGCTATGACATGAAGGAAGGATCTGTCCCTATCACTTTGATATACAGAATTCATTACAAAGTAATGAACTCTATCAGGTCCAATTTCCTTAAAACCAAATGCCACAAATCAGGAGAAACAACTTTGTTTCTTACTGACCATTCTAAGGCCAATATTATGGTACCTAAAACCATACAATGGAGTGATATTACACTTCCTGAAACCTGGACCCTAGATAAAGCTGCCCCTACAGCACCTAGGATAACGCCAGAATTCCAGGATGTTATTCAGCATCAATCTGGAAGAGTTGATCTTGTTTTTAACAGGAGTAACTCCTTCACCATCCCTAGGTCCCTCAGATCTGAAGAAGACTTCAGAACGGCTATGTCCAGAGGATCTTTCTCTAGAAGATCCTTCTCTGTAGCTAGAGAGTCCTCCAAACCTCAGATAGGAACCTCCCATGATGGTTCCACTATCCACCTACAGGGCTTTGAAACCACAACCCCTGTAAAAACCTCCTATCAGAAAGAGGAGGAAGACCATAGGTCTATTCAATCTCCAACCTATTCCTCCCTTAATAATCCTTATGATGAAGTCTAAGTTCATCATAGATAAGGAATCCCTAAGAAAAGAATTTTATTCTGAGGATTGGTCTCCTCATAGGGAATGGTTCTTTTCTCAGTATCAGGGACACAATCGTAAAGCAATCCAAGAGGAATTCTATGAATTTCTCAGAAAGACCAAGCATAATATCCCTTTTTTTAAATGGTTTAAAGATTATGCTTTTAGGAAAGGTATCAATTATCCTTTTCAATCCATCTTATCTCATAAAAAACAAGATGTTCCCGTTATCCCCCCTAAGCATCCCAATGATGTCTTAGAACAAGCTAAGAAGGTTTTAGGTATCCCTACCCAGTTAAAGGAACCCATTACAAAACCAGTTCTTCAGGGAACCAATAATGAAGAACTCTTAGCTAGGATCTATGAGCAATTAAATCTTCTTAAAGATATGGCTCCTAAACCTAAGAGCAATGGCTCTATAAACACGATAACCAGAAATCCTTTTGATGAAAGGAAGGTTATCTGCTTCAAATGTGACAATTTTGGCCACATTGCCAGAAAATGTCCTAATCAACCCAAACCTGGTTATATACCAAAACCCTACATTAGGAAAAGGGACAAGAAACTCAACACCCAGGTTAAGTCTCAAATCACAGATATTTGTTGCACTTGCAATAAAACAAAACCTGAGATTCCTCCCATCAGCCGACCTGCTAGGAAGAAGCATAGTAAACAGGTTACCTGCTTCATTTGTAGTAAAACAGGTCACAAAACCAAAAGTTGCTGGGTCATTAGAAAACTCAGTACTTTTAGTATTGATCCTAGTGCCAAAAGAAGGATTAAGCTCATCTGCAGAGATGAAAAACCCCATAGGTACAACAGGATTTTATCTGAGCTTAAGAATCTTGAGCTCAAACCTAAGATTAAATCCAAAATCTACAATTGGTTAGATTATTATTTCGATAAACCAGAATCTGGGTTTATTGACCTAGCTTCTTCCATTTGCAGATTCAATATCTCCATTTCATCCATTATTACCAACTTTGAAAATAGAGTTATCTGGGAATCCCCAGCTCTACTTTTTTCTTTTCATATCAATGATTTTGGTATTAATGCTTATTATCTGGGGCAACCCTTTATGTTTTATCATCCGAGCAAATCTTTCAATAAAATTCAAAAAATTTGCTCCAAAACCAATTTCAATTCTGGAATTAGCATCAAAGCTAAAACCCAGGAGGGAATGATAGATATTACTTGTGACATGGTTAATCACGCTGTCTCACAAGAAATTCTTGACTCCTATAATCTTGTTGGAAATTTTCATGGAAAATTTCTAATAATTAATCTCTTTATGTCTAGAAACCAAATGGTAGAAATTTTAGACATTTTATTCCATTACGATGATCATATTGATTATATAGAAATTATAATCAGAATATTACTAACTGGATCATCTTTGATTCTCAGGGCTTCAATCAAGATGACCACCAGGGCTTCCTCCTCGAGAGGAAGAGGAAGAGGAAAAGGTAAAAACCCTTTGATCTCTACAGGGCCTTCCACCCTAAACCAATCTGGAAACCAATCTGGGCATTCCCCTCAGAATACCCAAAACCAAATTAAACAGGCAAAGTCTGACTATGCCTTTCCAATCCAAACCCTCCTGACTTTCCAGGAACAAGGGTTAACCAATCTTCCCTCCAGAACTTGGGCTAGTATAGCTGAGGATAGTGATCAAGATCTCCCTACCTTGGACCTAGCCATTCAAACCCAAAAATCCCAACAATTGCAGATTAACCCAAAATCTCAGGTTACCTCTGCCCAAAATCAGTCAAAATTGGTTATTAACACCAACCCAATTACCCCTGCTCAAACCCAGTATGTCCCAAAAGAAAGCTTTTTCTTTGTGGCTCATATTGAACCAGAATTTTGGAATGAAAATCCCAACAAGATCCCTCCAAAAATCCTTCCACCTCAATCCCATTTCTTACCTTTTACTCCAAACAAAACCCAGAAATTTTATGAGTTTATTCTCATAGACACTGAGTCAATATCCCTCAAACATTATAGGGATCCTAAGGATGATGCTGTCATCACCCATTCAACCCTTCAAATTCTAAATGTTCTGACACCCTCAGCATTTGGGCCAAATCCAAACAACACAAAGAAATTTTCCCAGCTCTTTGACCCTATGGGTTATAATTATTGGGATTATATCAAAGCTTGGGATTATGTTATCCTAGGCTTACAAAACAAAATTCTTAAACATTCTTGGTTGATCTATTTCAAAAAGAAAACCAAGTATTCCTTCCCTAATTGGTTCCTTCAATGGTGGGATTTCTTTGGCCCTTGCCCAGAAATCTTTCCCACTGAAGTCCAAGAAGGATTTCAAATATTTTCAAAAAGATTCAACAAAGATCTTACCAATTATCCAATCACTTTAAATTTTTATGCCACCTTTTCATTATCATGGATATTTTCATGGCAATATAAAACTGGGCATTTTCATCATCCAAAGACTTTATTGTCTTTATACAAACAAGGGTTTGTCAAATGGTGGCCTCGTTTTGATGCCTCTGCTGCATCTCCTACGAGTGTGACCAATTGGTTTAAAACCAACCCAAAGGCTTTGCAAGTTGCTGACCCAGAAACTTGTAAATTTTTAAATCAAAAGGCTAGAATTTCTGCAGCTCTTGCAGCTTCTACCTCTGAAGATGATATTCTGGAAAAACTTCAGAATGTCATGAAACTCCTTCAAGACCAATCTGGAGCTAAAGATGCCCCTTCATCTTCAAAAAAGGACAATAAGATGAAACAAATTCTTGTCTCATCTTCTTCCTCCTCTCCAAAAGATTTCTCTGAGGAAGGCGGCTTTGATTATTATTCTGATGATCTTTGCTGATCCCCTTGGGAATTTTAAATAAACTTATTTTATAAATTCCCTTTTCTGTTGGTCTTCTTTGATCCTCAGGAAAGCTTCAAAATTATTTTCAAATTTTATCCTTAAGCACGATAACTGTACCACCTTTTGTGGGAAAAACTGCTTAAATATTACCCTAGAACATGGTAATTGTAGTGTCTATATTAGACATGAAAAACTGTTCCGATAACACCCTGGATCATGGTGATAGTAGTACCATTATTGGTATGAAAAACTGATCTTACACCACCCTGAACATGGTGATTGTAGTGCCTGCATCAGGCATGAAAAACTGTCCAATATTCAAATCTAACCTTTCGACAAGCTCTGTTGTCTTTCGACAAGCTCTGTTGTTTTTCGACAAGCTCTGTTGTTTTTCGACAAGCACTGTTGTTTCTCTGTTTGCAGGAACACGATAAGGTTCATCATTGCAAGGCTTAGTGGACGTCCCACTCACTACTTTGTCTTCATAGTCAAAGATTCTTGCTTTCCCACAAAACGAAGTGGTCAATCCATGGGGACCCCTTGTCTCCCACTATCTTCTGGCATTTTGGAATCCAAGGCTCCTTTATTGCTCAGACCACGTGTACTTATCACTGCTGCTGCACAGTTCAAGTCAGATGCTCTTGGATTCTGTACAGTGCAGGTCAATTAGTGCACAGTGCCGGTTTAGTAACCGGTTACTATTCAATTTTTCAATCTATTTAATCGTGCCATAGGCTTGTGTTAGAGACACACTTCGACACACAATTCATCTCTACTTCTCTCTCTAGTTCTAGTGAGAAGCCAGAGCACTTGTAATCTTCTTCTCTTCTTCAATCTTCAATCTTGTAACTCATAGATAGTTCTTAACTATCTCAATTAATCAAAGTAACTCATAGATAGTACATGGAAGGTTTTACCTCCTAATCTATCTCGTGAGTTTTATCTGTCTTTAATTTATTTATTTGTTGCATTCCGTATGCTACCTACTTCCCCTCTGTCTCTTTAACTTAATCCCCCTCTCCTGGTTCCGACCCCCTCTTGGTATCAGAGCCACCAGACCTTTACCACCCGCGGCCGCCAACCACCGTGACTCACCGGAGCTCTGCCATCGGTCGCCGTGTCGGTCGCCACAGCTCCGCCGGTTACCGCCGTCGACCACTGTCGGTCGTCGGAGCTCCGCCGTGCCGGTCGCCGGAGAGCCTCCCCTAAACCCCAAACCTCCCACCACTTCCACTCCTCTCCCTATCCACCATTTCTACATCATTACCCTTCTAATCGTCTTCTCAACATTGGCAAACATCATAAGGTATTCTCATTTAGTTGCTATTTTTGACTTGTTTTTTTTTTAAAATCGCGCTCAGTTCGGTTGACCTCAACCGAACGCACAAAAATCACATTTTGGGGGTGTTTTTCAATTGGTCACTCGGTCAAGGGGAACCAAATATATTCAGTTGAGGCCAACCGAATATATTCGGTTTAGGGGAAACGAATGCGCGTAGTACAATAACTTCAGTAGCTTCTTGATGAATTTTTATTTTTATTAGAGGATCATATAAATGGCCGCAAATGATGCGTTGATGGTACTAGAATTTACGAGTTCGTTCACAACGGATAAGGTACAAAACATTCATTCTTTTCATTAGGTTTGATATGCCTAAAAAGACATTGACATTTATTTATTTTGCCGTTTTCAGTTGTTTGCAAACCGTGAAGAGTTGTTGACATTGGTACGTAGCGTCGGCAGGTCTCTTGGCATAGTGATTGTGGTATCTAGATCTGACATCAGAAAGTGATCAGGTAAAGAATTTTGCACATTGGTTTGTGAAAAAGGTGGATATTATAGGACTAGTGTAGTTGAGGGAACAAACACTAGGAAATGTTGCTGTCAGTTTAGGTTGAAAGGAAAATTTATCAAGAAGCTCGGAGGATGGATTTTGAGGTCTACACATAACCATGAAGTGGAGACTTATGGTGAAGGTCATCCGTACAGTGGTAGATTAACTGAGGAAGAGAAGGAAGTGGTGAATAGAATGACTAAAAATCATATTCTGCCTAATCTCATACTTAATGAACTCAAAATGATGAAGCCTAAAGATAGTTGTACCACTCTAAAGCAAATATATAATTGTCGTTCAAGGCAACGATTGAGTATGCGTGAGGGTAGGACTGAGCTCCAACAATTGATGAATTTGCTGGAGCGTGAATAATATGTTTACTGGTCCCGAGTTGCAGAAGGCACTAATGTTGTCAAAGACATGTTTTGGGCACATACCGATTCCATTGATCTTCTCAACACATTCCTAATTGTATTGTTGATTGATTCCACGTATAAGACCAACCGGTATAGGTATCCGTTGGTTGATATCGTTGATGTAACCTCAACCGAGAAGACTTTGTCGGTTGCATTTGCTTATGTGAATTTTGATAGTTTGGATAACTATGCATGGGTTTGTGAGAAATTAAAAGGTTTATTTAGGAGACAAGATGAATTACCAAAGGTTATACTTAAAGATAACGAGGAAGGTCTGATGAATGCTCTGTCAAATGTATTTCCATCATCTACAAATTTGTTGTGTCAATTTCACATTAAAAAGAATGTGAGGACCAAAGCTAGGTTGATCATCAAAGGAACGGCTAAAGTTGAGGATGTCATGAAGGAATTTCTTAGAGTTGTCCATGTGAAATCTATTGATGCGTATGATATGGAATTGGCACTTTTCTACATTACGTCAGCACCCTATACCAGCTTCATAGATTATGTCAACAAGCAATGGTTAATCCCATACAAAAAGATGTTTATTGATGCATAGATTAATCAGTATATGGACCTTGGCAACACTACCACTAGCTGAGTTGAGTCTGCACACTCTCAGATAAAGAAAAATTTGGGTGAGAGCAGAGGAGACTTGTGTAAGTCTTGGGATTCAATCTGTACGATGCTTAGAATTCAGTTTAATGATCTCAAGATGAGTTTTGAGCATAGTCTAAGTAGGCCAAAAATTTCTCACTTGATGAAGATCTATGAAGAACTTAGGGGTGTAGTTTCTTTCAATGTTATAGATCATATTGCAGATGAGTTGCAGCAGACTGGAACCGTTAGTATTGATCCAACATTATGTGGATGTTTGATTAAAACCACACACGGACTACCATGTGCTTGTGAACTCAATAGGTATGTATTCCAATTTTTCTCATATGTTTTATTCGATTTGTAAATTTAATTTTCGCTAAAAAAAATACAATTATGTTTTGTAGATGTATGATCGACTGCTCCCCAATACCATTGCGTCTGATTCATAAACATTGGCTAAGGTTAAATTTCAAAGTATCTAATCAAGATGATTTGCCAAATGATGAGTTGAATCTAGTAATGGAATTCGAGGCTATACAGCGAAGATTTGATGCATTTGATCATGCGGGTAAAATTAGGTTAAAAGAAAAAGCACGTGAGTTGGCCTTCCCAGACACTACTTCCATGTGCCCCCCTCCGGAACCGATCATCACAAAGGGAGCACCTAAAACACCCAAGAAGCAGAGTTATGCATTCTCTACAAAGCGAGCAAAGTCATATTGGAAATACGTGGATGACATATTTGACTCCCAAGAAGATACCTCATCTTTTACTCAATCTCGATAACGTCCTACTCCTGACCATATACCAAAGTCAAAGTGTCCAGCACCTACTTCATCACTAAGCAAAAAGAGAACTAAAGCTGACAGTTCAACTACTACACCTACTCCTCCTCTACCTAAGAGTCAAACACCCATGCCAGCTCCTACTCCAATTGTTACACCAGCTCCTACTCCAACTGTTACACCAGCTCCTACTTTTACTATTACACCAGCTCCTACTCCAAATATGACTCTTACTCTTGCTCCTATTGTTACTCATACGGAAGCTTATTATGAACTCATAAACGACTTGCCATCAATCATTCATCCTTATGTTGAGAATATTGTTAATGTTGTGGGTGATAGGCATTGTGGATTTCGGTGTATTGCATCATTACTTGGACGGGGTGAGGATGCTTGGCTCTCTGTGAGAAATGATCTTTTGGAGGAGATCAGGCAATACATTGACTTCTACCTTTGCTTATATGGTGGTATTGGAAAAGTCACTTTTCTGATAAAATTGTTGATGCAGTCAAACACTGGTGAAAACAATTGGATGATTGTACTAGATATAGGGTATCTCATCGTTAACAAATACAAAGTTGTATTGACTTGTTGGTCTGTTCATGGGTCTTTCATGATTTACCCATTTCATATTGCCCCATTCAGAACTGTCAGTGAGTTCAACATATGCTTCACGGCTAAACACTTTGTACAGGTATATCGACTTTTATTTAGAATTCAATTTTAATTTGTCAAACATTAGTTAACATTATGTTGTTTTTGTCTTTGTAAGATTTTTTTGAAGAATGGAAGTCCAATGCCCCCGCCCGATGCGCTTTGGAATGTTAACAAGAGACCGCAGCAAAAGGGTTGGGAGTTGCTGTTTACTGGTCGTATGCAAAAGTGGAAGGCCTTGGTCTTTGAGGACCAACCACCGGCTTATGTAGATTTAAGTAATGATAGTGATTAGTTGATTAATTGTTGTTTTCCATTTTGTATTAAGACAACGAATCTCTCACGTGTGATTGTTATGACTTCTATATGTTATGTACTATTATAAATCAAAACCAAATTGAGTTAGTAATATTTGTCTGCAATTGTAATTTGAAACTTAAACAGGAACAGTTCTGGTTTTCATTCTGCCTGTTCAATAACAGGTGCATTCGGTTCGGGTCAACCGAATAGTTTTGGTTTCCCTTCCCCTAGCGAGCAAAATTTAACAGCACACCCCTTGTTGATTTTTATAACGTCCGGTCTACGTCAACCGAAGGCGTTCAGGTGGCCTTAGCCGAATATATTAGGTTGGCCTCAACCGAATGGCATGTAAACACGTCCTCTCACTAAGGGTAGTTTTGGAATATTTGGAGTTAGGGGGTGTGGGGTGAGTAGGGAGGGATGTGGGAAAAGCATGGGCCTTAATAAAGTTATTGATGGATGGATTGGATGGACTTTTTTTTGCCAATGGATGGATTGGGTTGCATTTATTTGGTACAATCCTATTGGATATAAATTTTTAAATGGATTTCTCTAATCCATCCATTATAACACCCTTACTTAAAACTTATATTTTCATTTGAAATCTTATTCCCAATGGAAAGGACAATTATGTCTTATTGGGATGATATATAGCATTTATCCTCAACATATATAATTTGTTCATTTATATGACATACGAATCAGCATTCTCGAATTGGATAATTGATATATATTTTTGCCAAAAGAGGTTGTTTATGGAAATATGGGTGTTAATGTATCAAAATAGTTTAGAAACAAATTAATAGGTGGGAATATTTTACTAGAAGAAAAGTCTGCAGATTTGCTAATCTCACTGCTGTGTCCTTTATATAATCATCTTTATAACTTGATAACAAGTATACCCGAGAGCACTTGGATGAGATGCTTAGGCTATCTTCCAGCTTAACCAATGTTCTAGGTTCGAATCCAACCTTGTGCATGCAGCAGTGTTAAATCTATTGAGGGAGAGTTTTTCTACTCATTGTAATCTTACCCGCTCAAGGGATTAGTCTCTACAGTTGTACGTACATGATACCTGGTTTATACTAAAAATAACTAAAGGTTTATGCATCTTAAATTGCACAACTTTGTTAAAAGGTATAATTTAGAATAGACATTCTCTATTTGTCTTCCAATGTCAATCATCAAACCATTCTCTTAAATGTATCTCTTAGTTTTTCTCATTTTTATAGTATTTTTGAATTTATGCAAATTATTCAAAAAATACAATGTCACCCCTGTGGAGGCACGAGTAAAGTACTAGTTATTCATTGAACTAACATTGATTCTTTCCTATTCCTTTTTTATTAGGAAAAGAGTTATAAATTTTTTATTTCTTTTATTAGTAAAATAAAATAGCCAGGTTGCGTTCTTGTGAAATTTTGTTGCTCATATATGAAATTTTTTTGGGAAAAACTCCAGTCTTTCAGTTTGTTGCTCATTTTCTGACTACGATGGACTAATAGAAATTAATTATGTCTTTGGATTGAGGTCTACGACTCTAGACATGAGTTAGGAGGTGCCCTTGCTATGATGAATATTTATAAGCTTCTGCCTCAACCTAGGAATTTCGACATGAGTTATTCCCATCATGGAAATTTCCCCGCCAATCTAAACACCCATAGTAGTTTAGAAAGGATCACCACCTTTGGTACATCCGAACAGTTCGATTAACAAATCTAAATAGTAATATGATGCACTATCTCTACCAAGATTTCTCTCTCTCTCTCTCTCTCTCTCTCTCTCTCTCTCTCTCTCTCTCTCTCTCTCTCTCTCTCTCTCTCTCTCTCTCTCTCTCTCTCTCGTAACACTTCTGGCGTCTTCAATAGCACACAAGTGTAGATTAAAGCTTTTATGTCAGTTAAAGTGAGATTTTAAGTCTATTATTGAGGTAATTTAGATTCTTTGATAGTATATATAGATTTTGTATATCAATTATATAACCTTCAATGTGAGCATTTTGAACAAATCAACACTGTTGTAATAAAAAATATGCATATTAGACTTCAAAGTGATCTAGATAACCTATATATGAAACCTCCTAAACGTGAGAAATCACAAGAAATGGGGGTTGAATTTGTCTTTTCAAAATCATTTTGCAAACAAAGTTTTTCAAAAATGCTTTTCAATAAAATGATTTAATAAAATTAAGCAAGTTAAAAAAGACTGCAAAAAGTCTAAAAACTATTCTTTCAAAAAGCAATTAATGAAAATAAAATGGTTTACGGAGTTTCTTGTAGAGTATACAGTGTTTGCAAAGATGAGAAGGTCCATTAGGTAACCTTCTCCTAGTGTTTCAAAAAGAGAGTTCAATTGGGAAAAAGGAACGGTTATAAGGCAATAAAAACAAAGCAGTAAATAACACAACAGAATTATAGTGGTTCACCTCAAAACCACCAAGGCTACACCCACTCCTCACACCTAGTGGGTATCCACCTAGGCTAGGGCTACACCCAGTGAGTATCCACTATTATCAAATTGTTTTACAAGCCACCTAGGTCAAAATACTTGATAGTTTTCTTAAACAGATCTATCTACTGTAATGATAGTTTTCTGCACAGACTATTAACTAATAATACCTAATAAACTGTTAAGTTAGAAAGGCAACTTCCTAAGAAGCTTCTACAACATTCATGTTATGGTTAGAAGCTGCTTAGAGAAGATTTCACTTGGTGGGAATGCAAGGGATTGGTGGATTCTAACAGAACCTAACACAACAAGCCAAGTACACATTCATGGCTCAGTAAATAGTGTGAAAATCATTACTAAGATATATGCTTATTTCATAAATAATCCTTATATCTTACGAAAAACTCACCAACATGATGAAAGACAACCGAAAAACTCATTAATGTAAATAAAACAAAACATTACATTAGTAGAAGATAAAACAACATTAAGTAATAACATTAAATACACCCAACATTGGTGTAAGAAAATAAAACAATGAACATTGCAATTAAATACCCCCAACATCAGTGTTTGACAGGAAAACAACGTATATTGGAATTAAAACACTCAAAATAGACAACATCGACCACACATAGAAAATCCCTTGCACGCAATAACCCACATGGTTGTCCCCACTTGTACCAAAAAGGCCGAAAGAACACTTACATCCCTCCACTTGCTTGCCCACTTGCATGTATCTAGTTTCCCACTTGCATCTAATTGTTGTGAGCAATAATTGAGAGCCCACTTGCATGTATCTAGTTTCCCACTTGCATCTAGTTGTTGTGAGCAATAATTGAGAGCAATAACTTTGAGCACTCACTGACTCACACCAGGATCAGTCCCTACCCCACTCTTTGTTCTTTCTCACAAATACCCTTCCAAATCTATTCTTATTCCTATCATTCCCTCCCCCTTCAAAACTATCCTTGTCCTCAAGGATGAAGTCTGGAAATTCCTTCTTGATCTTCTCGGCCATCTCCCAAGAATTCTCAAACTTGGGAAACCCCTTCCACTTGATCAGCACCTCAAGTTCACCCTTGTCATTCTGTCTCTTCTCTTTAACCACTTCTGGAATAATCTCCAATAGCTACTCTTCATTCAAACATGTAGGCAGTGGTTGAAAATTGTTGGTTGGAGCTATTGATTTCTTAAGTAAGGAGGCATGAAAGACAGAACGCACCTTACTATCTTATGGCAATTTCAGCTTGTAAGCTACAGGACCAATCCTTTGCTCGACTTCATATGGTCCATATTACCTAGGACTTCATATGGTGTTATTTTCTAATACACCATGTCCCCAACATGATATTCAACTTCCCTCCTACGTTTGTTAGCTTGAGCTCTCATCACATCTTAAGCCCTTACTAGCTGATCATGCAACTCTCTCAGCATATCATTTCTTTCAGCAGACAATTTGTTCACCTCTTCTAATGTAGAGTGATGCACACCACCTCTAATTAACTTTGGTGGTTCCTTGTCATACAAAGAATTGAATGGTGTAGTCTTCAAGGAAGCATGATAATTGGTGTTATACCAATACTCTGCCCAACTCAACCACTTAGGTCACAACTTAGGTTTCTGCCAGCTAAACATCTCAAACAGGTTTCTAGAAGCCTATTCACAACCTCTGTTTGCCCATCAGTCTGAGGGTGACATGCACTACTGTATTTCAGCTTAGTGCCAGCTAATTTGAAGAGCTTTGCCCAGAAAGCACTCAAGAAAATCTTATTTCTCTCTGAAACTATAGAGCTACGAAAACCATGCAATTTGACCACCTCTTTTATAAATACCTCAGCCACATCCCTAGCCGTATAAGGACGAGAAATGGCTATGAAATGAGCATACTTAGTGAGTCTGTCTACCACCACCAAGATAGTATCCAATCTCATAGTCTTTGGAAGTCCCCCAATAAAGTCCTTAGTGATATCACTCCAAATCTGAGTTGGCACAGGCAAGGGTTGCAGCAGACCCCCTGGACTCGGTGTTTGGTGCTCGTTTCTATGACAAACCTCACAAGCTTGGAAATAATTCTGTATAGTCTTCCTCATGCCCTCCCAAAATACTAGTCCAGAAATTCTCTTATATGATCTAAAGAACCCTAAATGACCACCTACTGCTGAGTCATACAGTTCATTCAAAATCCATTGAATTCTAGGTGAATTCCTTGGAATGGCAACTCTGTTGTCCTCATACAACCTTCCCTTCTTGAGTTGATAGCTTGGATGACTACCTGTATCACTTAACAAGTCTTGCACAAGACTTTTCGGCTTAGGATCTTCCTGCACTTCTTCTTCCAGAGCCTCCCAAACTGAATTGTACAAGAGTGAAAGCAGAGAATTGCATTTTTCTGGACAATGCATCTGCCACTCCATGAAAGCAGAGAATTGCATTTTTCTGGACAATACATCTGCCACTCCATGATTCTCCTTCCCAGGTTTGTACTTGATTTCGAAGTCATGTCCCATCAATTTGGAAAGCCATTTCTGTTTCCCTTCACCCATGATCCTCTGTTTGTCGGAAATCTAAAACTCTTCTAATCTATATGCACCTTAAAGTGCCTACCCTACAAGTATGGTCGCCACTTTCGTACAACAATCACCACATCCATGAGTTCCCTCTAATACACAGACTTTTTTGAGCTCTGTCAGAGATAGTTTGACTCATATATGCAATTGGTTTTCCATCTTGCACTAAAACAGCTCCTAATCCTTTTCCAGAAGCATCAGTCTCAACAACAAATTCCTTGTCAAAATTAGGAACTGCTAACACACGAATTGTAGTCATTGCACTCTTCAGAGTTTCAAAAGCTGTCTGGGCTTCTTCATTCCATTTGAAACTGTCTTTCTTCAACAATTGGGTCATAGGCCAAGCAATCTTGCCATAATCTTTCACAAATTTCTTGTAGTATCGTGTGAGACCTAGGAACTAGGGTTGTCAAAATGGATGGTTTGGATGGATATGGATTTGGATTATAATGGATGGATTGAAATAGTCCATTTAAAAATTTATATCCATTAGGATTGTATCAAACAAATCCAATCAAATCCATCCATTTAAAAAAAAAGTCAATCTAATCCATCCCTCAACCCATTTTTAATGGATGGATATCCAATCCATCCAATAGGCCCAACTATTTTTTTTTTTTTACCAATTAGGCCCAACTTTATATATTAATACATATATATACATATTATATTATATTCAATAAATAAATAATTAAATAGGAAGTTGGTGGTGGTTGCAGCAGTGGCTGGCGGCGGAGCTCCGGCGACCTACGGTGGTTCCGGCGGCGGCGACCCGCGGTGGTTCTGGCGGCGGCCAACGGTGGTCAACGGCAGCGGTGGTGGTGGCTTCTATTTGTTTTTATAAAATATATTTATATATATATTTAAATATACATATATATATATATATATATATTTATTTATATATATTTGTTTATGAATTTTTTTTAAAAAAATTCTGGAATTTCTTTTTTAGAAAACTGAAAATTTCTTTAAGAAAACTGAAAAGTATTTTTAAAAATATTTTTTTGGTAAAAAAGTATTTATTATAATTATCCAACGGATTTTGATTTTATATTTATTGGTATTGGATTTGAAAAAATTAATGGATGGATCACAACCATCCACAAATCAAGTCGATGGATTCAATCCAATCCATTTATTATTATTTTTTTGTAATGGATGGATTTTGTTATGGATGGGCCGGATATCCAACGGATAAATGGATCATTTTGACACCTCTACTAGGAACCCTCTGAGTCCCTTGATTTATATAGGAACTGCCGAGTTCAACATATCTTCAATCTTCTTGGGATCAGCTGCCACTCCTAAACCAGAGATCAAATGACCCAAGTACTCAGTTTGTGCTTGACCAAATGAACACTTCTTATTAGCAAACATTTGATTCTCCTTTAAAGTCTGCAACATTGTTCTCAAATGCTCAACAGGTAATTTGGGACTGCCACTGTAAATCAAAATATCGTCAAAAAATACCAATGCAAACTTCCTTAGATAAGGCCTCAACACTTCTTTCATGAGAGCTTGGAAGGTAGATGGGGCATTGGTGAGCCCAAATGGCATCACTAAGTACTCATAATGGCCCTCATGAGTCCTAAAAGCAGTCTTAGCTATGTCCTCCTCCTTCATTCTAATCTAATGGTAACCAGACTTCAACTCCAGTTCTGAAGAAAAATGCTCCCCCATATTCATCTAACAATTCATCAATAATAGGTATGAAAATTTTATTAGGCACCTTGACCTTATTCAAAGCCCTATAACCAGTGTAAAACCACCAGCCACCATCTTTCTTCTTAACTAAAATGACTGGACTTAGAAAAAGGACTAGCACTATGTCTTACTATTCTAGCATGCAACATGTCTTTTACAATCTTCTCTATTTCATTCTTTTGATAAAAAGGATACCTGTAGGGCCTGATGTTAGGTATGGCAGCACCTTGTTTTAACACAATAGCATGGTCATGTTCTCTGGGGGTGGTAACCCTGTAGGCATTTGGAACACTTCTTGGAATTCAGAAATAATCACCTCCCACGGTGACTCAATCACATCTGCCATGTTCCCTTCGGTTTCATCATCTACACATTCAACATAAAAGCCATGTCTCTCCTCCTGAAGAGCCTTCATTACTGCCTTAACAGATGGACAGTACTCAATGCTGGATTACCATGGATGATGAATTGTTGTCCTTCAGACTGAAACTTCTGAAATTGGCTTCTATGTTTCCCAAACTTGCCAACACCATTTCAGTCCCTCCTAACTCCATTAAAAAGGAATTCTGTTTGAATTTTACCCCTTGCCCATAGAACTCCATACCCTTACATACCCCCTTATTTCTCACTATCTCACGTATACCTATCTCAATCAAATACACAGGTGTATCTTCCATGATTATCATCAGTTCTTCAACTAACTTAGGGGATATAAAGTTATTGGTGGCCCCTGAATCAATGAGGATCAACACTTTCCTTCCATTAATCTCACCCCAAACCTTAAAAGACTTCTTAGAAGTAAGTCCTTATTTACTTTGCAAAGACAATTGCAAAGTCTTAAGTTCTGCCACTTCCCCAAGTTCTTCCTCTTATCGTTCACTCAACTCTTTCTCATCTCCTTCTTCAATTTCACAAAGCATTAGTTTCATGTGCCTGAACTTGCACACTTGATCACGGTTCCCCTTCTCCCCACCATCAGCATCGCTAAATCTTCTTCCCCTCCCACCATCAGTAACCTTCCCTTCATTCCTCTCACCAGCATTATTACTCACCTTTCCTCCTTCCTTCTTCTCACTAGGGCTACCCTAAGTTCTTCGGAATTTGGAGCTAGAGCCCTTCCAGTCACTCTTCTCCTTCACTAGGTTAGCTTTCTGAGTCAGAGCCGTGTTCTTGGATTCTAACAGCAAGGCACGATCCGTCAAGTCAGCTAAATCCTTATACTCATACAACTTCATCTCAGCTTTTATTTCCTCTTTCAATCCATTGATAAAAATACTATCTAACATCACGCGTTTTTCGCGATTCTACGAAGCTACGTGAAGCTCAAATTTCTCATTGTACTCCATTATCGTTCCTTCCTGTTTCAAACTCAACAGAGGGCCAGGAGGATTGTTGAGTAAACTGGGACTGAGCCTTCGCTTCACGCGATCTTGAATTCATCCCAAGTTTGCTACGGAGCTTGCTCCTCCCACCATTGGAACCAGTTGAGAGCTTTGTCTTCCATCGCGATCACCATTGCGTCCAACTTCCCTCTCTCTCTCTCTCTCTCTCTCTAGAACGCCATTGATGCTAAAGTAGCGCTCCACTCGAACGAGCCAACCATGAGCATCGTCACCTAAAAATACAGGTATCTTGAGCTTTCTCCTTCCTCCGCGATAGTTGGGAGTAACACTTCCCCTGCGAATGGATCACGAACGTGAACGACGTGGAGGAGATGTCTCATCATCAGTTAAGTCGCCTTCACGTGGTTGCTTGCTCAGAGCTCTCCGTCACTGGGGACGAACAGAGAGTTCAGTCAATTGTTGCAAGATCTCAGTCATGGAGGTCTCCATTCCCCCAATCCTCTGTTCTAGCGCTCCAATGAGGTTTTCCATGTTTCTTCGCGTAATTACCATGCACTGCACTAGGACAAATGTGCTCTGATACCAAATTTATAGAAATCAATTTGATATAAAGAAGAAAATAAGTACAACTAACGTAGTGGTACTGTTATATTGATATTCAGAAAACAAAGTGATTATGAAAAGTACTGAAATCAGTGTGTGTAGCGACCGAAAAATCCGAAGGAGGGATCCTTCGAGGTGTCAAATGATGCCGCCATCAAGGTTTAGGTTTAAAGGGGCAAACATTGATAAATCCCCTTGGAGGGTCTTTTGCGAACCAAATTACGAGTTCGGGAGTCGATTATGCGCGGGGAAGGTACTAGCACCCTACGACATCGGAAGGTTACCTTTTAACTAAATGTGTAAAAAGATTACTAATTTAAAATACATTGATTTTACCCTCTTTGCAAAATAAAAGACTCAAGAGATAGTTAGTTGTTTTTGTCATTTTTGAGAGATAGGAAATAAATAATTAAAACTAAAAAAATGGTTTTATTAGTGCAATTGACAGAGGTTGGCCGCCCTCTGCTCCTATGTATCTCCTGGTAGAGAATCAAATCACACGTAGTTCTTGGTAGAAAATATTTGTGTGTTTGGTGTTTTTTAAATAATGATTTTCAAAGAAATGGTTTTAATGAGTAGTAAAAGTAAATAACGAAAAACAATCACAAGAACAGAATAGGTTTGTAAAACAGTAGTAAAAGAGGTGCGGTTAACAGTATAGGAGTTGTGCAATTAAAACTGGGGTTGTAATTAGCAGCAGTCCACGTTTTTGGAGTTAATAGGCTGACCAACGGATTGGGCTTATACATGGGGTGTTGTATAATTAAAACGCAGGGTGTGTAATTAGTAAACTGAACTAAAAATAAAGAATTAAAATAAATAACAATTAAATGGTATATATAGGTTTTGAAAAGGGAACCCCAATACTCACCCACTCTCAATCCAGCGCCGCGCACAAACACAACAAAAGAGAGAGAGAGAGTTTATGGTGGAAAAGGAAAGAGAGGGATTTGAGGAGAAGATTTAGGGAGAGAAAGAGAGAAAGAAGGAGGAAGGGAAAGAGAGAAGGTCCATGAATAAGGAGAAACGACCTCGCCGGAGGGATAGCCGTGGTGGAGGCGCCGGCGCTGACGTCGGTGAAAGGGCGATACCACGGTGGAACTGCGACGGTGAGTGGTGGTCGGACGGAGAGAGAGGAAGAAGCAGAACGAAGAAGAGGAGAAGGAGGAGAGAAAGGTGAGAGTTCGCGCCGTTTCCGGTGACGGTGGGTCGCAGTGGTTTTTCGCCGTAAAGGCTGTGGCGTACTGCTGCTCGTTCTCGGTGATGACTGACAGCGTCGGTGTGACGACAGCGGTCTTGGGGGGTAACGACGGCGACGTGGGCGAAGGCCACCGCGTGTGGTGGCCGGAGGTCTGTTTTATGCATTTTTTATGTCCTTAATCTCTTTCTCAGTCAAATAAATAGTACTAAACAAAACTTGAATTATATTGACACGTGTTACTTGAGTCGATCTACAAACTACCTACTATTTATAATCGTGCTCTAAATATATGTACAAGCTAAAACAAAAATTGTAATAATAAAATAAGAGGGTGGACAAAATTGGGCTATAACAGTGTGAAATTGGGTAGTATAGAAATGGATGATTGTAAAGATAACTTGAGCAATCCGAGGTGCCTAAGGCCTCCTAACAGAAAAACTCCCAAATACTTTTTTCCTCCTTCACAACAGCTTGCCCACTTGCATCTAGTTGGTGTGAGCAATAATTGTGAGCATTCACTGATTCACACCAGAATGAGTCCCTACCCCACTCTTTTTGTTCTTTCTCTCAAATACCCTTCCAAATCTATTCTTATTCCTCATTTACGTTAACGATCTAAAGAAATGAGTTTTGTTCAATAGAGAGGAAATACAACTTTTGCAAAGACTAAACCCAAATATTCTTATATTTGTTGGAACGAAACATATATTCAAACCTTGTAGCTTTGACAGATTCTCAGATTGGCAACGTGGCCAAGAGTGCAAGTGAGGTCAATGCTTTATCGGTTTTTTCACATTAATCACCTAATATTATGCTTAATGAATTAAATTCTTAAATTAGCCAACAAGACATTTGTCCTCAATTTATAAATTAAATCCTTTAATTAGCCAACAAGACTTTTGCTCTCAATTTCTTTTTCATGATACAGATTAATCACATGAAGAATTTCTTTTTGCGAGAGAATCTTGGTTCAGATGTGTGGGACCTTGCATTTGGAGTCACCAGCTGCCAGAACTTTTCAAAAGTATAAAAAAGCGAGAAAGGGAAAATAGCAGTGTGCTTTGTGACACAGCAGAACTGGAGAAGGGAGGACGCTTCATGCTTCACCTGCTGAGTGCACTGCAGCGGCGGTTTCCTTTATTCAATATAGTATACTCGTGTCTACGCAAGAATTTCTCGTCAGAATATGATGTGAATATTGGATAGGAAAAAAAAATTGTGTAGCCTCGGTATTCTTATTATTATGTATGAACACTGCAATACTGTACAATATTAAATTACAATGCATTTTTATGCAACTATTTTGGAGCTAGTCTGAGAGGACAGATAGAGAAAGCAACACAACGAGCAGCTTTCGCCAAGGTAAACCGCTCTTTTTCATTCAAAGGCCTCTCAATCACCTTCACAACGTTAGCATCCTAGAAAAACAAAAACCAAACAATTAAGTGTGTTGGCATTAAAGTTGCTCTAAGAAGACAATTAACTTTTCCATACTTCGTTCATCATATGAATACCCCAAGCGTCAATGAATTTTTGGTTTAAAATACAGATCTCACAAACAATAATCAAGAATTAGCAGGAATAAGCAAATGCAGAAAGCTCAAAGCAAAACAAAACACAGCTCAGATAGATAGACACTTCACCTACAGTCAGAATCACGGCTTGAAACACGGCTTACGTAGAAAGACACTTCACCTACCCCCAGAAATCGTGGATTCGAATTGTATAGAAGGAAGTGGGGAACCAATATTGGTCCCGTTTCAAAGAAAAAATTTAAATAAAAGCAGATGCAGAAAGCAAAACAATTTTCAACAAAGATAACTCATTTAGATATGCAAGGTTGCCATACTGCATACTCAGAAAGTTGCAAAAGAACAATGGCTTTAAATGGAAACAAACACATTGAACTATCTATAGATAAATCAAAATGTAAAACCCAAACTGTTAAAATATAAGTAGTAAGTCCATTAGTTGGTTAATAAGGCCCATTAGATAATAAGGTCATTAGATAGTAAGGTCCATTAGTTACTTAGTATATAAGGTAGATGGTAGACTCATTTAGGGTTATCTCTTCTCATTTGTAATATCTTACCACTTTCAATATAATAGACCTTTAAAGCTTTTCTCTCTAATTTCCATGGATGCCATGTTTTTCAACATGGTATCAGAGCAAACATGGTATCCTCCATAAATTCTAAAGTCCCTCATATTATTTTATTAGTTTTCTTTTTATTCAATTCCTCTTATTTTTCCCCTTTACGTCACTTTCGTTTTGCGTTCCTTTTTCTTCTTCTTCGATTCAGTTCTTTTTTCCTTCGATCGATCATTCTGTTTCTGTATTCCAGATTTCGCCACTTGCCTCCGATCCCTCATTTGCGACTTTCGTCTCTTGATTTGCGTTTTGCAATTTCAGATCTCACTTTCTGATTTCATTTCGTTTTCCCCTTTCGATCTATTGTTGGAGTTGCTTTCGATGGTAGGACACTAGGAGTCACTGCTTCTGTAATACGAAAATTAGAAAGAGTTCGGTACAGCTCGCCAGATCCCAAGTTGCTTTCGTGTCGTCGGCGTTGATGGTGCGTTTTTGGTGTTCTTCTTGGCGTTCTTGTCAGATCTAAATTCTGGGCTTTGGATAGAGCAACATGTCAGTGAGTTTTTTTTTGCCTTCTTGGTATTTGCTTGGGATTTTGTTTTGCTTTGTCTGCTCTGCCGTCTCATCTCTGGAATCTGTCCCGCGGTGCCGTCTTCGGATTTTGGTGAGTTTTCTCTCTGCCGGTATTGTTCTTCCTGTTTTCATGGATTCTCTAGTGTCGTATGGCCTTGTTGATGTTTGCTTCTGCCCTTTGGTGGTTAAGCATCTTGCTTCCTTCAAGTGATTAAGTCTTGAGTTGTGGTTTTGGCTTGATGGTTAAATGTTGGTATGTTGCTTCCTCCGAGTAGATAAACCTTGAGTTGTGGTTTCTACTCGATGGTTAAGCTTTTGTTGACTTCTTTGACACTTGGATGGTTATGCCTAAGAGTGGAGTTTGTTGGTTCCTTTGGAGTGAATGTTGTGGAGATGCTGGAAGAAGATTGAAGGGGCCCGATAGTTGGTCGAAGACTTTTAGGAGCTATGCACCTCAACTACTACCAATTCGAAGATTGTTCTTTATTTTCCTTACTTTTATAGTATCTTTGTATTGCTTATCTCAAGCTGGAAGTGTTGTGAACACTATCCAGCTTGCGGGTGGCTGTTAAAATATAAGTAGTACGTTCATTAGTTGGTTAATAAGGCCCATTAGATAGATAGTAAGGTCATTAGATAGTAAGGTCCATTAGTTACTTAGTATATAAGGTAGTAGATGGTAGACTCATTTAGGGTTATCTCTTCTCATTTGTAATATCTTACCACTTTCAATATAATAGACCTTTAAAGCTTTTCTCTCTAATTTTCATGGATGCCATGTTTTTCAACACAAACAATGATAGTGAACATACTTTTTGCTGGTGCTGAATTGAAGGATGAACGCTGGCAGTTTCACCAATCAGAATTATATTGTTAACGTTTCCACTTTCATCCCTCTCAGCCGGTGAAGAAGTTGAATGCTTCCAATGTCCATTAACAATGAACTTGTAGTAATACCTGAAGGGAAAGGGTGATGTCACATTCATATGATGCAATGGCTTGTGAGAATAGAATTTATGGTCCTCAAACTGAGGGCTGAGATGGAAAAATAATAGACTTTGAATTCAGTGAATTACAGTAAAAGAAGCAAACATACTTTCCTTGTGGAAGTTTAACTTCTACTTCATGCCTTGTTCCACCCTGATGCTTTGCCTTGAGTGGTTCTTTCCAATTTCCAGTGAAGTCTCCGACTAAATTTACATCCTCTCCCTGAAACATTAAGACCCAGTGGAGTTGCATGAAAAAGCTATATAAGAATTTGAAGCTAGGAACGATGCCAATTAATCTTTTAATCATCTTCAAGAGCTAATAGAAAATTTAACAACAATGCTGTACTGAAGCTATAACTAATAAGTGGGGGTTGGGGGGGCCGAAACATTAAGACCCAGTGGACTTGCTTTAATCATCTTCAAGAGCTAATAGAAAACTTAACAACAATGCTGTACTGAAGCTACAACTAATAAGTGTGTGGGGGGGGGGGGGAAGCAAGTAAAGCATACCAAGGCCTCTCGGTGCTCTCGCCACTCGCTATTACCTCTAATCAGTTATCAGCTTTTACTCGTGGGCGGAAACTACTGGGTGAGGAACAGATCTAACAGATCTTTACCTGGAGTTGCGTGCAGCAGAAATGAGAGGAAACAAAGACAAAGCAAAATGAGAGAGCGGGTAAATATGGAAAATGAACAAATTGTTCTTTTTCCGAAGATCTTAACAAACTAACGAAGAAACAAAAGAGCGGTGGGTCCCATCTGTTTTATTCCCTCTTTTTCATTTCTCATCTAAACCAAACGGGGAAAAGATCCTCTCTTTTTTTTCACAAAAACATATCTACCAAACAGTGAAAAGGCTACAATGAAGGAGCCACGAAGAGAAGCTGAAGCTTATCATATCGAGTTGGGTATGGTGAGACCGAGTTATCAGCAAATACAAGATAAAGTGGTGGAATTAGAGTATACAAGATAAAGTGGTGGAATTAGAGTATGCAGAGTTAAGGGATGTGACCATGCAAGTGTAATCTTTAGCTGCACGGAGAGAAGCAAGAAACAAAATGTAGTGCAAAGATTTGCTACGGTCAAAAATATATCACAAGGCCTTAGTAGTATTATGAACTAATGAAAAGCTGATTTTTATGAGCATTGCTCATAATTCGATTCAACATGACATATTAAAATAACACAGTGAAAGGTTCAACTGATATAAGAGAGAGAGAAGATGAATTTCATTCAAGATTCAAAATATGCATTACAATACTCTGGTTTGAGTCCAGCAACTAGAGCCATTAGAGGAGCTCCACTTCTACAATTCTGTTATGATCTCAACTCCTAACAGTATTACAATCTTCTGTTATTTATATTCTCTATTTCCTGTCTAATTACAATATTGCCCCTGTATTAGACATCTATTTACAGAAAATACCCCATCTAGGACTCACTAGAGTGCTTATTTCTCCTATAGTAGACTTGATTGACAGCTGGTCTACTATCAATACTCCCCCCTAGGACTTTCACCTTGTCCTCAAGGGGAAAGTCTTGAAATAGTTACTTTATCTTGGCTGCTAGTTCCCAAGTATTCTCACAACTAGGCAAGTTCTTCCACTTGACTAAGACCTCAGCATTTCCCTTGGCATTGTAGCGCAAGTCTATCACATCTTCTAGCTCTGGTTGTAAATATCCCTCTTCTGTGAGTGCAACAGGTACTGGTTGAGGGGTGTAGGTACCTGGTACTGTCTTCTTAAGCTTGCTTACATGGAACACTGGGTGGATTTTACACTCTGCTGGCAGATCAAGCTTGTATGCTACTTGTCCCATTCGTTCTACCACTTGGTATGGCCCATAGAACCTAGGACTCAACTTCTCATTCCTCCTAGTAGCTAATGACTTCCATCTGTAAGGTGTGGCCTTCAAATACACCCAATCCCCGACTGTAAGAGTCACCTCCCTCTTATGATTGTCTGCATATTTTTTCATATGTTGCTGTGCCTGAGATAGAATAGTTCTGGTGTAGCTGTTCCAACAGTGTGTCTCTGTCACTGTATAGCTGGTTAATTTCCTCCACATTGGAGGGTATAGCAGGGCCCTTGATAATAGGACTAGGATCTCTGCCATAGAGTGCTCTATATGGAGTCATTCCAATAGAAACATTGTAGTTAGTATTAAACCACAACTCAGCCCAACCTATCCATTTTGGCCATGACTTTGGGTTGTCACCCACAAAGCATCTTAGATAAATCTCCAGGCACCTATTGGTCACCTCTGTCTGGCCATCTGTCTGAGGGTGGAAGGTTGTGCTATACTTCAATTTGGTGCCAGCTTGTTTGAACAATTCCCTCCAAAATTGACTTAGAAAGATTCTGTCTCTGTCAGAAACTATAGCTTCAGGAAATCCATGCAGCTTTACAACGCCATTGATGAAGCTTGTTGCCACTTCACTTGCATTATAGGGGTGTCCCAAAAGGAGAAAGTGGGCATATTTGGTAAGTCTGTCAGTGACTACCAGAATGGTATCTTGTTTCCTCACTCTAGGAAGACCAATAAAATCCATAGAGATTTCTGTCCATACCTGTGCTGGTATAGGCAGAGGTTGGAGTAAACCAGCTGGTGCCAATGTTTCTACCTTACTCTGCTGGCACTGTTGGCATTGTGAGATGTAGTCCTTGATAGTTTTCTTCATACCAGCCCAATAGAACACATTTGCAATCCTTTTGTAGGTTCTGAATAACCTTGAGTGACCACCTTGTAATGAGCTATGAAATTCAGTGAGGATAGAGGGAATTTTGGAGAAATTTGCAGGCACTACTAAAGCTGTGCCTTTGTACAACAGTCCTTGCTTGACTGTGAATTTGTGATACCCTGCAGCTTTGAGCACCACCTGTTGCAGTATTTCTTGTAGTTTAGGACAGTTTCTAATCTCATCTTCCCAATCATTCCACTCTGGTAGGGTGACCCTAGAGATAGAGGCAAATATCATTTGCCTGGATAATGCATCAGCTACCTTATTAGCACTGCCTGGTTTGTATTGTACCTCAAAATCAAAACCAAGTAGCTTAGAACTCCATTTAATTTGCTCTCCACCTAGCAAATTCTGTTCAGTGAGGAACTGCAAGCTTTGTTGGTCAGTTCTTTCCACAAAATGTTGTCCCAGCAAGTAGTGTCTCCACTTTTGGATTGCCAAAACAATGGCCATTCACTCACGTTCATATGCTGACTTCTGTTGGGCTCTTGTAGAAAGTTTCTGACTGAAATAAGCAATTGGCTTTGCCCTCTTGCATGAGCACAGCACCCACACCCTTGCTTGAAGCATCTGTTTCCACAACAAATTGTCTGGAAAAATCAGGCATTGACAATACTGGTAGTGTTGACATTGCTTTCTTCAATATTACAAAAGCTTTATCTGCTTCCTCATTCCATGTGAACTTGTTCTGTTTCAACAGGTCAGTTAATGGGCGTGCAAGCAGGCCATACCCTTGTACAAACCTTCTGTAGTAGCCTGTGAGTCCTAGGAAGCCTCTCAAGCCCTTGAGGTCCTTTGGAGTAGGCCACTGTGTCATGGCACTGATTTTGTTAGGATCTGCAGACACACCTTCTGCACTGACCACATGACCAAGATACTCTACACTCTTGACAGCAAAGTTGCATTTCTTTTTGTTTACTACCAAACTGTTCTTACATAGCACAGAGAGTATTGTCCTTAAATGTTCAGCATGTTCCTCCACACTACTGCTGTATATTAAAATATCATCCAAAAAAACTAAAGCAAACCTTCTCAAATATGGCTTGAGGATGCATTCATCAATGCTTGGAATGTTGATAGGGCATTAGTTAACCCAAAGGGCATTACCAAGTACTCATAATGCCCTTCATGAGTTCTAAATGCTGTTTTTGGAATATCCTCCTGTTTCATACGTATTTGATGATACCCAGATTTCAAATCTAACTTGGTAAACACCACTGCACCAGTCAACTCATCCAACAGTTCATCAATTAGTGGAATAGGGAATTTATTAGGGATAGTCAGCTTGTTAAGTGCCCTATAATCCACGCAGAAACGCCAGCTACCATCCTTTTTCTTAACCAAAATAATGGGACTTGAATAGGGGCTAGTACTTGGCCTAATGATGCCAGTTCTAAGCATATCCATGACCAGTCTTTCTATCTCATTTTTTTGGAAGTGGGGATACCTATAGGGTCTCAAATTAGGTATGTTTGCCCCCTCCTTGAGTGTAATGGCATGAGCAGTGGGTCTCACAGGAGGTAACTGACCCTTATCTTGAAATGCAGACTCAAATTCAGTAAGAACAGTTAGAATTACCTCAGAAATTTCTGGAGTCACAGTTTCTGCCACTTGCAGTCTTCTGCACTCAATCATATAGGATTCCTCTTGTTGTTGCAGCTCTATGGACATCTCCTTAGCTTCTATTTCTCTCTTAGACAGGGCAGGGTCTCCCTTGAGGCATACACTCTCCTTTCCTACCTTCACCTTAATGGTCATGTCCTTGAAGTTGGCCTTGATGTCACCAAGCTTCTCAAGCCAGTCTATGCCCAAAACTAAGTCTTCACCCTCTAGGGGAAACACATAGCAATCCACCTTCACCTGCAGTCCTTGCAACATCAATTCCACTCCTCTGCAAACTCCCCTAGTTAAAATCTTCTGTCCATTGCCAATTTTGACCCAGCATGGGGGTGTATCCTCCACAATCAAATTATGAACCGCTACTAATCTCATGGATATGAAGTTGTGAGTGGCACCACAATCAATCAATACAATCAATTCTAATTCTCCTATCCTTCCCTTGATCATGAATGAGCATTTAGAAGATAAGCCAGCCATACTATGTAAATGGAGGCTTTTTAGGTCACCTTCCCAAACAATGTCTTCTTCCTCCTCCTTCTCTGTCTCATTCTCCCCTGTTTCCTCCACATACAGCAGCTTCAACACTCTGTTTTTGCACACATGACCAGGAACAAATTTCTCCTCACATGTAAAACAAAGTCCCTTCTTGCGTCTTTCTTCATATTCCTTCCCCCTATTGTTTTGGTGCCATTTGCACTACCCACAGTGTCTGTAGCAGGTTTATTTTGGCTCTCAACACGCCAATTCTTGTTTTGATTTTCACCACGCCAATTCTTGTTTTGATTTTCACCACGCCAATTCTTGAACCTATTCTGACCTCCATATCTACCAACAGCCCCTATTTTCTCCTCCACAAGCAGAGCAATATCCATCATCTCTGCAAGATCCTTGGGCCTTTGCAAACGCACCTCCGCGCGAATATCTTCCCTCAACCCATTGGAGAACAATCCTGCAAATAGATCTTGATCTGGAACCTTCACGTGGCTGGAGATGTTCTCAAACTTCTTGCGATATTCTCGCACAGTTCCCTCTTGCTTCATTGTCATCAAGATTTCAAACGCGTTGGTGATTACCGTTGGTTGGAAGCGGCGTAGTAACGCATCTTTGAGGTCGTCCCACGACTGCACCTCGTTGCTCGATTCCCACCATTGAAGCCATGAGAGAGCTTCGCCTTCCACTGCCATCATCGCAGCGTCTATCTTCTCGTCGTCTTCGATTCTTCTCACTTTAAAAAACCGCTCAATTTTCGTCAGCCATCCCGGCGCATCCTCGCCGTTGAAGACCGGTAAATCGATCTTGCGTAACCTTCTTTCACCCTCGCTGTAACCTCCACTACCACTGGGTTTGTCTTTCGCCTTCGATTCCGTCGGCATTACTTGCTTCTGCAGCATCGCAAGGAGTTGATCCATGCGTGTACTCTGCTCGTCGAGGCGTGCATTCTGTTCATCGAAGCGCCGTTGATTGCGTGCCTCCGTTTCTTGAATCCGTTGTTCCAACTCGTCGAATCGTGCCTCCATCGTGGTTGAACCAGGCTTCTTGCGCACCATGAATCCACTGAATCGCAATGAGCTTTGATACCAGTTGAAAGGTTCAACTGATATAAGAGAGAGAGAAGATGAATTTCATTCAAGATTCAGAATTTGCATTACATACTCTGGTTTGAGTCCAGCAACTAGAGCCATTAGAGGAGCTCCACTTCTACAATTCTGTTATGATCTCAACTCCTAACAGTATTACAATCTTCTGTTATTTATATTCTCTATTTCCTGTCTAATTACAATATTGCCCCTGTATTAGACATCTATTTACAGAAAATACCCCATCTAGGGCTCACTAGAGTGCTTATTTCTCCTATAGTAGACTTTATTGACAGCTGGTCTACTATCAAACAGCATTTCGTTAAGAAAATATTGGACAATGGACTATTAACAGAATAACAGCATATATTCCTTCAGGGGGCAAATGTGTAGTAAAGGACTACTAAGAGAGTGGATCAAGATTTGATTGGCAAGAAAGGAATATTTTTAGCTGTCAGCTTATTGTAACATTGTGTACAATTTTGAATTCAATTCATAAATAATATTCTCCTTTTTTATTCAAAAAGTACATGAAATTATGATCAATTTTACTAATAATATTAGAGATACAGTCTCCTAATCCTCTTTAAGAATAAGAAAAAGGACAAAAACTGCAATGAAGCTATAATTGACTAGTTTGTTACCTCATGACCATTCCACACAAATGTGACAGCATGTGTAGGAGGTCCATCATGTTTTCCCCTTTCAACCAAAGCTATAAGATCCCACGTTGCCCATGCAATTGCTGGCCTGCAATTAACTTCTCTATGAAACACTTTTAAGTGAAAAAAATGAAGATGGAAGAAGGATTCCCAAAATAGTTATGAAAGCGGGACACAGAAAGATAGGATTATTTTCTTTTTTTTTATTAAAAAAGAAAGATGGGAGTATTACTTCATATGACGATAATTCCTTTTTGAATTGCCAGTTATCTTTATTATTGTGCATTCTCTTTTTTTTGGGTAAATATTGTGCATTCTCTACAAATTGAAGCCGTCACTCTGTGTGGATAACATATATATTTGTGCAACACACCTACTTATAAACCAAACTGTGAGCTCTAAGAATTCTGTTGGATGGAATGAATAATAATCTTAGAAATTTTGGACCTAGCTCATCAAAATATAAAACAGACTTGTAAGATAAGAGATGTCATTTCTTTATTAACTGTTTTAATACCTTCTCTCTAGTCTATGTAGAACTTGGGTTTTTTCTAATACACCTCCTCACGTTCAACAATATTAGGCTTTGTGTGTGGATAATAATAGTGTGTGGCCTGAATCATTTAAATTTTAAAATAGGATTTGATACCATCGTAGAATTTTGAACCTAACTCATCCTTACAAAACCAGCTTGTAAGGTGCCATCTTTTTATGAACTCTTCTAAAACTTTATCTCTAGTCTATGTAGGACTTGGGTAGTTTTCAATAAATACATTACAGGGAAACTTCAATTTGCTCAAGACCTAAAGAAATCTTCAAGCTGCATATAGTGAAATCTACAAAGGAAAAGGAAAGACAAATGCTGCTGACTCGTTCTTGAAAGAGGTCCCTCTTAAAATAACCAGATTGCCTTTCCATTTCAAATACACACCCTTCTAAAGTTTGCCCCTAATAGAAAAAGGAACCGTTGACCTTGACCGATAAGATCGGCTATTCAAGGAAACAGATCCCAAGTTATAGGATCAATTGGAAAGCTAATTTAGTTACTCCAATATCATATTTTAAAATTCAAAAAAACTTACAAATTAAATTTACTTTGTTCCTAGAATGCTTAAATTAACTAATGACGAGGAATTTTTAATTTTAGTTTAATGTTGTGATTTAGAGGTTATTTCCTTATCTATGTTACTTCTTATGCATACAATTAGATGATCTTGCGAGTTGGATAGGATCTAACTGTTTTTTTTTTTTTGACAACTGGATAGGATCTAACTGTTGATTACTGTTAATTACGTTATATATTATTTATGTAAATAGTATATTAGAATCATGATATTAGGTAGTTTTGATATTGTCATTGATCTGTAATTATTGTAGAGATTGTGTATTGATTCTCCAAACGTCTATATAATAGAACCTCCGTGGTGTAATTGAGACACACGGTATTCAACATAATGTCTCTCAGTTTTATTATCTAACATGGTATCTAGAGCCAATTGAGAGACAACCCTAAAACGTGCTTACCCGTTAGACCCACTGTCCACCGGTGATAAAAAAATTCCGGCAAACCGTGTTTCAACTCCGGTTTTGCCCTCTTCTGCTGCCATGTCTCTTTCCGGCACTCCGTTAGGTTGTTTTCGTCGCTATCCCGCCGTATCTCAGACTTCCGGCGACTTTTCCGGCGAACCAACCCCAAAATAAGGTTCGACTCCTCAAAACCTGTCAACCACTGAAACCGTGTCCCCAGCAGCCACCGTCGCCGCCGTGCGTGACGGTGCGTCCGACCATATCTTCGACCTCCGTTTCGTTCGTCTGACTCGCCTCGACCTCCTGGTTCCAGATCTGCTCTTACTTTTCAGTTTCGAGCAACGGTTGGACGTGTTTCTGTACAAACAGCCCTTTCTCTCTCCTGTTTGACAAGATTTCTCTCTCCTGTTTGACGAGATTTCTCTCTATTGGGACTGACTATGACGTCCTCCACTGAAACCTCTAAGCTGTTCACTAGTTTTGTGACGTTTCCTCTCACTACGGAGAAGTTAGATGGTTCCAACTATGATACTTGGGCTTCCGACATTGAGTTATGGATGATAGGGCAAGGTTACAAGGAGCATCTCATCAAGAAGGCTGCAGATGTAACTGACGCCACTGAACGTACAAAACTTGAAAAGATTGATGCTCAGTTGTGCAGTGTTATCAAGTCCACCATTAGTCCTCTCATCAAACTGATTTTCCGCCCTCATCTCACGTGTGCATCGTTTGGAGTCAGGCTAAGGAACTCTACACCAATGATATTCAGCGTCTCTATGGGGTATGTCATGATTTGATGACACTCATTGCACCACAATCATTCGATGGTCCTATGTCTTCCTATCTTGGTCGTGTTCATGCTGCACTTCATGACTTTAATGAGTTACTACCTTCTGCCGCATCTGATGCTACTGAAAAGAAGAAGGAACTTGAGCAACACAGCACCTTTTTTACGCTCCTCGCCCTTTATGGCTTGCCTCAAGATTACACTGCCACCCGTGACCAGATTTTGGGATCTGCTGCTGTTCCCACAATGTCCACCGCATCATTTGTCCTTCTCCGGGTCCCCGTTAAGTCAATTAAGTCTACTCCCAAGCTCTTGGTCACTTCTGGGCCGAGTGACACTGTTGCCCTTGCATCACAGCACAACAATCAAGGACGTTATCGTGGTCCTCCATCCAAGTCCAAGAATCGCCCTAAGTGTGATCACTGCCACTGTTTGGGGCATACCATTAATCGATGTTGGAAATTACACGGGCGTCCCCCACGTACTGTGAATGCAGCTCAGACTCCTCCATCAGAGACACCTGGGACTAGGACCTTAAATAAAGCTAAGCCAACTCCATCTGACTATGAAGATTTTCTCCAATGATTTGAGAATCCCCAAAACTCTGGATCCACTGCTTCAAGTGCACACACTGGTAAATCATTTGCTTGCGTCTCTCAGTCATCTTCCCTTGGCCCTTGGGACCTTGGGCCCTTGATACAGGTGCTTCTGACCACATCACTGGCAATAAAGCTCGTTTATCATCTATTTCTACAACCAGTTACTTACCTACTTTAACCTCAGCCAGTGGAACTCAAACACAAGCATGAGGAATTGGCACTGCCCAACTCCTCCCCTCCTTATCTGTTGACAACGTTCTATTGATTGTGCTGTTACCTTTACTAAGGAAGATGTTACCTTGCAGGACCAGATCTCGAAACAGATGATTGGTGCCGGATGTGAGCTGAATGGCCTTTATTATCTCTCCTCACCCAGGGCTTGTGCAACCACAAATTCTCCTCTTACAGTACATGCTCAGTTGGGTCATCCTAGTCTTCAAAAACTCCAAAAGTTTGTGCCGAGTCTTACTAAATTGTCTAGTTTGGATTGTGAGTCGTGTCAGTTAGGGAAACACACTCGTAGTCATTTTCCTAATAGAGTCAATAAACGGGCTTCGTCCCCTTTTGCTTTAGTTCACTCCGATGTTTGGGGTCCTTCTCGTACTACCAATACTTTTGGGTCTAGATATTTTTGTTACTTTTATTGATGACTTTTCCCGTTGTACGTGGTTATTTTTAATGAAGAATCGGTTCAAGTTATTCTCTATATTTGAGCAATTTTATAAAGAAATTAAAACTCAATTTGGTGTGTCCATTCAATCTTTGCGTAGTGATAATGCCCAAGAATATTTGTCACAACAATTCCAAAATTTTATGGCATCTAATGGCATCCTTCACCAAACGTCTTGTGCTGACACACCTCAGCAAAATGGAGTTGCCGAACGAAAAAATTGGCATCTCATTGAAAGTTGAAACTACACAGAGCCTTCTCCTTCATGGTAATCTCCCCACTCGTTTTTGGGGGGATGCGGTTCTAACGGCTTGTTACCTTATAAATCGCATGCCCTCCTCTGTTCTTGATGACCGAATACCACAATCTGTCCTTTTTCCTCATCCCCCACTACACTCACTTCAGCCACGTGTATTTGGGTCCACATGTTTTGTCCACAATCTCTCTCCTGGTATTGACAAACTCTCGGCTCGGTCACTAAAATGATCATCGGTCTCAAAAAGGCTATCGTTGTTACTCTCCTACTCTTCAATGTTACCTCATATTTGCTGATGTTACCTTCTGAGTCTGTCCCTTACTTTGAGTCGTCCAACTCAACTTAGGAGCCTCTTTCCGTAGCTCTTCCCTTGCCTCCTGCGTCTATTTCCCTCGAGTCTGTCACCACAGAGGTCCCTCCTGTCGACCCTCCTGCTGCACCCCCACTACAAACATATCACCGTCGCTAGCGACCACTTGTGGTACACATCCCTGCCCCAGTGTCTACTTCAGAGGCTATACCAGACTCACCGCCAGCGCCATCTGTACCGGATCCAGTTCTGCCACCTGAGCCTGAACTTCCCATTGCTATTCGTAAAGGTATACGGTCCACTCGTAACCCATCCCCTCATTACATTGCTTTGAGTTATCATCGTCTTTCACCTTTGCATTACACTTGTCTTGCTTCTTTGTCTTCTGTTAGTATTCCGAAATCTGCAGATGAAGCTTTATCCCATCCCGAGTGGAGGCAAGCAATGATTGATGAGATGTGTGCTCTTCAAAGCAGTGGTACTTGGGAATTGGTACCTCTACCTTCTGGGAAGTCTTTAGTCGGTTGTCGTTGGTTGTATACTGTCAAGGTTGGGCCTGATGGCAAGATTGACCGTTTTAAGGCTCGGTTGGTGGCCAAAGGATACACTCAGATATTTGGGCTGGATTATAGCGACACGTTCTCCCCTATCACCAAGATGGCCTCAGTTAGACTCCTCTCTATTGCAGCTATCAGACACTGGTCTCTTTATCAACTTGACATAAAAAATGTCTTCTTGCATGGTGATCTTGAAGAGGAAGTTTATATGCAGCAACCTTCAGGGTTTGTTGCTCAGGGGGAGTCCTCGAGCACGATTCGTCGACTTCACGGGTCACTTTATGGTGTTAAACAATCTCCACGAGCCTGGTTTGGCAGATTTAGCACTGTGGTACAATAGTTTGGCATGACTCGTAGTGAAGTTGACCACTCTGTTTTCTACCAACATTCAGTCCAGGGATGCATCTATCTAATTGTGTATGTGGATGATATTGTTATACTGGTAGTGATAAGCAGGGCATACTCCAATTGACAACACTGATCCTAACCCATAAAGGTAACATCATAAACAATAAAAAAAATTAAACTAGGCTGGGCCGCATTTGTTGCTGCTCTCTTCTTGCTCTGGTATTGACGCCTTTCAAAGGCATCCACATCATAAATATTACATACTATTATCCTAGTAGTCCAGACTCCACAACCTTTATTCTTTTCTATCGTGGACTGCACATGTAACGAATGGTGAAAGACAATATGAAAACCAACTGACTATTTAGAATTAATAACTTCATCTATCAGCAGGTTTCTGATAGGCCTCTTAAATATGCGTGTCAAAGATGGGGTAGAGTTGGCAAAGGAATGGAGAAAGAGAGCGAGCAGGAAGGGAACTTGCCAGTAGAAAATAAGAGGAAAGATGAGCATGGTGTGAGCAAGGAGGTGGGAACCACCACTTTGGAAGGGTGGATATCTGCTAGACTGGACAGCCCACCACCGTCACCGCCACCGACATTGCCGCTGCTTTGGCGGTCGCCGCCGCCACCTCTGTCACCTCCACCGCCGCTGCCTGAGTCGCCACCAAACGTCATCGTAAGTGTAGCGGCTGAAGAGAAGGTTAAGTGGCCCCTATCAGTGAAGATTATACGTTACAGAAATGGGAGGTGGGGCACTATTGCGGTTGCAAAAAACGGGTCACCTACTTGACCTAATGGGACTAGCGCATTTCACGAAAGGCTAAGTGGATCTTAAAGCAAAGAAGTGTTACACTTAGGAAAAGGGCCATTGTATCTGCTCAAACTAGTAGTTCTGAATTTCTCAATCGGGGAAGTGTGAAAGAAAACAAGTGAGAGGAACCATTTCAAGTTGGAAGGGCTTAAATGTTCTTGAGTTTAATTATGTTCACCTGTTTCTGTAATGCAACAAACACCTGGCAAACTGAATTTTGTGGGAATAGATGTGGATGGAATTTCAGTTTCGGCCACTACCAAAAGAGCTTCATTGCTGGGATTTGGGTCGAGGGGAAGGTGACAACTTGAGGTTCATTATCTTTACCTATCTCTTATCTTATAGGAATTCAAGATAATAAGGAAGGAATAAGTGCACACAGAATGCATATTCTTGTCACACGGACCAAGATTTTAAAACCGAATAAGTTGGTAACAACACTTTTTATCCCTTGTTTGGGAACCAAAATCAGATGTTCTTGTCAACAAGGAAGGAGTGTTAAAGTCTGAATGCTTAGGAAAATCTCATATTGTGAAAAAGAGAAAGTGGGGTAAGAGGGAGCTGCAAAAGATTAAGAGCTTCAAACAGTGGGACCCAGGGGAAAGCAATCCACCATCAAACCAACCAGAATCTACTAGAAGGATGGGAGCTTACATGTTAGTCACTGTTGTAGTGGTGAGTTTCAAGCAATGGGGCCAGGAGTCTTATGGTTTTGAAGTTTAAAGAGAGCTTTTATTGAGCATTGGTTGGTATTAAAGTTGCAGGCATTCTCTGTTTTCTGATTAAAAATATCACTGAAAACAGAGCAGTTGACCCAGAAGGAAGGTCTTCAATTTCAGGCATAAATTGGCCATTGTACTTCAAGATATGGGACCCTGGTGGAGGTCACTTTCAGCTGCTTCAAGACCTTAATGCAATTCCTCACCTTGAGGACAGGGTGAGACAGTGAGCAGGAAGGGAACTTGGTAGTAGAAAATAAGAGGAATGATGTTTTAGAAGAGAGAGTAACTTGCACAGGAGGCAGCCTTGGATTGGAGAGGCAGATTCAGGGAATCGGGTGTGTGTGTGTGTGTGTGAGAGAGAAAGAGAAGAATATGCATTTAGGGATGCTCACGAAGGAAAGAGGCTAGGTTGTTTTTGGGAGTGGTTTTGAGGAATGAGGAATGAAATTATTCTCATCTCAGAAAGGGGTATTCCCACAGTGGGAGTATCATTTTGTCTTTTTCATTTCTTCAAGGAGGACTTTCCTCCATCCATAGACAAATTACTGTTTTATTGTAAATTCCCTGAGGGATTTTCCTCTGTGTGATCCGTGAATATTAAGTTCTTCAGTTTCTTATTCCATTTCTGAGTTGGTTCTATTAGTTTCACTAGCCAAGCTATTGAACTCGTTGATTTTAATAAGTGAAAACACTTACGAATTAAGAATGACAGTGAGAAAGAGATCATTAGGAAATCAGAAAGATGATACCTTAAACAAGAAATTATTGAAAGAAAACATATCTAACAATATAAATAGTGGAGAATAGATGTGTTGCGAGAATATCAGCAGGTAACCAATCATCTTCCATTGAAAATTAAGGCTGAGAAAGAACTTCTAGATACTTATAACCCTTAACTTTCGAAGTTTTATAGTTGTTATGTTACATTTCAAAGAAGTCCTTTTACAGGACTATATAACATGCTACCATGCCCTTCTTAACAGAAAATTTAGCTCTCAGTTAATATATGATACAAAAGTATTAAAAGTTTAGCAAGAACCTGTCAGGCCTGCATGTGTGCATCCCAGTGACCCATGTATAGGCTGCATGAAGGGAAACATCGGTCATCCAATGTAGGTATGCAATCACACAAGCAGGAGACCGATCAAATCCAGAAGTGCAAGTAACAAAAACACGAAGATTCTTCCTTAGCAACCGCAATAAAAGCCCCACACAAAAAGGGAGCTTTTTTCTCATGTCATAAGAATCCCCATCCCTGGAAACATAAGGAAAACTCAAATAAAAGAAGAAATCAAAAACGGAAAGGAAGCAAAATCAGGGTAGTCTGAAGTTATGATGCTGATTTCTTCAAGAAAACATTACTGATTCACTTGAATTAAGGATTGATGTTCTAAATGAGCAAAAAATGAGTTGAATTGAATCATGTTCAGCACTTAGAAATTCACATGATAAAGCGACACATGACACTTACTATTTCTTGTTCATCAGACTCCCATTAATATAAACAAGGTTGTAAATTGAAACACAAATATCAGATAAAGATATTGCAAGAGTAAAAAATTATCTTGTTACATGAGTTCTTTAAGAAAAAATTGATATGCTTTGTTCTTAAGATTACTTTATAGTTTTCTTTTATTTGATAAATATATTACCGTATAGGATAGTTGATCATGAGAATGTTATTCCTTTGACACGAGTCGTTGATTGATTTTACATTGATTCCCCAATTTTCAGCTTCAGTTCCACTTTGGAAATTCAGTACAGCAGTAACTCCCTGTAGCATAAATTTCTAACTATAATGACCAAAAGATGAGATTCTTTTTTTCAAAAAAAAAAAAAGTTGTGATTCTTAAAATGGCATTATATAGAATAAGAACTTCATAAAAAGTTACCCCAGTCAAGAAGGAAAGATTAATTTTACAAGGAATTTACGGACAAAAGAGAGATAATTTAAGCAATAGCGCTCTCTATTACCTTAAGAGTTATACAATGTCTGCAACTAACTTAGCACAAAGAACTCTCACATTTATCCAAAATTTCCATCCACCACATTATACCCTTGACTCAGTCACCTTTAAGTTATTCATTTGCAATATTGATTGTTAATACAAAAACACTGGGATTTGGCTTGCTTGGAATTAAGATAACATCCTTACCTCAACTTTTGATAAGGTTTCCACATCTTCTCCTGTTTGTATACAGGATCCCACATATATTTGCTCTGTAATCTAAAAATTTAGAAGATAGCGATGTTTTACTTAAGTTGCAGAAATATGATAATAAACAAAACAAATTGAATGGATCAAATTACAAAATAGATTAAACTCAATACCTTACTATAACGCATACCAAGAGAGTGATTATAGTACATCTCATCCTTGGAACGATCAAGAGCCTTAATATATTCCTCAAGAGGAAAACTACCGTGAGCCCAATCTCCATCACCACACGCTTCTTCCGTGAAAACACAAGCAAGTTGTGTTGTTTGGTCAGTAAAGAAATTTCTTTCACCATGGGTGATGGGATGCTGATGTTGGTTCCCCAATAACTTGCTTCCGTTTGATTTAAGAAACTTCGAGTTGAACATCAAAAATCCAGAATTCCCACAGCTCTCAATAGATGGTTGTAAATTTGATGCCAATAGCGTCTTGTTCCATGTGGCAATCGGAACTCGACCTCTATTAAACACTATTTCAACATCATTCGTTTTATGCAATAGCTGAATGGGAAAAGGAGGTGTGGGCCTTTCAAGAACAAAGCTAAAAGAACTTGTTTGCTCCTTTAGCACCTTCCTGAGGAAACCAAAAGACTGAAAAAATAAAAACAAAACACTGATGAACAGAATAGAATATGATAATGATGATGAAATAGTAACTTTCCATCGCCCTCAGGTATCTGATATAGGAAAACTAGTTAAAAAGGTGTATGTTAGGAAGAATAAAGCTGATTGTAAAAGTAGTTAGCAAAAGTCCAACTGTAACTGAATAACTGAATTAGTTTCATTCCGTTAGGGACTGAAGTTATTAAATAGGAAGGAAAAGAGTGGCGGAACTAAGGGAGAGATTTACTCTTAGAACTACCAACCTATTTCGAGTACAAATTAAAAAAGGGTACAGAAGCGATAATATCATGGTGAGGGATACAATTGACAATTTTTCTTTTTCTAACATCAAACCATCCATGACCTAATGCGAGTCTTGTATATTTTCCTAGCGCTACTAATCATCATTAATCAATTCTAGATGCCACGAAACAACTCTCCAACAAGCTCAGGTTATTGGGTGAAGACTCATGAATGGTTATCATGTAAAAAAAAAACTGGGAATCAGAACAAAATCAACAAAGCAGTTTCTTAATACCAATACTTCGATACATAAACACGGAGATAGGAAGAAATCAGAATTTTCCTTCATTTGGTGAATATCCCCAGCATTATGCTCTTTTTGAGCCAGTATAACATTTGTATCGAAACATGGGAAAACTAATAGTGGCACTGTCATATCCTGGACCAGATGAAATTGTCAAAACTCTGTGGGACAAGCCAACAGAAGCTCATCACCAAACACAACAAAATGCAATTAAACATGACAAATTTTTTGAAACAAATAGAATACAAACCCTACAAAAAAAATAAAACTAAAATAAAGTCTACACTAGTCAGCCCGTTATTTAAAATTTAATACTACATTTATTTATGCTTTGGGACCTGTATGGAAACAACTTATGACATATCCATAAGCTGCTTTCAGTTTAATTTCCATATTCCATAAACAAAAGTAGTTTAACTTTATTTTATCTACTTTCATAGAACTAGCTTTTACATATGATAAACATTTAAGTTATAAGTGTTTAATTAAGCTGTAGTAATAAAAAATGAACCATTCCCTGAGAACATCAAGATACCATCCAAAGTCCAAACATGTCCTAAAGTAAAATAAGAAGGCATATACATACTGTGTATCACCAACATCTCTAATCTCAACGAGACTGTTCTGAGAGGAATCACCAGCTTTCTTCAAAGTATCACCAACCATAATAATCCTAGACTTCTCCGCATTACCCTACAATAACAACAATTATAAATAAAAAAATTGAAACCCTAAGATTTGTGGTGATTAGATACATAGGTTAGGTTAGTTACCCCTTTGGTGAGAGAGTGGACGATGATTTTTCCGTCTGAAGTGAGAGCGAATCGAATACCAAGGGGCTTCTCAAGAGTGACGAGGTATTCATTGAGGTTCATCTTGAATACAGAGTTACCAGACATTGCAAAAACCCTAAAACTGAGGGTTTTGACATTGGAGCGAAGAAGACGGAGGTTGTTATTTTTGTTGTTGTTGTGGTGGTGGAAGAAGGAGCAAATGTTGGTGCTGCTGTTCAGGTTCAGGTTCAGGTTCAGCAAAGGAGGATGAGGGAGTGTGTTGAATTGTAGAGAAAGCATTGTTATGGATGTGGAAGAGGAGAGAAAAGAAGAGTGAATGAATAGAAGTTAGGCTTGTTTGTTTATGGTTATGGAAGGAAGGAAGCAAGCGAAACATGTGATGTGAGGTGGTGAAGTGAAAGGGGACACCGAAGAAATTATTAGATTATTATTATTATTTTATTAGAAAGCGTAAAAAACGATGAGGTGCACGTGGATATTGCGTAGGACACCTTTCTTGACTTTATATGCCACGTGGGAATGAAGTTAAGGAGGGGAGGGCCTCTTTTTTTGCTCAAAAGGTAGTTTCAGTCAAAAAAATCTCAAAGGGAGTTAATAGCAAAAAAAAACTATAAAATTTAGGAGATAAATCCAGATAAAAGGAAAAAACTTAGGTACAGTACCATAGGTGGTGCTGGTGGTGTTGTACTTTAAGAAAAAGTAGGGAAACTTTCTCCAACCACTTGGCAGTTGTTGGGTTTTAATAAAATTTTATATTTTTTCTTTTAAAATAAAGGATTTTGTATCTAAACCAGTACAACCAGTATCTATGGTACTGCATCTAAGTATTGCTCTTATTAAAATCTTATAATTCAATCCAAAATTACAAAGGTAAAAAAGTCTAAGCTGTTATGAAACTATAGCAAAAGAAGAACAAAAGAATGATAAGAGAATGAGAGAATATGGTAGTATTTGTATTTCTCTTTTCAAGTACATCTTTTCACTTAAGGGTGAAGCCTATTTATAGGGTGGGGGACTGGAAAGTGAGTGGTTTACATTAAAAGGGCACTACACTTGAGAGTAATGAGAAGGAGGGAGAAGGGTAGTGGACATCCACTAATATAAATATCTTCAAAGCATTTTCCTGGAATTGTTGGCATTTGGGCATGAAATGAAGAAGAAATGAATTTCCACCACATGTAGATAATAGCTGACTTGCATCTGACTTGATCTAGATCAGAAAAATACTTTGTGTCTGTATGGTTAATTTGTGTAACATACATAAAATGATTTGTTCATTACAATAGTCAAACATAAATATGCATCTTACCCTCTTTTTTCTAATAAAATTTTGTTTGTGATTACTACTAATTATCACATAATACTATCACATCAAGGGATGATAATATGAATGCATGCTTTCATAGTCTTTGGGACTCAGATGTTTCATCTATTCTTACCACACAACTCATCTACTCAATATAAATAATTTCTGCAGATCAATATGAGACTTTGTTTTTCAAAAGAATTTATTTGAAGATCTTTCTTTTTAATCTTGAATCCTTCTGGGATTTTCCATGTAGAGATCAAATACAGGTTCAACCTCAAAATCCATCAGATATAATTTTAGAAAACTCTCTTCAGGAGTTCCAATAATAGAAAACAATAGCAAATTCATTTCTTGATATTTTCATAAAACTATATGGACAGTGAAGTCATTTTTTATAAACCCTCCTTTAGAATGTGAATTGAGACGATTATACAACATGTGTTCAACTTATATTATCTCATGGAGGGATTTATTCAATATGAGTACTCATCTTGAGAGCCCGAAGAGCGTGTCTCAGAATATTAGATCCTCTAGGAATCTTCATATATTTATCACATCAAATGAGTCATACAAATGATTTGTAACAACATTCATCATGTGAAAATTGAGCTCTTCATGTGCTACAAGGCTAATTATGTACTGAAAAGTACTTGCATCCACCCTTGAGCAACATGTCGAGCTTTGTATCTCATAATTTCACCATTCTCATTCTGTTATTGTACAAAAACCCATTTGTATCCGACTGGTTTCACACCTTCATGGTGTTTGGACTACAGGTCCAAAAACTTTTGTAAAATGAGTTTAATTCTGCTTCAATTTCATCTTTCAATTTTGGCCAATTCCGACTTTGTCTACAATCTTTAATAGACTTTGGTTTATGATCCTCACTATCATCTATCACATTTAGCGCTATATTATATGTTAAAAGATCATCAACGTTGACTTTGTTTCGGTTCCATTGTATTTCATTCATGACATAATTCATTGAGATCTCTTTAATTTAAAAAAATTTCAAGTACCCGATTAGTTCTTCTGGAATTGACATGTTAATTATGTCTGAAGACTCTTTTTGAGTTTCTATATCCTCGCTTGGACCATCTTTCATTTTAGCTTCTTTTCTTGTTTGAGGATTGTTATCGTTGGAACCGATTGGTCTATCATGCTTCAGGCGCAGTTGAGACTCATTTGCAATATTCTATTGTCCAACAGGGACATCCATTTTATTTGAGCATTAGCAGCTGATATCTATGATTTGGTCACACCTTTGGATCAGTGAATGCATTTGTTAGATGATTTTCTAAGCTTTGCAAATGAATCATCTTTTGAACTTATAGTTCACACTATTTAGTTTGAGGATCAAATGAGACAATAGTAATTCATTCCAACTGATCTCTTTTTCCAGCTGCTTATTCTCTCCCCCTAATGTTGGGAAATTTAATTCATCAAATGATAATCATCAAACTGGACTATAAACAAGTCTCCAATTGTTACCTCAAGCTACTTTATAATACATTGATATTTATATGTAATATATTCCCAAATTTATTTGAGACTCATCATAGTACATTACGAGTGGATAAATTGAAACGTACACTACACATCGAAAAATTCTAAGATGAGAAATATTAGATTTGTGACCAAAAAATCAAATGTAAAGGGGAAGAGCTATGATAACTTATTGGCTTGACGCGAATCAATGTTCCAACATGCAAAAATGCATGTTCCTAAGTAAAAATCGGAAGTTCTTATCTCATAAGTATTGGTCATATAATTAACTTTAGACGTCTAAAGAATGGTTCTTCAAGACCTTTTTTATGAATGAACATATGCTATGTGATCTGATATATTATACAACACTTATGAGATGCTTTCAGGGTAATTCACATATTGACCTCTTACTCAAATTAGTTGAGCAAACAATATCACAAACTTCCGGTTGTAAGTTGACGATATATATGTGGCCATATAGTTAATGCATCAATTAAGATCACAAATATTTAAATGGTCCACGCGGTTAGTGTACTCGTTTACAAATATCACCTTATATAAGTTCTAGAATTATGAGAGACTTTTTCTCTCAAATTGCCAATTTCTTTTGGGAACTAGTGAACACAAAAATTAGTAGATTGAAGAAACTACTGGCGCTTCAATACAAGTTCACATTAAACATTTTAACTATTTTTCGGTTCATTATATACTCGGGATGGTCCAACCGATCTTGCCAACAACAAAATTATGACATGTAAACTTCTAATTTACAACATGTGTTTCAATTGCACATATATAAGTGTAGTACAAATCAGAGGAAAAAGCAGACAAATTTTTCACTATACTTCTGGAGCGATACACTACCTCTTCCGGAGCTTAAAGTTACATTTTGCAAACTTCTGGTTACAATTTGATAACAACTACACATGCTATCATATGCCTTCTGACCATAACTAGATAATGTACATAATTTAATATAAAATGCACTTATATAATCTTAGTTACACTCTAAAAACATAGAATGTATTATAATTAGCCTGCATTAAAAACAAATGACAAATAAAACTCGTTATATTGAAAAATATCTTAGTCCTTCAAAAATATCAACATAAGATGTCATTACTACTTTAGGACAGTCTTGCTAAACATATGCTAAATAATAAAACTATATCGACTACTAAACTTTAGGTTTGATTTACTTTAGCATAATATTTTTTTGTCGCGCTCATATTTTTTTAAACAAAAATAATGTACTAAACTTTGATCATTCAAATAACAAAATATAAAACTACTTTGTACGTAGTATCACAAAGATTACCATCTATATAGAAAAATTGGGGGCACCCAAATTTCTTCAATAAACAAAAATGTAAAAACCACTAGTGCTGAAAAGGGATTTAAAGTCGGGCAAATTGGACATTTAAAATCGGGCTCGCGCCCGACTTATATTCAAGGGACTTTGTATGTTAGACAATTTAAAGTCAGGCACCCGCCCGATTTCAAAAGTTGGTTTTTAAGGCAGGCTTTCAGCCGCTTGACTTCAATAACTAGTGTATGTTCCGGATCAACCTTAGTGAATAACTTTTAAAGTCGAGCGTTGGTCCGACTTTAATGGTATTTTTAAGTCGTACTTTTAGTCGCCTGACTTTGAAAATTTTAAATTTGAAAGTCAGGCTTGTAGCCGCCCGACTTTAAAAGTCTTTCTTTTTTTTTTTTTGGATTTTGGGTGATCCCCTGCATATACTAATTTGACTCCACTAGTGGCATCAAATTCATTAAACCTAACATTACACATTCTATATAAAAATTCAAAAATACTAAATTTTGCTCCAAAAGTATCATTAACAAAGTAAAAGTTACTTTAGCAATTCAACATTCATTTGCATATGATAGTTATCTCCAAGACAACATATCAAAGCAACAAAAAAAACAAACACAACTACGCTTCTATTAAGCTCCAGTATACACAAACATGTAACATTAAAGGCAGCTGAACACATAAATGAGATTTGATGCCACTGATTTTGACATTACTTAAGTTGTTTTCTTCGTTCTTCCTTTGAAGTTGGTTTACGCTCCGCATACAACTTCATTAAGAACTCGGCCCAAACTTGTCTAACATGCTTCAACTCTTCAAGTGTGAACGAACAACTCGAGTTAAACATCTACAAGAATAAAAGTTGGATAAGAATCACGTGGTTAACCTAATACATACATACAACATATCATCCTAAATGTTGAAAAATTCAATTACCTTCCTCCAATTATTAGTAATAGTTGCGGAGACAATGGTCATCATATTAATCATCACATAATGACCACAAGTTTAACCATCTTTTTGTTTCGCTCCCTATAAATGAATAACAAACATGTAAATTGAATATAATTTAAATAACAAGTATAAAATGGCTAAAATGTGATACTATTGCTATTATTCATTCTAAAGGGAAACAAATCTAGCACTCTTCTTCTCTATGTTGCTGATTCTTTTGGTTGGTTTTGCTAACTCAAATTTGAATCAAGAAAGAGCTGAATGCACCGATTGTCGGGATCAAAACAGGATATATATATATATATATATATATATATATATATATATATTGGTGTTTGTGTCTATTTATATCTATAGGATCCCAATGTAAAATGTAACCAACAAATAGTCAGGATCAAAATGACCTATAGATAAATATACACATACACAAGATTTTGAATCTGAACCTATAGATAAAGAGAGGATATACATATTAACCTCTCTTTCGGAAGTTTAAAAAAATAACAAGTATAAAATGCAAATAATATGAATGTATTTAGTACTTACTTTAAGTGTCACCCATTGAGGTTTTGGTTTTTTAATACCCTTCAACCTGTTATATCCATCCATGGCTCTATGTGACAACATCATAAGTATTAAGTTATAAGTCTAAAGGATATTAAATCACAAAATTGTGACAAAAAAAATTCATAAAAGAAAACCTACTTCTCAACTGTTTTAACCAGGCTCTCGTTTGGAGGGAGATGAAGCGAACACATCCAAATAACCATATTAACAGCAGGACAGACGACAAACAATTGCCAATGTTTGCTGCAGAAGTGGACAATAATAATTAAATTATAATCAGACAAAAAAATGAAACACTATACATTTAGATAGCTGATACTTTACTTGGACAAATATGGCGCAAGAAAACATGCTTTGTTCTGGTCATATAGCTTATTCTGGATATATGTTTGGATGGTCTCTTGTTTGCAGCTTCCACCTGAAATTTTGTATGGATCTAAGAATCCATACACATCACTAATTTCCCTTGCTATACATTCACGATGCAAGTACCTAAAATATTGAAAACAATTTATCCAATATTTATAACTGAAATATTTAGGAATAAGTTTTACAAATAACTAATATATACTTACGTGCACCATATTGCCAAATGGTTCATACCAAGTTCCGGATCACCTTTAGCCATTTCTACAATATCCTTGTATCCAATGTGGAAATGTTCGTGGTGCTCATGGTCCAAGTCCAACTTGACATCTTCTGTAATCTCATAAGCTAAAATATGCAATTCTCTTAACCAATCATTCTTGGGAGGCTCCTCCACATGGGATGGTGCACAACTACCTTTAGATCCAATTGTATTGTTTGGAGAAATGTATTCATTGGCGGGGCTACCAAACAATCCCAACTTCTGCAAATCAAATGTATTGAATAAATGTTATTCACAAAGTTATTAAAATGAATTTATAAATTATGGTAATGTTCATATATATACCTCTGTCAATACTTCTTCTATCATAGCTTTGTTTTTCTTTTCAAACTCCTGAGTTAACTTCTCTGTCAACTCTTCAGTTAACTTTTGCTTCATGGCAGCTAGTTTCCCTTCTGAAGTGAAGTTAGTACATGAAGTACGCCCAAAGTATTCTGATAGACCCACCCCATTACCAACGGCTCGTACACGACCACGATGATCAGGTTTTCCAATGGCTACTGCCAAGATATCTTGATGTCCATGTGGAACAAAAGTTCCCTGTGTGGTCTGATCAACTAACTCATCCTATAACAAAAACCATGTGCACTTTAGGCAATATTGTAGAATGTTTTTTCTAAGGCATCCGTGTTTGAATAAAAAAAATTAACTTACAATTTTCAAAGCATCTGAAGCAGACTTATCTGTTGTAAAATATCTTGTTTTCCTCTGATGGGCCAACTTAAATAAGTCATGACGTGGAGGAGATGGAGGATCTATTACTAAGTCTGGATCACCAGACTCCTCACGCCTTGCTTCCACGTAGCTCTTTTTCCACTTGCCCTTAAGCATCTTATAGCCACCACGAGAGGATGTGTGGTAGAAGTTATTTTGGGATTGAATTTCTTTAGCTTTTGCTCTTTTAGTCTGTCACAAATTAATAACAAACCAAATGTTACTAGTATTGACATATTAAATTAACACAAAAAATAAAAACTATAAAAGATCAACTAATTACCTGAAACTTTTCTTCCATACGACTCTTTACAAACAACTCCCATGTCTCAGTCGTTATGAAACTGTATATCTCGCATGGAGTTTTGTTACCCTGATCGTCTCGAGGGCTAAAGATGTAATCCCTAGTGAGTGTTGCCTTAAATTGTGTCCAACGCTCACCAGCATAACCAATCCATTTTTTCTTTAATCTCTCATCATTAGGAATGTCAAATGTTTCCTAAAGTATACAAAAAAGGCAAGAAATTAACATCAATGCTCAGAATTATCTAAACCAGATTTATAAAAACATAAAAAAACATCATATCAAATAGTGCTCAGAGTTATATGATATTGTTATCTAAGAACTCAAAATCCTCTTTACCTTCTGTACAATGAGTCTCTAGTCTCTACAAATCAATTGCAAACAAACATTGGACTTTAAGTAGTACAATAAACAATAAACAGTTTTAGTAGTTACAAAGATACACAGAATTATGATCCACAAATGCTGCCAGCAACATAATGTATGGATTTTTAATAAAATAAAATAAAATTCTCAATATGCATTGAAAAGTAAATACCAAGATATCGTTTCAGATCCTTCCCTTGACCTCGCCATCCACTTTGTCCCAAGATTCTGATAATATGCTTGCCTTGTGCCTTGCTAGCATAGCCACATAACGCTTAAATTTGGTAGCGAAATTACCTAGAGGATCTAGGCGTCGATCAAATTCAATTGGGTACCTACAACCCGGCGGTCGTCTACTCGTCAGCTCCGGTAACATCGTGGCACGCCTAGTCTTCTTTTTTGGGGGGTTGATGGATGAATCAGCCATATACCTATTTAAACAAAACAAAACAAAAATGTCAATTGATAAAAAAACACTTTTTAAAAAATGTCAATAGATAAAAACAACAATTATTAAGAATGGACAAACAACACATGCTTATTAAAATAAATAAATAACTTATATGTACCTATAAATTCTTTTTAGGGGTCAAATTAAAATATCTTCCCATATCCCTTCATTATGATCATCACGAGTCACATGTACACCGTCCATGTTAGAATCTAAGCATTTCTTGTAAACTGATTTCTGTTAGAATCTAACAGAATGATTTAATTGATTTATCTGAAGAGTTACATTTTGCTTTATAGAGTGAGTGTTTACAATCCTATACACTGCACTCATAGATACAGTCACTACAGTTACACTACAGTGACACTATCAACTAATACACTACTTTTCAATACTTTACAAAGATTATTACAAAGCCTAATTTACATACTATTTCACATACTATTTGGTTGAGTAGGGGATGGAAAAGAGTAAGAGCTAATAGAGTGAACTGGCAAACCTTGGCCGTTTCCTAAGAAAATGTTTTCCAAGTGTGATGGAGGTGCAGAAGCCCCTGGTGGAGGTGGCAGATTAGAGACATGATGAGAAGCAGCTGTGTCTATAGGTGCTACAAATTGAGCTGATGCAGATGTTCCTAGAGCATAGACAGAGGGAGCTTGAGGCCACGCAGAAGTGTTGGCAATAGATGGACGCACATACTGGTATGGATTGCCTGTTTGAGCATTAGTTGCACCATATGGAGAGGCACCGTAGGCAGCATTGAACCTGTGAAAGCAATAGGACGCATCGTGACCCATACGGTGGCAGACTTGACACTGAACATCTTGACGACCATCACCACGTCCACCGCCACGGCCAAAACGGCCGCCACGGCCACGATTGTTGAAATTTCCACGAAATTGTTGACCGTTGTTGTTCGCAGAGTCTTGACTAGGGTTACCATGAGTGTAGTGGACTTGAGCACCAGGAACGTTGGTTCCTTGATCATCAGAGGCTTTATTGGCTTGCGTAATGTTGAGAGTTGCAACTTCTTCGTTAACCTTTTGTTTTTCAATACGCTGTTCATGAGCAAGAAGAAGTGCTTTGACTTCGTCGATTTCGAACCAGTCCATTTTACTGTTGATGAGCGTAACCGTAGATTCAAATTCTGGTGGTAGACCATCAAGAATTACATCCAATTGATCTTGAGTTGTAACGGATTCGCCGATTGAGGTTAAAGAATCAGAAATCAACTGGATCTTGGAAAGAAATTCCGCCACCGTGGAGTTTCCTTTCTTCATCGTGCACAGCTCCGTGCGCAGTTGGCAAGCTTTTGCTTTTGTTTTTGATTGAAAATTGGTGTGAATTCGTTCCCAACGTTGAAACGCGTGACGACATCCAATCACGTACGGGAGAAACGATTCAGAGAGAGAGAGGATTGTAGCCACGCGAGGAGGAGCTGATCCTGAAGCTCCCAAGCAAAATACACAGGATTTTCGTTGTTGTTTAAACGATCTTCATCAGACAAATATTGAGGAGGAATTACCGGCGCGACGCAATAGCGATGGAGACGATGGGCGCGCAAGACTGGTTCCACTTGTTGAAGCCAGATCAAGTAGTTTTTGTCATCAAGCTTTGCTGTAATTTTGTAGTGAAAGGTTGATAATGGTGGATTTGCGGTGGTAGCGAGCACCGGTGGCGGTGGAGTAACAGCCATCGGTGAGAGGAGAAGAGATTTGCGGAAGCGTTTGAGGATCGCGTCACGGTGGTGACGGTGAGGATCGTGATACCATGTTAGAATCTAAGCATTTCTTGTAAACTGATTTCTGTTAGAATCTAACAGAATGATTTCATTGCTTTATCTGAAGAGTTACATTTTGCTTTATAGAGTGAGTGTTTACAATCCTATACACTGCACTCACAGATACAGTCACTGCAGTTACACTACAGTGACACTATCAACTAATACACTACTTTTCAATACTTTACAAAGATTATTACAAAGCCTAATTTACATACTATTTCACATACTCTAACAGTCCACATCAATGTCCTCATTAAATATAGGCATTTGTGTAGTAAAAGAAGGAGTCTCGGAAATTTCTAGGGATGAATCTCCATCTTCATCATTACCAATCATGATTCTTCCTTGTAGGACTACTGACCATTTCTTGTTAGAAGGATCATTGACAAAAAAAAAAACTTGTTTTGCTTGGTCAGCCATGATGAAAGGCTCATCCCCATAACTTACCTTGTCTAGGTCCACCAATGTGAATCCTAACTCATCGGTTTGTACACCATTGTTACTACTGTTAACCCACTTACATTTGAAAATAGGCACTTTAAATTTACAGTAATCGAGCTCCCAAATCTCTTCAATGACCCCAAAGTAAGCAATTGACGCCAAAATCGGGTTTTTATCCTTTGAACTAGAGAAGTGCATTGAAGAAGCCATGACCATAACCCCACTATTTTGCATAGTACTCTTATCATCTTTTGACTTTGTACAGAATGAGAAATTATTAATATCATACCCAGACCAACACAAGACACTTAACTTAGGTTCATCTGCTAGCCACTTTAATGTATCAGAAGCACTATTATCCTTCATAATATTGTCTTTAAACCAAGTTAGGAATGTCTTGTTGTGCTCTTTCAATAGCGCCTTCTCTTTCCTTTGAGGATTTTTAGCCTTGACAATATCTTTATGAGTAGATAAATAAGGTGATACCTCATCGGTGTTATTCAATATCTAAAAGTGTGCTTGCAACACTTCTGGTCGACCCATATTCATAACCCTTGGAAATCGTATACCCTTACCTTGACACCTCCCTATATGACGAGACTTGGGAAGCCCTACAGGTTTTGCTGCTGCCAAATAGTCTGAACAAAACTCAATAGCTTCTTCTGTGACATATCTTTCAACAATAGATGCTTCAGGACGATATTGATTCTTCACATAACCTTTCAAAATCTTCATGTATCGTTCAACTGGATACATCCACCTTAAATAAATAGGGCCACATAGTCTAATCTCCCTCACTAGATGAACAATCAAATGAACCATGATGTCAAAAAATGAGGGAGGAAAATACATCTCCAATTGACCAAGATAATAGCCTCGTTTTCCAACTCATCCAATTTCTGAGGGTCAATGACTTTGACGCATATAGCATTAAAGAATAAGCACAACCTAGTTATGGCATGTCGAACACATTTTGGCAAAATGCCACGAATAGCCGCTGGTAGTAGTTGTTGCATCAACACATGACAGTCATGAGACTTTAAGCCAACTAATTTGAGATCTTTCATTGAAACAAGCCTCTTAAAATTTGAAGAGTAACCTTGTGGAACTTTAATTCCATGTAGACACTCCCAAAAACTTACTTTCTCTTTTTTTGACAATGTATAACATGCTGGGGGCAAATATGTACGTTTACCTTTTGTCTTTGGATGCAATTGTTCTCTTATGCCCATTTCACACAAATCTAAACAAGAATTTATACCATCCTTTGTTTGGCCTTTAATGTTGAGAAGTGTCCTGATAACACTATCACAAACGTTTTTCTCGACATGCATGACATCAAGACAGTGCCTTACATAAAGACTAGACCAATACGGAAGATCAAAGAACACTGACCTCTTCTTCCACTTGCTTTTGTCATTGGGATGCTTCTGCTTTTTGCCAAATACAACTTTGATGTCCTTAACCACTTCGTAGAATTCTTCTCCGGTTAAGACATCCGGAGCAATTTCACACAAATCTACGATACGGGTGATTACGTCTAAGAAATCTCCGATGCCCAAGGTATACAATCTTCTTACCATGTTTCAGTTGATGGTAGCACATTTTTTTCTCCACAAATAGGACAACCTCTATGTCCCTTAACACTATACCCTGACAAGTTCTCGTATGCTGGGAAGTCATTGATCGTGCAAAATAACATTGCACGCAGCTTGAAAGTCTCACTCGAATACCCGTCAAACACATCCACGCCTTCATCCCACATTTTTCTCAAGTCTTCAATCAACGGACTAAGGTAAACATCTATGTCATTTCCTGGCTGTCTTGGGCCAGAAATCATCATGGATAACATAACATACTTACGCTTCATGGATAACCATGGAGATAGGTTGTAAATTATAAGGAGAACAGGCCAAGAGCTATGATTCGTACTTAAGTTACCATATGGGTTCATCCCATCCGAAGCAAGCACAAGCCTAAGATTACTTGACTCGGTGCCAAAATCCGGAAACAAACTATCAATCTTCTTCCATTGTAGAGAATCTGCCGGATGGCGAAGCTATCCGTCACATTTCCTCTCATCTGCATGCCATCTAATGTTCTTTGCGTCATCTGCATTAGCAAACAAGCGTGTGAACCTGAGAATTATTGGAAGATACCATAACACCTTTGCTGGAGAACCATTTGTGTTGTCATCATCGCAAGTAGATTCACCGGTCTTTACTTTGTAGCGTGACCTATTACACGTAGGGCACTTACGCATCTTCTCAAACTCATTCCGATACAATATGCAATCATTGGGGCATGCATGTATTTTTTATACTCCACACCCATTGGACACAAAATCTTCGTCGCTTCATATGTACGACACGACAATGTGTTACCTTCTGGAAGGATGTCTTTCAATAACTCAAGCAACTCGGTGAAACTCTTATCAGTCCATTCATGTATCGCCTTCAGATTGAACAATTTTATCGTCACAGACAACCTTGTGTGTTTTGTACATCCCAAATACAAAGGCTCTTCTTTATCTTTGCATAAAGTATCAAAGGCATGTGTTCGCTTAAAAGACTCCGGCCCAATATCACGTATCATGTCCTCCATTCGGTCATCCATATTTGCATCTACGAAATTAGCTCTTTCGGACACACTTGGGATATTTAACTTCTCACCATGCCATATCCAAGTTGTATAACTACGACAAATCCCATAAACTAGAAGATGATCTTTTATTGTTGGCAAAATTACACCAGGGGACCTTTAACTTATTTATTTGTAACAAGTTGGCCCTTTAAGTTTCATTTGTAACAAATAGGCCCTTTAAGTTACCCGACGTTGACACCGTTGGCCCTTTTAGTAAAATGTAATATCGTTCATTACATCAAAATACACCAAAATATGTTTGTTTGCATCAAAATACATAAGCTAGAGTAGTCACAATATATAAAGTAGCATTACATCAAAATATATAAGCTAGAGAAATCATTAAAAGGGCCTATTTGTTACAAAAAAAACTTAAAGGTCCAACTTGTTACAAATAAATAACTTAAAGGTCCTCTAGTGTAATTTTGCCTTTATTGTTTCAACTGGTTGTGGTGTCCGGTTCACACACTTAACACAAGGACTGTCAAAAATTCCACCACTATCTTTGAGTTTTGTTTGAGCAAACTCTAGAAACTCCTCCACCCCGTTCGCATACTCATCACTCAACTTATTAGTTTGCATCCAACTACGTTCCATGACTACACTAAAAAAATAGTAAAAAAGTTGTATTTATATACAACTTATAACAGGCAAAGAAATTAAAGTATAGAATCATGATAGCTAGCTAGATACCTGAAAGAGGGTGAGGGCGGAGACCACAACAAGATATGAAGTCAAATTTGATTAGGAGCGTGTATTACCTAACCGTAAAAAAAGAAAAAGAAATTGTTAAATTTCCACAAATTGCCTTAATTGTCAAAACCTGTCACAAAATTCCCTAAGAATAAACCAATTAAGAACAAGGATACATGGCAAGTCAAAGAGGAAAAAAGAAAGAAAAAAATTGAAGAGGACACACACCACAAAATAAAATCCATCATATAAAGATGTACATCCAATATAATGTCTGAAGAATTAGCAGCAAAACACAGATCCATGTCAGAAACACAAAACAAGCAATACTTTTAGACAGTGCTTGAATGCTATCATAGCTATGAATAAGTGGCAAATTCTTGAGACCTGTATAATCAAAAGCAGCACAATAGGATGTGACAGTCAGCTTGTCTCAGGAATTTCAGAAGGGAAAGGATTCAGTTAATTAAATCCCAAAAAGGGGACTTCATTGTATTAATTAATTAATTAATTAATCAATAAAACATGAATAGCATTTGAAACAATGGATATAACCTCCGTCACTAGATGAAGTATTTCAATTTTCAGATGAAGAACCAAAAATAGTGAGACCTGTCACTGTAACTTGTAAGAGAGTATCTCTTCGTTAAACTTTAAAATCATGTAGTTTTTCTGACAGTTTTTTCTATAATTGATAAAATGAATCCTTGTTGTCTGTCTTCTTCTAAATTTCCCTTTACAAGTATACTGTTAGTCTTAAAGGAGAAAATTCTGCTTGTACTCAGCAAGGTTAGCATTACTGCGTATACCCTGTGAAGGTTCTTTCAGTCATTAACAGCAACTGAACAAATAATGAGAGTAAAATTTTGCTGTAGCCAATTAGCAGTCGAACTGGTAGCATAATCAGGGAAAGATTAAACCAAAATTTGCAACAAGCTTTAAATAAAATCTTTAAAGATAAAAATTTGATTTCCCCTTTCAGGGAAAGATTGAAAAATAAAATCAAAGCAGCATTTCAACTAACCCTAGCAGTTTCCAAGATTAAACCAAAATTATACTTTTAACATTAACAATTTCAATATCAATATCACTTGATGTATAAAATCAAAACTACAAAACCATAAGAATCACAAACATGAAGAATCTTACCTCAAAATCTCAAAATAGAAAAAGAAGTAGAGCGAGAGATGCTGGGAGAGAGAGACACACACAGAGAGAGAGGCTACAATCCCTTTGCTTTCTCCATTAGAAACAAAGAGTCTTAATTAGTTCATTGAGAAAAAGAAATTTATGGTTTTGTTGAGAGTGAGATGAGATTGGGTTTCCCAAGAGTGAAATGTGATTGACTTTTGTGGTTGAGAGTGAGATGAAATCGAGATTGGTGGTGAGAACGATGGTGAGCACGATGGAATGTGGAGAGAACGATGGAAGCAGGTGGAGAGAACGATGAGAACGAATGTAAAACGAAGCTGTCTAACTTTGCGTATGAATAGTAGGGTTTAGAAAATTAAACATTTAAAGGCAGGCGTACAGTATGCACGCCTTTATTTCTTAAAAGCTTTTAAAAAAATTAACTTTTAAGTCGCGCAAATGTCGCCTGACTTGTGAATATTTTTAATCTTAACATTTTAGGTCGGTTATCACTTTGCCCGACTTAAAAGGATTCGCGCCAGAAAATCTTTCCCATCTTAATTACAAGTTTGTCACCGCGTCTACCTTTTAAGTCAAGTACTTACGCGCCTGCCTTTAAAAGTCTAATTCTTATCCTGATTTTGCACTAGTGAACCACACATACCACATACTAGTTTAACATAATTTTTTTTTCATTTATACATAAAGAATTCGAGACACAACTTTCTTCAATAAACAAAACTATAGAAACTATATATACTATTTTAACCTCGATTCAAATACCCTATTTGCAAATCGTAGGAAAACCATTTTTAATAGGTATGATCCATATCATTTCATATGTGCTATAACATTATGGTATCATGAAATTACAAAAAGATAATCAAAAGGGTAGAATGGAAAATAAGAACATAAAATATCAAGTTTGTAGGATCTAGTCATACAATCAATTCTTCTTATTCCCTTTTTTCCATGCAACATTTTTGTTTGGAAATTCTAAGCATAAGAAAGAAGAAAAGTTACATTTTTCATAAGATATTACACCATTATTGGGAATAACAAAGGTCACAATCACAAATGATACAAATGATATTTAAATAAGATAATGATAACATTTACCACATCAATGGTCATCACAACAATTTTTCTTGTACCAAAATTTTAATGTGAATCATTCACTTCTGGGAATGAACTTCAACTCATTGAGTGATTTGTGAGTATTCTTTTCAATCACCATATCACATAATCTTGATTCATAATATTTGTGGAAATATTTTATCATTTTGCTAATTCATGAGAATATTTGAGACATAAATTATATGTCCTTTCTCTTGATTTCCATTGCTTCAGAACATACTAAGATCAAATAGACCTTATAGATTGCAAACATTGTGTAAAAGTCAAGTTCTTCAGGAATTCGATCACAAAATCTTTCATATACGATGATCAGAGAAAAACATATTTTCTAATAAATTATTTTCAAGAAATATACCACAAAATCTAGACAGTGACGGAAAAATCATGCATTGAGCAATCCTACAAGGATGCTTGAATATTTTCTTAATTTCTTTGAGTTCTTAAAGTATTATCACAAATTTTCACAGACAATGATAAAAAAAACTATTCTTTGAGCAATCCTACAAAGATACTGAATTACCACGCCATTAGTTCTTCAGAAACTATACCACAATCCTTCAGGGATGTTTGGATATTAATTTGTTTTTTTTTCTAAGTTCATCAGGAACTATTTCATAAATAATGATACATAGAAACAATTATTTGTGCAATCCTTCAGGGATGTTTGGTTAATGGATTTATCGTTCTTCAGAAACTATATAACAATTTTTCATCAACAATGATAAATAAATAGAAAATGAGATAAAACGTAAAATGAGATAAAACATAAAGAAGATCACAAATAAATGATAGTAAGAAGAAGATGATGAAGAGGAAGAAGAAAAATTATTCTTGCAATAGAACCTAGAGATGATTATGTCATCAATCATACGGTAGAGCTTGGTGCTGATAACGTGTTATGAAACTATAGCAAAAGAAGAACAAAAGAATGATAAGAGAAGGAGAGAATATGGTAGTCTTTGTATTTCTCTTTTCAAGTACATCTTTTCACTTAAGGGTGAAGCCTATTTATAGGGTGGGGGACTGGAAAGTGTGTGGTTTACATTAAAAGGGCACTACACTTGAGAGTAATGAGAAGGAGGGAGCTAGAAGGGTAGTGGACATCCACTAATATAAATATTCATAACATAAGCAAATTAATATTATTTCGTCCTTTAAAAATAGTCATCTAATATACTACTTAGTTACTTGGTGCTTTGATTTAGGTGATCAGATCTGCAGGTATGTTTTCTAAAATTTGTTGTCCTAACCAAACTACTACCTTAGTATCACAACAAGAAAAACGTGTATTTTCGGCGGACTTTTTTCCCGTCCGTACATTTCCGATGGATTTTTCAAATTACAGGCAGATTCTAAAAAAAAAATCCGCCGAAAAAATTCGGAGGGAAAATAATCTGCCGGTAAATCCGTCGGAACCGTCCAAAAATGCCTATAAATAAAACTTTCTCGTACACTCCTCTCATTCTCTCATTTCACTCTTTATTTCCTTCTCATTCTCTTCTACATTTTCTCTATCTTCTTCTTTCTCATACTCTTCAATCTCCATAAATTTCTCTACATATCTCTTTTCTATATTTCTCCTTTCTTCTTCATTCATTCTCACTCTGTCATTCTTATTTCTTCTTACTTCTTTATTCTCATTCTCTCCTATGTTATTACTTCTCATACTCTCCTTCATTCTTATTCCTTCTTAATTCATCATTCTTATTCTCCTCTATATTATTTGTTCTCATATTCTCTTTCATTCTCATTCATTCCTACTTCTACATTCTCATTCATTTATTTCTTTTCATTCTATTCTATATCATTTTTTTCTCATATTCTACTTCATTTTCATTTTTCTTGCTTTTTATTAAAATACATGTTAAATTTTAAAATTCAGAAAAATTGAAAAAAAATAATTTAATTTTTTTAAAAAAATCTGCTGGTAATGTCCATTTGAAGCGGATTTTTCAAAAAAAATTAAAAATCTGCCGGAAACGCCCATTACTGACGGAAAAAATCCGTCGGAAATTACTGGCAGGAAAGTCTGCCGGTAATGTGCGTTTCTGGCGGATTTTAATTTTTTTTTTGAAAAAAAATTCGTCGGTAATGTGCATTACCGGCGGAAAAAATTAGCTGGAAATCTGAAAAATCTGCCAGAAATTACCGGCGGAAAACCCACCGGTAAGCGTTACCTGCGAGCGATTTTCTAGCGGAAAAAATCTGTCGGTAAAGCCGCATTTCTGACGGATTTTTTCCGCCGGAAATCCGCGAATTTCTTGTAGTGTATGAGTTAGTTCGTATTTAGCCCAAACACAAAAGATGTCCATACCAAATAGGTCAATTTCACTATACTCTAATATTGATCATGGTTATTGAAACTGAACAAAACATTGAATCCCAAGAAATACTGAAGTTGCACATAGTTGATCTAGAAATAATGAAATAATAGTATATAAAAAATTTATAAAAACAAAGGGGGAATGATGTTGGGTCTCAACTTATCTTGATTCGTAGAACCTTGCTTTGAAGGGGTGAGTTGTTGGGACCAACTTCGAAAGACCTCTTAGTGGGACCCATCTATGAGGAGCCTCTTGGTTGGGACAACTCTGACGAGCCTAATGGTGGACTTAGCTACTAGGAAGTCTGTTGGTGGATCTCCACTGCAACCAAATATCTTATTTGGTCCCCAAAATTTTCTCAACACTGTGTTCGGACCCGTGCAGTAAAGGCAAACACATTGGAGTTTCACAAACGATGCTTAGATCAATATAGAGTAGAAGAAAGGAGAAAATGAAGAGAATAATATTGGAAGAAAAGGAGAAGCTTATGAAGTCAATAAGTGTCACAAGGAAGGGGGTTGAAATTGTGACCCTTTTAAAATTCACCTGAAATAATGCAACTATCTTCACAAGTATGATTAGATATTAAGATAGTGAGTGCTTTAAGTTAAGAAGGGTGAGCGAAAACTATTTTCTTAACTTTGATAGTGAGTGGAGAAGGTTTAGAATAAACTATCTTCTCAACTATGTAACAGAGTTGAGAAGGGTCAATAAATTTTGTCTTCACCCGTTACTGTCAAGTACTTGGCTTCTTAATTATTCAAGTAGTGTAAGCATGTGTGATCATCAGTAATTCAGTTATATTCAAAACATCAAGAGACTTCCTAAGTTACTATTAATTAGGAAGAGATGTGAGAATGGTTGAAAACTGTGTTTTAGTTTAAAACATTTCTTAGCAGAGAAGGGTCAGCATGCTGTCTCCTCAGTTTTCATAAAGCTACCCCTGAAGGAGAGTTTTGTCTCATAGAGTAAAACAACTTAGAGAAAGTGTGACACCCTCTACTCCATCATGGCATTTTAATGGCATAAAAAAATAGAAGAACCAAAACAAATTTCTGGCCGAAATAAAACTTTAATTCTATGAGGTAAAGTGTCATATTCACAAACTTGCGGAAATAGAAGAAATACAAATGCACCAACATCTAATTAAAACAAATAGTCCAAACCCCCGATGTCACAATGGTTCAGAGCTAACCCTTACAAAAGCACATCGAAAAATAAACTTTCATAACATAAACTAGCTAATCCTAACTGCGGATAACTCCGAGAGAAAAATCACTCCTCGGCTCCATCAACGTCAACATCTGCAAGCACATCCTCTATACATACACAATGGTGTATGCATGGCCACAACAAAGGGGTTAGTCATCATACACTCAAGTAGCATTTATGTAAGAGAGATAGACAAGCAATGCTCTTTAAAACAACAACTTGACAGAATAACAAAGCGTCACATACAGCGTTTATGAGAATACCTAATACTAACAAAAACAAAATGCACTACCATGTAAAGATGTATTTACTAAGACCATAACTACATGCAAGTAGACCAAACTACAACGACAATAGGAAGATGTATTCGGAATACCTTGTCTGTAATACCTCAATAACAACAGGACCGGGATACAATGCCCGAATGAGATAGCTTGCCTGATAACACCCTACCAACAACAACAATAACGACACAAATAGGACCGAGATACCATACTCGAATGGGATACCTTGCCCGATAACGCCCCGCTAACAACGACAACAACGACATCAACAACAACCGGAACAACAATAACAACGACAATGTGGACACCATGATGCATGAACCTATTCAAATATGGTGTCTAACAACAACTTAAGCACTTTAGTAAAAGTACTATTTAACAACAACAACGACTGTTTGACAACTTTGGTATAAGGTGTAATACTATTTAGCAACAACTTAGCAATTTTATCATTTAGTGGAACAATAGCTCAATAACAACAACAACTATAACAATCACAACAACAACTTTAATACAATAGGTAACACTAATTAGCAACAACAACCATATCAACCTAGCCACTAAAATATATAATAGAACATTACTTAACAACAACCACAATAACATTCATAGCATATGTACCGTTTTAAAAACAACAGTCTTAGCGTATGAACCATTTTACAAACAACGACAACAACAATATCAGGAGTTTTAAATTGCAATGCAACAACTATCTCATTTAAACAACTATAAAGTCACACACTAGAATTAATGGAGATCAATTATTAATTTAGTCAAGCCTAACCAAACTTCATTTGACACAAGAACTCAGGACACCGAGTTTGACTATTACAAACTACCCCCTTACCTCGATAAAAATAGTCTGCGGTATCAACAAGAGCAAGAAAATATGCCGGTAGCAACAGTTCAACACTCAACGGGCACGAAGAAAATTCCACAGGTTGTATAGAGAGCGAACTACTGCTGGACAAAAACAATAGTAATTATAAACTGATTATTTTGGAATTTCTAAAGCTGAAATGAAACCTAAAGGAACAAAAAACTAAATTACGGTAACTGTCTGACCGAAAAAGGGGTCCGACGTCAACTTCACCGAAACGAGAAAAAGACTAGTCGTTCCCGAAGGTTTTTCCGCGTAGAATCCAAAACAGCGCCCGTTTTCCCAACCGGAAATTGTGGTGGACGTCGGAAAGTGTGAAAAACAGTCCGCCCAGAGTTAAAATACGTGACAAACGGTGATTCTTTTGATGAAACAGAAGTTGGAAACAGATTCAAAGGGCAATTTCGAGTTGGGTAGTGAAATTTGGGACCAAATGGTTGCTTAGGAAGAGAGAATGAAAGCAAGGAAGTGGGAGGTTGCGGTTTTGGGGGTTCTGTGTGTTGGCTACGTGTTGTTGATGATGATCAATAGTTAAAAGGTTTTAAAAAAAATTAAGAAAGACAGGGGTTGTGCAGAGAGGAAACTAGGGGGTGTGGGTAGTAGATTCTCTTTTTTTTCCTCTTTATAAACTCACTACTGTGAGTCTCACCCCCCATCCTTTTACTTCTATATTTTTTTTTACATATATATAAATACTAACTATATAAACAATCATTAAATGATTATCATACAATAATAATCTAATAATTTAAAACTACTATTTGATACAAATAAAATACTTATATATCAATAAAATATATACTAATAGCAAAATAAGCACACACAAAATTATCACACAATTACTAATATATGCACATACATTAAATGATAAAACAGGGTGTTACAATCCCACCCCTTATAAAAATTCCGTCCTCGGAATTCTACTGACCTGTAGCGAAGAGCTGCGAGTATAATTCTTTCATCTTGTACTCCAACCCCTAAGTCGCATTTTCCTCAGTTGCTCCGCTCCAAATCACTTTCACTAGCGGAATATCCCTTCCTCGCAGTTGCTTCATCTTTCGGTCTTCAATTCTCACCGGCGACGTTTTAAAAGTCATGTTGTCCTTAAGTTGGATTGCATCCGGCTCAATCACATGGCTAGGATCATGAATGTATCTACGGAGTTGCGACACATGAAATACATTATGGAGATTTTCCAACAACGGCGGCAATGCCACTTGATAGGCCATTTCACCAACAAGCCTCAAAATCTGATAAGGCCCTATGAACCTCGGAGTAAGCTTTTTAGCCTTCAAAACTCTCCCGACTCCCTTGGTCGGTGTAACACGTAGGAAAACGTGTTCTCCTTCCTTAAAAGTCAGGTCCTTGGTTCTATTATCATGGTAACTCTTTTGTCTACTTTGAGCAGTCTTGATCTTCTCTTGTATCAACTTCACCTTTTCAGCAGTCTCCCTCAACATCTGGTCCGAACACTAAACTCTCACCAGACTCGTGCCAACAAAGGGGAGTGCGACATCTCCTTCCATATAGTGCCTCATAAGGTGCCATGTCAATACTGGAATGATAACTATTGTTATAAGTGAACTCCACCAATGGTAAGAACTTATCCCAACTTCGTGATTCTTCCAAAACACATGCATGTAACAAATCCTCTAAAGATTGAATGGTTCGCTCCGCTGACCATCTGTCTGCGGGTGATAAGCTGAACTTAACCTCTGTTTGGTTCCCAACGCCTCATGCAAGCTACTCCAAAATCTTGATGTGAATCTAGGATCTCGGTTATATATGATACTAGAAGGAACTCCGTGCAATCCGACTATCTCCTTGATATACAATCCTGTTAGCTTCTCTAAAGGAAACTCCATATTCACCGATAAGAAGTGTGATGTCTTGGCCAACCGGTCTACAATCACCCACAAAGCATCGTAACCCGCCTGAGTCAAATCCATAGTGATGCTATCCCACTTCCATTCTAGAATAAACATTCGTTGTAGGCTCCCAGAAGGCTTCTGATGCTCGATCTTAGCCCTCTGGCAAGTGAGGCAAGCATATACAAACTCTGCTACCTACTTCATCATACTAGGCCACCAAAACATCCTTTTTAAATCTTGATACATTTTGGTCGCTCCAGGGTGGATACTCAATTTACTTTTGTGAACTTCTTCGAGAATCATCTTTTTCAAGCCAGAAATATCAGGAACACAAACCCGATCATGAAATCTCAAGATACCATTCGCACCTTCAACAAAATAACATGACTTCCCTTGAGCAATCAAGGTCCTCTGATTAACTAGAAACAAGTTGGACTTTTGCCCTTCTCGAATCTGATCCTTCAAGTCACTGGTCACCTTCAACATGCCAAGTTTGATACTCCCAGGGGTCATTTCACACACCAAGCTCAAGTCTCTGAATTCTTCTATTAATTCCATCTCTTTAACCATCATAGTTGAGCAGCGCAAAGCCTTCCTGCTTAGTGCATCAGCCACCACATTCGCCTTACCCAGATGGTGGTTCAGTTCAAACTCATAATCATTCATAAACTCCATCCACCTACGTTGTCTCATGTTCAACTCCTTTTGATCGAAGAGATATTTCAGACTCTTATGATCACTAAAAACTTCAAACCGAGCCCCGTACAAGTAATGTCTCCAGATTTTTAAAGTAAACACTACTGCTCCCAATTCCAGATCATGGGTAGGATAATTTCGTTCATGGACTTTCAGTTGTCGTGAATCATACGCCACCACCTTACCATGCTGCATTAAAACACCACCTAGTCCCTGCTTGGAAGCATCACAATAAACAACAAATGGTTTATGAGAATTAGGTAATACCAACACTGGTGCCGTAGTTAACCTCTTCTTTAGTTCTTGGAAACTTTCTTCACACTTGGAATCCCACACGAAGACTTGCCCCTTTTTAGTAAGGTGAGTCAACGGTAACGCTATCCTCGAGAATCCCTCAATGAATCTTCGATAATAATCAGCTAATCCCAAGAAACTTCTAATCTCAGTTGTAGTCTTAGGAGCTTCCCAATGTAACACAATTTCAGCTTTTGTTGGATCTACAGCTATTCCCCCCTTAGAAATCACATGACCAAGGAAGCCTGCCTCTTCCAACCAAAACTCACACTTGGAGATTTTAGCATATAACTATTTCTCCTTCAAAACATGTAACACAGTTCTCAAGTGCTCTTCGTGCTCCTCTCGAGTATTAGAATAAATCAAGATTTTGTCAATGAATACTACTACAAACTTATCCAAGTACGGATGAAATATCTTGTTCATATAATCCATGAAGACAGCTGGTGCATTAGTCAAACGGAAAGGCATAACCAAGTATTCATAATGCCGTATCGCGTCCTGAATGCGGTCTTCGGGATGTCTTCCTTCTTCACTCTTATCTGATGATATCCCGATCTCAAATCAATCTTGGAGAAGATACACACCCCTATCAATTGATCCATAAGGTCATCTATCCTTGGCAAGGGATAGCGATTCTTAATAGTAACCTTGTTGAGCTGTCGGTAATCAACACACAATCTCATAGAACCGTCCTTTTTCTTCACTAACAAAACGGGCGCTCCCCAAGGAGATACACTTGGTCGCACGAACTTCTTCTCTAGCATTTCTTCCAACTGTTTCTTTAGCTCTTCCATCTCCAATGGAGACATCCTGTAAGGTGCCATCGAGATCGGCCTGGTTCCCGGAATAAGGTCAATTGCAAAGCTTACATCTCGCTCAAGTGGTAGGGTACACCTCTGCAAAGAGACTTCTGAAAACTCACATGCAATTGGTACATCCTTCACTTCTAGCTTCGTTTCTGCTGGCATGGAACATACCATCATATACACTTGTGTTTCTCCTTTTAAAGATGATCGAATTCTCTTAGCAGTCACCACTCTTGGATCACAAGGCTCAACCTCTCCAAACACTACAGTCTTATCAAAACAGTTCAAGAGAACATGATTGGTGGTCAACCAATCCATACCCAAGATAACATTTATGCCACGGAGGGGTAAACACACAAGGTTTAATATAAAACTCCTATCCTCAATTGTAAGAGTACACACTCCTTACAGACATAAGAGGTGACAATAGGTTCATGGGAGGGGATATCCACAAACAAATCAAAGACCAAATGAGACATAAGAAGTTCTAACCTTTTCACACAGTCATTAGAGATGAAAGAATGCGTCGCACCAGAATCATACAATACCACTAAAGGTATTCCTTGTATAAAGCAAGTACCTTGTATGAGATTTTCTGATTCAGCTGCTTCTGCTCCAGTGAGGGCAAACGCCCTTCCTGTTGACATCATCCTAATAGCTTGAGGCTTCTGATTCTTGCTCCCATAAGCTGGTTCAGTCTTCCCCACATCACAATTACTACTGATATGCCCAGGTTTATTGCACTTAAAGCAAATGACATCAGTCTCCTTGCACTCATGAGTGTAATGGTCCTTGCCACACTTACCACACCGAATTTGGTTATGTCTCCATGGGTTTCCTCCGACTGGTCTGCCTGTCGATGTACCAAACTTTTTGTTGCTACCTGGCTTGAAATCCTTGTTTGTTGGTGCTAAAGCCTGTTTCCTTTTTCCTTGAATAAAAGTTTGCTTCCCTTTGGTGTTTCGAAAAGCAGCAACCCGCTCATTATATGCCTCTTCATACTCCTTAGTCTTATGAACAAGATTGCCATAGTCATTCATTTCCAAAACTGCTATTCCTTGCTTGAGCTCAGGCCTCAGTCCATTCTTGAATTTCACACACTTATAACGATCACTAGTAGCAGTCTGATATGCAGGGTAGTAGCGAGACAGGTCTTCAAACTTGTCAGCATATTGATCAACGGTCATGGTTCCTTGAGTTAAAGCCAAAAACTCAGCCTCCTTCTTGTCACGCATTTCAGCTGGAAAGTACTTCTCCAAGAATCTGTCCCTGAATAAATTCCAAGTAACTTCTCAGTCCCACTATTTTCCAGACGACGACTGGTATTATCCCACCAGTGCTCAGCCTCATCAATCAGCTTAAAGGTAGCAAATGTCACCCTTTGGTTGTCAACACAACCCATCACCTTGAAAATCGTCTCCATTTCCCGAATTCATTGTTGAGCTCCTTCGGGGTCAATTCCTCTAGAGAATTTGGGAGGGTTATTCTTCTGAAAATCAGCCATGGCTCTAGCTCCTTGATTACCCTCCTGGGGGCTTTGGTTACGCTCCATTGCTTCAGGAACACAGCCTGCCTCAATGACACCGCGGTTATCTTGGTACGCCATTCTTCCTTTCAAGACATAGCAGAAACTAGAGTTAGCGCTATATGATAATTATAATCTCATATAGATTAGACGATTATACCAGAGCAGAGTACACAGAGAAACATAACAGCCTCAAACCCAAAAGCTCGGTTAGAACCGAACTGCTCTGATACCACTAATTGTGACACCCTCTTCCCCATCATGGCATTTTAATGGCATAAAAAAATAAGAAGAACCAAAAAAAATTTTTGGCCGAAATAAAACTTTAATTCTATGAGGTAAAGTGTCATATTCACAAACTTGCGGAAATAGAAGAAATACAAATGCACCAACATCTAATTAAAACAAATAGTCCAAACCCCTGATGTCACAATGGTTCAGAGCTAACCCTTACAAAAGCACATCGAAAAATAAACTTTCATAACATAAACTAGCTAATCCTAACTGCGGATAACTCCGAGAGAAAAATCACTCCTCGGCTCCATCAACGTCAACATCTGCAAGCACATCCTCTATACATACACAATGGTGTATGCATGGCCACAACAAAGGGGTTAGTCATCATACACTCAAGTAGCATTTATGTAAGAGAGATAGACAAGCAATGCTCTTTATAACAACAACTTGACAGAATAACAAAGCGTCACATACACTTTTATGAGAACACCTAATACTAACAACAACTAAATGCACTACCATGTAAAGATGTATTTACTAAGACCATTACTACATGCAAGTAGACCAAACTACAACGACAATAGGAAGATGTATTTGGAATACCTTCTCCGTAATACCTCAATAACAACAACCAAAACAACAATAACAACGACAATGTGGACACCATGATGCATGAACCTATTCAAATATGGTGTCTAACAACAACTTAAGCAGTTTAGTAAAAGTACTATTTAACAACAACAACGACCGTTTGACAACTTTGGTATAAGGTGTAATACTATTTAGCAACAACTTAGCAATTTTATCATTTAGTGGAACAACAGCTCAACAACAACAACCACAACTATAACAATCACAACAACTTTAATACAATAGGTAACACTAATTAACAACAACAACCATATCAACTTAACCACTAAAATATATAATAGAACATTACTTAAAAACAACCACAATAACAGTCATAGCATATGTACCGTTTTAAAAACAAAATATGAACCATTTTACAAACAACGACAATAACAATATCAGGAGTTTTAAATTGCAATGCAACAACTATAAACTCACACACTAGAATTAATGGATATCAATTATTAATTTAGTCAAGCCTAACCAAACTTCATTTGACACAAGAACTCAGGACACCGAGTTTGACTATTAACATACATTAAATTCGCCATTCCGATTCAATCAACACTACGGCATTACAAAGTCATATTCCAACAGTCAGACACATTTATAAATTCACTAAATAATCTTCTCATCGCAATGGCAATGGAACTAATTCTCTTAAGGTTGCGCGAAGTTTAGGGATCATGGGACATCCCTATTGCTCATCGTCTCACCTACTAACTACTAAAGAGTCAAACTACCCCCTTACCTCGATAAAAATAGTTTGCGGTATCAACAAGAGCAAGAAAGTATGCCGGTAGCAATAGTTCAACACTCAACGGCACGAAGAAAATTCCACTGGTTGTATAGAGAGCGAACTACAGCTGGACAAAAACAATAGTAATTATAAATTGATAATTTTGGAATTTCTTAAACTGAAATGAAACCTAAAGGAACAAAAAACTGAATTACGGTAACTGTCTCACCGAAAAAGGGGTCCGACGTCAACTTCACCGAAACAATAAAAAGACTAGTCGTTCCCGAAGGTTTCGCCGTGTAGAATCCAGAACAACGCCCGTTTTCCCAACCGGAAATTGTGGTGGACGTCGAAAAGTGTGAAAAACAGTCCGCCCAGAGTTAAAATACGTGACAAACAGTGCTTCTTTTGATGAAACAGAGGTTGGAAACAGATTCAGAGGGCAATTTCGAGTTGGTAGTGAAATTTGAGACCAAATGGTTGCTTAGGAAGAGAGAATGAAAGCAAGGAAGTGGGAGGTTGCGGTTTTGGGGGTTCTGTGTGTTGGCTACGTGTTGTTGATGATGATCAATAGTTAAAAGGTTTTAAAAAAAATTAAGAAAGAGGGGTGGTGCAGAGATGAAACTAGGAGGTGTGGGTAGTAGATTCTCTTTTTTTTCCCTCTTTCTAAACTCACTACTGTGAGTCTCACCCCCATCCTTTTACTTCTATATTTTTTTTACATATATATAAATACTAATTATATAAACAATCATTAAATGATTATCATACAATAATAATCTAATAATTTAAAACTACTATTTAATACAATTAAATACTTATATATCAATAAAATATATACTAATAGCAAAATAAGCACACACAAAATTGTCACACAATTACTAATATATGCACATAAATTTAATATAAAACAGGGTGTTACAGAAAGCAATAAATAACACAATGATGTATAGTGGTTCACCCAAAATCCTGGGCTACATCCACTCCTCACTCCCTGTGAGTATTTCCACTATTTTCCAAATAGTTTACAACTTTTACACTTTCCTACCGTTAACACCCCCCAGCTATGACCGATGCTATTCCCTAGTTTTCTTGGTAGTTTTCTACATACAACTCTATCAAAGACACTTCAAGAATAAGTGGATTTACTGGCCATGCCTTTCCGGTGGATTTTAATCCGTCGGAAAGTTTCCGGCGGATTTAGTCCCATGAAAATTTTCTGGCGGATTCTATCGAATTTCCGGCGGATTTTTATTCCCCGGTAACTTTTCGGCGGATTTATACTAATTTCCGGCGGATTTATTCACCAAAAAAAATTATTAAAAAAAATCCGCCGGTACCGTCATTTCCGGCGGATTTACGAAAAAAGCGGGAAAATTAAATTTCGAAATCCGCCGGAAACTCCATGACCAATGGTATCCGCCGGAAAGTCGTATTTGCGGGGGATCCGGATCCGCCGGAAATCTCAAATCCGCCGGTAATTCGTATTTGCGGCGGATTTTAACTTTTTGACCAAAATCCGCCGGAAAACTACTAAATCCGCCGGAAATGCCACTAACTCCGCCGGAAATTCCATGACCAATTGGATCCGCCGGAAATGCGTGTTTGCGGGGGATCCGGATCCGCCGGAAATCCCAAATCCGCCGGTAATACGTATTTGCGGCGGATTTTAACTTTTTGACCAAATTCAGCTGGAAAACTACTAAATCCGCCGGAAATACCACTAAATCCGCCGGAAATACCTCTACCAATAGGATCCGCCGTTGTGGGGGATCCTAATCCGCCGGAAAAACCACAAAATCCACCGGAAATACCACGACCAATAGAATCCGCCGGAAACCCGAATTTTTGTGGGATCCAAATCCGCCGGAAACGATAAAATCCGCCGGTAATACAATTTTCGGCGGATTTCAAATTTCTATATATATTCACATCTTCACTTCACAACTTCTTCACTTCTTCAAATCCGAAATTTCTCTCTACAAAATCTCTTGCTCTCTGATGACGCCACAGGTGGCAGCTATTATAATCATAACGATGATTCAGACCAGCCCCAACCCCAGTAGCTTTCACTTGTGTTATTTTGTTGTTTAGATATTTAAGTTTTAATTTGTATTATTGGTTATGAATATTAATTTGCGTACTTTGTTAGGATCTTTTAGTTTCACTTGTTTGAATAATATATCGTTTTAAGACCGGGTATTGATTTTGAATCGTATTTTTAATTTATTATTTTAATTTAATTATTAATTTTTATTTTACAATCAAAATAAAGTTTCATAATATTTTTAATTTAATGTAATAAATAATATTATTAAATATATTACTAAATATATTTATTATTTTTATTAATCAATTTTATTAATAAAAAATATATTATTAAATATACTATATTTAATTTATTAATAAATTCGTATATTTAATATTTTTATTAATAATTTTTTAAAAAATATATTATATTAAATCAATAATATTTATTTATTAAATAGATTTCCGGTTTTTTTTTAAAAAAAAAATGAAATATTTCTGGCGAATTTTTTATTTTTTAAAAAAAAAGTTAATTTCGGGTGGATTTATTTATTTTCCGGCGGATTTTTTTTAAAAAAATAAAATTAATTTCCGGCGGATTTTTTTATTTTTTTATTTAAAAAAAAATTAATTTCCGGCGGATTTATTTATTTTTCCGGCGGATTATCCCTCGGAAATCTCCGACGGATGTTCCGAGGGCTAAAATCCGCCGAAATTTCCGGCAGAAAATCCGCCGGAAACCGTTTGCTACCATGGTTTTACCGGCGGATTTTGGTCATTTGCGGCGGATTTTGATCGCCGGAAAAACAAGTTTTTCTTGTAGTGAGAAGCACTAACTTCTCAAGCCCTACAGCAACACATGCTACTTGAGAAGGTTTCCTACAGGTATTCTGTATAAGTGTTTGGGTTTGTGGGATATCTAGAGGTTGGTTGATACAAATGGAGTATTCAACATATACAACAACACAAGCATTAATACATACTCAGAGATCGAATGAATCCCTTCAGTTGTGTAGCAGCTGAGTATGGATGAGAGAAGACTGGACACTTGAGAAGGTTGGATGATTTGAGTTCAATGTACCCTCACACGGATCGACAATGGCCAGGAGCGTTTATCAATAGCTAAAATTATGTGTAATATCCTCTGGTCCATAGAAAAGAGTCGTTGGCAAAGGTTTGTAGTCTCTTATAGTCGTTGAGAGGTTGTCAGTTTTAATACAGCTGTGTTTCTGCTTTTCTGCAGAAGATAGCTGTTTCCAGTTGTTCTAACTCTTCTCAACTGTGACTCTTCTCAGCCATGATAGTTTCTGGATATGATGCTCTTCAAGTTGATGCTCTTCAAGTTGATGATGCTTCTTTTGAAGATATGTTATGAAGTGATACTTCTCAACTTGACTGTTCTCATTATGACCCTTTTGAGCTTGACTCTTCTGTCATGATGCTTCTCAACTTGACTTTTCTCATCATAACCTTTCTGAACTTTGTCTCTTCTTGTCATGATGCTTCTCATCTTGATGTTTCTCATCTCTACTCTTTTGAGACTACTTCTCATGTATCTATCATGATGCTTCTTAGGTTGATCCTTCTGATTTACTCTTCTTATGTTGCCACAGATTGACATGATGCTTCTCATGATGATATTTCTCAAGTTTACCCATTTGGTCTTGATTTGTGATCTTGTCAAGAGAGGGTTTCTTCTTTTAAGACACTGTGAGCAACCTTTTACTAAGTTTTCTCAGCAATGATGTTTCTCATAAGCATGTACCTTCATGAGATTAGCTTGAATCTACATGTACTTATTGTTCACTCAAGAAGAAGCATTAATAGCATATGAAATCAGATAACTTAAGCTTCTCACATTTGAAGTTTGTTAGACATCAAAACTAATTAGGGATTTTGTCTCAATAGGTTATTTTCTTCTCAATTGGGAAACAATGTGTTAATCTGGGTAAATCTTAGGAAGGAGAACACCAAGAAAAATCAGAGTGAATAAGTGCATAAGAAAAAGAGAAGGTATATTCACCAAGTGTCCAAAAAAGAAACCTCCGAGCACTAATATTCTGGTACATAAAAGAAGCATACATCAAGGATACTTTGAATTCATCTCAAAGAGAAGAAAGTTCGAAGTGAATTCCTCCAAAATAACTACTACGCTCTATAAAAGAGATTTGTGTTACTGTAGTGTAACTATCTCACTTTCAATAGTAAGCTATTCAAAAAAGGCAATGTTTAAGAAAAAGATACATATGAAGAGGATGCCTTTGAACAAGTTCTATTTAAATTGCTTATCTCCTCTTGTGAGAGTTGATTAGAACTTTTATGTAAATCAGACAAGCAATTTTGAACTCCTTGTGTGGTATGGGATTGAACAGAATTGGCCTGATATAGGATTTATGCTTATATTTACGTCTTCTAGGGAGCATTTTTGAGATTTAGGTGGTTAAAGGAGGTTTACGCAGCAAATACTGTAGCGGGTAGCTGGGTTTACGATGCAAGGGCGTACCTACTGCTTTTGGTGAGCTACACCAAATTCACGGGCAAGAGCACAACATATGAGAAGGACTAGTGACTCTTGTTGTTTAAGAACAATGATGATTGTGGCCAGTGAGCGTGGGGTTCAGCTGCATTGGCATTTTTATAAGACCACCTTAATGATGGGATCTATCTGAGACACCTACCAGTGTAGGGGGTACGCGTCGTGGCTCCAAGTAAAATTCATTATTTACTATTTAAATATACCTTTTTTGTATACTACTAATTTAGTCCTGAATATATTAGTATTTCCCAACTTTAGGTGACTGCGTCGACTTGGGTCATATTGGGAGGTCACGTGCTGGGAGGTAGTGTAGAAAAAAGAATGATAGTGTTAAACTTCCACATTCCCCGACTGTAAGACCCGAGTAGTATAGTAAATTTTACTGTTTCTACGTTTGTCTTCTGTCGACGGCTCCTTTAGTGGATCTAGTTTTTTGATTCTCTTTGAAAAGAAATCAATGTGAGGGTGTTTTGGTGCTTTAAATAAGATTTTTAAGTGTTGGTAAAATTATCATTGAAAATTATAGAAAATAAATTTACTGTGTTTTGCATAATCGGGTAAATTGTACGCGCTACTTTAATTTTCAAAAGAACTCAGAGTTTGAAAAAAATTTAGCTGAGATTCCTTTGAGTGGGATATGGCTCAAGGAAGTGAAAATAATATTTTTATAGGAAAAATAGTATAGCTGATTATAATTATAATTTAATTATTTAGCAGATAAAACAAATTATCATATATTTGTAGAATTTTTCAGTACAGATGCCAATACGTTTTTACACTACTAAGAGATAAGTACTAATTTTGATGTGATGGTTGTCATGACTTTTGGGGGCATTGTCATGATTGTACTTATTCTAATAAAGGTGCTTTAGTGAGTTAAATTTGAATTTGAAAATAAAAATGAATTCAACCCCTCAAAAAGAAGCCGTCGACAAACCCTCACCACACAATCTCTCTTTACTTCTTATCTTCATTCCCTTTTTCTCTCCCTAACTAATTTATGGAGATCTTCCTCATCTTCCCTCCTTCTACAAAACTGTAGGCTACCTCTCTCTTCCCTTCATCTTCTCATTTTGTTTTATTTCCATTTTGTCATCAAAACAAACAAAGGTCAAGCACAAATGGAGGCATGGAGTAGAGTTTAAGGAGCATCATCAACATGTTTTCTCCCCCACTTTTTTCCCTCAAATTGTGGCATCTCTCTTTCTCTCTTGTGGGTGAGATATTTCTTCATTCCCTTCTTTTCTTGTTATGTTTGAGAGCTTTGATGGAACTTATTTCTAAGAGCCCCTTATTTTGGAACTCAAACAGTGGCTTATGCTTACATACTAATACCACAATGTAACACCCCGAAGGACCAATTTTTTTTATATTTGTCAAGGATGTCCAACATTTCTCTTACGTCATCATCGCTTCTAACATTCATCTCTGACCAGTAAACACAACTATCATCTCCACAACTGAGTTTGCGATAAATAATTTTACTAACCTCTTGGTGGAATGTACTCTGTTGAACCTTACCCTCTACTTAATCCTTTAATCGCGAGAAAGTGATGTCCTACTTGAGCCTGCTAAAATGGGATTTGGACACTATAACAAGATACAATTTTCATTTTTTGGTGATTTTTCTAGCGTGCATTCTGTTGAGAATTGGGTTGAAAGAGTGTTCATTTTGGAGAGTTTAAGAAATCAAATAAACAAGTATTTGCTAAAGCAGAGGTGTTGGTCTGCCTATTTATAGCGATTTTGATTGAGTGTGACGTTGATCAGTATTGTGCATAAGAAATCTAGACAATTGAAATTTTATATATTGCAACACGCTTAACAATGCATACATTAAAGTATTTTGACCAAATGTAAGCCATTGATCAAAGACGTCAATAAGATCGAGGCCGTCAAAAGTGTCGGTGGGATCTTAACCATCGATCAAAAATTAGTATTATTGTATTAAAATTAAGGCTAAATAATTAATTAAAATTATTTTTTTTAAAAAAAATACATCCCCAATTTATGTTTTAAGACATAAATCCAGAATGTATTTTATTACACTTCGGATCCGACATAAATCCGGAATCCAGAATTAACAACAAATACATTCGGGATTTATGTCTTATAACATAATTCCAATTTATTTTGGAAAATAATCATTCCAGATTTATGTTTTACGATATAAATCCAAAAAAACTATTTTTTCTGAATTAGAATTTGATTATTTTATTAAGTGTAAAATTGGAATGAACGAAAAAATGGAGATATATGGTATAATTGTAGGGTAAAAAAATAAAAACCCTTGGTTGTTATAGAGTAGAGCTAGAGCTAGAGCTCTCAATTTGACCCGTTTGTGCCAGCCCACCATAGGCCCACGTGGCCCTGGGGCCAAAAGCCCACGGGGCTAATAGCCCACTATCACACAACCCACATAGACCCCAAAGCTCGTAAAGCCCCTGTGGGCCCAACCTAGCCCATTAGCCCTGAATTTCATTTTTTTCGCACTTAATACGGTTAACTAAGCATTTTCATTATTATTATTATGAACTTTAAAGAAAGAATAATTGTGTGTTTCTTATCATGTTTCCTTTCAAATATTACCTCAGTTTACTGTGTTCAACTTGAATGTGTCGTGACTGTGTGAGTAATGTGATATACCTATTTGATGGTCACAACTCACAACTAAGAACAACAAGGGTGTAACAGAAACATTTTAAACATACAAATATATAGCTCTAAAATAAACAAAACATTAGCGATGGACCAGCTAGCGATTTCTATACGGTGATTGGATGCAAGCAAGCTATAATTAGTATTACAGATTTTTCTGTAAGAAGCTACTAGACACGAACTCATCCCGATCTCAAAGCGTGTAACTTTGAATTTCATAATGTGTGAACATCTTAAATAAATTGGTGATTTGTACAACTAGTTTTATATGTTTGTGGTGGTAAGAGGAAGAAAGAGGTAGTGGTGGTGAGAGGTAAAAGGAGGTAATGATGGTGGTGGTGATAGTTGTGAGAGAGAAAATGAGGTTGTGGTGGTGGTGGTTGTGGTGGTGGTAGAGGGAGGTGGTGGTGATAGTCAGGGGTGAAGAGGAAGGGGAGTTGAAAGAATGAAACTGGGGGGTAGGAAAATAATGAGCCAAAAAAATTGAGGCCATCCCACAAAGCCCTAGCCCTAACCCACTAAAAAGTTTAAATGTACGGGCTAGGGCTAAAAAAGGGAGATACTTCGTCCAACCCCCTAGCTACTCATTGGACACCCCCAACCCTTAAATATTCCCAAAATACCCTCACTTGAAAAAATCCCCTCACGCTGCATTTTACAATGGTTCGGTGCACGGTTGTCTGAACCGGTTCAGAGGAGGTGCCACCAAAGCAGTTCGGTAGTTTATCATCCGAACTTCTAAATCAACAGAGGTATAATACTTCAACCCACGACTCTCAAACACACTCAATTATAATACAGAATGCATAGAACACAGTAACATGAATGCTAAATTGAATTTCTCCCCCCATTGCATGTACCCAAAACCAGAAACGACATACCCATCCTCTAGTTGAATTTGCACAAATCAAGTAAATTGAATCAAAAAGTTAGAGTTAGCTTTGTTGATTTGGGAATTTATTTCACAAAGGTTTTCATGGAAGATTTGCACGGAGAAATCGTTGTCGTTGAGGAACCCATTTGCCATTTTCGGATCTACACGAGGAACCCAGTAAGAGATTTGAATCAATAGTTGTTGATTTTCGTACAAGAGATTCTCATCTTCAATAGTTGTGATTTTCCTATAAGAGATTTGATTCATTTTATATGAAGCCAGTAATTCTGTCAAGCAATCAAATGCATATAGTTGTTGATTTTCCTATTCTCACCAATACGAAAGAACTAAATTAGTGGGTCTTCCTCCATAGACACATAGCAGCTTGGAGGTGAAAATGAAACGCATGTGGGAGAAAGAGAAACAGAGATGCTCCGAACCTAATAAAACCATTTTTAGGGGGGGGGGGGGTGCTCTGAACTGGTTCGGATGACCGTGCTTCGTAGACACCCCCAACAAGCATGAAAGGACCAAAATGCCATTAATGAATCTTGCGATCCTACGATTGTTCGGAGGACAGTCATCCAAATTAGATCAGAGGCAATGCCACAGAACCAATTCAAACTTGGTTCCACCGAAACAGTTCAACTTTTTTTGCAATTTGTTCGCTTCATCTCTTTCTTTATCTCTCATCTCAAACAACTAGTTGGTGGTGGTTTTTTCCACCGCTACTCGCCAAATCTTTGGTGGTTTTTTTTTCCACCGCTACTCGCCAAATCTTTGGTGGTGGTTTTTTCCACCGCTACGCGCCAAATCTTTCTTTCACTTTGTTTGTTTTATCTATTTTTCATTTCAACTGCAATTCAAATTTTCACTTTGTTTGGTGGTGGTTTTTTCCACCGCTACTCTCTTACTTTCTTTCATGAGTAAGAAAAAGATGAAGTTCAGTACTTCATTTTTGTTTCTCAGTTCTTTAAGAAAAAGATGAATAGTTACTAAGGAAGTGGAACAAAAAGATGAAGTTCAATAAAACCAAGCCGAAACTGGTTCGATGACACCACGTCCGAACTAGTTCGGTGGCACCATGCTCGAAATGGATGAGTTTTTCACATGAAGATATTTTAAGAATATTTAAGGATGGGAGGTATCCAATGAGTAGTTTAGGGATTGGACCAAGTCGTGGCCTAAAATATCTAGAATATTTCAATAATGTTGTTGGGTGGTCCGATCTCCTGTGGCCCATTTTCTTAACTATCATTATTTTATTGGTTTGTGGCTTAGCCGAATATTATTGAAACCAGTCAAAAACATTGAATTTTAGTTCACTATGCTTTAGTTGTCGATAAGTTGGTGATCTTTACTTTAGCCTTTTTATTTCAAAACAACATACTTTTTTTAGAAACCCAATATACAATTCATCATATTTTCCCAAATATACCTTTTCTATTTATTGCATTCCTCCAAAGAGAGCCAACCAACATCACCCACCAAATCGGTCAAAATACAATCTCACCCAAACCTGCGTTGGTCAAAATACAATCTCACCCATACTTGACGTTGAAAACATAACCCCAAAGCTCGCTTCCATCATGAACTTAAAGTGCCAACCCAATTTAACCTTCTCAAGGCATCGTACACTCCACCCTCATTTCACAATACCAACAAAAATAAAAATACGTTAACGGAAAGAGTAATCTAGGATATCCTATCCATTTCCCAATCTCATCAAAAAAAATTTACATAAAAGTATTAACATTAGAGGTAGCGGAATTCTTTAAAATCCAGCATCATTGATCCATCCATGTATTTATAAATTAATTCACCAATACAGCGGTTCTACAACAGCAAGTCAAAATGAAATAAAATCAAATGAAAGCGTAAATTAAATCATCAATAGATAAATAGAATTGAAATGAAAGATAATGGTAGAAGATGAATCAGAAAGAACGTAGCGATAAGATGTTCGATCATACTAAACACATGATGATGTGATGATCAGACATAGTCTTATTTTTTTCATCATCTTCATCTTAAAATTACAACTAACAGGTTTTCATTAAAAGTATCAAATTTTTTATCAATCTATTTAAATCTAATAGGAAATAAATCTGGCAAATCTAAACAAGTGGAACATCTCAATAGAAATCAAGCAAACAGATGCAATGCAACATAGTTGAAAATGGAGTTTAGATTAAATTGGATCTCAGCCTGTTGTAGTTATCCTCAAATCCTCTAGGAGGCTTCAGATAGATAACGCAGTTTACATTTAACATCACGGATCTAAAAATAAGAAACACAACATAAAACATAAAATAAACAACTCTTGACAACAAAACATGGTCTTTAACGTTGTCCAAACATGTTGCCACTAGCACAACCAAAATGGTTGATAACAAATGAATGTAGCTGCTTTCATGTTCTCCAAAGGCAACAGTGGAAAAATGTTTTCGGAATGACAATAAAAAGCAACACAAGCAATCTAGCTTCAAGGGAACGAGCCAAATGGGAATCAGAAATCCACAATGACTAGATAGTGAAGCCTCTTTATGACTTATTGAAGAACCAAATACTATATGAATTCAATACCCAATAACAGAGGCTTACAAGGGTTAACTATAATTAAATGAGACAACTAGTAAATAAATTAAAACACAAATTATATTTTGGAAAAAAAATTAATATCAAAAATTTGAACACATTTCAAAGCAATTCTAGCAGCACTAGCAAATCAAATCGGCAACAATCAATCAGCAATAATAAGGAAAAAAGGAAGCCTCAGAGATCTTGGTGGAAAGGAATCATCAAATGGCCAATTTGCCATCAAGAGTAGCAAATATCATCTAACATCACCGGCCAACAAAGCTTAAAAATTTCAATTAAAAACCCTAACCAAAATAAAAAAACTTAAAATTAAAATTACAAAACACAAGTATGTTCTTGATGTTGTCAGAAGTAGCTGGTTAAGTAATCATGTATGAAAAATCAGTGGGAATCCGATTGATTCTTATCATCATTCAACATCACATACTTAGATCTAAAACATCAAATTAAACAAAAAAAATGTATCTATCTTGTCACCAAAAATCCTATAATAAAAAGATACTCGGAGCTAAAGATAGACTACACATGTACATAACATACACGTGTAAAAATAAAATTCATGTAGCCTAACGATAGATTCTTCGACATACCAAATGATGATCAAAGAATTTGCAATATTAGGCAAACACACACTTTTCTTAAATTCAAATAAAAATTAAGCGATGAAAAGACTCAGTAGCTGATTAGGACTCAGAGTGTTGCTTTATGTGCTCAAGGATGAATTTGTGAAGATCCATCTCATACAAGAGGTGTCAGAATATACAAAGCACTCTTCATCTTCGTCCTTGTTCAAAAACTGGAAATGAAATTTTGAAAACACGTTGAAGAAACAAAAAAGCTGCGGCTGTATCAGGGAAACAGGAAGAAGAGAAGTAGTTGAAGAGAACTAGGGTTTGATGAAGTAAAGAAGCAGAAAGGCTTGTGAAATTTATAGGCTTTCTGTATCTCTTTTACGGGCCGGGTCTTATTGTTTGAATTTTTAGCCTTATTTTGTCTTCCACAATTACTTTTCACACCCAGTTTTATGAATACGGCACCCTTTTTTAAAATAAACAAAATCCCAAATTTCAAAAAACATTTTTTCCTTGTCAAAGACAAAATTCCAGAAACAAAGTTTAAAAACTAAAGTAATATATTTTCAGTTTGATTGTGGGTTACTATGATGTGGATGAGAATCTTCTCAAGTTTCTTTAATTTTTTGACAATTCGTGTCCCAAATTCAAATATGACATTCACAACTTTATACCATGATATACGTTAAAGAATGAATCCTATTTTGTTTAAAAAAATTGATAGTAGAATAAGCATTTTCTATTCACACACTTAAACTACTAATTTTCGTTGCAAATTTTAGGTATGGTCTTCATGTGAGTGTTGTGGATCACACATGTTGGCAAGCCATGTGTTGATTTAACTGATCCAATCGACATCGAGGTAATCCGAATATTGATTCTTTTGACAAAAATACGTATATTGATTGAAAATACGGATTTTTTATTATTATTATTATTATTATTATTATTATTATTATTATTAGTAGTAGTAGTAGTAGTAGTATTATTATTATTTTCCATCTTTGCTTATTATCATGACAAAGAGTTGATCTAGTGGAGCATAATTGGAGTTGTATGTGAGAGGTCTCGAGTTCAACTCCCTACTTGTCCCATTAGGGTGAGGTCTTCGCTGCCTTGGACTGGAGCGTTATCCCCTCATGACAAATTTTCGGGACACATTTGTCTTTCACATTTTAAAAAATGGGACACATTAGTCTTTGGCTTTACCTATTCTGAAAATTTAAAATAACGGACATGTCGGTCCTACACCTTTTGGGACAAATTAGTCCATGGGTACCAACAGAAGTGGTTTTTGGTTTTCAAAACCTAAAATCCATTAGACGCACGAAGAAACATACAAAAAGAACGTGGGGAGAAGCAGAGAAGGTACGCAACACAACTCGAAGAAGGAACGATGAAGAGAACCAAAGCTCCATCAAAGCCGTGAATCCGCTACATTTGGTCTAGTCAACCTAGAAGTTGGAACAGAGTTTAATAGCTTGGATATTTTCAAGAATTTTGTTAAAGACTTCTATATTAACCTTAGGAAACAAATTGTCCATGGATTAACATTTTGTTATCGGAGTAGCACTGAGAAGGCTTATCAAATAAATACACTTGTCTTAGAATATACATGTTGTAATTTCTTTAGAAACAAGGCTGCAGATATGTATTGGATTGCCTCAAAATTAGGAAAATGATTATGGACGCAACTAGGCCGTAAAAGGCGACAGATGTTTCACATAATGAAGGAGGAGTTTTGTGCCAACCTAAGTGTCAAGAAGGTCTCAAGGGCACTAACATTTTTAACACTTGATGGATGGAGGGACTAATGTGTCCAAAAAAATTGTGAGGGACTAATTTGTCCCGCAAGAAAATTGCCAGGACCAATTTGGGATTAAATAACATTTGACGTGTAAGTTAACGTGACATGTTGGAACATAACATGTCATGTAGGAGGCGTTAGCTGATGTCTTTAACTCTTGATGGACGGAGGGACTAACGTGTCCAGTTTTAAAAATTTGGTAGACCAACATATCCTGAAAAAATTGTCAGGGACAAATTTGTCCCGCGGAAAAATTGTCGAAACCAATTTGGATATGTAATCTTGTTTCAATATCGCGAGATTTGCATATCATCCAACAAAGTATATACATGGTTTAATGAATCAAACTTTTCTTTTCAAAATAGTCCATCCAGCAATCATTTAATTTCTTTTCTACCAACAAGAAATATTGTGTCAGAAGAACACAAAAAAAAAACAGACAAATTTTGGAGGTATTACAATGTTTTTGTGAAGGTTCTTTTCAAAATAGTCAATCACCCGAGGCCAGACTACCTCCTCCCCCTGGAGTGAGCAGCGACGATCGCCAAGGCGACGACGTCGGCCGCGAACAAAAGCTTACTAAAGCATTTAAAATTTTATAGAAAGAAACTAACCTTTGTGCAGGAACTCTCGGATGTTGGATTGAATCTTGATCTCGATGGAAGGTAAACCCCGAAACGGTGATCTTGCGCGATGGTCAAGAGAATTCGCTTTGCAGAGCTCAGAATGGAAAAAAACACAAAAGTGATCAAATGAAATCTCCAACTCACCTTTTATAAGAGGCGAGATGCGAAGTGTCATGATGATTCAATGTTGTCATACCCTAATTTTGTCCGCCTAGGTTTAAAACCCTAATTTTCCGCAAAAAATAAATAAATTGAGAAGTGTGGTTTTATTTTGAAGAGTGAAGAGCATTGTGCATGCATTTTTGGGTTTTAAAAGTCATTCTAGGGCTTTTAAATTCATTGTTAGAGTGGAAATGCATTTGTTGTTAAAAAACAAGGTTTTTAGGGCAAAAGGGTATTTTGGTCATTGTCAAAAATAAGATAATTTCTCATCAAGAATCATTGTGCAATTTTAGAGAAATTTATTTGAGGCAAAGCATTTTTGGTCATGTATGTATGTATGTATGCGCATGCATGCATACATTGTGCACAAAATTTCAAAAAGGATCAATAGGGAATATTCTACAAAAATTTCAAGATGAGGTTTTTATGATATTTTTGGTCATGGTGATCTCATAAAATGGCATATTCCTAAGGTTCCTAGTATGTGGCCTAAATTGGGTGTATTTTTGTACAATTATCCTAAGAAGAATAATCAAAAATGAAGGGATAATGGAATGGTCATATAATAGTACAATAGTACAAGATGACAACTAGCAAAACTTGGTGACCACTCCCACTACCTCTTGGCCAAATTTCACCCTCTCTATTCTCTCATTTTGTGTTTTCTCAATGTCCTCAATCCATGTGAGCCTCAATCCTAGCCTTTGATTCAAAATTAAAATCAAATCCTAGAGCACAACTAGTGCATATTGACCTAAATACCCTCAAACCTAGATGCATTCTATAAATACCCTATTAACCTTACCTCTCACAACTTTTGGCCTCATTTTCACTCACACAACCCTAGCACACAACTCCCTCTCCTAATTCCCTCTCTTGGCCGAAATCATACCACCTTCTTCCTCCATCAATTCTTCACTTCTCCTTCACCAAATCACCATTTTCTCACCTCATTTCCATTCCTACTTCATATATCTTCCTTCTCTCCTAATTTAATTCAAGCTTGCATCATCAAAGGGCATTTTTAAGCAAGCATTTCGTGGGTTTCATTGAAGTTTGGTGAAGATTCAAGTTGATTTTTGGTCTTGTTCTTCATATTAGTCATTCCTTAGCTTGGATTTGAGGTAAACTTCTTAAAACCTAGCATCATCTTCAACTTTTTTGCATCAAAATGTAGATATCATGTTTCTAATTTTGCATCCTACCATATTCATGCATTTTAGTGTTGTTATATTGTTGATTTGTTGATTGTTGTTGGTGAGAGGTGTCTCAAGCATTTTGACAAACAGTGTGGGAGGTTTGGGTGCTTGAGATGCTTCTCACCCTTGAATAAATTGTGATTTATGTTGTTTTCACTATGATCTTGCATTTTTGTTGAATAAAATGATGTGATGCTTCGCAAATCATGATTAGAATTAGGGTTTGTTTATTTTCTTGTGAAATGGGTTTGCAATTGTGATCAAAAACGTTTTCTCAAGTTATTTTGATGTTAATAGATGGTATCTTGCTTGCAAGTCATTGTTATGTTGATGATTGGCAAGAGGACTCACACTTGTGCCTTTGCGCACTTAACTTTAAGTGTTGAGGATTGACTAAAATGATTCAACGCAATTGATTTGATGTTTTGATTGCAAAATATTGTTGCTAATTGATTGTATCTTGCTTGCAAATTGTTATATGTTGATGATTGGCAAGAAGACTCACACTTGTGTCTTTGTGCACTTCACTTTAAGTGTTGAGGATTGCCTAAGATGATTCAACACAACCTTGTGCTTTGATTGTAAACTTTGGTTTGCTTGTTAGTAACTTGTTTGCAAAGTTATTCTATGTTGAGGATTGGCAAGAGGACTCTCACTTGTGCCTAGTGCACTTCACTTTAAGTGATGAGGATTGCCTAAGATGATTCAATTTTCTTTGTGCAATTCTTGCTTGAAAATGCAAATGCTAGTTTTCTAACTTGATTAATCAATTTTGGTTACAAAAATGACTTGTTAATGCCCTCTTTTGGTCACTTTTGGTCTTGCAAATGTGATGTTCTTTCTAGGTCAATGTTATGCTTTAATGTTGATGATTTGGTAAAAGGACTAGACACTTATGCACTTGTGCATTGTCTCAAGCGTCAAGGATTACTAAAAGGGATTCAACCTTGTGCTTTATCTTGTGTTGACACCTAATTGAATTGAACTTTTGTATGATCTCTTTGTGTGCCTATTGTTGATCTTACATATGCATGCCATTAGATGTTGATGACTAAGTGTCATTCTTGTGCTCAAATGTTGTAATTGGTAATGTTTATGCTTATGCTTACATTGTTGATTTCTTTGCTTGCAATTTGTTAAATGTTGCACTTTGGTTCTTGACTTGGAAGTTGATTGAATGTTCTACTTTCTTTTCCTTTTGGATGCCACGCCATCCCAACAAACCTTTTGTGACCAATGTCACCCTCAAACTCCCTTCTCCTTTCTTCAAATCAATCATTTTCTAAAGCTTTTTCCAAACTCAATCTTTTCTTAAATTGTTTTCATAAGACAATCAAATTCTTTCTAAGATCAACAATAAACCTTTTTGAAAACTCATAAGGAGGCAAGTCGGACACACGGCCGGTGTTGTCTAGCGTCCTAAGATCGGAGCTGTACAGCTCAAACATCTTGGGATACTTATGAGAATTAAAACAAGTAATTAACAACTTGAACCCTATTTCAAAAAATGAGTAAGGAATTGAGTCGGATGTACATCCGGTATTGGTTAGCGTCTTAGGGTTAGCGAGCTGTACAGTTCAGGCGAGCCTAAGATACTTGCCAAATAAAAGCAACCAACCTCACAACAAATCTTTTTCTTCCTTAATCAAAAAAACATTTTCAATAAGTAGGGGGCACGTCGTCTGTACAGGCGGGGTTGTCTTTGTTCTAGGTCTAGTGGACTGTACAGTCTAGGACCGAAAACCCCTACAATAAAAAACACCAACACAAAGTTTCTCGACTAAAGAGAACTACGTAAGCTTTGAATTCTCCATCGCACCGGGAGATACGTAGGAGCGGGTCACATCCCGTCAAGCACACTTTTAAAAAATAATAAAAAGATTCTTCTTTTCCCCCGTTTTCAAAAACACTTTTCTCAAATAAAAAAGAAGTAGAACGAATTGTTTCAAATCAACTCTGTCAAAACCGCACATCAAGTTAAAGGTTCCCTTTCGGTAGAAAGGAGGTGTGGGATGCTAATACCTTCCCCACACCTAACCGACCCCCGAACCTACATCTCTAGTTCTCAAAGGACCACCCCGCCTTAAAAAGGACCCTTTTTCAATGTTTTGGTCCCTAAATAAAAAATGTTGATGGCGGCTTCACAAATTTTCACGTTGTACGATGAAAGGTCCAAACTGGATTTTTTTGGGGTGCAACAGCTGGCGACTTCACTGAGGACTTTCTTTTTTAAAACGAGGGTCAGGCCTAATTAACTTGATGTGCGGTTTAATTGTTTGATTTGAATGTGATTGTTCTATTTCTCTCTTTTATTCTCCTTCTTTTTCTTCTCTCTTTCTGATGTTTGAATGTTCTCTTGCATTCTCGTGTTGTTATGTTGCATTCATGTGCATTTGACTCTTCTTCTTCTTCTATGTTCGCTTCTTGTTCCTTCTTCTCCTTTCATCTTCTTTTGTTTATATGTTTAATATGATCATGCATTTCTCCAATCACCATGTCCCCTTCTTCTTTGCTCCCTTTCTTCAAGGTAAGCTCATGCATCATTCCTCCAATTCTACTATGATCCCTTCTTCTTTGCTCCCTTTCTTCAAGGTAAGTTCATGCATTCCCCCGATTCTATTATGACCCCTCTTCTTGGCTCCCTTTCTTGAGGTAAGCAGTGCATATGATTGTTGTTGGAACCCTAGGTTAGTTTACTTGTTTGTATTGAAATGATATATGCTTGCAAAACCCTAGGGTAGACGACTCTTTGTCTGGACTGTTTCTGGATTTTCTTTGCAGGTGGGGGGGGGGGGGGGGGGGGGGGGGTATGTTTGTCGTTGTGCTCCTACACACACGTTGCACTCTTTTTACCCTTATATTTCTTGGTGAGACAGCCCTATACCCGGGCTAGAGCATATCTTAGGCTAGAACGAAGTCATTAGTGGCTGCTCACTAGACGTACGTCTTGTTGGGTGGTTGCGAAGACTTCACCTAGAGTTTGGCTTTGTTTGATGATACCATCACTTGGACGTACGGCCCTGTGATCGGTGGTCTCAGATGAGGTCGTTGGCTCTAGGAGCCTTATTTAGGGTCCTTCTTTTAGTGCTAACCTTGAAGTGTGTACCCGTAGAAATAGCCATAGATCCTGTCTCTAAGAAACCTTGGTAGGACACAAAGGAGCTTCATACCCCTGCATCCATGCTAAATAAAATATTTTTGCAAATAAACCGAAAAAAAATTATCAAAAAAAATGTGTGAATTTCCGGCTTTTGAAAGCCTTTGCATTGTAAATAATTTTTTTACTCATTTCCTTTTGCATACATCTTCATCCAGTGAAGATCAGGATTTTTCATGCATTAAAAATTGCGAGTATCATGCACTTTCTCGCATATAAAAAAAAAACATTTTTTAGAAACATCTCTCGTGCATTGTTATTTTCCCTTGCATATAAATATGTGAACCTCTCATTTTGCATATAGTTTCATTTAATAAAAATCACGTCTCTCGTGCATTTTAAAAATAATTGCGAGTATCATGAATTTCATTTCATTGCATAAGAAAAATGAAAACGAAAAAACAATTATCATCTGCATAGCATAAGCATTTCAGTCATCCATAATCATGTACAAAAACCTTCATCAAATAATGTGGGCGTCGAGCCAATGTAGCATTTATGCATCATTTCATTAACCTCATAAGCATTATTTCAGAAAAAAGACGAAGAAGAACTACGTAGCTTTGATTCCTCATCACAATGGGGATACGTAGGAGCGGGTCATACCCGTCAAGCACCTTTTTCTAAAAACCTTTTTCCCCAAATAAAGCACCTTTTTCTAAATTTTTTTTTCTCAATAAATCACTTGCATCTTCAAATCATTTTTAAAATTATTTTCTAAATCATTTTCCAAAAAAAAATGAAATGAAATGAAATAAGAGAAATTCCTTATGCAATCGTTCCATGGGTAGAAGTGCATCTTTGAATGATGAAGGGTAATATCTCAAATTTGTTTGTGCACTACAAATTTGAGATGATACACTACGATATCGGGGCACTTTGACCCAATCAGGCGCAGTTTGTTTTCAAATAAAGTGAATAAGTGGAGTCAACCAAATGTCGAAGCATTTCAGTATATTGCGTGAAGTATTCAGTCAGGATCCACTCAATGTTTCATGCAAGTTACTCAGAGTAACGACAATTGGTTGCCTCACGTCATCATTTTCGCAAAAAGGGGCATTGGTATTTCAGATCTTGCCGTGCCTCTAAAGAATAAAAATCATTTTGAAAAAATATCATTCTTGCATCTTGCATCATCCAAAAATGCATTGGAGTTTCGTATTTCATCTTGCATCAAAAACAAACAAAAAAATCTCCTTTAGAATAATTACACTTTTCAAGTGGTCATTTTCATGCATTTGCTTATCATGATTTGTTCATTCATACATTGCATAAACCAAATAAAAAAGTTGTGATGAGAGACGAGACGCTTTTGCAAAATAATCTGTTGAAAAAGTTTACCCTTGCTTATTTGCAAACTCAAGATGTTCCAAGGCACTCAGTTTTTCAAATCAACAGTTCATTTGCATTTTCTTCAAAAAAGGCATTGCATCTCATCCATTCCATGATAAAAGACTGAAACAGTTCATCAAAAAAAAATTTCCATCAGATTTTAACCAATGTTAACTCTCTACGAAGCATTCTTCTAGTGGGCGTGCATGCCATGTGCAGTTTCTCTTGTTTGAGTCTGTCAGTTTCCTTCCCTTATCATCATTCTCCATCCAAGTTTGATCCCGCCCCATCCACCCATAAAGTACATACTCTCCCCGCATTAGTACACACTTGACTTTTGGTTTAAATCCTCCATACAAGAGGGCAATTTTGTAATCACTTAATTACCTTGTTAAGATTGCTTTTCTTTGGTGCAAGTCTAAAAATGTGCATGCATTTGTTCAGTCATTCGTTCTTGTGCTTATGTCGTGTGCTCTGCTAAACAGAAGGAATGGCAAGTTGGATTTATTCTCTAGCAAGAAACATGGCAACAAATCAAGGCGAATCAAATCAGGGTGATCCAGGCCAGGTTCAGGGTAATCAGGGTCAACACAATCAAGGAAACCCAGAGATTGAGAATTCTGGCAATTCGGGCCCAGATGATCTTGTTATGGAAGTTCTCAAACAGCTAGTCCAAGAGAATTAGGTACTAGTCCAAGAGAATCGGGCATTAAATGCTAAAGTCGAGGCGATGGGAATGCAAATGACTGAAATGATGGATATCCTGCAAGCCTTGAAAAACGGGATCATTACTGAAGCTGCTGCTGTTGTAAACCCTGGTGGGACTGCAACCTTCCTTCCTACTTCGGGACCCGCTGAAATTGTGACTGCTATTCCTCCTCCGGGATCCGGGGTCAACCATCCTGCTCATGCCGCTCAATACGAGGGTTATCATCTCAATGTGGGTAGTGGTCCTCAAGGTCACCCGGCTGCAGCTCCTTAAGCAAGAGACAAGTACCAAGGGTCAGAAGAACGACCGAAAGCAATTGAAGAAGCCATGGAGGTACACGATCCAGGTCTCGCCCTTAATATGCCCATATTCAAGGTGCCTAACATTGGTAAGTTCGAAGGAATGACTTGTCCTGTTAATCACGCGGCCGCATACTGTACAGAAATGTTCCCACTCACAAAAGATGACAAGTTGTTGACCTACTACTTCCGAGAAAGTTTGGCTGGGGAAGCTTTAAGCTGGTACATGCAAGAACATACTCACACTAGGTGTTGGAGAGAGTTAGCTAATGCTTTCCTGGAGCGGTTCAACTACAATATTGGCAAAGCTCCCAACAAGGCACATTTGCAAAATATGGCACAAAGAAACAAAGAAACATTCAGAGAGTACGCCCTGCGGTGGAGACATTTGGCAGCACAGGCGAAACCGTCTCTTCTTGAGAAGGAGATGGTCGGCATATTCATGAACACTCCACCGCCACTATATTATGACAAGTTAGTTGAGAGTGCCTCTTCAAGCTTCAAAGACTTGGTCCTTGCTGGGGAAAGTTTGGAGAATGGAGCAAAGAAAGGAAAAACTGCCTACAGTTCAACCGAAGCTACTCCCATAGCAGGATCCGGGGATGTCTCCTAGTCCCGAAATCCTCCTTCAAGTCCTGCAATCCTCCACTCAAATCAGAAAAAGCCAGAAAACACAAAATTATGTGAGAAGGAAGCCTGAGGATTTCGATCCAATTCCAATGTCCTACTCAGACCTGTTTGACCATCTTGTCAGTCATGACCTAATTTCCATCCGCTCCATGAAACCCGTTCAGCCTCCTTTCCCGAGGAGCTATGACCCAGAAGCTACGTGCAAATTTCATGCAAGGGGAGTGGGACATTCTGTGGAAGATTGTAAAGCATTGAAACATGCGGTCCAGGATCTAATCGACTCCAAACATTTGAATTTCAATGACAGCAATGTTAATGGCTTGACTGTGAAGGAGAGTGGAGAAACCAGTGCTGTGGCGGGCAAAAGAAGGTCACCACAATACAACCCCATCCCCGTGTCATACGCCGACCTATGCAGCTATCTAATCAGTCATGGATGGATCACTCCTCGCAAGATGAGATCAGTTCAACCTCCATTCCCAAGCGGGTACAATCCAGAAGCCACTTGCGAGCTCCATGTTGGGGCAATTGGGCATTCTGCTGAAAATTGCTATCTTTTGAAAAGTTTGGTTCAGGGCTTCATTGATTCCAAGCAGTTAACTTTTGAGAAGGGGGGAAGGATCAAGTTCTCAGGGTCTGTGGACTATTAAGCAAGGATAGCAGTTGTTGAAGAGGGTTGAAGTGGTGAAAGCGGCATCATCAAAACATTTGTGTCTTTGTCATGCATTTCATAGCATTTATGAGTGATTGTTGATTTTCATGTAGTTTTTCAGTTCAAAACAATTTTCTGTAATGCAATCCTTTGGCTCTGCCCAAGGCCTTAGGATATTTCAATAAGGGCACACATGTTTCCTTTTAGTATCATCATCAATAAAATGTTATTTTGAATTCCTCAATAAAATTTCTTTCTTTCATTTTGTCATGTGTCTGTTATTTGCTTTTCAATTCCTCCCAACGCGGATCAAAAATAATAATAAATGAAAATAATCTTTGAAAACAACGACGCCAATGGTTCATATTGTGACTCTGATTACCCGATTAACCAAACTGAGAGAGAGGCTGAAGACAACTGGGATGTTTCTTCGGAGTTAATAAGTGAAGAATTGGCTAAGGCTGTAGAAATTCATGATGCCACAACTAGGTTGGGCAATGATGTCAAAGCACAAGTTCAAGCAAAGTGGAGCAAAGCTGAGGAAACCAAACAAATGTTACAAGCGAACCTCTTTCGCGACCAAACCCTTTCCCTTCCTCAGATCAACCAACATTCCCATTTCCCATTACAAGTACCCCATCACAAAAAAAATTTCATAACCAAATGCCTGCCATCGCCACCTTCCTCACTACCAGTGGCCCTTCTACAAAATCAACCCATCTCATTTGCTCCTCCCTCTGAACCTCCTGTCACCCCAGTTAATACCAGAACCCAATCAAGCATCCTCCAATCGCTGCAGGGGTTTCATTGCCATTATCTCTCCAATCACCCCAGACAAGGATCACTTCAAATATCCAAAAATAGTGTATCACTTTTATCAGCTCACTCAACTCAAAAGCAAAAAAGGAAAAAATCAGAAAAAATGAAACAAAAAAGAACAGATTCAAAAAAATGAAAATCCCAAAAATGAAAAAACAAGGGAAAAAGAGACGAAAGAAATATAAGTTGTGAGCTGATACATTTGGCCATAAAGCGTAAGAGATCCTTGTCTCAATGAACCTTCCTACACCTTGTTGTGTATGACCACCCTTTCTTCCATAAACCTTCAAACACTTCATCATTCCTATACATCTCTCCTTTCATAAAACCGCAAACACTACCTCGACCTCGTCATCCCGCCCTCCACAAACCCTCAGTCATTCCTCAGACTCCACCATCAGATTTGCAATCAAGCTGTTGTGCAAGAATAAGAGAACAAAGTGGTCCGTCCTCATGAGGAATCAAGTGACATGATCAATTTGAGCAAAGGAGAGGATTGACGCCATGATAAAGAGCAATGAATCAACAAGTTTGTGTAAATCACCCTTCTGACATAAGACACTTGCCATTATAACAAAGTCTGTAATTACCAAAGTTCGGTCTGTTGCGCTGCTTTCCAAGCTAAGGTAGTCACAAATGAGAGTATGAAGACTCCAGGTCAAGCATCATGATCCCTCCCTACGCCACCCTAAAAATGGGGCAGTTAGAGACAATCAACAAAGGATATCAAGGACGATGATGACCTTCATGGAAATCAGGCTTCGTTTTACACTCTAACAGGGGCAAACCCCATATGATGGAAGTAATACTTTCATTGAGCCTTATCAAACCAAAGTACATTTGTCTTATGTCAGAAGAAGATTAAGAGAAAGCTCAAACCGAAGAAAGCTCATCTTCAACAATTTCAAAGAAGACTCAATGCTCAAAAAGATCATGAACCTCCAAAGGGATTCCCATGGAGATGAACCCAGTATCATGAAGACGAAGAACTTATTCTCCGGAGGGGCCTTTAATTCTCGCAAAATGGGATGCAAGAAAAGAAAACCCCAGTTTCCAGTAAATTCAGATACAGTCAGAAAGGAGTATGCCTAAAGAAATAAATGAAAAAAGAGAAAGATGAGCCAAGTAAGAATCAGCTCGCTAGGTTGAAAACCCGCAAAGGGCGGCCTAGGCAAAACCAGAGCGACCCGGTGGATTGAAAACCTGCAAAGGGCGATCCAGGCAAAAATTAGGGTCAGAAAACTTGGACTTGAAATGAAAAAGGCAATCAGCACTCCCAAAAGTTTGGATAAAAGGGTGATCAAGGTCATGAGTATGGACGATTGGCATCGTTACTTCAAAAGAAAAAACACAAGATCTGCTTCCCCTTTTTCTTGTATTTTTCCAGTTTAAAAATTTTTCAATGTACTTTCAATTGGCGTGACCTTCTGCACGTCCAGTTTCCATAACAATAAGAATTCAACTTTTTCTTCCATGTGTTTGCTTTTCGTGTCTTTTATCTTCACTTATTCTGTCTCTTTGTTTTAAAATAAATGTTTTTATGATTGATGATACTGAATTGTGAAACCTGTGCATGAGTCAAAAAGCATTACAATTATTGCGAAATTTCTGAAAATCACAGAAAAGAGGGGATCCCTCAAATAAATGAATTGGCAAAAAACAAACGCGGGCACAATCACTTCAAATGGCAAGCAAACTTATGCGCGGCTCTGGCATTGCTATTACCCTAGATGGTCCTCATGTCTCAGGCCCAAAGGAAAAGATTTCCACCAAAGATTAAAACAAGGTTTAGTGATCACCAAGTGAGGCTTCTTTCATGCCAAAAGTCAAGACATTCATAGAGAACCAAAGATTTGCACTGAGAACACCACTCAGATCCAAAAGTTGGGGCATTCTCTTCACCACCCACCCACCCTGGTCTTGGGAAAGTTTGTTCATTGTCCATCCCATTCATATACCACCCTCAGTTCATAACCAGTACCATAACTTCATCCCCTTTCACAAACCCACTCAAAGAACCCATTTGAAATTGTCATTCTAAAGTGGGGCATTTCCATAATTGTTCACTCCCGCTCAAATGAGCAGAGTTCTCCCTAAAGTCATTCACATCCATAAATTCCTGTCGGGGCAGTCTCTCAACTCACTGTCCTAAACCAATCCCAAGTTAACTGACTCACTCGTCCACATCTGCACTCTTATGCATACTTACTAGTCAATGCTTCAGAGAGAGAGAATACAAACTGATCATGTGGTGTTTAAAGTTCAGTCATCATGGAAATGGAAAGGAAAATAAGTGAGCTTGTTAATAAAAACCTTGAGAACACCAGAGTTTGAATCAAATCTAGTTTTTCCAAAGAATGGTCCATAGCCATCTCAATTCCTTGTATTCAAAGTCTCGCGTCTCATCATCATAAAAATGATTACAAAAATGTTTAAATACTCCAATCATTCATCCTCCTCATGCATGTAGGCATTTCATGTTATTCAAAGCATTACATTCGCATCATCCACATTCATCACAATAAAAGCAAAAGAACACAGACATTCCATAGCATTTATCATCATCACATCAAACATCAAATCAGTTTTCAAAACAAAAAGAGGCATTCTTAATAAATAGTCATGGTCGTCACGATAGGACGCTTGAATTGATCACTCAAGAATCCTAAAGTCCCTATGCTAAAAGAAAATTAAAAACATTCATTGCATCCATGTGCATCCCAGCATCAAGAGCCTGCATTCCATGCATCATTCAAAGCTTCCCAATTTTCAAAAAGAAACTCAGTTGCTTTGGACTCGTTAGGCCCCAAAATTTTCAAAAAGTCAGTTACTTTGGACCAATGGGTCCCCGAAATCTCATTTTCAGAAAATCATCATGGCACCGAGTTAGTGAACTCCATCAGCACAGAGTTAGTAAACTCCCACAGAGTTAGTGAACTCCTTCCACAGATCACAACGTCGCGCACGAGCGCGCGGCAGATCCTACAGACTTCGTTAAGTCCATCGGATTAATTGTTTCAACCTAAGGCATAGCGTAGATCCAGTGATCATATCAGTTCCGGACCTGATATTGATCGGCCGCTCGAAAAGGCCACCCCCAGAGCTCGGACTCGACGAGAGTCCGTTAAAAGGTTTTAGGCAACCTCCGAATTCCCCAATTTACGGCACTTCCCATTTACTGCTTTCATTTACTGCTTTACGCAATTTACTGCTTTCTCGTCGACGCGACAAGTGTTGACTCTCTCTCTCAAAAGAAGAGAGATAAAAAAAAAAGAGAAAAAACAAAAGGAAAATTCGGGTTTCTCTAAGTAGACAAAATTAGTATTATTTCTGAATTCTTTATTTCTATTTTGCCTCGGAATATGTTTCGGCCAATTCATATTCCTTGGTAAAATCCAAATAAAGAGGGGCAGCTGTCATACCCTAATTTTGTCCGCCTAGGTTTAAAACCCTAATTTTCCGCAAAAAATAAATAAATTGAGAAGTGTGGTTTTATTTTGAAGAGTGAAGAGCATTGTGCATGCATTTTTGGGTTTTAAAAGTCATTCTAGGGCTTTTAAATTCATTGTTAGAGTGGAAATGCATTTGTTGTTAAAAAACAAGGTTTTTAGGGCAAAAGGGTATTTTGGTCATTGTCAAAAATAAGATAATTTCTCATCAAGAATCATTGTGCAATTTTAGAGAAATTTATTTGAGGCAAAACATTTTTGGTCATGTATGTATGTATGCGCATGCATGCATACATTGTGCACAAAATTTCAAAAAGGATCAATAGGGAATATTCTACAAAAATTTCAAGATGAGGTTTTTATGATATTTTTGGTCATGGTGATCTCATAAAATGGAATATTCCTAAGGTTCCTAGTATGTGGCCTAAATTGGGTGTATTTTTGTACAATTATCCTAAGAAGAATAATCAAAAATGAAGGGATAATGGAATGGTCATATAATAGTACAATAGTACAAGATGACAACTAGCAAAACTTGGTGACCACTCCCACTACCTCTTGGCCGAATTTCACCCTCTCTATTCTCTCATTTTGTGTTTTCTCAATGTCCTCAATCCATGTGAGCCTCAATCCTAGCCTTTGATTCAAAATTAAAATCAAATCCTAGAGCACAACTAGTGCATATTGACCTAAATACCCTCAAACCTAGATGCATTCTATAAATACCCTATTAACCTTACCTCTCACAACTTTTGGCCTCATTTTCACTCACACAACCCTAGCACACAACTCCCTCTCCTAATTCCCTCTCTTGGCCGAAATCATACCACCTTCTTCCTCCATCAATTCTTCACTTCTCCTTCACCAAATCACCATTTTCTCACCTCATTTCCATTCCTACTTCATATATCTTCCTTCTTTCCTAATTTAATTCAAGCTTGCATCATCAAAGGGCATTTTTAAGCAAGCATTTCGTGGGTTTCATTGAAGTTTGGTGAAGATTCAAGTTGATTTGTGGTCTTGTTCTTCATATTAGTCATTCCTTAGCTTGGATTTGAGGAAAACTTCTTAAAACCTAGCATCATCTTCAACTTTTTTGCATCAAAATGTAGATATCATGTTTCTAATTTTGCATCCTACCATATTCATGCATTTTAGTGTTGTTATATTGTTGATTTGTTGATTGTTGTTGGTGAGAGGTGTCTCAAGCATTTTGACAAACAGTGTGGGAGGTTTGGGTGCTTGAGATGCTTCTCACCCTTGAATAAATTGTGATTTATGTTGTTTTCACTATGATCTTGCATTTTTGTTGAATAAAATGACGTGATGCTTCGCAAATCATGATTAGAATTAGGGTTTGTTAATTTTCTTGTGAAATGGGTTTGTAATTGTGATCAAAAACGTTTTCTCAAGTTATTTTGATGTTAATAGATGGTATCTTGCTTGCAAGTCATTGTTATGTTGATGATTGGCAAGAGGACTCACACTTGTGCCTTTGCGCACTTAACTTTAAGTGTTGAGGATTGACTAAAATGATTCAACGCAATTGATTTGATGTTTTGATTGCAAAATATTGTTGCTAATTGATTGTATCTTGCTTGCAAATTGTTATATGTTGATGATTGGCAAGAAGACTCACACTTGTGTCTTTGTGCACTTCACTTTAAGTGTTGAGGATTGCCTAAGATGATTCAACACAACCTTGTGCTTTGATTGTAAACTTTGGTTTGCTTGTTAGTAACTTGTTTGCAAAGTTATTCTATGTTGAGGATTGGCAAGAGGACTCTCACTTGTGCCTAGTGCACTTCACTTTAAGTGATGAGGATTGCCTAAGATGATTCAATTTTCTTTGTGCAATTCTTGCTTGAAAATGCAAATGCTAGTTTTCTAACTTGATTAATCAATTTTGGTTACAAAAATGACTTGTTAATGCCCTCTTTTGGTCACTTTTGGTCTTGCAAATGTGATGTTCTTTCTAGGTCAATGTTATGCTTTAATGTTGATGATTTGGTAAAAGGACTAGACACTTATGCACTTGTGCATTGTCTCAAGCGTCAAGGATTACTAAAAGGGATTCAACCTTGTGCTTTATCTTGTGTTGACACCTAATTGAATTGAACTTTTGTATGATCTCTTTGTGTGCCTATTGTTGATCTTACATATGCATGCCATTAGATGTTGATGACTAAGTGTCATTCTTGTGCTCAAATGTTGTAATTGGTAATGTTTATGCTTATGCTTACATTGTTGATTGCTTTGCTTGCAATTTGTTAAATGTTGCACTTTGGTTCTTGACTTGGAAGTTGATTGAATGTTCTACTTTCTTTTCCTTTTGGATGCCACGCCATCCCAACAAACCTTTTGTGACCAATGTCACCCTCAAACTCCCTTCTCCTTTCTTCAAATCAATCATTTTCTAAAGCTTTTTCCAAACTCAATCTTTTCTTAAATTGTTTTCATAAGACAATCAAATTCTTTCTAAGATCAACAATAAACCTTTTTGAAAACTCATAAGGAGGCAAGTCGGACACACGGCCGGTGTTGTCTAGCGTCCTAAGATCGGAGCTGTACAGCTCAAACATCTTGGGATACTTATGAGAATTAAAACAAGTAATTAACAACTTGAACCCTATTTCAAAAAATGAGTAAGGAATTGAGTCGGATGTACATCCGGTATTGGTTAGCGTCTTAGGGTTAGCGAGCTGTACAGTTCAGGAGAGCCTAAGATACTTGCCAAATAAAAGCAACCAACCTCACAACAAATCTTTTTCTTCCTTAATCAAAAAAACATTTTCAATAAGTAGGGGGCACGTCGTCTGTACAGGCGGGGTTGTCTTTGTTCTAGGTCTAGTGGACTGTACAGTCTAGGACCGAAAACCCCTACAATAAAAAACACCAACACAAAGTTTCTCGACTAAAGAGAACTACGTAAGCTTTGAATTCTCCATCGCACCGGGAGATACGTAGGAGCGGGTCACATCCCGTCAAGCACACTTTTAAAAAATAATAAAAAGATTCTTCTTTTCCCCCGTTTTCAAAAACACTTTTCTCAAATAAAAAAGAAGTAGAACGAATTGTTTCAAATCAACTCTGTCAAAACCGCACATCAAGTTAAAGGTTCCCTTTCGGTAGAAAGGAGGTGTGGGATGCTAATACCTTCTGTAACACCCCGGAAATAATTTAATTAAAATAGTTGATTGAATTATTAAAATAATTTGGAGGCGGGATATAGATAAATTAAAAGGTTAATATTTTATATGCGTAGGAGGTGAAACGAGTAAAGGAGGTGGTGACGTAGAGAGCCCAGTGTTTACTGAGCCCTCAACTTAAACCCTGGGGGTTTAAGCCAAACCCTCATTCGCAGCAAGCAAAAGAAAAACGAAAGTGAGAGTGAGAGAGAGAGCACGCGGCGCAAAGAGGGAGAGAAGAGGAGGGTTTCGCGAAGAATTTCAAAAGGAGATCGTTCGTGTTGCTGTGGTTTTGTTCGTGTCTCGTTCGTCGTGTTCCGGAGCTTACGTTATTCGAGGTAAGGGTGGGCTTAACCTTGATAATGGGTTGATGATAATTATGTGTGGGTAGTCTAGGGTTTTGTTGAATTGTTCGTGTTGTTGCATATCGTGTTTTCGTTGAGATTGGTGCTTTGATGATTATTGCACGTTATTGTGATTTGTTTCGTTATTTGTTGTTGCGTGATTGTTGTATCACGATGATGGTGTTGTTATTGTTCGTGTTTTTGTTGTTGCTGTGCGTGGTTGATTGTTGTTGTCGCGTTGTCGAATTGTCGTTTTTGTTGTGGTGGTTGCGGTGTCGTTGCCGTTAGGGTTTGATGTTTGACAATTTAGCGATTCTGGACACAGGTTCGGTTTTTCTAAAACTGGCGCTGTTTGGTTGATCCAAAAATTATGAGGTTGATTGTTTTTGAAAATAGACTTAACGCCGGTCGTTTTGGCACTGGTTTCGTTAAATTCGGAGTTGTATAGCTCGAGTTATAGGCGATACAAGTTAGGTTAAAATTCTGGAAACGATTTGGGTATAGATTCGGTATTTCGGTGACTGGGAACGTTGTATTGACCGAAAAATTATGTGGTTTATTTCTCTGGAAAATAGACTCAATGCTTGTTAATTTGGCACTGGTTTGGGTGCGTTTAGAGTTGTGTAGCTCGAGATATGAATTCCACAAGTTAGAGTAAGATTCTGGAAACAATCTGGACACAGGGTCAGTGTTTTGGTTACCACGTTTTCAGAATAACTCCTTTTCGAACGAATCCAATTTCTTTGACAACTAGACAAAATTTGCCCCAGTTTATGCACAAGTTTCATGCAATTTGATTGAGTTTTGGTCACTTTGGAATTGCTTGAATTTGAAGGACAGAAACTGTCCTCTTTTGCAACTAGCCTGTGTGCTTTTCGAAAACTGTACCTATTGGACACTCTCCTTCAAAAACTGAACTTAGGGATGATAACCAGACCCATAGGGCTTTCCAACAAGTATTTATTTGTTGAAATCCGATGTCGTTTGCTATTTTAATTAATTCGCTGAAGTAGGTGCGATGTGCCTAGGCGCTGTGCGCCAGTCTTGTGCGTGGTGTGCGTGCGTTATGTCCGCGTTGTGGAGCCGTCTGGTGTTAATATTTCAGGTGCGGTGCTGGTATGCTCAGGAGAGTTTAGTGGTAGCTGTGATGCTACAACTTGGTGCTATTTTTGGTGAAATCATTTGTTTTGATTCTGGTGATATAGTATTTATTTTAAATACTTGTTATGGTGAGTTGGTGCATAATCATGGTGTCGCATTGTCATATGCATGTTTTGGTGATATAGGCTCTGCCTCTGGTGTTTATTGGTGATATGCCCGTCGTGGCTCATTTTGGTGATCGGTACCGCATGCATATGCCCACTGGAGGGGTTGCATATCATCCCATTGTCTATGAATGTTATAATTTTGGTGGTTCACTGTCAAATGGACTTTTCCTTTGGTATCTGGTGCTGTGATATGGTGTAATTGTATTGTGTTGCTGTAGTTACCTGATGCTAGCATATTTTTATCATCTGCTTATTACCTCTGTTAGACTCACCCCTTCTGCTTGGAATGTTGCTCTCATGCGGCAACGCTGCAGGTGATCGCTAGTGCTCGTGGAGGAATTGCTAGGTTTTGCTTCCTCTCTCGTTTGGGTCTGTGTCAGCTCTAATATGTAGCACCGGGGAGTCGTTAGTTATCGTTTTGAACTATTATTTTAGTTATTGGAAATTGTTTTAATTAATTTTGGAGATGTCTTTAATTGTTAATTCTGGAGATGTTTAAACTGGTTAATATTTCCGCTGCTTGGTGATTTCTTTTATATAAATTATTTTGGAGATTTTTTTTTGGAATAAATGGTGTTTTTTTTTTAAAATGGTGAAAAATGTAGCGCCCTTCGAGGTGACTCTGATAATTGTCTATTTAGTTGTAATAGTAAAAGAGGGGTGTTACATTAGTGGTATCAGAGCAGTTCGGTCTGTCCGGCCAAGTTGTCGAGTCGTCGAGTCGAGTAACACTTGAGTAATTGTTACTCGTTTCTGATTATAGTTTCTGTTGCAGTGTTAGGTTGAGATGGCAGGACGGAACGATGCTGCACTCGCTGCTGCTTTGCAGGCTGTGGCTCAAGCTGTGGAGAATAACCCAGGTGCTGCTGGTGATGCTGGGTCGCGCAGTTTGGCTACGTTTCAGAGGGAGAATTCTCCTACCTTTAAGGGCAAGTATAACCCTGATGGTGCTTTGGCGTGGCTGAAAGAGATGGAGAGAATCTTTCGTGTTATGGATTGCTCTGAGGCGCAGAAAGTCAGGTATGGTACTCATATGCTGGCAGAGGAGGCTGATGACTGGTGGTTGGAGGTGAGGCAGAGGTTGGCGACTGTGAATGAAGAGGTCACTTGGGCTGTGTTCAGCAGAGAATTTCTGAGAAAGTATTATCCTGAAGATGTCCGTGGGAAGAAAGAGATTGAGTTTCTGGAGCTGAAGCAGGGTAATATGTCGGTGACTGAGTATGCTGCCAAGTTCATTGAATTGGCGAAGTTCTATCCACATTATGGTGAGGCTGGTGCTGAATTCTCCAAATGCATCAAGTTTGAAAATGGGTTGCGGGCTGATATCAAGAAGGCGATAGGGTATCAGAAAATTCGGGTGTTCTCGGAGTTGATTGACAGCTGCAGAATCTTCGAGGAAGACAGTAATGCTCATTCTAGAGTCATGAGGGATAGGCAGAAGAATTTCTCGAGTCGTGGGAAGCCGTATGAGGTTCCAGCTGGTAAGGGCAATCAGAGAACTGCTGTGGGTAAGAGACCTAGTGGGGGAGATGCTGCTGCTAGTGTGGTATGTTACAAGTGTGGTAAACCCGGTCATAAGCGTCCTGACTGTCCAGGTGATGTGAAGAAGTGCTACAAGTGTGGTAAAGAGGGTCATATGGCGTCTAGCTGTGATCGAAAGGATGTGTTATGCTACAACTGTGGTGAGGGTGGTCATATCAGCACTCAGTGTCCTAAACCGAAGAAAGAAAGGTGCGTTGGGAAGGTGTTCGCTCTGGCGGGGTCAGATGCAGTGAATGAGATCAGAGGTACATGCTATATTAATAATTCTCCTCTTATTGCTATTATTGATACTGGTGCTACCCATTGTTTTATTGCTACTGCATGTGTTGAGAAATTAGATCTTGTTTTATCTTCTATGTTGAGGGAGATGGTTATCGATACTCCGGCTAAGGGTTCGGTGACTACCTCGGTTGTTTGTGCTAAATGCCCTTTATCGATATTCGGTAATGATTTTCTCGTTGACTTGATTTGTTTGACGCTGAGCGGAATGGATGTTATTCTAGGTATGGACTGGTTAGTTGATAATCAACTGTCATGAAAGGTCTGTGAGTTTCTTTTCTCCTGAAGAGGAAGAGTCTGGTTTGTTGTCTGCTGGTCAGTTGCATAGGGTAATGAGGGAAGACGTCCAGTTGTTTTCATTAATGGCGTCATTGTCTGCTGAGAGCCAAGCGAAGGTTGATGAGTTGCAGGTGGTGCGAGAGTTTTCTGAGGTTTTTCCCGACGAGATTCCGGATGTACCACCAGAGAGAGAGGTTGAGTTTGCTATTGATCTGGTACCTGATACTAAACCTGTGTCTATGGCACCGTATAGAATGTCTGCATCTGAATTGTCAGAACTGAAGAAGCAACTCGAGGATCTGCTTGAAAAGAAATTTGTGAGGCCAAGTGTGTCGCCGTGGGGAGCTCCAGTGTTGTTGGTGAAAAAGAAAGATGGTAGTATGAGGTTGTGCGTAGACTATCGGCAGCTGAATAAGGTGACTATTAAGAACAAGTATCCGCTTCCGAGGATGGATGACTTAATGGATCAGTTGGTGGGTGTAACACCCCCCTTTTACTATTACAACTAAATAGACAATTATCAGAGTCACCTCGAAGGGCGCTACATTTTTCACCATTTTAAAAAAAACACCATTTATTCCAAAAAAAAAATCTCCAAAATAATTTATATAAAAGAAATCACCAAGCAGCGGAAATATTAACCAGTTTAAACATCTCCAGAATTAACAATTAGAGACATCTCCAAAATTAATTAAAACAATTTCCAATAACTAAAATAATAGTTCAAAACGATAACTAACGACTCCCCGGTGCTACATATCAGAGCTGACACAGACCCAAACGAGAGAGGAAGCAAAACCTAGCAATTCCTCCACGAGCACTAGCGATCACCTGCAGCGTTGCCGCATGAGAGCAACATTCCAAGCAGAAGGGGTGAGTCTAACAGAGGTAATAAGCAGATGATAAAAATATGCTAGCATCAGGTAACTACAGCAACACAATACAATTACACCATATCACAGCACCAGATACCAAAGGAAAAGTCCATTTGACAGTGAACCACCAAAGTTATAACATTCATAGACAATGGGATGATATGCAACCCCTCCAGTGGGCATATGCATGCGGTACCGATCACCAAAATGAGCCACGACGGGCATATCACCAATAAACACCAGAGGCAGAGCCTATATCACCAAAACATGCATATGACAATGCGACACCATGATTATGCACCAACTCACCATAACAAGTATTTAAAATAAATACTATATCACCAGAATCAAAACGAATGATTTCACCAAAAATAGCACCAAGTTGTAGCATCACAGCTACCACTAAACTCTCCTGAGCATACCAGCACCGCACCTGAAATATTAACACCAGACGGCTCCACAACGCGGACATAACGCACGCACACCACGCACAAGACTGGCGCACAGCGCCTAGGCACATCGCACCTACTTCAGCGAATTAATTAAAATAGCAAACGACATCGGATTTCAACAAATAAATACTTGTTGGAAAGCCCTATGGGTCTGGTTATCATCCCTAAGTTCAGTTTTTGAAGGAGAGTGTCCAATAGGTACAGTTTTCGAAAAGCACACAGGCTAGTTGCAAAAGAGGACAGTTTCTGTCCTTCAAATTCAAGCAATTCCAAAGTGACCAAAACTCAATCAAATTGAATGAAACTTGTGCATAAACTGGGGAAAATTTTGTCTAGTTTTCAAAGAAATTGGATTCTTTCGAAAAGGAGTTCTTTTGAAAACGTGGTAACCAAAACACTGACCCTGTGTCCAGATTGTTTCCAGAATCTTACTCTAACTTGTGGAATTCATATCTCGAGCTACACAACTCTAAACGCAACCAAACCAGTGCCAAATTAACAAGAATTAAGTCTATTTTCCAGAAAAATAAACCACATAATTTTTCGGTCAATACAACGTTCCCAGTCACCGAAATACCGAATCTATACCCAAATCGTTTCCAGAATTTTAACCTAACTTGTATCGCCTATAACTCGAGCTATACAACTCCGAATTTGACGAAACCAGTGCCAAAACGACCGGCGTTAAGTCTATTTTCAAAAACAATCAACCTCATAATTTTTGGATCAACCAAACAGCGCCAGTTTTAGAAAAACCGAACCTGTGTCCAGAATCGCTAAATTGCCAAACACCAAACCCTAACGCCAACGACACCGCAACCACCACAACAAAAACGACAATTCGACAACGCGACAACAACAATCAACCACGCACAGCAACAACAAAAACACGAACAATAACAACACCATCATCGTGATACAACAATCACGCAACAACAAATAACGAAACAAATCACAATAACGTGCAATAATCATCAAAGCACCAATCTCAACGAAAACACGATATGCAACAACACGAACAATTCAACAAAACCCTAGACTACCCACACATAATTATCATCAACCCATTATCAAGGTTAAGCCCACCCTTACCTCGAATAACGTAAGCTCCGGAACACGACGAACGAGACACGAACAAAACCACAGCAACACGAACGATCTCCTTTTGAAATTCTTCGCGAAACCCTCCTCTTCTCTCCCTCTTTGCGCCGCGTGCTCCCTCTCTCACTCTCACTTTCGTTTTTCTTTTGCTTGCTGCGAATGAGGGTTTGGCTTAAACCCCCAGGGTTTAAGTTGAGGGCTCAGTAAACACTGGGCTCTCTACGTCACCACCTCCTTTACTCGTTTCACCTCCTACGCATATAAAATATTAACCTTTTAATTTATCTATATCCCGCCTCTAAATTATTTTAATAATTCAATCAACTATTTTAATTAAATTATTTCCGGGGTGTTACAACCCTCCCCCACTTAGAATCTTTCGTCCTCGAAAACATACCTGATTCAAACAGCTCCGGATAGGACTCTCGCATCTTGCTCTCCAACTCCCATGTCATGCTTTCACCAGCAGCTCCTAACCAGACCACTTTCACCAGGTTTATCTCTTTGCCACGTAAAGTCTTCACTTCACGATCTTCAATTCGCACAGGCATTGTCTCCACAGTGAGATTATCCCGCACATGCACATCATCCATCGGAATCACATGGGACGGATCCGAAATATACTTCCGAAGTTGCGACACATGAAATACATCGTGCAAATTCGAAAGATTAGGCGGCAAGGCCACCCTATAAGCAACATTACCAATTCTCTCAGTGATCTGATACGGTCCAATGAAACGAGGAGTCAACTTCTTTGTCTTCAATGCACGCCCAACACCAGCCATAGGTGTGACTCTCAAAAACACATGATCACCAGCTTGGAATTCTAAATCCTTCCTTCTCTTATCATGATAGCTCTTCTGTCTACTCTGCGACGCTTTCATTTTCTCACGGATCAATTTCACCTTTTCAGTAGTCTCTCGAACAACCTCGGGTCCAAGAACAATACTCTCCCCAGATTCATGCCAACACAACGGAGTCCTACATCTCCGACCATACAATGCCTCGAACGGTGCCATCCCGATGCTAGAATGGTAACTATTGTTGTAAGTAAACTCGATCAACGGAAGGTGAGTATCCCACGCACCTCCCTGCTCAAGAACACAAGATCTCAACAAGTCTTCCAACGACTGAATGGTCCTCTCTGTCTGCCCATCAGTTTGAGGATGATAAGCTGAACTCAACCTCAATTTAGAACCCAACGCTTCTTGCAAACTCTTCCAGAAATCAGAAGTGAACCTAGGATCTCTGTCAGACACAATGCACAAAGGAACACCATGCAACTTCACAATCACCTCAATATAAATCTCTGCCAATCTCGACACCGGATACGTGATATTGATAGGAATAAAATGAGCAGACTTCGTCAATCTATCCACAATCACCCAAATCGAATCGTGCCCCCTCACAGTATTAGGTAACCCTATCACGAAATCCATAGAAATACTATCCCACTTCCATTCCGGAATCTCCAACGGTTGCATCAACCCAGCAGGCTTCTGATGCTCAACCTTCGATTTCTGACAAGTCAAGCAGGAATACACAAACTGCGCCACATCACGCTTCATACCAGGCCACCAAAACATCTTCTTCAGATCCTGATACATCTTTTTAGCTCCCGGATGGATACTCAACTTACTCCTATGACCTTCTTCTAAAATTGCTCTTTTCATCTCCTCATCATCAGGAATGCAGATTCTTCCACGGTACTTCAATACATTCTGCGCATCCAACTCAAAGTCTTTATTCTCGGATTGATCAATCCCAACCATCAGGTCAACTAATTTAACATCTAACTTCTGAGCTTCTCGAATGCTAGCCATGAATTCATTATCAATCTTCAACATCCCCAATCTGACACTCTGAGGCGTCACTTCACAAACCAAACTCATATCCCTGAACTGCTCAATTAATTCGAGTTCTCTAACCATCATTGCTGACATATGCAACGTCTTTCGACTTAAAGCGTCAGCTACCACATTAGCCTTTCCCGGATGATAGTTCAAGCTAAAGTCATAGTCTTTCAGCAACTCCAACCATCTGCGCTGTCTCATATTCAACTCTTTCTGATCAAACAGATACTGCAAACCCTTATGATCACTGAACACCTCAAACCTCGAACCATACAGATAATGTCTCCAAATTTTCAACGCGAACACAACTGCAGCAAGTTCTAAATCATGGGTGGGGTAGTTCTTCTCATGAGTCCTCAACTGTCTCGACGCATAGGCAACTACCTTACCATTCTGCATAAGCACACCTCCCAACCCCATCTTGGAAGCATCACAATACACCACAAACGACTCTTCCGGATTAGGCAACGTCAGAACAGGAGACGTCGTCAACCTCTTCTTCAATTCTTTGAAGCTCTCTTCACAACAGTCATCCCAGATGAAAGCTTTACCCTTGCAAGTCAACTGAGTCAACGGAAGTGCCAACTTCGAAAATCCTTCTATAAACCTCCTATAGTAACCTGCCAGACCCAGAAAACTTCTAATCTCAGTAACTGACTTCGGAGACTCCCATTGTAACACGGCATCAACCTTAGACGGGTCCACGGCAATTCCATTCCCCGAAATAACATGACCCAGAAAGCAAACCTCCTTCAACCAAAACTCACTCTTAGACAGCTTCGCATATAATTTCTTGTCCCTCAGAATTTCCAATACCAATCTCAGATGTTCTGCATGCTCCTCTTCTGACTTAGAATAAATTAGGATGTCGTCAATGAATACCACCACAAACCGATCCAGATACTCACGAAAGATACGATTCATGTACTCGATGAACACTCCCGGCGCATTAGTCACACCGAAAGGCATCACGGAATACTCATAATGCCTATAACGGGTTCTGAAAGCTGTCTTCTGAATGTCTTCGTCTTTCACCTTGATCTGATGATAACCCGATCTCAAATCTATTTTACTGAACACCTGAGCACCCACCAACTGACCATTAAGTCATCAATTCTCGGAAGCGGATACTTGTTCTTAATAGTCACCTTATTCAGCTGCCGATAGTCTACGCACAACCTCATACTACCATCTTTCTTTTTCACCAACAACACTGGAGCTCCCCACGGTGACACACTTGGCCTCACAAATTTCTTTTCAAGCAGATCCTCGAGTTGCTTCTTCAGTTCTGACAATTCAGATGCAGACATTCTATACGGTGCCATAGACACAAGTTTAGTATCAGGTACCAGATCAATAGCAAACTCAACCTCTCTCTCTGGTGGTACATCCGGAATCTCGTCGGGAAAAACCTCAGAAAACTCTCGCACCACCTGCAACTCATCAACCTTCGCTTGGCTCTCAGCAGACAATGACGCCATTAATGAAAACAACTGGACGTCTTCCCTCATTACCCTATGCAACTGACCAGCAGACAACAAACCAGACTCTTCCTCTTCAAGAGAAAAGAAACTCACAGACCTTTCATGACAGTTGATATGAACATGGTGTTTGCTGGTGTTTTTAGCAAACAATCACTAGTTTTATTAGAAGGTTTGTGAGATCAAACTAGAAAAATCTCAAAGCAATTGCCTTTGAATTGCAAAAGTTTTTGTTTCAGAAAATGTAGAAAAGGGGACGATTTGCAATGATTTAACAGAATTGAAAAGAAAAGAAGCAGTAAATGGTGCGTGAATTGTAAAGAAAAGAAAAACAAATTGCATTGAATCATAAAAATGGTACACGATCACGTACAGCGATTCTTCCACTCGTTTTTCGCTCTGGCTTGGAAGTTAGAGTTTCAGGAATCGGGTGTGTATTGTGATTTTGCGACCCCTGTTTCTTCTCAGAAACAGTTATTTATACAAGGGAAAAAAGGGGGGAAATTCGAACTAAGTAACTGCCTAACAATTTGAAAATAAGTAACTGCTCCTACTTTCGGCCAAATAATCGCTCCTACTTTCGACCGAAACCGCTCTGTTTTCTGTCTGTCGAAAGCCTGTGTCGATTTTCCTCTCTCTTGCTTTTGCTTCCCTGGAAACTTGTCGAGTTTACCTTGCACACGACCATTTTCTTTGTCGAAACAATATGGTCTTTGTGAAATAAATATAAATCAAGCCATGTTGACCATCTTTAATGTAGCCTGTCGAAATTACAGGCTAACAAATTGCCCCCCAAAAATGTCTTTCTCGACTGAGCTTGAAGTAGAAGAAGAGAAAGAACATTTTTGAATTCACCCTCGAAATAGACTTTGCACTTGAGTAGAACCACTGTATACCTGATGTCGCCACTGTTAAGTGTTGCTTCATATTCAAACCTTGAACTTGAACAGCTTGTAAATTCGGCCTTTGACTATGTTTACTGATTCTCTGTTCTACCTTTGAATGGTTCCACCATTTTCTGTTACGTTAAGAACGCCGTAATTAAAGTGATGCCTCACTTCTCGGAACGCCAAACTCATAACCAACTGACGCTCTCTCATACTTCTCCTTATAAATAGAAGAGTTTTGTTTCTCATCTTCACCACTCCATGATTTTCTTCTTTTTCCTTTCCCGTTCCAAGATCATTCCCTTTGCTTTTGAGTCTTCCGCGTAACCTCATTCCTCATAATTGCAGTGAGGTTGCCTGGAGGTTCAAAGTGATGGTTTTTGATCTCGACTAATTATGGCTTTGCCCCTTTTTTCTTCATGTCACTTGATCTTGCAACTTTCTGAGTTTATGCGGGAGACTCAAAATGGGAGCAGGAAGATTCATCAGGTGTTTTGCTTTGATGATGACTGTCTTCCTTGGGGACGTCAATATCTTCTCTCTGAAGGGCTTCCTGAGGTTTACCAAGCAAGGAAACGCCCTGTTGAAAGGCTTACAAGCCTAACGCGCAGACGAAAGAAAGACCCCCCGAACGACGGGAAGCGACAACGTGGTCGAAGAAGACCACCTAAAAGAGAAGTTACTTGGTCTTAAAAGACCAACTGCAATTCAGCGTCTATTTTATGCCTAGTTTATTTACCCTTTCGGCACTATGTAATTCACAAATGCCTCCTTTGGCACATGTAACTTGGCAACATTATAATGAAAATTCTTCCATTTTATTCTTGAGCAATTTTTATTCTGTGCTTTCGACAGTGTTTTGGCAACTTAAATGCCATGTTTTTACGCTTCCTTTATACTTATTCCAGCGTTATTTTAACTTCTTGCAACGTTGGCTTATACTTTTTCAAGTATTTGCCATTTATACGCAAAATCCTTCTATCAGCGCCAATCTCTTCGACCTCATATGCGCCGTTTGAATAAACTTGCAAAATTTTAAATGGTCCTTCCCAACTTGGGGACCATTTACCAAAGACTCTATCTTTTTTATCCATAGGCAATAGGACCTTCCACACTAGATCACCTGAATTAAAGGCTTTAGACTTAACCTTTTTGTTATAAGTTTTAGCTACCCTCTCTTTCTGCCGAATAAGCGTATCTAAAGCTAATAACCTTTCTTCGTCTAAATCAACCAATTCGTCAAGCATCATATTCCAGTAATAATCAGAGGGAATCTCCCACTGTCTTTGAATTCTTGTTGATTGTAGACAAATTTCAACAGGCAACACTGCATCGTGTCCAAATGTTAGCCTATAAGGAGTAGTGTTGATAGATTCTTTGGGTGAATTTCGACATGCCCATAATGCTTGATCAAGGGTATTATGCCAATTTTTTGGCTTCTGCCCTACATGCTTTTTAATTAAATTAATAATAACTTTATTGGCAGCTTCTACTTGACCATTGGCTTGCGCATAATATGGTGTCGAAGTTAATAACTTAAAACCAATTTCAGAAGCAAACTCTACCATTTTTCTACCAGTGAAAACTGATCCTTGATCTGTAGTAATGGTTTCTGGAATTCCAAACCTATAAATGATATGATTTTGAATAAACCTTATCACTGCTTCTTGATCAACATTGGCTAAAGGTATAGCTTCAACCCATTTGGTGAAGTAATCAATTCCCACAAGGATATATCTATGGCCCTTCGAAGAAGTTGGCTTTATCTCTCCAATCACATCTAGAGCCCAACCTCTAAATGGCCAAGGTTTGACTATGGCATGTAATTCATTTGCAGGTACATGTTGTATCCCAGCATGCTTTTGACACTCTTGGCATCCCTTAGCAAATTCTATGCAATCTTTCAGCATAGTTGGCCAATACATTCCTTGTCGAAATAATAACCACTTCATTTTGTGGCCTACTTGGTGTGAACCACATGCTCCGCTATGTGTATCAGAGACTGCTAAATATGCCTCATTTTCACTAAGACATTTTACTAGTACTCCTTCCGGAGTCTTTTTAAACAATTCGTTTCCAATTATCACATAGCTCAAAGCTCTGTATTTTACCTTTTTATTGGTATTTCTTGTGGGATTTTGCAAATATTCCGCAATAGGCCTTCGCCAATCATTATTGGTCATATTGTCAAGAGCAAAAATTTCTGCCAAGTCAAAATCACCAAACAATTGACGTTTTTCGACAACGACTAGTTCCTCGTTTGCGTTTGTTGCCCCCCCAATTGTTGGTGTTGACAATAGTGACGAAGCATAGTCATCAGAAATGATTTTATCCTTTATTTCGATTAGCTCTTCCAGGCTTTGTTTTGAAACTTTATAGCCTGAAGCAATTTGTGCCAATTCATTTGCCACTTGGTTATCAATTCGTGGTAAATGTTCTAAGTGAACAGACTCAAATCTTTTTAACAAAGCATTGGCAACAACAAAGTATCTGATAAGGTGCTCTTTAATGCATTTGTACTCTCTTGTCAATTGTTTGACAACCAACTCAGAGTCACCTTTTATTTCGACATGACTTGCCCCCAGATCAAGTAAGATTTCAAGGCCTACTATTAAAGCCTCATACTCAGCCTCATTATTGGAACCAACATCCCGAATTTTAAACTTATACTTCGTTGGAATGTTAGTAGGAGATATTATTAAAATACCAATCCCAACTCCATGTTTATGGCTTGAGCCATCAAAGTACAACCTCCAAGGATATACGTCTACAAAACTTAATGTTTCTTCGACAACAGAATGGTCTATTATAAAATCAGCAACCACTTGTCCTTTAATTGATTTTAGAGGTTGATAAGTTAAGTTGTATTCTGACAAAGCCAAAGCCCATTTACCAATTCGGCTATGCATTATTGGTTTCGACAGCATATGCTTAATAACATCAAAATGTGAATAAACAGAAACATCAGCTGGTTTTATATATTGCTTTAACTTTGTACACGAAAAATACAAACAAAGGCACAACTTTTCTATAGGAGAGTACCTCGTTTCGGCATCATTTAAGACCCTACTGAGGTAATAAATGGCTCTTTCGACACCACTATCATCCTCTTGTGCTAACATGCTACCTATTATTCTATCAGAAGCTGCTATATACAATTTGAGCACTTTGTGTTTAATAACAGGCAACAAAATTGGTGGTTTCATCAAATAAGACTTGATTTCGTCGAAGGCTGCTTGATGCATTGGTTCCCATTTGAACTCTTCTTCCTTCTTCAGCCTTAATAATGGCGAAAAAACTTGTGTTTTGCCACTTAGATTTGATATAAATCTTCGAAGGAAATTGATTTTTCCCAACAATGACTGAAGCTCTTTTTTGGTCGAAGGGGCCTTCGTTTCCATAATTGCCTTAGTCTTATTTTGATTGATTTCAATGCCTTTTTTGTGCACTATAAAACCCAAGAAATCACCTGCACGCACACAAAAGGCACATTTTAATGGATTTAATTTCAATCCATATTTCCTCATTCTTTCAAAAGAACGGCGAAGATGGTCTAAATGACCACTTTCTGAGGAAGATTTAACCACCACATCATCTATGTATACTTGCATAAAATCATCAATAAAATCATGAAACATAGAATTCATGGCCCTCTGATATGTAGCACCAGCATTCTTTAAGCCAAAGGGCATTACTACCCATTCATAAACACCCAATGCCCCTGGACACCTAAAAGCAGTTTTTGACACATCCTCTTCAGCAATGAAGATTTGATTATACCCAGAATAACCATCAAGCATACTAAGATAATCAAATCCTGCTGCTGAATCTATTAGCATTTCTGCCACAGGCATTGCGTATTCATCTTTGGGAGATGCATTATTTAAATCCCTAAAATCTATGCAAACTCTAAGAGTCCCATTTTTCTTTATTACAGGAACTATATTGGCTAACCATTCGACATACCTGGCAGTTCTGATGAATTTGTTTCTGAACAGCCTTTCGATTTCCTCTTTGATCTTAGCCAACACTTGAGGAGCAAATCTTCTTGGCACTTGCTTCACTGGTTTCTTCCCTGGTCGAATTGGTAATTGCATTTCCACTACTTCTCGACTTAACCCAGGCATTTCGTCGTAATCCCAAGCAAAGAAATCTTTGAACTCCCTTAGCAATGTGATGACTTGGATTTTTAGAGAAGTATCAATATTTGCACTAATATAAGTTGGCCTTTTTATTGAGCCATTTCCCAAATCAACTTCTTCTAACGGGTCTTGAGCTTGCATATGCTTTGTCAAATCTCTAGGATCCTTTTCAAAACCTAATGGATCATTATCATAGATACAGTCAAGTTTTTCATCTATGATTATGCCATTTTCTTCATGTAACTCACTGGCTTCGACAGCCATTGTTTGTTGAATAATTTCGGCCTCCATAGCCGCTTTAAACTTGTTTTCGGCCATATAAGCCGTAATTTTGTCCCATGCATTGGGCACTGACATAAGAACATTTTCAAGAACCAGTGTTCCACCCCGTTGGTCGAAAAACACCATCAGGATAGACACTATCATCTCCCATTATTTCTCTTTCCCAAACAAAACCATAATTTGGGTCGAGATGAACTGAGGCAAAAACATTATCCGCAGGGACATATGCCTCATTAGAAGATGAACATGGCGCAATCTTCGCCATTTGTTTCTCAAAGTTTTCCTTGGTAACTTGGTTCACATCAGCACGGAAGTAGCTCTGATCGGCTTCAACATACTCTACCAAACCATCTTCCTTCCACATTACTAAACGTTGATGCAAAGTTGAAGGGACAGCACCAACTCCATGGATCCACTCTCTACCAAGGAGTAAATTAAAATTCGCTTTAGAGGCTATCACTAAGAACAATGTAGTCCTCTTTATGGAACCAACGATTAAGTCCACCTCAATGGCCCCCAAAGAATGGCCAGTTTTGCCTTCATAGTTGCTTAAGACAATGTTATGTGGCCTGAGGTCAGTATCGAACTTACCAATCTTCTTCAAAAGACCATGTGGCATCAAATTCACTGCAGCTCCACCATCCACTAACACTTTGTTAATCCCAACACCATTGACTTTGGCTTGGACATACAGGGGTTTCAAGTGGTTTTGCATACTCATATCTGGCTTCTCGAAGGTAGCCATTTGGTCTTCGACACAACCATTGTTCATCACATAATAACACATTGGCTTATGATGAGCCATATCCTCTGTAAAATCCTCTTCAACGTCATTTGGTACTGTGATAACATCGTACTCCAGAGGCAGTATTGATACCACATTGCAAACAACGTCGAAATCATCCTCAGAATCATTAAAATCAGACTCCATGTCTTCCTTCATCCATGTCGAGATCAGCATTTCTTTCTTTCACTGTTGACAATGGAGGAAATATTCTTTCAAGAGCAGGCCTTCTTGACTTTTCTGTTACCACAGCCTTGCCTTTGGCCTTATTCGCCGCACACACATGACTAACAACATCAGCATTCCTCTTTGTGGCAACTTCAGCTTTGTGAACCTCACTCTTCGCCACTATCATGCTGCGTGGAACTTGATTATTAGGCAAATGACCTGGAACCTGGTTAATGTCAAAGTGTGCCTTCTTCTTCTGTTGTCTTTGGTAACGACGCCACTGTGTTCTAGTCATAGGGTTCTTACCCTTATAGTTATTCTTATAATTAAACTTAATAGCATCAGTACCTGGCTTGACAGCTTTAGCACGTTGATTATTGGGCACCCACTCTTCGACAGGAGCACTAGCACTTGGGACAAAGGATTTACCTGTTGACAGCTTCAAATACCCTTTTGCTGAGGACTTCTCCTTAGCAAATTGTCGTTTACTTGTTGAAGGCTTTGCTGACACCTTAGCCTCATAGCCAGGAAGATCTCCTTTTGCAAAGTCGAATTTTGGCCTGTTATCAAGCCATTTTCTTTTGCGTTGTTGTTGATCCTGATAACCTTCGACAGCTTTAGCTGCTTCTTTATCGAAAACAGCACTGCACCTTGGGCAAAGCATAACTTCAGAATTATTCCACTTACACCGATTGAGGAAATCTATCAATTCTTCCTCAGCCTTTGGAAACACAGCATGTATCTTCCCATCATATTCTTTTAGGGTCACTTCCTGTTTTCTACCTTCAGCATACATAAAACCTTTTAATTTCTCGGTGGCAGTCTTGACACACTTAGGAGGGTCTGCCAATTGAGCATCCACCATGCCTACATCAGCTTCGACAGGTTCAGAGTACATAGCTTCAGCCTTAGGCAATGGATCAACATCAATCTGCATAGGAGCTTTCATTTTCTTATCAGCAAATTTGAGTCTTCCTTCGTCAATTGCTTTTTGCACAATATCCCTGAAGAGCACACAACGGTCAGTGTTATGTCCCAAAAAATTATGGAACTTACAATAACCCTTTTTCTTTCTTTGGTCAAGAGTTGGTATTTTAAGGCCTTTAGGCACTAATATTTGACCATCAGTTACTAAAAGATCAAAAATTTCATCACATTTAGTAACATCAAAAGTATAAGTCTTAGGCATAAATCTATCGTTCTTAGGCTCTACAGGGTTATTCCCATTCGCAGGCCTTAATAATTTACAGGTATAAGGAGGACCAGGCTTAAGTTCAGCCACGTCTATCTCCTCTTCTTCGACATTACTATATGTAACGTCAAATTCTTCTTCGACATATGCCACTTTTTCTTTCTTATGATACCTATTCGACCTAGATTTTTCCTCTCTAAGCCTTTCAACTTGTCGAACTCTATCAGCCAAATGAGCCATATCTCGCAAATGAGATGTGTCTAATTTCTTTCTAATTGAGTAATCAAGGCCACCAGCAGCCATTTCGACAAGCTCATGTTCAGGGACTTGTGTGAAGCAACGAGATTTCAACAGCCTAAATCTGTTTAAGTAATCATCAATAGCTTCAGGCATTTTGCGCCGAACACTAGCCAATTCTTTAAGACTAATTTTCGACTGGCCCATGTAAAACTGTGCATGGAATGCCTTTTCTAATTGCCCCCATGTGAACATAGAACCAGGGGGTAAGGTCGTGAACCAAGTGAAAGCATTTTTAGTTAGAGAATTTGGAAAATATTTCATCTTCAAATTCTCATTTTGTGCTAAGTCCCCAGCCTCAGTCAAGAAACGAGCAATGTGTTCGACTGTGGACTCATTTGTTTCACCACCAAACTTAGTAAACTTGGGAACTTTCCATCCCCTTGGTAACTCAGTTTGTAACACGTATTCACATAATGGTGATACAAAGTTAGGCCTTTGTAAACCTATGTTAAGGCCATTTTGCGCCAAAATAGTTTCGACTAAAGTAGCTATATTGTTTTCTGCGCCAACATTGTGTTGTTGCACTTGTCGAACAACTTCGTCAGCGTTCTGGTGTCTATTTACCAAAACTACTTCAGGGACGTGGTTTACTACCCCTTGTAGTTCGCCTACAACTGTCGACGCTTCGACTGCAACTGCTTCTTGGGGGTTAACTGGCGACGCATTACCCGCAATAATAGGAACTTGCCTATTATTAACCGCTGGAGCCCCAAAGAAGTCTGCAATCCTACTCATCTGATTTGCCAACATTTGGTAACTGCTATTGGTATTTTGAATCAATGGATTGAAAACTGTACCAATTTGTTGGGTAAGCATATTCACCATATCGTGATTACTCTCGTCTACTTGCTGTCTTAAGGCCAACAAAGATGTATTGGTTAATGCTGGGGGATTTCGACCAAATACGCTTTCAGAAGAGACATGTGTAGGGGAAAAGGTCGAAATATGTGGCATTCCAGTAGGCATGCCATACATTCCCAAAGGAAATGGGGGTAGATGCACGTTATTCAAACGTGGGTCTAAACCGTTTCCGATTTCCATGTAAGGGCTATGAAGCCCTGCACTTAACGGCAAAGACATAGGCAGAGATGCCATTTCTGACTGCGTTGAACCAACATTAGTCATTGATAATGAAGAAACGGTTGTCGACGATGATGGTCCTGCACTAACGCTCGCAGAATCCATTGTTGTTCCTTGCCCTTGTGAAACCACAGGGTTGGAACTAGATGCATTATTCGTACCAGAACGAACCATTTTACCACTTCTTAAGTGCATACAACAGCGAATAGAACAAAATCAAAGGCAAGGTCCCACCGGGCGTGCCAATTTGTTTGCTGGTGTTTTTAGCAAACAATCACTAGTTTTATTAGAAGGTTTGTGAGATCAAACTAGAAAAATCTCAAAGCAATTGCCTTTGAATTGCAAAAGTTTTTGTTTCAGAAAATGTAGAAAAGGGGACGATTTGCAATGATTTAACAGAATTGAAAAGAAAAGAAGCAGTAAATGGTGCGTGAATTGTAAAGAAAAGAAAAACAAATTGCATTGAATCATAAAAATGGTACACGATCACGTACAGCGATTCTTCCACTCGTTTTTCGCTCTGGCTTGGAAGTTAGAGTTTCAGGAATCGGGTGTGTATTGTGATTTTGCGACCCCTGTTTCTTCTCAGAAACAGTTATTTATACAAGGGAAAAAAGGGGGGAAATTCGAACTAAGTAACTGCCTAACAATTTGAAAATAAGTAACTGCTCCTACTTTCGGCCAAATAACCGCTCCTACTTTCGACCGAAACCGCTCTGTTTTCTGTCTGTCGAAAGCCTGTGTCGATTTTCCTCTCTCTTGCTTTTGCTTCCCTGGAAACTTGTCGAGTTTACCTTGCACACGACCATTTTCTTTGTCGAAACAATATGGTCTTTGTGAAATAAATATAAATCAAGCCATGTTGACCATCTTTAATGTAGCCTGTCGAAATTACAGGCTAACACATGGTTATCAACTAACCAGTCCATACCTAGAATAACATCCATTCCGCTCAGCGGCAAACAAATCAAGTCAACGAGAAAATCATTACCGAATATCGATAAAGGGCATTTAGCACAAACAACCGAGGTAGTCACCGAACCCTTAGCCGGAGTATCGATAACCATCTCCCTCAACATAGAAGATAAAACAAGATCTAATTTCTCAACACATGCAGTAGCAATAAAACAATGGGTAGCACCAGTATCAATAATAGCAATAAGAGGAGAATTATTAATATAGCATGTACCTCTGATCTCATTCACTGCATCTGACCCCGCCAGAGCGAACACCTTCCCAACGCACCTTTCTTTCTTCGGTTTAGGACACTGAGTGCTGATATGACCACCCTCACCACAGTTGTAGCATAACACATCCTTTCGATCACAGCTAGACGCCATATGACCCTCTTTACCACACTTGTAGCACTTCTTCACATCACCTGGACAGTCAGGACGCTTATGACCGGGTTTACCACACTTGTAACATACCACACTAGTAGCAGCATCTCCCCCACTAGGTCTCTTACCCACAGCAGTTCTCTGATTGCCCTTACCAGCTGGAACCTCATACGGCTTCCCACGACTCGAGAAATTCTTCTGCCTATCCCTCATGACTCTAGAATGAGCATTACTGTCTTCCTCGAAGATTCTGCAGCTGTCAATCAACTCCGAGAACACCCGAATATTCTGATACCCTATCGCCTTCTTGATATCAGCCCGCAACCCATTTTCAAACTTGATGCATTTGGAGAATTCAGCACCAGCCTCACCATAATGTGGATAGAACTTCGCCAATTCAATGAACTTGGCAGCATACTCAGTCACCGACATATTACCCTGCTTCAGCTCCAGAAACTCAATCTCTTTCTTCCCACGGACATCTTCAGGATAATACTTTCTCAGAAATTCTCTGCTGAACACAGCCCAAGTGACCTCTTCATTCACAGTCGCCAACCTCTACCTCACCTCCAACCACCAATCATCAGCCTCCTCTGCCAGCATATGAGTACCATACCTGACTTTCTGCGCCTCAGAGCAATCCATAACACGAAAGATTCTCTCCATCTCTTTCAGCCACGCCAAAGCACCATCAGGGTTATACTTGCCCTTAAAGGTAGGAGGATTCTCCCTCTGAAACGTAGCCAAACTGCGCGACCCAGCATCACCAGCAGCACCTGGGTTATTCTCCACAGCTTGAGCCACAGCCTGCAAAGCAGCAGCGAGTGCAGAATCGTTCCGTCCTGCCATCTCAACCTAACACTGCAACAGAAACTATAATCAGGAACGAGTAACAATTACTCAAGTGTTACTCGACTCGACGACTCGACAACTTGGACGGACAGACCGAACTGCTCTGATACCACTAATGTAAAACCCCCCTTTTACTATTACAACTAAATAGACAATTATCAGAGTCACCTCGAAGGGCGCTACATTTTTCACCATTTTAAAAAAAAAACACCATTTATTCCAAAAAAAAAATCTCCAAAATAATTTATAAAAAAGAAATCACCAAGCAGCGGAAATATTAACCAGTTTAAACATCTCCAGAATTAACAATTAGAGACATCTCCAAAATTAATTAAAACAATTTCCAATAACTAAAATAATAGTTCAAAACGATAACTAACGACTCCCCGGTGCTACATATCAGAGCTGACACAGACCCAAACGAGAGAGGAAGCAAAACCTAGCAATTCCTCCACGAGCACTAGCGATCACCTGCAGCGTTGCCGCATGAGAGCAACATTCCAAGCAGAAGGGGTGAGTCTAACAGAGGTAATAAGCAGATGATAAAAATATGCTAGCATCAGGTAACTACAGCAACACAATACAATTACACCATATCACAGCACCAGATACCAAAGGAAAAGTCCATTTGACAGTGAACCACCAAAGTTATAACATTCATAGACAATGGGATGATATGCAACCCCTCCAGTGGGCATATGCATGCGGTACCGATCACCAAAATGAGCCACGACGGGCATATCACCAATAAACACCAGAGGCAGAGCCTATATCACCAAAACATGCATATGACAATGCGACACCATGATTATGCACCAACTCACCATAACAAGTATTTAAAATAAATACTATATCACCAGAATCAAAACAAATGATTTCACCAAAAATAGCACCAAGTTGTAGCATCAGGTAACTGAATGGTCCTCTCTGTCTGCCCATCAGTTTGAGGATGATAAGCTGAACTCAACCTCAATTTAGAACCCAACGCTTCTTGCAAACTCTTCCAGAAATCAGAAGTGAACCTAGGATCTCTGTCAGACACAATGCACAAAGGAACACCATGCAACTTCACAATCACCTCAATATAAATCTCTGCCAATCTCGACACCGGATACGTGATATTGATAGGAATAAAATGAGCAGACTTCGTCAATCTATCCACAATCACCCAAATCGAATCGTGCCCCCTCACAGTATTAGGTAACCCTATCACGAAATCCATAGAAATACTATCCCACTTCCATTCCGGAATCTCCAACGGTTGCATCAACCCAGCAGGCTTCTGATGCTCAACCTTCGATTTCTGACAAGTCAAGCAGGAATACACAAACTGCGCCACATCACGCTTCATACCAGGCCACCAAAACATCTTCTTCAGATCCTGATACATCTTTGTAGCTCCCGGATAGATACTCAACTTACTCCTATGACCTTCTTCTAAAATTGCTCTTTTCATCTCCTCATCATCAGGAATGCAGATTCTCCCACGGTACTTCAATACATTCTGCGCATCCAACTCAAAGTCTTTATTCTCGGATTGATCAATCCCAACCATCAGGTCAACTAATTTAACATCTAACTTCTGAGCTTCTCGAATGCTAGCCATGAATTCATTATCAATCTTCAACATCCGCAATCTGACACTCTGAGGCGTCACTTCACAAACCAAACTCATATCCCTGAACTGCTCAATTAATTCGAGTTCTCTAACCATCATTGCTGACATATGCAACGTCTTTCGACTTAAAGCGTCAGCTACCACATTAGCCTTTCCCGGATGATAGTTCAAGCTAAAGTCATAGTCTTTCAGCAACTCCAACCATCTGCGCTGTCTCATATTCAACTCTTTCTGATCAAACAGATACTGCAAACCCTTATGATCACTGAACACCTCAAACCTCGAACCATACAGATAATGTCTCCAAATTTTCAACGCGAACACAACTGCAGCAAGTTCTAAATCATGGGTAGGGTAGTTCTTCTCATGAGTCCTCAACTGTCTCGACGCATAGGCAACTACCTTACCATTCTGCATAAGCACACCTCCCAACCCCATCTTGGAAGCATCACAATACACCACAAACGACTCTTCCGGATTAGGCAACGTCAGAACAGGAGACGTCGTCAACCTCTTCTTCAATTCTTTGAAGCTCTCTTCACAACAGTCATCCCAGATGAAAGCTTTACCCTTGCAAGTCAACTGAGTCAACGGAAGTGCCAACTTCGAAAATCCTTCTATAAACCTCCTATAGTAACCTGCCAGACCCAGAAAACTTCTAATCTCAATAACTGACTTCGGAGACTCCCATTGTAACACGGCATCAACCTTAGACGGGTCCACGGCAATTCCATTCCCCGAAATAACATGACCCAGAAAGCTAACCTCCTTCAACCAAAACTCACACTTAGACAGCTTCGCATATAATTTCCTGTCCCTCAGAATTTCCAATACCAATCTCAGATGTTCTGCATGCTCCTCTTCTGACTTAGAATAAATTAGGATGTCGTCAATGAATACCACCACAAACCGAACCAGATACTCACGAAAGATACGATTCATGTACTCCATGAACACTCCCGGCGCATTAGTCACACCGAAAGGCATCACGGAATACTCATAATGCCCATAACGGGTTCTGAAAGCTGTCTTCTGAATGTCTTCGTCTTTCACCTTGATCTGATGATAACCCGATCTCAAATCTATTTTACTGAACACCTGAGCACCCACCAACTGATCCATTAAGTCATCAATCCTCGGAAGCGGATACTTGTTCTTAATAGTCACCTTATTCAGCTGCCGATAGTCTACGCACAACCTCATACTACCATCTTTCTTTTTCACCAACAACACTGGAGCTCCCCACGGCGACACACTTGGCCTCCCAAATTTCTTTTCAAGCAGATCCTCGAGTTGCTTCTTCAGTTCTGACAATTCAGATGCAGACATTCTATACGGCCCGCAACCCATTTTCAAACTTGATGCATTTGGAGAATTCAGCACCAGCCTCACCATAATGTGGATAGAACTTCGCCAATTCAATGAACTTGGCAGCATACTCAGTCACCGACATATTACCCTGCTTCAGCTCCAGAAACTCAATCTCTTTCTTCCCACGGACATCTTCAGGATAATACTTTCTCAGAAATTCTCTGCTGAACACAGCCCAAGTGACCTCTTCATTCACAGTCGCCAACCTCTGCCTCACCTCCAACCACCAGTCATCAGCCTCCTCTGCCAGCATAAGAGTACCATACCTGACTTTCTGCGCCTCAGAGCAATCCATAACACGAAAGATTCTCTCCATCTCTTTCAGCCACGCCAAAGCACCATCAGGGTTATACTTGCCCTTAAAGGTAGGAGGATTCTCCCTCTGAAACGTAGCCAAACTGCGCGACCCAACATCACCAGCAGCACATGGGTTATTCTCCACAGCTTGAGCCACAGCCTGCAAAGCAGCAGCGAGTGCAGCATCGTTCCGTCCTGCCATCTCAACCTAACAATGCAACAGAAACTATAACCAGAAACGAGTAACAATTACTCAAGTGTTACTCGACTCGACGACTCGACAACTTGGACGGACAGACCGAACTGCTCTGATACCACTAATGTAACACCCCCCTTTTACTATTACAACTAAATAGACAATTATCAGAGTCACCTCGAAGGGCGCTACATTTTTCACCATTTTAAAAAAAAAACACCATTTATTCCAAAAAAAATAATCTCCAAAATAATTTATATAAAAGAAATCACCAAGCAGCGAAAATATTAACCAGTTTAAACATCTCCAGAATTAACAATTAAAGACATCTCCAAAATTAATTAAAACAATTTCCAATAACTAAAATAATAGTTCAAAACGATAACTAACGACTCCCCGGTGCTACATATCAGAGCTGACACAGACCCAAACGAGAGAGGAAGCAAAACCTAGCAATTCCTCCACGAGCACTAGCGATCACCTGCAGCGTTGCCGCATGAGAGCAACATTCCAAGCAGAAGGGGTGAGTCTAACAGAGGTAATAAGCAGATGATAAAAATATGCTAGCATCAGGTAACTACAGCAACACAATACAATTACACCATATCACAGCACCAGATACCAAAGGAAAAGTCCATTTGACAGTGAACCACCAAAATTATAACATTCATAGACAATGGGATGATATGCAACCCCTCCAGTGGGCATATGCATGCGGTACCGATCACCAAAATGAGCCACGACGGGCATATCACCAATAAACACCAGAGGCAGAGCCTATATCACCAAAACATGCATATGACAATGCGACACCATGATTATGCACCAACTCACCATAACAAGTATTTAAAATAAATACTATATCACCAGAATCAAAACAAATGATTTCACCAAAAATAGCACCAAGTTGTAGCATCACAGCTACCACTAAACTCTCCTGAGCATACCAGCACCGCACCTGAAATATTAACACCAGACGGCTCCACAACGCGGACATAACGCACGCACACCACGCACAAGACTGGCGCACAGCGCGTAGGCACATCGCACCTACTTCAGCGAATTAATTAAAATAGCAAACGACATCGGATTTCAACAAATAAATACTTGTTGGAAAGCCCTATGGGTCTGGTTATCATCCCTAAGTTCAGTTTTTGAAGGAGAGTGTCCAATAGGTACAGTTTTCGAAAAGCACACAGGCTAGTTGCAAAAGAGGACAGTTTCTGTCCTTCAAATTCAAGCAATTCCAAAGTGACCAAAACTCAATCAAATTGCATGAAACTTGTGCATAAACTGGGGCAAATTTTGTCTAGTTTTCAAAGAAATTGGATTCGTTCGAAAAGGAGTTCTTTTGAAAACGTGGTAACCAAAACACTGACCCTGTGTCCAGATTGTTTCCAGAATCTTACTCTAACTTGTGGAATTCATATCTCGAGCTACACAACTCTAAACGCAACCAAACCAGTGCCAAATTAACAAGCATTAAGTCTATTTTCCAGAAAAATAAACCACATAATTTTTCGGTCAATACAACATTCCCAGTCACCGAAATACCGAATCTATACCCAAACCGTTTCCAGAATTTTAACCTAACTTGTATCGCCTATAACTCGAGCTATACAACTCCGAATTTAACGAAACCAGTGCCAAAACGACCGGCGTTGAGGCTATTTTCAAAAACAATCAACCTCATAATTTTTGGATCAACCAAACAGCGCCAGTTTTAGAAAAACCGAACCTGTGTCCAGAATCGCTAAATTGCCAAACACCAAACCCTAACGGCAACGACACCGCAACCACCACAACAAAAACGACAATTCGACAACGCGACAACAACAATCAACCACGCACAGCAACAACAAAAACACGAACAATAACAACACCATCATCATGATACAACAATCACGCAACAACAAATAACGAAACAAATCACAATAACGTGCAATAATCATCAAAGCACCAATCTCAACGAAAACACGATATGCAACAACACGAACAATTCAACAAAACCCTAGACTACCCACACATAATTATCATCAACCCATTATCAAGGTTAAGCCCACCCTTACCTCGAATAACGTAAGCTCCGGAACACGACGAACGAGACCCGAACAAAACCACAGCAACACGAACGATCTCCGAATACGGCAACTCCCCCACACTGCAGCTTCAGTGCTAAGCCAATATCTCTCTCCTCAGAACTCGTTTCGAAGATCCGAACGGTGAAACTGTAGAAATATATCTCACGAACCTGCTGCCCAAAAACGAAGACGATCCAACGGTTAATGAAACCGGAATCGCAATTTTACGGTGACAGGTTTGAGAAAAACGGGAATTGTTTTCTCTCTTCTTTTCTCTCTCTTTGGTGGCTGCTCTAATCCGAAATTCCTCTCTCTCTCAACCCTAAATTAATCCTCTCCACTTATAATAAGTGAGAAACATAATGGGCTAAATTATTTGGGACTTTATCCACATAGGAAGGGAGCCCAATGCTATTTTTAACTAGCCCACAACACGTGATTATCATCTAACTCGTTTTCAACATAGCTACTACGCCCATAATTTCAATTCTTACAATCATCCTACGGCAATCCAACTTCGAAATAATTTGATTAAATTTTAGGGCGTTACAACTCTCCAAAGTGGAATTAAAATAGTGGGATCAATCAACTAACTTGTGGAATTCATATCTTAATAATTTAATTAAAATAGTTTATTTATTTATTAAAATAATTTGGAGGCGGGATATAGATAAATTAAAAGGTTAATATTTTATATGCGTAGGAGGTGAAACGAGTAAAGGAGGTGGTGACGTAGAGAGCCCAGTGTTTACTGAGCCCTCAACTTAAACCCTGGGGGTTTAAGCCAAACCCTCATTCGCAGCAAGCAAAAGAAAAATGAAAGTGAGAGTGAGAGAGAGAGCACGCGGCGCAAAGAGGGAGAGAAGAGGAGGGTTTCGCGAAGAATTTCAAAAGGAGATCGTTCGTGTTGCTGTGGTTTTGTTCGTGTCTCGTTCGTCGTGTTCCGGAGCTTACGTTATTCGAGGTAAGGGTGGGCTTAACCTTGATAATGGGTTGATGATAATTATGTGTGGGTAGTCTAGGGTTTTGTTGAATTGTTCGTGTTGTTGCATATCGTGTTTTCGTTGAGATTGGTGCTTTGATGATTATTGCACGTTATTGTGATTTGTTTCGTTATTTGTTGTTGCGTGATTGTTGTATCACGATGATGGTGTTGTTATTGTTCGTGTTTTTGTTGTTGCTGTGCGTGGTTGATTGTTGTTGTTGCGTTGTCGAATTGTCGTTTTTGTTGTGGTGGTTGCGGTGTCGTTGCCGTTAGGGTTTGATGTTTGACAATTTAGCGATTCTGGACACAGGTTCGGTTTTTCTAAAACTGGCGCTGTTTGGTTGATCCAAAAATTATGAGGTTGATTGTTTTTGAAAATAGACTTAACTCCGGTCGTTTTGGCACTGGTTTCGTTAAATTCGGAGTTGTATAGCTCGAGTTATAGGCGATACAAGTTAGGTTAAAATTCTGGAAACGATTTGGGTATAGATTCGGTATTTCGGTGACTGGGAACGTTGTATTGACCGAAAAATTATGTGGTTTATTTCTCTGGAAAATAGACTCAATGCTTGTTAATTTGGCACTGGTTTGGGTGCGTTTAGAGTTGTGTAGCTCGAGATATGAATTCCACAAGTTAGAGTAAGATTCTGGAAACAATCTGGACACAGGGTCAGTGTTTTGGTTACCACGTTTTCAGAAGAACTCCTTTTCGAACGAATCCAATTTCTTTGACAACTAGACAAAATTTGCCCCAGTTTATGCACAAGTTTCATGCAATTTGATTGAGTTTTGGTCACTTTGGAATTGCTTGAATTTGAAGGACAGAAACTGTCCTCTTTTGCAACTAGCCTGTGTGCTTTTCGAAAACTGTACCTATTGGACACTCTCCTTCAAAAACTGAACTTAGGGATGATAACCAGACCCATAGGGCTTTCCAACAAGTATTTATTTGTTGAAATCCGATGTCGTTTGCTATTTTAATTAATTCGCTGAAGTAGGTGCGATGTGCCTAGGCGCTGTGCGCCAGTCTTGTGCGTGGTGTGCGTGCGTTATGTCCGCGTTGTGGAGCCGTCTGGTGTTAATATTTCAGGTGCGGTGCTGGTATGCTCAGGAGAGTTTAGTGGTAGCTGTGATGCTACAACTTGGTGCTATTTTTGGTGAAATCATTTGTTTTGATTCTGGTGATATAGTATTTATTTTAAATACTTGTTATGGTGAGTTGGTGCATAATCATGGTGTCGCATTGTCATATGCATGTTTTGGTGATATAGGCTCTGCCTCTTGTGTTTATTGGTGATATGCCCGTCGTGGCTCATTTTGGTGATCGGTACCGCATGCATATGCCCACTGGAGGGGTTGCATATCATCCCATTGTCTATGAATGTTATAATTTTGATGGTTCACTGTCAAATGGACTTTTCCTTTGGTATCTGGTGCTGTGATATGGTGTAATTGTATTGTGTTGCTGTAGTTACCTGATGCTAGCATATTTTTATCATCTGCTTATTACCTCTGTTAGACTCACCCCTTCTGCTTGGAATGTTGCTCTCATGCGGCAACGCTGCAGGTGATCGCTAGTGCTCGTGGAGGAATTGCTAGGTTTTGCTTCCTCTCTCGTTTGGGTCTGTGTCAGCTCTAATATGTAGCACCGGGGAGTCGTTAGTTATCGTTTTGAACTATTATTTTAGTTATTGGAAATTGTTTTAATTAATTTTGGAGATGTCTTTAATTGTTAATTCTGGAGATGTTTAAACTGGTTAATATTTCCGCTGCTTGGTGATTTCTTTTATATAAATTATTTTGGAGATTTTTTTTTGGAATAAATGGTGTTTTTTTTTTAAAATGGTGAAAAATGTAGCGCCCTTCGAGGTGACTCTGATTATTGTCTATTTAGTTGTAATAGTAAAAGAGGGGTGTTACACCTTCCCCACACCTAACCGACCCCCGAACCTACATCTCTAGTTCTCAAAGGACCACCCCGCCTTAAAAAGGACCCTTTTTCAATGTTTTGGTCCCTAAATAAAAAATGTTGATGGTGGCTTCACAAATTTTCACGTTGTACGATGAAAGGTCCAAACTGGATTTTTTTCGGGGTGCAACAAATGTGCGCCTTTTCAACTCTGCACACCAAACGTCACATCTCTAAAGATACATGGCTCATGAAACCCTCACCTCAAAAGAAAGTGGAGAACAAGCCGAGGCCGACATCATGGTACCCCCGTCCTCAACTTGGGGGGCCACTGTTCCGGACTGGGCCAAACCTTCACTAGATTGGGCCTGGCCCACTTCCGTACTTCAGGACATCCACATCCGCGCTTGACTCGTATCCAACGGTCAAGATCTCTCCCACGCATCCAACAGCTCAGGTACAACACACTGTCTATAAATTGAGGCTCCGCCCTCCAATTCTAGGTACAACGACGAACACAACACAACTACACTTTCATTTTTCTCTAACTCTTCTCTCTCTTATTTCTCTCTTCTCTTTACTGACTTGGGCGTCAGAGTGTCTTGCAGGTACCCCCCACCCGACGTGGACAGAGGAACACCTCGGACCATCCAACCTCCAGCTTCAATCTACCAAGCTCAATCTTCATCCTTATGAAGCACTCCAACTGGAAGCACATCCATTTATCCTGAGTCCCGGGCACGACCACTCGTAGAGCTCGGACATCTCGGGACCGTACTCTGGTACGAAACAAGTACTATAAGTATTTCTAAACTCTCCTAAAATAAAGAATATTCAGTATGTAGAAGGTTTGAAACATAACTTGTTAAGTATTAGTCAATTATGCAATAGTGGTCATAAAGTGTCTTTTAAGTCTGACAAATGTTTTATCAGAGAAATCTCTTTTGGAAAAGTTCTATTCAATGCATCTAGGAATAAAAATCTATACAACCTATGTCTTGATGAACTATCTCAAGAAACTTGTCTTATGTCTTCTAAAATTCAAAAGTAGTTTTTGCACAGAAGAACAAACCATCTCAAATCTTTTAAAATAGGAACTAGTCAGGGGGCTACCAAAAATAAATTTTGAAAAAGCTAAAGTGTGTGAAGCATGTGTTCATGGAAAACATTTCCAATCAAGTTAAACCTAAAAATATGGTCACATCTCAAAAATCACTTGAGCTATTGCAGATAGACTTGTTTGGCCCTACTAAAATTGCTAGTGGAAATAGATATGGTTTTGTGATTGTTGATGATTTCTCTAGATATACTTAGGTTTTGTTTTTGAAAGAACAAGGATAGCTTCTGAAACATTCAAAGTATTTCTAAAGAAAGTTCAAAATGAAAAAGAAATACATGTCACTTCTGTAATGAGTGATCATGGGAGTATTCGAAAATATTTCTTTTCAAAACTTTTTTTTTTTATGAAAATGACATTTCTCACAATTTCTAATGCCCAAGAACTCCACAACAAAATGGAGTTGTGGAAAGAAAAAATAGAACCTTGCAAGAAATGGCAATGACTCTTTTAGAAGGTTCAAAAATTGAAAAATACTTTTGGGCTGAAGCTGTAAGCACAAAATGTTACATTTTGAACAAAGTTTCCATTTGAAAAATTGTTGAGAAAACCCCCTATGAAATTTGGAAAAATATAAAACCAACCATTACATACTTCAATACCCTTCTTTGAGATCCAGTGACCCAGCAAAATACCCTCTTGGACCATGAAATGACATTTCTCTCAATTCAAGACCAAGTTGGTTTGTTCACATCTATCTAGAATCTCTTCTAAGTTATCAAGGCACAGTTGAAATGTTTCCCCAAACACAAATCATCCATAAAAACACTTCCATAGATTTTTCAATGAATTAAGAGAAGATTGACATCATACATTTTTGAAATGTAGCTGGTACATTACATAGCCCAAATGGCATCCTCCTATAGGCAAAGGAACCATAGGGGCATGTAAAAGTAGTCTTTTACTGATCTTCAGGAACTATGACAATTTGATTATAACCAGAGTAACCATCCAAAAAGCAATAGAACTCCTTACCAGCTAATTTATCATGCATTTGGTCATAGAATGGTAGGGGAAATGATCTTTTCTTATGGCTTTGTTGAGTTTTCTATAATCCATACAAATCCTCCAACCAGTTACGGTTCTTGTGGAAATAAGTTCATTTTTCTCATTGGCTACCACTAGGACCCCTCCCTTCTTAGGAACACACTGTACATGAATCAACCATGCACTACCAGATATAGAATACACAATTCCAGCATCAAGCCACTTGATTATTTCTTTCTTGACAACCTCCTTCTTGATTGGATTTAGCCTCCTATGTCCTTCAATGTTATTCTTAGAACTTCCATCAAGAATTGTTGTGTGCATACAGATCGTAGGACTAATCCATTTGATATCTGACATTTGCCACCCAATAGCCTTTTTATGCCTCATTAGGGTAGTAATGAGATCATCCTCTTGGCTCTTAGAGAGGTCAGAAACAATGATCATAGGCAATGTATCCTTTTCTCCTAAATAGGCATATTTAAGGTGCTTGGGCAACTCTTTAAGCTCATTAATTAGAGGTTTTTCAATTGATGGAACATTTCTTTTGAGGCTTGAGTCTTCCAGCTCCAGTGACTCATATTTTCTAGTTCAAATCTCCTTAACAACAACCTCATCTTGTAATACATCTTCCACAAGCTCTTCTTTACCAAGCAAGAGTCTTAACAAAATGGCCACTATGCTTGTGGAAGTGTTTTTGAACAACAGAATCAAGGGAAATAACAAAAGAGCACTCTTCAGTTCCTTGGTCAGGAAACTTAAGAGCATTCATCACATTGAATTTTATTTCTTGATCATTGACTCTCATAGTCAATTCTCCTTTCTTCACATCAATTAGAGTCTTGCCAACAGCTAAGCTGATAAAATTTTTGCAGTCCTCGACAACGGCGCCAAAAACTTGATGGGATCACGACAAGTGTACCAGATCGTTGGTAGTGATAGTACGGAAAGACCGAGTGTCGAACTCAGGGGCTGCGGTTAATTATCAGTTTAACAATTTAACTTCTATATTGAATAGGGACTAACGTGGATTTGTTTGAAAAGAAAATAAAGTGAAAAGCAGTACATATATTTTTGTGATTTTAATTTTAAGGGTAATCAAGAACACAAGTGTGAATTTGTATGAATTAAAAAGCGTTGGGGACGAGCTTCAATTTACGTCACTCTTATATTTGACAAATCAAACATGTTATTGAACTTATTTTATAAGTTATGATCAAATTGTTATAATTATTCTAATCCTAATTCCTTAGGTAAGAGAACCTTTACTTCTAATGAAAATCCCTAATTCCTTAGGTGACCTTAACAAGAAATAAGCAGTGATGACAACAATTATCCTATGATTCAGAATACCAATGACTATTCCTAGACTAGAGATAAGAAGATTTCAATTCTCAAGCATATGTAATTCAAACTTCCATTCATAATCACATATCATAAATCATCCTAAGAGTAATCAAATCCTAGAAAGCATTAAGAACAGAGACTGAAACATAAATCATAACATTCACCAAAATAACAGAGGTTTAATTCAAAAACATATGAGATTCATAAATTGTTGCCCATCCCCAACAATGGAAAGTTTAGCTAGACATAGAAATAGAGATAATAAGAGAAAAGATCAAACTAGAGGTAGAAGCTAACAACATTGATGCTCCAATGACTTGTTCCCAAGCTTGAATCATCAACAGAGGTCGGCGGAGTGCGAATCCTTGTTGTCACAGACTTCAGAGCGCAGAACGAGACTGTTCCCCATGATCAGAATGACCTAAAATTCGAGTTAAAGTCTTAAATAGGAGTTGAGTAAGTGACTCATCGCCTAGCGAGACTGTCCCGTCGCCTAGCGAGATGCGGCAAAAACTTAAAACTGAAAACTGCTTAACCATTGCCTGGCGAGATGATTCCATTGCCTGGCGAGCTACAGGCAAATCGCTGAAAAGTGCTTCATCATGGCCGACGAGACTGCCCCATCACCTAGCGAGCTGCAGGTAGGAACCAACACTGAAAACTACTTCCTCATCGGTTAGCGAACCTGGTCCATCGCCTGGCGAGCTTCAGGTAAACATCGACACTAACAGCGGCTTCCTCATCGCTAGGCTAGCTCCTATCATAGTTAGGCGGAGGACAACAAAAACAAACAAATTAAACATACCAAGTGACTCAAAGCATGCAAACACAAACCAAATTCAATCTGAAAACTAACAAAGAAAAATCAAACTACTATGATATTAAAACACACTATAATTGAGAAAAACTTAATAAAAACTAATTAAGAATGAGTTAAACTATACATATAATGCAGAGCAATCATCTAGCAACTCCTATACCAAGCTGAGTGAAAACAGATTTAGGCATCAAATTGATGCTTGCACCTAAATCACAAAGAGATCCGCCAGTATAGGATTCCCTAATAGAACAAGGAAGAGTGAAACTGCCAGGATCCTTCAACTTGCTTTGAAGCTTGCTTTGCATAATCATACTATACTCCTCTGTCATAGCCACTGTTTCAAATTCTCCTAGCCCCCTCCTTTTGGTAACACATCTTTCATAAACTTTGCATAATTGGGTATTTATTGAAGTCCCTCAACCAAAGGAACATTGATGTGAACTTGTTTTAGACCCTCTAAAAATTTTCCAAATTGGTTGTCTTGCTGAGCCATCTTCAGCCTTTGAGGAAATGGAGGAGATGGCACAACTTGGTCAGCAACAGGTGATGGTATTGGTGCAGCATGAGAAGCTGCAGCATCTGTTGCATTCTTTTTTTCATTCTTTTCATTTTTTCTTTTCGTTTAGTACCATTACTTGTACCAGTTGTTGGCCCATTCAAATCCTTCTCACTCTTCAAAGACATAGCTTAACAAGTCTCTTTCCCTTTTGAAGATGAAGGTTCAGTAGTGGATGGCAATGACCCACTAGGTCTTTGGGTAAGATCAGTAGCTATTTGACCAATTTGATTCTCCAAGTTCTTGATGGCAGCCCATTGAGTTTGATATAGAGTCTTGGTTTCATTCTTGAAAGCTTTAAGCATAGCTTCCATAGAGTTGTCAACTGCTGGAGCTGTTGGCTTGCGCTAAGGAGGGAATCCTGGTGGTGTTGTTGGAGTTGCAGCAGGTGCTGCAATGTTACTCCAATTGAAATTTGGATGATTCTTATTTTAATATGGGTTATTGATCTTATTTTATCCCACATAGTTGACTGAAAAAGGGTTGGCTGGGCATTCTTCATATAGGTGACCTCCTCCACAATAGACACAGCTTGTAGAACCACCTGGGGCTTGCTCAATTACTGCAACTGTAGCTTTTACTTTAGCATCTGTTGCTGCAGCTGCTGTTGCTGCAGCACTGGGTGTACTCATATTTTTTACCATGTTAGTTAGAGATGCTACTCGAGCAGATAAAGTTGGCCATTCCTAATTCCAGATGGAAATATTATCTCACAAAAGATAAAATGTGTAAATATCAAATACACTTCATTACATAAATATTAGCATCCTAACTAAGAGTGATTAGCTTATAATGAGCGAACAATACACGAAATACAATTTAAACATAAATGCTAAAGTCATAACTAAAATATACAAGAGAGGAATTATACTAAGCTGAGGAAACCGAAGATAAACTCCAAAGCTAGAAGCATGGAGATATGAAACAACTCCCACAATTAGTAATTATTCAAGTATTTTCAGGTCCTGTAATTGTTGAAGCAATACTCTCAGCAACGGTGTTCTTGATTTGGTAAATTGAGGCAGCTTCGGTACAAAAATGGAGGAAAGCTATTTCTAAACTTTCTCCTTCTGACCAAGCATACTGAATGAAGAGGAAACGCTGCCTTAAATAGTGCTAGGGTACAAGACCCAAGAAAAACCCTAATTTGGAGGCGCCACTTGTCCTTATGTGTGCTCAATAGTACATGTGCCCAACAAAAAAGTGGAATATTCGCATCTCTACGCGCTGGCAACTGTCCTTGCCTGACAGGGGGCATGCACTAAAATCAGCACCTCTTAGCTTTCACTCTCATTTGACGCAAAAATGCAATGCAATGGCACCTATTGCTGCCGCAATGAAAGACACATATCAAAGCACAAATGGGGCACCTAAGTTCCAAATGTCACTAAGTCAGGAATACACCCTACACTCTTCTAAAACATGACATTTAGAATGTTATTCACTTAATTAAATGAGAACTTACAATGATTTAAACTTAAGAATACCTTAAAAACTCTTATAAAAGGAATTCACTTAATTAAATGAGAATTTACAATGATTGGACGGGGATCTGGATTGAGGCTGATTGTGGTGCCGGGACCTGGATGTCTTGGTTCGACATGGAAACAACAATGCCTTTGGGAGCTGCCTTTGGCTGGGGTTACCGAACGACTATGCTTCGGACTCGGCGTCTACCTTTGGGTGCCACGGGAAAGCAGGAGAAAGTCCAAAGAGTAGAGATGGCGTGGAAGATAAATATCTCCTACTATGGTCACCATTGTTCTGTACCTTCTAGTGTTGGGAGAACTGCAGTTGGTAGTCTCCTACTGTCCGAACGGAGCTTTAGAGTGATATCGGGAGGGGAACCTGCGATGCCACTCCGACGCCCAAGTCAATATTTAGAATAAAAGAGTAATATATCAAGGAATGAGAATATACCCAATTATGGCAATGTGAGCTAGTATTTATAAGAATCTGTGCCTGTTTTGAGTCCCAGATTAATTGAGTGAATCTGAGTCATCCAAGTATGAGAGTCATAAATGGGCTACTCTATTGTGGGATATGGATAAAAGTGATTGTGCTTATCCATGTCCAATTACTTAGTTGGCCTCTTGGCCCAATCCAAAACAAGACTAATGTGATTAAGGACGATGCTTAATCTTCAAATCGAGGTGTTAAATCTGAAAAGTAGTTTCACTTATTTTAATTATTTAATTTCTTGTCACATTCCATTTATTTATTTACGATCGGAAAATATATTATATTAACTTATTGTCATAATTCTCATTTCAATTCGTCAATAATTTGTATGAATATTCAAATAATTATCTTATTTACTAATAATATATTTAAATAAGAAAATGTTTCGGACTGGGCTGAGCCCATATCCGTATTAGGCATCAAGCCGGCCCAGTAATCGAACACATAGGAGACCGCTTTAGCGTTCTGTGTGCTGCGACAATAAACGACCGAGATTGAATCCAGCGATACAACGATTCAGATCACGCATAACCTAAAGCCAACAGCAGAAGCCGTCTAATCGCCTATAAATACGGACCGTGCGGTCATCTCAGGTAAGCATCGCTCATTTGTACCTCTGTTTTACTTACGATTGCTAACTTTGGCGTCAGAGTGTCTGCAGGTACCAACCCCCCATCCGACTTGGGGCAGGAGTGGCCGACTAAAACTCGATCACCTACCGACTTCTCATCTCGGCGTCATCTAAACCCGGGAAAGGTACATAAAATTGGTGGCCACAGTGAGAGAGTTTCACTCCTCGCCCTTTCTTTGTTCGTCCACTCTCATCTTCTATGGAACCTCGAGGTCATACCTCAGCCCAAGGGAAAACCCAGCGAGAGGAGGTAGAAGTTCAACCACGACCTGCGCCGACGCCGGGTCACGTCGAGACCCTCCTCGCAGAAGGAGGTCTAACACCATTACCTCCCCCACCGTGGTTCCCACGGAGGTAGTCTTGGTCTTGGGGGACATTGTTAGGCGACTATAGAACCAAGAATCTCGAACATCAAGAATCCCTTCTATCTCAGATCGAGGTGGATATGGCCGCAGTGAGAGCCAACACTGTTACTGACTTCAAGCGCAATCGAGCCAGATCCCTCCTCAGGGGACCGTGGCATCGAGATGCTACCGCTCTCCAATGTGGGAAAGACTACACCATCTTTCCCCACCTCGCCGCCGAGGTCGGGGTAGCATATCACCACTAAGCTCACCTACTTCTGCCCTATAATTCACTTATTGGACGGATAAATCACCGGGTCAAAGTTCTTCATTCGACACATCTGACTCTCACAGGCGTTCCCTGAGTCGGACCAGGTCCCCTCTCATGGACATCAGGACACCAACCGACGCGCCCAGATGAATTGGCGCAGACCTTTCGTTAGAAAAATAAATGAGTACCAAATCCCGTGGTTGCTAGAGAAGTCTCCAGCATTGAACATGTTCGATGAGATGGGCGACCTCGATAATCACATTGATAATTACGAGTTAATGATGCAATATTGCAATGCGGAAGAGGAAGTGAAATGTAAAATATTTCCCATCTACACTGGAGAAATCAACGTTTTTATGGTTTAGGCAATTGAAGTCAAACTCGATCTCCTCCAGGGAGTAGCTCGCTAGCCTGTTCTCATCGCGTTTCACCTCTTCGTAATGTGGCGAGATTTAACAAAGAGGCAACCAACATTCGGAGCCTTGAAGACAAGGTAAGACTCTTCTTTATGAAATACGGGCACAGGAAGGGAAGCCTCTTAAAAATTGACCTCAGAATCTAGAGATTTCCTTCGCATATCACAAAAATATATTGATTACAAAGAGAATGACTTGGCCGGCAAGGCAGTCGCCAAACCGACCACGAAAAAGGGGCCAATATCAAAAGGGTCATCGACAAATGAAGTATGTCGGAGGATTGCAGCAGGATTGTGAGCATCAGCCAAGACTCAGTCGATATCCCAAGCTCACACGGGCAAAACAATTCTCGAAATGCGCTGATGCCAAATTTTGTGATGTGACGTGGCCTAGGCCCCTTGAGCAAAAGGAGGGGATGAGTAAATGGAAGTACTGACGTTACCATAGGAGAAATGGGCACGATACGAACAAGTGCAATGCCCTGAAGGACGACATTGAGGACCTAGTTCAAAAAGGGAGACTCACCCAATATGCCAAGAAACCTGATGAAAGAAAGCGATCCCAGTCGTTAAAGAAAGCTAAAAAACTTGGAGGCGAAGTCGGCAAGGCCCCAAAGGAAGACGAAAATGACACTATCGAAGGAAGATACACGGAAGGCATGCGGCAGGCTAGTGGCAATGGTGATCTCGGGTAGTTACACCCTAGATGAGGCCGAGACCAAAAGGTGTATTGATAAACCCCAATTTAGTGCATTTTTAGAGATAGTTTTAGGTCATTTTTAGAGCAATTTTTACTAATTATATAAATCATTGACTTAATTTGCTCTTTATTTTGTAGAAAAGAAGGAAATGTGAAAAAGAATAAAATTCAATTTAGGGCCACTTAAATGTAATATATGGCTAAAAAATAAAAGAAAGCAAGCCCAAGCCCAAGCCCATTAATGCAAGAAGGCCCACGGTAATAAAAAGAAGAAGATCCTCTTGGTGATTTCAACTGAAAGTGATGCACATGTGACTTGGAAAGAAAGAAAGAGACATGGAGTGGATAGTAAGCAACAAATATTTAGGAAGGATCTGAATCCTAATATTTAGGGATTGAGATAAAAAGTTGCTCTTGCAATTAAAAGAGGCAAGAAGCAAGCTTGACTTGAGGAAAAAGGAACAACACCATACCCTTGCTTGGAGAGAAAAAAAAGGAACCAATATAAAAGGAGGGCTTCACTTTTGAATGAAAAGGGAGCCGCACATACACTAACACTAAATTAGGAAAAACGGTAGGACGACAACGCATAGGAGAGGAGAAAAGGTGTTCTGAGGACCGTTCTTGACACCGTGGGAGAGCTTTGGAGTAAAAGAAGGAGATTGAAGACAAAGATTAAGAAGGAGCTCTGTTTTCTCTGCAAAACAAAGTGAACTGCAACGAGCTCTGTTTTCCACCTCCTTTCTTTAATGTCCCTTATATATATATATATATATATATATATATATATATATATATATATATATATATATATATATATATATATTTCATTAATATCTTTTTTTCATCTTTTCTACAAAAATAAAGCAAATTAAGTTAGTGATTTATATAATTAGTAATAATTTCTCTAAAAGTGACACAAAATATCTCTAAAACGAAAGAAAAAAATAGAAAGAAAAGTTTGAAGTAGGCAAAAGAAAGATTTGATAGTTTGAAGAATCAATTGTCAAATATTATTGATATGGTAGCAACTCAGTTGGCTCAAGAAACTCTTTATTTACAAACTAAGTCTACCCAAAATGAAGAAGTTGAGCAATACAAAGAAATACCAGAGGCCAATGATGCATTTGAGCAGATATATGCAAAGTTTGACCGCATGGAGGACCAACTTGGAGTCATGAGTAGTCAACTATCAAGTATCATTGCTTGGTTATCTCAAGAGGCCCAAGAAACTTCGTATTCACAAATTGAGCAATACAAAGATAATATTCTTAGTAGTGATGAAGAGGTCTTCGTAGAAGCTAATCTAGAGGAAGAAGCTCTCAAGAAGTATGAAGAGACTCCTACTGAAAGGAGTAAAGTTAAAACAAAAGATTTCATTGATGAGAGCATTTGTGAGGTGAATGAAAAAGATCCAATGGTTCTTGATTTGGAGAAAGAGGAGAAAGCCCAAATTTTTGGACAAATTGTTTTAACCATTGGTGATGCTACAATTGAGGTTCACAAGGGAAAGGTAAAATTAAGGAGCGGTAAAGAAGAGAATGTTATTAAAGCTTTAAATTCTAATGAAAATTTCTCTTCTTTAACTTCTCCTTATTTTGATGATGTGGTTGAAGCTGCAGAAAGGCTTTGGAATATCTGGAAATAGGGGAAAGGGACCAAATTCGAGAGTTGAAAGAGTTGTACCAAGTGTGGTCATACCTTGTTGCAGAATCCAGTTTTGATATTACTCAATTCAAGCAGCTTGTGCTTTTTGACGTTGTTGAAGAATTGCTTGACCTTTTAGGACATTCCTCAACAATGTTTTCATCCTTCTCATCATCTTTTCCATTTTTGACATGCGAGATATAGGAGTCTTCAGTTTTAGTTGGACTCTTATCCTTTGGTTCCTCAATAACCTTCTCATGAGACACACCAGAAGGTTGACCCATATTATAGTAGGAGGAATCAAGAGACCCAAACATAGATGGCATGTCAGATTGGTGAGATTTGGTGTTATGGAAAGGCATTTGTGGCTGAGATGAATCATTTATTGGGGACAGGTTCAGGTTAATATACTGGTTTATATTGAAAGAGGTGATGGTGTATCCAGTTTTGAGTGGTGCGGGAATTTCCTGCTCCAGGTTGATTGCTGCTAAGAGATGCTCTAAGTTATAGGAAGAGGTGCTAGACACACTTGGGATAGGTGATACATCTTGTGCAGGTGCTGTTGCTAATGGTAGCATCTGTGGTGAAAAGGGTGGAGCTGAAAAGGGTAGTGTTACGATTGGAGAGAAGGATAGAAGAGTTGTGATTTGTTCAATGAACATATATGGAAGTGGGTTTTGAACAAGTGATGAGGAATTAGTGTTTTGGTAAAACTCTCCCTGAGGTGATGCTAGGATGATTTGGGTTATTGATTTAGATATGACAACATCATCACCATGCTCTTTTTCAGCAGTAGCATCCTTCTCTGCAACTGCTTGAACCTTTTTTGGTTCTTCATTCTTCTCTTCTTCAACTTCTTGAATGGGTTCTTCTATGGCTTCATTACCAATACCTTCACAAGGAATGTCCAATGATGTAATTTTTGGAAGCACCTTAGTCTTATCAGAACCATTCTCGCTAGAGGAATTGAGTTGGAGTTCCTCAGTCTTCTCTCGTATTCCTTCTTCACCCGGAACCTTCTCTGGCGTTTTGAATCCTTCTTCCTCAACAATTGCATTAGGAGATTCTTTCAACCATTAGCACTAGATTGCCAGTGTCTTCTTCATCATTCATTTTCCAAATTCTCCATTCTTTGGTCCTTATGTAAACCCTTAAGGGTACTGCTTTCATGAATTTGAAGGATATGGAGGAGGTTCTAGAGCTTTCTTGTTTATTAGTTAGGGTTTTCCCATCATCAAAATCTTCTGATGCATTTTTCTCTATAGAGAGACCCTTCTCTTGAGATATCCTTTCTTCCTTCGAAGCACTCTTCTCTACAGAGGCTTTCTTCTCAGCATTTTCTTCTTTGTCCTGAACCTTCTCAAAACCATGCTCTTGTTCTTCTTGACCCTTCTCAGAGTCAATATCCATCTAGTGACCTTTCTCTAGTTCATCATTCTTCCCTTGGACCTCCTGTGGGTCATTTGTCCTCTTGAGTTTCTTCTCCCTTCTTGCTTCAGCAAGCTTTTCTTCAATATTTCCTTCTCTAGACACATCAGACAACCTTCTTGTCATCTATTACTTCATCTTCTTTCCTTTCTTTTCCTCTACTGGTGTTGAAATCTCTATTCCCATGAGTTTGAGGTTCTTCACTATGAATGCCTTCTTTTTTATAGATCCTTCAACATGTGGCATGGGACCTTTGAAGAGGTTGAAGACTCTAAACAATGTCATTCCATATGGCAGTGAAGTGGACGCTCTAACAGCCCTAATAGCATTGATTATATGATGGATCATGAGGAATGGAAGGCTAATGAGAATGTCTTTGAAGAGATGGTATAGCAGATTAGAATCACCTATTGTGGTGCAGAAGGTTATGAGTACAGATGTGGTGCAGAATTCGAGTGAGTTCTTTGAGGTTTGGTGAGTTCACAGGAAGATAGAGTCCTTTAGAAGGGTGGTCTTCTATTCTTTTACTGTGGTACCAACCATCTCATACCATGAGTTTTCATTAATCTTCACTCCTTCATCTTGTAGATTGAGAGCCTTCTCAAGAGTTTCTGAGGAGACCTCAATGTCAACATTGTTGATAGAGGTTGCTATCCTTAAAGGCTCAAGCTTGATGGTGGAATTTTCATAGAACTCTCTTACTCTTTCTTTGTAGACCAAGTCTTCAAGAGTGACGAAATCAACCCATTTCTGTTGAGTGAGATAGGATGTGACATTCCATCTACATTTCTCAATATCATCAAGATTGTAGATGGTTCCAGATACAATGGGTATTGACACCCATTTTGATCTTTGTAGTTCCATACACTTTCTACTAGCTTGACCCTTCTTAGTGTCCTTTCTATGATAAATGTCAACCTTCTTGCTCTTTTCATCAACCACTTTCTTCTTTTTCGTTTCACGTTTAAGCTCTATTTTTGGCCGTTGAGATGAGAATTCCTTTTCTAAGTCAATTGTACTTTTCTTTGCATTGAAGATTCAGTGGTGGTGGTCTTAGATGAAGTACCATACTTCACTTTCATTGAAAATCTAGGATTACCACTGGGAGCGTGCTTAATCTTTGCAGGTCGTGACATCAAAGGAAAAACAGAGGTGGGAATTCGTGCAGGAGATGGTGAAGAGATTATAGAGTTTGGGGAAGCCATTTCTGGTTCCAAAGGTTGTGAATGAGGTTTAGGTTGAGTAGGAGGAGGACCAAGATTCTTTGTTCTTGCCATTGGTTGTTTGGAGATTTTGAAGTGAGATAGAGAGGGAATGAGAGCGTGATGTTTTAATCACTTTGAAATGGTTATTGACCAACAGTTGGATGTGTTATACTCTATGTTGTAACTGTTGGTTGAAGTGATTGATTTGGATCAGAGAAGGAACGAAAGAAGAGAGCCGTTGGGCAACGGCTAGGTGCCTATTTTTTTATTTTTAAAGACAACTAAAAAAGCAATAAACAAACAATAAAACTCATGAAAAAGAAAAAAAAACTAAAACATGTTTTTGATTTTTATGGTCATATGCATCTGATGACCCTTCTCAAGGTTGAGAAGGTTGAAGGTTATGACCCTTCTCATAACTGAGAAGGTTGTTGGTCACGACCCTTCTCATCTGAAGGTGTTTCAATGATATGCAACATGATTTTAATGAAACTAAACATTCCTCCAAGAGGAGTTTAGTAAAAATATCAGCTAGTTGAAGTTTAGTATCCACAAAAACAAGTTCAATATATTTCTCTTGCACATGATCTCTAATGAAATGATGCTTGATATCAGTGTGCTTTGATCTAAAACGATGTATAGGATTTTTAGACAGATTTATAGTACTTGTATTATCACAAAATATTGGAATACCTGAGAAACTTAAAGAGAAGTCTTCAAGTTGGTTCTTGATCCATAAAATTTGGGAACAATAACCAGCTGCCGAGATATGCTTAGCTTCTGTTGTTGAGAGGGAAATTGTGCTTTGCTTTTAGCATGACCATGAGATGAGTGATTCCCCAAGTGGTTGTTATGAACAACTAGTGCTTTTACTTTCCAATTTGTCTCCAGCATAGTCAGCATCACAATACAAGCTCAAAATGTATTTTCTTTTTGTACCAAATACCATGGTTAGGTGTTCCCATAGGATATCTGAAAATCCTTTTGACAACTGTAAGGTGAGACTCTTTATGAGCAGTTTGGAATCTAGCACATAGTCCTATAGAGAAGACTATGTCTGGTCCACTTGCAATGAGGTATAATAGGGAACCTGTCATGCCTCTATACTCCTTTTCAGAAAAAGACTTACCCTTCTCATCTTTTTCAATACTAGCAGAAGGGTGAATTAGAGTGGCTATAAATTTGGCACCACGCATCTTATACTTCTTAAGAAGGTCTCTCATATACTTCTCTTGAGAGATGAAGATACCCTTCTTAATTTGCTTAATTTGAAAACCAAGGACATGCCTTAGTTCACCCATGAGACTCATTTCAAACTCATTTTTCATTAATTTTCCAATGTCATTGCAAAGCTTTTCATTGGTTGGATCAAAGATGATGTCATCAACATAAATTTGAGCACTTAATAATTCATCTTTGAGGATTTTTCTAAAAAGTGTAACATCTATAGTTCCTCATGAAAAACCATTTTTGATCAAAAAAGTACTAAGCCTCTCATACCATGGTCAAGGAGCTTGTTTAAGACCATAGAGAGCTTTAGTCAATTCGAAAACGTGGTTGGGATATTTTTGATCAATAAAACCAGGAGGTTGGTGTACATACACCTCCTCATGTTAAAATCCATTTAGAAAAGCACTTTTGACGTTCATTTGAAAGAGTTTGAAATCATTGTGAGCAGCATAAGTAAGAAGTATTCTAATGGCTTCTAACCTAGCAACAGGAGCAAATGTTTCATCATTGTCAATACCTTTCTGTCGATTATGGCCTTGAGCAACTAGACGTGCATCGTTTCTGATAACCTTACCATTCTCATCCATATTGTTTCTAAAGACCCATTTTGTGCCAATAATAGATTGGTGCTTTGGAGATAGAACTAAGCTTCATACCTCATTCTTCTCAAACAAAGCAAGCTCCTCTGGCATTGCTTCAACCCATGATTCATCAACAATTGCTTCATTTTTATTCTTTGGTTCAATTGCTGAAATCAGAGTACTGTGAGAAGCTTCTCTTCTGAATGAACTTCTGGTTCTAACTTGTTCAGAAGTTTCTCCAATTATTTGCTCTTGAGGATGGTTAGTCACAAATCTCCAACTACTTAGTTGCATAGAGGCCTGAGTTAGTTTATTTTGGGGGTTCTTTAGATGTTGAGAAGGGTCGAGTGCAGAATCAGATTCTGTTTTCTCATGAATTTCGTTACCCTTCTCATCTGTTTTATCTGCATCTATCTCATCATCTTCATTTCTATCTGTTGAACTATTAGTTTCAATAAATATAACATGCATGTTTTCTTCAACATGCTTAGTCCTAAGATTATAAACTCTATATGCTTTTGATTTGGGAGAATATCCTAAGACTAATGCAGGATCAGATTTAGCATCAAACTTTCCCAAATTGTCCTTGTTATTTAAAACAAAGCAATCACATCCAAATACATGGAAATAAGATATAATGGGCTTTTTTCCTTTCCAAAGTTCATGTGGGGTTTTGTTCAAAATCTTTCTAATAGTTTCTCTATTTAGAATGTTGTAGGAAGTATTTACTGCTTCGACCCAGAAGTACTTTTCAATTTTGAATCAGTGAGCAATGTTCTAGTCATTTCTTGCAATGTCCAATTTTTTTTTAACTAAACCATTTTATTGAGGAGTTATTGGTCAACAAAAGTTGTGTGACACACCATTTTTTCAAGAAAAGTTTTAAGCATAGCATTTTCAAATACTCCTACATGGTCACTGCTAATTGCAACAATGTTAGAGCCTTTCTCATTTTGAACTTTTTTAAAAAATGTTTTAAAACTTTCAAAAACCTCATCTTTATGTTTCAGAAAAAATACCGTCGTGAATCTTGAGTAATCATCAACAATAACAAAGCCATATCTCTTTCCACTAAGGCCAACATGCTTGGTAGGACCACATAGATCTATACGTTGATGTTTCAAAGGTTTCTAGGTGGAAATCATGTTAATATATTTAAAAGATAATTTGTCATGATTTCAATGAATGCATGTTTCACATGATTTATCCTTCTCATACTTAATCTTTGGAAGACCAAATCTCCTTGCCACATCCATTTGTCATGTTCTTTTGAAAAAAGACACATTTAATTAGGTAAATCATCAGGACAAATGCTATAGAGATTATTTGTTCTATGACCAGTAAAAATAGTTTTTCTAGACTCTAAACTATTTACTTAGCATGCATCAGATTTAAAAAATATTTCATGTCCAGAATCACATAATTGACTCACACTAAGCAAGTAATGTTGTAATCCCTTAACAAATCGAACATTTCGAATCTGAGCAGAGTTTATTTTACCTACTTTACCTACTCATTCGATGAAGTCTTTGTCGTTATTACCAAACATGACAACCATCAAGGCCCTCCATAGAGAGAACTTATCCTTTTCCCTTATCACGTTCCTTGAGCATTCGCTGTCTAGGAACCACATCTTTCTCATTAATGTTAAGAGACACTCCTGCATCAAAAACCAATAATCTAGGTGCCCTTTGTTTTTGGGTCCTTGGTAGTTAGTTGACATCCAAGTGGAAAGTTTTTGCCTTTGGTTATAGTTTGAAATTGGTGTTCAAACTATTTGCAATATGAGCATTTGACTTTTGATATTTTACACTTCATAAAGAATTCTTTCTTATGAGTTTTAGCCATCTCAAGAAAGTTGTTGCTTACTTGAGAAGCCTCAAGATTTTCTACACAAATCAATAGCTCATTTGTCAAGTCTCTAACTTGTTCTTTCAAAACATGGTTTTCCCTTTTTAAAATCAGAGGTATGGGAACTTATCTCATTTGACATTTTCATCTTGAAAAGCTTATATTGTTCAAAATGCTTAAAATGATATTATTGCAAAGTATGAATGGTTTTAGCCATTTTTTTATTCTGAACTCTAAGTTCCTCATCTTCTTTCTTTGAGTCTCAAAACTGTTCTCTAAATATCATGCCTCCTTTTTTTTTGGATAAACTATTTGAGTCATCTAATAAAATATGGAAGGAAGATTAAATTTCTTAACAGCTATCACATTTTGAAAGATTAGAATTTGATACCCCTTCTTGTTGAGGAATGGGAAGTCTTGCTTCATGTGCCTAGAATACTTACATTCAAAGTAAGTGCATTTTGAGTTGCTTCCTTCTCCTTTAAATGTGTCCCTTATATATTGTGGTGATGTTTTTCCGTTCCTTCTATTTGATGAAGAGCTTTCTGGAAGGAAGGAAACAAAATTTGGTTTGCTCATGACTTCTTCCAAGATCTTTTCCTCTCACACTGTTGAGTGAGCTCATCCCAGAGGTCGAGCTCTGACACCAATTGAAGTCAATGAGTGTCACAAGGAAGGGGTGTTGGAATTGTGACCCTTTTAAAAATTAACCTGAAACAACATTAACAGCTTCACAAGTATTGTTAGACATTGAGTGTGTAAATGCAAAGTTGAGAAGGGTGAGTTAAAATAGTCTTCTCAACTATGATAGTGAGTAGAGAAGAGTGAGATGAAACTGTCTTCTCAACTATGTTTCTGAGTTAAGGATGATCAGTTAGTTCTTTCTTCTCAAAACAATTATCAGTAAAGAGAACGATATGATTTTCAAAATAGCTTTTCCAAGGTAAGAGATAGTGTTTGAAAATCTTATCTTAAGTGAGAAGTACTTAAGTATGGTGATAATTTTTCTTCCACGACAGGCAATGAAGGCATCAACGATGCCGATGCAATATGACGAATGAGTCAGGTGTCTCACTAAGAGAACCTGTGTTTTGCTTAGCCAGTGTGTCAATCTTTTGAGTCTCGTTAAGATAGTTTTTTTACTGGCTTTGCTTTATGTTCTTATTTTTTTGGTGTTCTGTAAAACTCTGATATATGTTTGAATGGTTTTAGCATAACCACGTCTTTTTGTAAAACCTCTTAAAATTTTGTCTTTATCTATGTAATGCATGTTGGTTATATCCAGATCTTAAGTTATTCATTTACTTTTAAAATTATGAAATTATGTGTCAGGCATTACTATGATGAGGATGAGGGTCGTCTCACCTAAGCCCTAGTTTTTGGTCGTTTAAGTCCCTACGAGCAAAGATCTAATACTGTACAATTGCCTTTTGTTATTCATGAGTTTCAGGATCATCAAGGGGCTAAAATAATAGTGACCTAACACTTTTTGGAGGATATGAGTTTGCTATTTTGGCTTCAGACTCCCATTCGTCATTTCTTGGACTTGAGATACGAAAAAGGGGGATGATAACTAGGGAACATGGAAGTCTACAAGTCAATTGACATAAGTGGAATGTCTCATTATTGCTATGTCTTATGCTAAAAATATATTTGTCTTTGAACCATTTTATGAGTAATGGTTTTACATGTCTCGATGTTAATGAAGTCAATGAGTGTCACAAGGAAGGGGGGTTGGAATTGTGACCCTTTTAAAAACTAACCTAAAACAACATTAACAGCTTCACAAGTATTGTTAGACATTGAGTGTGTAAATTTGCCGTTGAGAAGGGTGAATTAAAATAGTCTTCTCGACTATGATAGAGAGTAGAGAATGGTGAGATGAAACTGTCTTCTCAACTATGTTTCTGAGTTGAGAAGGATCAGTTGAAACAGTCTTCTCAACTGTGACAGTGAGTAGAGAAGAGTGAGATGAAACTGTCTTCTCAACTATGTTTCTGAGTTAAGAAGGATCAGTTAGTTCTTTCTTCTCAAAACAATTATCAGTAAAGAGAACGATATGATTTTCAAAATAGCTTTTCCAAGGTAAGAGATAGTGTTTGAAAATCTTATCTTAAGTGTGAAGATCTTATGGATGGTGATAATTTTTCTTCCACGACAGGCATTGAAGGCATCAAGGTTGCCGATGCAGCATGACCAATGAGTCAGCTGTCTCACTGAGAGAACCTGTGTTTTGTTTAGCCAGTGTGTCAATCTTTTGAGTCTCGTTAAGAAAAAATTTTTACTGGCTTTGCTTTATGTTCTTATTTTTCCGCTGTTCTGTAAAACTGAGATATGTTTGAATGGTTTTAGCATAACCACGTCTTTTTGTAAAACCTCTTAAATTTTATCTTTATCTATGTAATGCATGTTGGTTATATCCAGATTTTAAGTTATTCATTTATTTTTAAAATTAAGAAACTACGTGTCAGGCGTTACTATGATAAGGACGAGGGTCGTCTCACCTAGGCCCTAGTTTTTGGTCGTTTAAGTCCCTACGAGCAAAGATCTAGTACTGTACAATTGCCTTTTGTTATTCATAAGTTTCAGGATCATCAAGGGGTTAAAATAAGAGTGACCTAACACTTTTTGGAGGATATGAGTTTGCTATTTTTGCTTCAGACTCCCGTTCGTGATTTCTTGGATTTGAGATACGAAAAGGGGGGATGATAACTAGGGAACATGGAAGTCTAGGACTCAGTTGACATAAGTGGAATGTCTCATTATTGCTATGTCTTATGCTGAAATTATATTTGTCTTTGCACCATTTTATGAGTAATGGTTTTACATGTCTCGATGTTAATGAAGTCAATGAGTGTCACAAGTTAGGGGAGTTGGAATTGTGACCCTTTTAAAAATTAACCTGAAACAACATTAACAACTTCACAAGTATTGTTAGACATTGAGTGTGTAAATGCAAAGTTGAGAAGGGTGAGTTAAAACAGTCTTCTCAACTATGATAGTGAGTAGAGAATGGTGAGATGAAACTGTCTTCTCAACTATGTTTCTGAGTTGAGAAGGGTCAGTTGAAACAGCCTTCTCAACTGTGACAGTGAGTAGAGAAGAGTGAGATGAAACTTACTTCTCAACTATGTTTCTGAGTTAAGAAGGATCGGTTAGTTCTTTCTTCTCAAAACAATTATCAGTTTAGAGAACAATATGATTTTCAAAATAGCTTTTCCAAGGTAAGAGATAGTGTTTGAAAATCTTATCTTAAGTGTGAAGTACTTAAGGATGGTGATAATTTTTCTTCCACGACGGGCACTGAAGGCATCAAGGATGCCTATGCATTATGACGAATTAGTCAGGTGTCTCACTAAGAAAACCTATGTTTTGTTTAGCCAGTGTGTCAGTCTTTTGAGTGTCGTTAAGATAGTTTTTTTACTGGCTTTGCTTTATGTTCTTATTTTTTCGCTATTCTGTAAAACTCTGATATATGTTTGAATGGTTTTAGCATAACCACGTTTTTTGTAAAACCTCTTAAAATTTTGTCTTTATCTATGTAATGCATGTTGGTTATATCCAGATCTTAAGTTATTCATTTATTTTTAAAGTTAAGAAATTATGTGTCAGGCGTTACTATGATGAGGACGAGGGTCGTCTCACCTAAGCCCTAGTTTTTGGTTGTTTAAGTCGCTACGACCAAAGATCTAATTCTGTAGAATTGCCTTTAGTTATTCTGAGTTTCAGGATCATTAAGGGGCTAAAATAAGAGTGACCTAACACTTTTTGGAGGATATGAGTTTTCTATTTTTGCTTCAGACTCCCGTTCGTGATTTCTGGGATTTGAGATACGAAAAGGGGGGATGATAACTAAGGAACATGGAAGTCTAGGACTCAATTGATATAAGTGGAATGTCTCATTATTGCTATGTTATATGCTAAAAATATATTTGTCTTTGAACCATTTTATGAGTAATGGTTTTACATGTCTCGATGTTAATGAAGTCAATGAGTGTCACAAGGAAGGGGGGTTGGAATTGTGACCCTTTTAAAAATTAACCTTAAACAACATTAACAGCTTCACAAGTATTGTTAAACATTGAGTGTGTAAATGCAAAGTTGAGAAGGGTGAGTTAAAATAGTCTTCTCAACTATAATAGTGAATAGAGAATGGTGAGATGAAACTGTCTTCTCAACTATGTTTCTGAGTTGAGAAGGATCAGTTGAAACAGTCTTCTCAACTGTGACAGTGAGTAGAGAAGAGTGAGATGAAACTGTCTTCTCAACTATGTTTGAGTTAAGAAGGATCAGTTAGTTCTTTCTACTCAAAACAATTATCAGTAAAGAGAACGAGACGATTCTCAAAATAGCTTTTCCAAGGTAAGAGATAGTGTTTGAAAATCTTATATTTAGTGTGAAGTACTTAAGAATAGTGCTTTGAGTTTACCACTTTAAAAAACTTTGAGAAGGGTTGTAAAAACAGTGTTTTTAGAAAAACTGTTTGTAATTGAGAATGGTCAGCAAAAGCTATTTTATCAGTTTTTCAAAAACCGTCTCCAGATGGAGAGTTTTAAGCATAGTGTAAAACAACTTAGAAAAGCAGTAAATAACACGATGATATATAGCGGTTCGCCAAAAACCCTAGGCTACACCCACTCCTCACACCCCGTGAGTCTTTCCACTATTTTCCAAATAGTTACAAATTTACAACCAACCTAGGCTTAAAGTTCTCATGGTGGTTTTCTTAACACAGCTCTACCTACTGTTTCTTGCACCTAATACGATCCTTCTGATCTACTAGGTAGCTTCTAACACAGAAGCAACTGAGTTCTCAAGCCCTACAGCAACACATGCTACTTGAGAAGGTTTCTTGCAGGCTTCTCTTTAACCATGGCAACACCATGCTATTTGAGGAGACTTCTTACAGGTTTTACACTTTCTGGTTTGGGGGGTTTTTATGGGATTACAAAAGCTTGGTTTAAACAAGGTAGATTCAACTGAGTCCTAACACAACAAGATGAACTACATACTAAGAAAATAGAATCCTTAGATTAAAGCATGACTTGAGTATGGGTGAGAGATCTACTTGAGAAGGATGGGAAGAATTTGATTTTTCTCTCACCAAGAACTTCAGCAATGATCCATGGTGGTTTTTATAGCCATTGAGGCTGAAGTATATGTGTATTAACCATTGGTTAATCGTTTATAGTCGTTGGAGTGGTTTCCCAAGTAAATATAGCCGTTGAGAAGGGTGGTCAGAAAGTACAACAGCTTTATGCAGCACTTTCTACAGAAGACAGCTTGCTTTGTACTTTCTGCAGCACTTTTTTGCAGAAGACAGCACACTACAACTGTAATGAGAAGACAACACATTGCAGCTGTCATGACTCTTCTCAACTTTGAGTCTTCTCAAGTTGATGCTTCTCAACTTGACTCTTCTCATCATGACCCTTCTGATCTTGACTCTTCTTATCACGACGCTTCTCAACTTGACTCTTCTCATGATGCTTCGAAACTTTACTCTTCTTATCATGACCCTTCTGATCTAGACCCTTCTTGTCATGATACTTCTCAACTTGATTATGAATCTTCTCATGTTGACTCTTCTCATGATGACTCTTCTCATGATGTGTTTTCTCATGTTAACCCTTCTTAACTAATGACCTTTCTATTCTCTTCCAACGGTGTTTTTCTTTGTTATTCTTATCAACATTCTTATGGCTTCTTTGTCTTGTCATTGCTTCAAGTTTTTTCAACACTAATGCTTCTTAAAAGCAGATTATCTTCTTGAGAGTAGCTAACATATTCTGTTCTTAAATTTCACTCAAGAAGAAGCATTAGTAGCATATGAAATCAGATAACTTAAGCTTCTCACATGTGAAGTTTGTTAACTGTCAAAACTCAATTGGGATTTTGCCTCAACAGTTAAAGTCAAAGGGCTAACCTCCCTTGAGGAGATATGCTTTCTAGTGTTGTTATAGCTGGATAGTTATAAGTGATTAACTCTAGGGTAGTAAACCTTACTTGACCTTTGAAAGAGTTGATAATGAAGTTATAAGGTTATATAGGCAATAAGTTGAAAATTGATGATGCACTCATGATTATATTGTCTCTAAGTTTATGACCAAGGTCAAAATGTAGAATTGAACGTTGGATTGATGATATTGAGATCCCTAAGTATTTTAACTGTTTAACTCATATTACGAATAACTTATAACAATTTTTAGACACAAATGAGGGTGATAATCAATTAGGTTGATTTTGTTAGTTGATTAGAGAAATGAAAATCACTCAAAAGACACTTGAAAGTTGGAACTCATGTTAATCGATTAGAAGGACTATTAATTGATTAGTATTAAATTCATATAAATACTTTATTCGATTAGAATGTCTTGGTCTGTTGTACGGTTTGAAATTGATTTGGGGAAGAGGCTTTCGTAAGGTGATTATGGAGAGTGACTCTCAGGTATCTCTAGATCTAATTGACAATGGTACAACTACTCACTCCTCTCTCTCGCCTCAGTTATTGAAGACATCTGAAACGTTCTAGTGGAAGATGCTGATATCAAATGGTCAAAGGTCAATAGAGAAAATATTAAGGATAATGATGGTTTAGCTAGAAACTGTTTTTCTTCGAAATGTAATTTTATAATTTACGACTTTGCACCCTCCTTTATCCAACTGTTTATTCATGAGGATAAAAAGGGTCTGGATACTTTGTAGTTTGCTCTCGGCGGGGTGGTTAAACCACCTTTTTCTCACCAAAAAAGAAAACTTTTAAACATTTGACCAAACACATAAGTTTGAATCGCCGAAATGTAGTTGACCAAAGCAAAGCTGATATATTTTTTGTTTTGTAGTGTACAAATTGTGGGCGGGTTAGTTCCCCCCAGTTTGTTGTTTCTAATGAAGTGCTTTTTTGACCCAAAAAAATGTACAAAGAGACCTCACTTTCCGAATCCCCCACAGTTTTGCCCCACCTCGCGCCGCCCCAAAAAAACTAACATAAAGAATTATCTATTTTACAATAAGTTATAATAATTTTATTTTGTTGCTTCTAAGATGAAAGATCAACTAAGTCTCTCACCAGTGTTTTAATCTAATTGACCGTATGGTATAAAATGTCATAAATGGTTGAGATTTCATTTTGATTGATACAATCTCAACCGTACATTATATTTTATAGGGTTAAATATGTTTTTAGTCCCTACAAAATTTCACTATTTTGTTTTTAGTCCCTATAAAAAATTTCGCCAAATTTTAGTCCCTATAAAATTTCACAATTTTGTTTTAAGTCCCTATAAAATGAAAACTCGTGTATACCTTTAGAATTTTTGAATGATATTTTGCATACACGTTAAAGATATTAAAAATATCTCCCTCACAAAAAATAAACTCAAAATTTGATTTCTAAGTTAGTATTTCCTTTAATTTGTTTATCGAATCTTTTGCATTTAAAAAATTTAAATTTAATTTATGCGTTGTTAAAAATTCGAAGTTTTTCTGGAATAGATGTTTATAATGTCCTCAACATGTATGCAAAACATCACTTAAAAATTCAATGGATATACACTTGTTGGCATTTATAGGGAGTAAAAATGAAATTTTGAAATTTTATAGGGACTAAAAGTCGATGAAAATTTTTATAGGGAGTAAAAACAAAATAGTGAAATTTTGTAGGGACTAAAAACATATTTAACCCTATTTTATATTATAAATAACAGTCAACTTGACTGATACTTGGTCGAAAAGCATAACTTTTGACTAATAGTTAATTTTTTTTGTTCAAACTAGGGAAAATTAATGAATCAACCCCCACTATAAATTACCTTCAAAGAAAACCCTCATCTGTAGTTGCAATTGCAAATCGCTCACATCTTTTTTCTTTCTCTCTTTAATTATGTTCTCAACAATGGCTGAACATCATGGCATGCAAAATTTTCTCTCTAACACATTCTCCGACAATTCCGACCAACTCCCACCCTACACAACCTTCAGAGGTTCCTCCTTTCAACAACCCTTCAACATTCCACCACCCAAAAAGCCACGTGGCAGACCACCAGGTTCAAAAAACAAACCAAAACCACCATTCATAATAAACCAAGAAAACAACCAAGCAATGAAACCACTCATCATCTACGTTTCTGCTGGCACCGATGTACTTGAAGCCATCATCCAATACGCCCTCCGCCAGGGTACCGAAATCTGTATTCTTAGCGGATATGGCACTATTAGTAAAGCCACTCTCTGTTACCCTATTTCTTGTTCTCCTTCTCTCACTCTTCATGGACCTTTCTCTTTGGTATCGCTCACTGGTACTTATATGCACCCACGTTCACCACCATCTTCGTCTTCGTCATCAAAACCTATACCACCAGAAGAATCTACTTTTGGAATAACTCTTGCTAGTGTTCAAGGACAGATTTTTGGTGGTGTTATTGGTGGGAAAGTTGTTGCTGGTGGTGATGGTGTTAAGGTTATGTGTAGTATGTTTAGGAATCCTTAGCTTCATAGAGTTGGAGGGGTTAAAGATGTTGGTGAAGAAGGAGATGATTATGATGATGATGTTGATGGTGGTAATGATGAGAATGATAACGTTAATGCAACTGGTGAGGAGGGTGTAGGTAGTAGTGCTGGTGGTGCTGGTTTCAATGTTGTTAATCCAACACCCTTGAATTTAAACCCTTATGATCCTAGCTTCATTCATTGGACACACCCTCGCCCTTCTAACTTTTGATGATCACTGTAGCACCATCGACACATTAGACTGAAGATGTGTCTGGTATTCGACCCATATCATGCTAAATATTGACACTTTAATTACTTTAGTTTGTCAAATCAAAATCAGTGTTAGTATTGTGTTTGATAATGGGTCTGGTGACTGTATCGGTTATTCATAGCTATAAATGATGTGAAAAAATTCAAATAGTGTTGGATTTTAACTTTTTCAGCCTCTAGATTTTTCTAGTGATTTAAACCTTTTCCTTGTGTGCAAAAGGCGATCTAAACATTTCTCCAGTTTTCTACGAATTTGTGTAGGGGAACGGTTGATAGTTTTCTTTTCTTTGGGTAGTTTTTGTTATTTCTTTAAGTTGGTAGGAAAGTTGTCACCAAACATGGTTGTAAATTTTTTTATACGTAATTGACCAAGAAAGAATTAGATGTTAATGGGATAGTAGACATTGAATTAAGATGACTACATATGTTAGGTTTGCGCTATACACATATTTATTTCGTAGTTTAGTTTTAGCAAAGGTATTGTAGTAATTTCAATTGTTTTTTAGGGCGGGCCGTGGTCCTCCCAGACCCTAATGAAGATCCGCCCCTGATTCTATGGGAACTAGAACTAAAGGTGTCCATAGTTGGAGACATCCAACATATGGAAAACTCCATGGTCTAGCCTCTTCTGATACAAAACGATCCCACAAGTGAGAAATAGGAGGTAATAGACATGTCTAATTCAATTTAACGTGTATTTAAAAAAGTTATAACATATTATATGACCATCTTAATAGACTATGTGCATGATTTGTTTGAGGTAGCGCCTCCTGGTCGAACTTGTTTCGCCTCATCTAGAAAATCCTCCTAGATGGTGTTGAGTGTGTGCCGGGCGGCATCCTTGTCTTTGGCCTTAGAGTCGTCCATCTCAGCGCTTTTTGCGGGGTATTTGGCGGCATCATCAAGAGCTCGTCTAGAGCCAGTTTCTGGAGGTCCATTTTTAACATACTTCTTCAGCATTCCTTTCTGAATTAGTTTCTCGATTTCGTTCTTCTGTACAAACAAATCATCTGTTTCGTGCACACATGTCTTGCAGTATTCACACCATTGTTGGGGATCCTTACCGAGCACTCTCCTTGTAGAATCCATTTCCTGCATAAGTCGGGTGTGCAGTTGTTACCACCCAAAAATAGTTAGGTCGAAGGTCGAGGGCTAAGAGGGAAGAAAATAGTAGAGGTGAGAAGGCAAGCCATACGACAAGTTTGAAAATGGGTATTTTGCAAATAGAGTGAAGTCAAGAGAGGTTCTCGGGGCACATTAAACGCCAAAAAACTCCCTGAGGGAGGATTACGCCCGAGGGCCTGTGAGCTAGGCCGAGGGAAAGTGGTAGCCCCAGCCTATAGAGTGCCAAAGTCCAGGTGGCTCGAGTGCCTAAGCTATTACCTAAAGGGCTAGTGCGACCGAGTGGCCGAGGCAAGGTGGGCGTTGCTTGGAAGGCAAGGAAGAGCGAGGCAGGAGAGCGAGGCTGGAGAGCGAGGCCGGAGAGCGAGGCCGGAAAACGTCGAGCGATGAGCATTCACCCCACTACTTGTGCCTTTGGGGTCGTGGGTGGTTACTCTGCCTCTTTCAGGGCCTAGGAAGCAATGAGAGCCCTTGATCTTAGATCAATCCAACGGCAGGCAAATGTTGGCTAGCATAGTGGCCGACAAGGGCCTGTGTATATATATAGCAATAGAGTAATTGTACAAACACACATCCAATCAATCAAACTCTACGTTTATTTCAGTTTATCTTTCCTTTATCGCATTTTTTATCCTTTATTTTATGCATAAGCCAGTAGTATAATCCAACATATGTGTCCCCCTCGAACCTTGCCTGACCTTTTCTAGTGGAGTCAGGAAACCCACATTTGAGGAGCAGAGTTCCCTCCTCGACGCAATTGCTTGAAGTAACGAGGAATCAAAGACCGTCGAACCTCTAGCCGACACGATGGCTAAGAGGGGAAATGTGCTTCCTCGTCCCTGTGGTGGGGGTGCCTTCTTTCGGGAGGTGTTGTGTAAGACCCCACTTTTTATATATAGTTATTAGAACATGTTTCAGAAATTGTTTTATTTTAATTGTGTGTTTTTGGGGCTAGAGAGGGACCTAGGTGCTTACTTAACCTACAATTCCTTCATGGCGAAGTCAGAGAAGCTTGTAGTTACGCCTCCTCTTTACATGATCATGTGTGACATTCATAAGAATAGGACACCTCATACTAGCTTTAGATGAATGACCATTCTAATCCATAAGAGTATGCCTCATAAAAGAGATTACACCTCATCCTTCTACATGCATGCATTAGTTCCGTGAGTTTTCCACGTAGGTGCTTGCTTAATATGACTCATCACTTGTGCTCATAGAATCATGCCACCTAAAAGGTGAATTTTACACCTCATATTTAGCATGATGTAAGCAAGGTCCATGAGTTTACTATAAACAGCAAGCCAAGTTCTTTGATTCAGTTATCATTCCATAACCAAAACACTTCCTTCTCATATCACTTTAAACCTTCAAACCCCAAAACAACCAACATCTTGTGTTCGTAGTTTCATAGCTTTGTTCGAGCACGTGTCGGTGTTGCCGGATCAAGTGTTACATTCGTGCTATAATTCAGGTGGGGACAAGATACCGTATTCGTCGGGGCTGTTAGCATAAAGTTTTAATTTAAATATGTGTAGAATGACCCAAGCTCTACTAGAGTTAAAGACTCAGCGATACCTAAAGATCATTTGACTAATCTTTGGAGTTAAGGTTATGTCAAGTTTAGGCTGTCGATGACCGATTAACACATAGGAAAGTTCTATATTATTATTTGACTGATTGAGTGTTTGGTTGGTTGCTTGAGATATTGTGATTGATTGCTTTGATTGTTTAAATGCTATGCTTTTGTGGTAGTTGTGATTATTTGTGAAATTGCTGAGTTGTTTTATTTTATAACTATGTTGAGAAGCATGATTTCACTTCATGATAGAAATAAGATCAACAAGTATAATGAGAAAAATAAGATAAGATTGTATAATAAACTTGTACAAGAACTGATTGTTAGTAGATTGGAAAGGGCTACATACGGAGGCGTTGATTGTAAGACCGAGTTAAGCGTCCTATAGTGCAGCTGCCGAAGATTTTCGGTGGATCGGAAAGGGCTACATATGGAGGGAATGACCGTAAGATCGAGTTAAGCACCGTAGAGTGCAGCCACCAAAATATTGACTCTCAGAGAATTATATAGATAGAGTCTGAAAAATAAGCTATTAATAAAGATTAGAAGAAAAGAAATAATTTGATGTGCTTGTACATGTTTAAATTGAACTTTATATTATCTTCCTATTTTTTTGACTTGTACATGTATCTTAGCCCTACATGTTTTTCTATTATATATTTGTTGTATCTTTTAGATCCAGCCGAGGAGCCACTTGTAGCAGAGGGATCCACTATGGACGTTGAAGGCATCGAGGATACCAGTGTAATCTGATCGAGCAGCCACGTGTCTCATTGAGAGAACCAGAGTTTTGTTTAGGTAGTGTCTCTGTCATTCGTGTCTCTCTAGTTTGTTATTTGGCTGACCTTGTTTTAAATTCTTGTGTTTCGCTATTTTACAAAACTCTGATATATGTTAGTGGCTTTAGTATTGCCACATATTTTGTAAAATTCTTAACATTATGTTTTTATTTGTTTTTGAGATTAAGAGTTTAAGTGTAGAGGGTTACTATGATGAGGACGAGGGTCGTCTCATGTTGCATGGAGAATCTTCAGTCCCTATACAATGCTTGCTCCCCTTTTCCTTAGCGTATATTCTTCGCTTCATGTACAACTCGACTCTTGATACGATTTCCTGCATCGACGAGGTTGACTAATATGCCAGCGACTCCTTGAGTTAGCGAAATCTGAGGGTGTTGGCGAAGGCGTCGGCAAACTACTTTTGGTTGCGGTGCTCGACGTCGACGGTTATGTCAATTAAGCGGTCTGCGTACTCACGAAGGATCTTATGGGGGCCGTGGCGTGTGCTGAAGAGGGTTGTTGTCGAGGTTTTTGGGTGCCTTTGATCTGAGAAGTGTTGGATGAAGTTTTTTGGTGAAGTCAGCCTAACTCGTTATGGTTTATCTCGGAAGACTCAAAAACAAACAAAGCGTTGTTTCATGCGCGCCAATGATTGCCATCTACGTGTCGAAGGAACTAAGATGATCTTGGGGGCCCTCTTTCAGTCGTAAGTGTCGAGTGGAAGAAGCTTGAAGTTTTCTGGTACCATGTCATTCATGATCGAGTCTGTCAATGGTAGTCTTGTGAGTGGTAGCGTAGGAGTTCGATCCGAGTTGGTAGTTTCTTGGCTAGGCGGATGCTAATTGTGCCTGGGACCATTTACAAGTGGTTATCATGATGACTTGAAAGAGTGAGTGTGTCCGGGAATTAGTTTACCATGCCCCATAGTTGTCGCCAATGTACTTGAATAAAAGTTTATTGATAGGGTTAGGCAATTACAATGGCAGGTGGATAGCTTTTGGCCTATCTCGATATCCCTGGTTCTAGTGCTCTGTATGGAGCGTGTCTTCTTTCTCTTCATCTCCCTCAATATAAGGCATCTTCTCTGCCTGGTAACCGTGATAATCAACCTGGTGGTTACCTCTTTTTCCCCCTCGAATGCTCGGTTCCCTCTTGGCCACTTTCACTCGTGCCTACACGTCGTAATACAGTCATGGGACGAACTCTTCATCAAAGGAAGCTTGGGCCGAGTTGGAGAAATTCGACCTGAAACTCTATGACAGTCCAAGAAGCAACACTGCTTTTCTTGTTTTGGTGATTTTGACAATTGACTTGTTTTTCCCGTGACTACAATTTCTAGTCTCATTTATGGCCATATTGGTGATCATCTTGAAGTACAGAGACTTGTTTTGGACTCACTAAAAATAATTCTTTATTTCTAGTCGATTAGATTCGCGATCCGAGAGGTTTCAAAAATAGGTCCATGTCATCGCCCCTACTGCACTTGCTGGGTGAGTGTCTCTCTTTCGTTTATTTTTCAATACAATAAAGTAAATAATTATTTAGTTTAGAAATTATATTTTTCTTGATTAATTTAGTGTTCGATGTCCTATATGTGTTCTGCACCCTTTGAATGGTTGTTGCTGAGTTCCCAGAGTTTTTTAGATGTTCTTACATTTATCGGAAACACTGTTTTAAGCTACACACTATAAAGAACAACTTTGCACTCATTTAGATCAGAATTTTGAGGTAAGTACCTAAGCCCTAGTTTTTGGTCGTTTAATTCCCTACGAGCAAAGATCTAATACTGTACAATTGCCTTTTGTTATTCATGAGTTTCAGGATCATCAAGGGACTAAAATAAGAGTGACCTAACACTTTTTGGAGAATATGAGTTGCTATTTTTGCTTCGGACTCCCATTCGTGATCACTTGGATTTGAGATAAGAAAAGGGGGGATGATAACTAGGGAACTTGGAAGTCTAGGACTCAATTGACATAAGTGGAATGTCTCACTATTGTTATGTCTTATGCTGACAATATATTTGTCTGTGAACCATTTTTTGAGTAATGGTTTTACATGCTTTATTTTATAATTTAGTAATGTCCATGTAGAAATAAGGACGTTGTATAATGTGACAATGTTGATGATATGTGTAAATGGTATATGTGGGGTTATTGAGCATGTCATGTTGTTTTTATGATTGTTGCTGATGATGTTATGCGATCAACTCGATGGGATTGACTCTCGATGTTAAATCCTAAGGGCTAACCTCCCTTGAGGAGATACGATTTGGCGTGTTGTTATAGTTGGATAGTTATAAGTGATTAACTCTAGGGTTATATAGGCAATAAGTTGAAATTTGAAGATGCATTCACGACTTAGATTGTCTCTAAGTTTATGACCAAGGTCAAAATGTAGAATTGAACATTGGATTGATGATATTGAGATCCCTAAGCATTTTAACTGTTTAACTCATTAAGAATGACTTACAATATTTGTTAGACACAAATGAGGGTGGTAATCAATTAGGTTGATTTTGTTAGTTGATTAGAGAAGTGAAAATCACTTAAAAGACACTTGAAAGTTGGAACTCATGTTATTCGATTAGAAGGACTATTAATTGATTAGTATTAACTTCATATAAACACTTTATTCGATTAGAATGTCTTGTTCTGTTGTACGGTTTGAAATTGATTTGGGGAAGAGGCTTTCGTAAGGTGATTATGGAGAGTGACTCTCAGGGAGCTCTAGATCTAATTGAAGATGGTACAACTACTACTCACTCCTCTCTCTCTCCTCAATTATTGAAGAAATCTGAAACGTTCTAGTGGAAGATGCTGATATTAGATGGTCAAAGGTCAATAGAGAAAATATTAAGGCTCCTGATGGTTTAGCTAGAAACTATTTTTCTTTGAATTGTAATTTTATAATTTACAACTTTGCCCCCTTCTTTGTCCAACTGTACATTCATGAGGATAAAGAGGGTCTGGATGCACTACAACAGATTTGGGGATGGGCAGCGTTTTTTTAGCCAAGGGCAGCGTTTCTAAGCGCTGCTAAATTTGGCGTTGGTGATTCCTCCCCAAAAATGGGCAGCGTTGGAGAAGCGCTGCTCATTAATAGCCATAGGCAACGTTAGAAGGGAGAAGCGCTGCTCATTCACCTAGTGCGTTTAGCAATGGGCAGCGTTTGGAAACGGGAAGCGCTGCCCATTACTAAACGCGCTAGGTGAATGAGCAGCGCTTGGTTGGAGAAGCCCTGCTCATTCACCTAGCGCGTATAGCAATGGGCAGCGCTTGGTAAAGGGAAGCGCTGCCCATTGCTAAACGTGCTACGTGAATGAGCAACGCTTCTCCCTCCAAGTGCTGCTCATTCACCTAGCACGTTTACCAATGGGCAGCGCTTCCCTTGACCAAGCGCTGCCCATTGCTAAACGCGTTAGGTGAATGAGCAGCGCTTCTCCCACCAAGCGCTGCTCATTCACCTAGCACGTTTATCAATGGGCAGCGCTTCCCTTTACCAAGCGCTGCCCATTGCTATACGCGCTAGGTGAATGAGCAGCGCTTCTCCCACCAAGCGCTGCCCATTGTTTAATTATTTTTTTCCCTTTTTTTTTTTTTCTGTTTTTTTGTATTTTCCTTTTTACATTTGATAATTTCCTGGTCATATACAGCCAATTAATACCAATCCAATTCATTATATACTAACAACATATATATATATATATATATATATATATATATATATAAACTAGTTATATATCCAAATGCACCAATATGATCACAAACCAAAACAAACTAGCTAACAAGTTATTATATGTATCCAAAACTTAGCAACTTACAATATTAACAAATTAATATGTATCCAAATCAAACTCTCTAACAATATGTATCCAAAACTAGCAAGCTACTTACAATATCTAAATTAAAACAAGTTAGCAACTTACATATGCATGAACCAATTCATATGCATTTATCCAAAACTAGCAAGCTACTTACAATATGTATCTAAATTAAAACAAGTTAGCAACTTACATATGCATGAACCAATTCATATGCATGTATCCAAATAAAACTCTAACAATTTACAACATCACAATCTATCTAAAATCAAAAGAATTGCGAGACATAATGGCACCACTCTCCTCTAAGCTCATCAAGGTATGCAGTAGAGTATGTCTTCCACCGACAATCGGGAAAATACTAAAATTATATAATTAAATAAATTTAGAATTGAAATATATGGTTAAATCAAAATAAAAAAGAGTTCTGTAAAGATACTTGTCTGGGGATAACCATTTGGTTGTGGGTAATAATTTCCTTCATAAATCTCATTACGTAATACCCACAATCATTGTTATTTGGTTGTTTCGGACACTACAAAACAAAAGATTAGTTAATTGTTAAATTTAATTTAATACATTTTTTTGACAACAATAATGTAAATAAATATATGAGAAGATTGATTACAAACTTACCTCTATTGGCACCCATTTTGTCTGTGATTGTTCCAATTCCCAATATTCCTTCAAACAACTGAACACAATTGGATATAACTATATTATTAAAAATACATATAGTTAACAACTAAAACAAAGAAGTATGCAGAGTGATCGAAATACACACACCTGTTAAATATCACAACCAAGTCTGGGTGGGTGTTGAAATGACCATGCACAGAATCAATGTAGTACACTGTATCTGTCTTAGGATTTATTGCAAGCAAAATCCAATGATCCCTACAAAATAAAACATTGAATAAGTAATTGACTAGTATTTAAAAAATGCATGTTATATAAGATTAGATTAAATCTCTCACCCTACGAGACACGGTGCCAAAAACATGGTATCGACGCCTGTATGTTGAGCATCCGATATGCGTCGAGTGATATAATTTGTAACATCTGTCTTGTTTTGATCCACAAGGTCGTTATAATTAGAAAGATCCTCCCTGACATTACGGAGGTGTGTACTATCCGGACACAAGAACACATATCTCTGTGTCTACTCCGAAGGGACCAAAATGTTATGATACAAGCACCTACAATTAGAGGTATATATATATATACAAATTAAATTAACGATATAATAAAATAAACTCAATGATGTTAAATAACAAATTACATACGTACCTGATATATGCTCTAATACAAACACTGGTTGCCCAATTCATCTGACATAAATCATTAATATCCTGTTTTGGGATTATCAATAGTTGATAGGGATTTCCAAAAATGTTGTCTTCCATCTGTAATACAAGCGGGGTTCCATCATCCATCTTGAATTGCGCATGCATTTCGGTATACAAAATAATCGTAGAATCATCAATGGAAGAGGCGAAGGGCAGACACACTATTGGAGGAGGGGTGGGCTGAGTCACTTTTGGAGGGGCGGGCCGAGTCACTTTTGGAGGGGCGGGCCGAACCACTTTTGGAGGAGGGGCGGGCTGAGTCACTGTTGGAGGAGGAGAGGGCTGAGTCACTGTTGGAGGAGGAGAGGGCCGAGTCACTTTTTGAGGGGCAGGCTGAGAAACTTGTGTGGAAGGGCCGGACCGAGACATTTTCTTGCTAGTAGATATTGCCTTGCTAACACTTTTACCCCTAGATTTTGCATTTTGGCGTACCTATATATAAATAAAATAATTCGTTAGCTAGCACACAATAAATGACAAAATAAAATAATTAGTTAGTTACAAATATATTGTCACTTACAACAATAAGGTGTGCTGGCCATGCCACAAATGTACCAACTCCATCCTGCACAGTTAGTAAATCTATACTGGGTATTGGAGCAGGCAATGGTGCATCCCCCACAATTGCACAGTCAACTCTTACTCTAACATGATCTGGAGGTATGGGTAAATTGTGCATCAAAGTTCCCAATTGGTCACATGTGAAGCCTATTACAACCATTTGGTGTGAGTTTGAGATATACAATTCACACTCACACTCATTGTTATCCAAAATCAATTATAAACAAAAATTAATAAATACATTGCGTAGAAGAAAGAGAGTTTAATAATTAATTTCTTATTTATCGTCAAAAAAATAATTAATACCTTAGTTGACGGAATGGTGCAGCTATCTCGTGAGCTATCTGTGGCAGGGGATGGTACTGCAGGCGAAACCAACCCATAGTGCAATTTGATTTGACTAAGTTCAGACCTTAGACCTTCATACATTACCCGCAACTCTCTACTTTGTATACAATCATGATGCTCATCATAAGTTCTCTTCTTTGATCCAAGGTAGTTGGATGGATTAACGCCAAATCCACAACCACCCCTTGTACGACCTGTGTATTCTTCCTTTTCCAAGGCACGAGTAAGGATTTCCTTTTCAGAGCAATCAACGATCTCTCCCTAGGACACAGACTCTAATATGGTTTCCTGATTCACAAACAAAAGTATAATAAATAACATTATTATACATTTTAAAGATCATAAAAGTTTCAAAACAATATTCGAATTTTGGAAATACTTACAATTCTGTCGGTCACCTCCTTAGTTTTGGGATCCACAACCTCCCCATCCTTTTTTCTTGCTGCTACCCACAAAAAATGTCGCTCAATGCTTTCTTTAGTAGGATCTTTCCCACTCTCCTCCAACTATATTTAAATTTACCAAATGTTGAGAAATTATAAATCAAAAGATTTATTAAACAAAGAGAAATCAAGCTTATTGTGTCTTACCAATCTCTCTTCAAAAACTTGATATCCACTAGCACCGCCTCTATAAGGGTACTCACAACTAGAAGCACTCTCTCGATTCGCTTGGCATAGTTTCTATTTAGAGACATAAGTATACATTAATGTATAATATATAATTGTCAACTATATTTTAAGTTATAACTTAATAGATTATAGTACTAACAATGAAATCTTCATCTTCGGTGCGTCTCCTAACAAATGTAACCCAATCCTCCTACGTAATAAATCCACTATATATATGGCGTTGGAGGCTTCCATCTGAGGTTTCCCTGAAATTCCGATGTAGCTTTCCAGCTTCCTTCATACACCAGTCTTTTCGGGACTCATCCACATCAAAATATTTCTGCATACACATATTCAATGAAAATGATATAAATATATATGGTTACAAATTTATTAAATACGATTACTAAAGAGATGTAAAATTATATACCTATATTGTCAACCAAAACTCCTCTTTGTGTTTCCTCAAAACAGCACTTTTCTCACTCCAAGTACTGATTGTAATTGGTATCATTTGTTTTACTTTACTACCGAGGAAGGTAACCAAATCTACGCGATTATCCCCAATTGGCTGACCCTTAATATTCCACACAACCTACATTATGTCATTAGTAAATTAGTTAACAAACAATTAAAACTAAGTGTTGAATTAATAAGTTAATTAGTAATTAGTAACTTACTGGTACTTTCCCTTTTCCTTTATTTACTCGATTGATGATATCTTTTTTGACCGTCATTCCACAAGGAGCCTGCTTTCTGATATACTTTTCAACATCACACTCATGATCGCTGTCATGATCACTATGATCCGCCATCTGACCTGTAATAAAACATAATCATTGTTATTGTTATATTTATCTATCCAAAATAAATAAACAAACAAGAAGATGAAAACTATGTAAAATAACTACTTGGAAATAGATAACAAGCATATGATGTAAGTCTAAATTACCTTTTCCTTTTTCTTGGATATAATTGTATTTGCAATTCGCTTCTTAGTATTTTTTTTGATGAATCGTAATCCCATCACTATGATCGTTTCTAACATACATAAAATCCTCTATAGGAGTACTTTCCCCTACAATTGGTAGTGATGTCCCAAAGAAAGGGTCGTCCTCAATACCATCATCATCGGTTGCTTGATCCTCAATGTCATTCACCAATTTTTATTTGTCAATAAAACAATGGACCAATTTGTATCAACTGGATCAGTGACATAAAACACTTATTGAGCTTGGGATGCCAAAATAAAAGGCTCATCTTTATATCCTAACTTATTGAAATTCACCCGCATGAACCCCGACTCATCAATCTGTAAACCACTATTATTGTCAACCCACTTACATTGGAACACCGGCTCCCGAAAAATGTTGTAATCCAACTCCCATATGTGTTCAATGACCCCGAAGTATGACATATTCGCATATATGGGATTTCTGTCTTTGGCACTTGATGTATGCAAAGCTTGAGCTACAAGAGTCATCCCACTATTTTGCATTTTACTTTGATCATCATGGTTTTTTGTATAGAACGTGTACCCATTCATTAGATAGCTGGTCTAAGTGAAAACTTGCATATTTGGACCTTTTGCTAACCATCTCAATCTTTCTGAAATCGAGGAAGGATTCATAGCAAATTCGAAATCACTGTGCTCTTTTAGCCACACTATAAAACTCCGATTATGTTCTTTTGTTAACCAAACTTGAGTCTTATATGGGTGATCACTCTTAAGTATGTCCATGTGCTTGGAAACATATGAATCAACCTCAGTATCATTGTGCAAAACATATAAGTGTCCTTCATCTAGTTCTTTCCTTGATACCATCACTATTTTTGTTCCTGACATCCCTTTACTAATGCTTCCTAAGTGACGAGACCTTGGCAGACCCACAGAATATTCAAGACTAGATAGATAGCCGGTAGAGAACTCAATAGCTTCTTCAACTATGTAGCGCTCAACAATACAACCCTCGGGTCGTGATCGGTTTTTCACATAACCTTTTAATATCTTCATATAACGCTCAAACGGATACATCCATCTCATGTAACATGGGCCACACAATTGTTTTTCTCTAATCAGATGAACTATTAGATGAATCATTATGTCAAAAAACAAAGGTGGGAAATACATCTTCAGCTCACACAAAGTGACAGTAATTTCTCTTTGCAATGATGGCAACTTTCCAGGGTCAATCACTCTACTACAAATCGCCTTAAAGAAGAAACTAAGTTTGGTTAGGGTCTTGCGCACTTTCTTAGGCAAAATGGAACGTATACCAATGGGTAGCAAATTCTCCATTAGAACATGGCAATCATGAGACTTTAAAGACTTTAACTTGAGGTCTTTCATCGATACAAGGTTCATAACATTTGAAGAGTAACCCTCTGGAACTTTAACTCCATGAAGAAACTTACAAAACACGGTCTTCTCCTTTTTAGAATAAGTATGAGCTGCCAGAGGTAGATATGTACGTGTACCCTTCTTTATCGGACCCAATTCTGGTCTCAACCCTATACTAAGCAAGTCCAACCTCGAGTTGATGGCATCTTTAGTCTTTCCTGGCATATTGAGTAAGGTACCGATGACACTTTCAAAGACATTTTTTTCAACATGCATCACATCAATGAAGTGCCTTACATATAATGACTTCTAGTATGGCAACTCAAAGAAAATTGACTTTTTCTTCCACCCCCATTTGGCAAGCTATCCTGCAAAAGGCTTCCCAAATTTAATGTTAAAACCTCTCACCTTTTCAAATAGTTGGTCACCCGTCAAAGCCATGGGAGCTTTACGGGTTTTGATATTCCCATTGAATGCCTTTTTCAACAGTCAATACGAATGAGTAGATGGCAAAAACCTACGATGACCACAGTAGATATTCTTCCTACCATGTTCCGACCACATCCAATCAGTGTTATCTTCACATATAGGGCACGCACACTGACCTTTGTTACTGTATCCAGATAGATTGCCATATGCTGGAGAGTCATTAATTGTGCCAAAAATCATAGCCCTCAGGGTTAAAGTTTCTTCTCTAAACCCATCATACACCTCTACTCCAGTCTCCCACATTAGCTTCAAGTCTTCAATTAACGGAGCCAAGTATACATCAATATCATTTCCCGGTTGCTTGGGCCCAGAAATTAACAAAGACAACATCATATATTTGTGCTTCATGCAAAGCCATGGAGGTAAGTTATAGATCGCCAAAATCACGGGCCATGTACTTTGGGAGCTACTCTGAATGCCGTGCGGATTAAATCCATCAGCAGACAATGCAAGTCGTAGGTTTCTTGGATCCAACCTGAAATCAGGATAATCAATATCAATTTTCTTCCATTGCGGAGAATCCGCCAGGTGTCGTAGCATGCCATCTTTAATCGTTTCATCATCATGCCATGTCAAGTGTTTTGCATCTTCTGAACTATGGTACATGTGCCTAAATCGAGGAATTATGGGAAAATACCACAACACCTTTTCTGGAGCAGATTCTTTCTTTTTATATCGCGATGCATTACATTTAGGACACGACTTTAACGATGCATGTTCATTCCGAAATAAAATGCAATCATTGGGACAAGCATGTATCTTCTCATAGTTCAACCCAATGGACCCTAACATTTGTTTTGCATCATACGTCCGAGAAGGGAGCACATTATCCTTCGGCAATATTTCTTTCAACAGTGCGAGTAATTCCGTAAAGCTCCTATCCGTCTATCCGTGGCAAGATTTCAAGTTATACAACTTTATCACAGCCAATAGTTTTGTGAATTCAGTACAACCTGAATACAACGGTGTCTCCGCATCCGTTATCAATTTCTCAAACATTTGAGGACAGTCATTAAGATCGTCTTCAACAGCCTTTGTCATCTCTTCAAATTCGCCCCCTTCAAATGTAGGTCTTTCGGTGTCAACCGGTGCACATCTCTCAGTACTATTACCCATATTTGAAGACTCACCTCTCTCCTCACCATGCATTGTCCAACAAGTGTAACTAGAAGGACACTTCTGCATTAACTGATTTTACATAACAACAACTCAAACAAGGACACTTCATGTTCCTAGAAGTCCCTAAACGTTCAACAGCACACTTCACAAAATAATCCACTCCAGCAACATATTCCTTGGACGGACAATTGGCAGACATCCACTCTCTATCCATAATTTCCCAGTATTTATTAATAATAAAATCCTGATAAGAGAACTTAAAAACCTATTATAGGTGACAAACAACAAGCAATTCTCATATTTAGGCATATTCGATTTTACTTTGCTAGTTTCATTCACCACACATATACAAGTTTGCATAACTTATATTCTTGTTCAAGAATAAAATATATAATATAAAAAAGGCTTAAATATATGTTTTGCCCCTGCAAATATCACCATAATCCAGTTATACCCCTGTAAAAATAAAAACTTTAATATTACCCTTGCAAATATAAATCGCTTACGGTTATGCCCCTCGGTCAGTTTCTCATCCAAAAAAATAATTTAAATAAGGTTTAAATATATGTTTTACCCCTGCAAATATCACCATAATCCAGTTATGCCCCTGCAAATATCACTATAATCCAGTTATGCCCCTGCAAATATCAGCATAATAGGGGCATAACTGGATTATGGTGATATTTGCAGGGGCAGAACATATATTTAAACCTTATTTAAATTATTTTTTTGGATGGGAAGCTGACCGAGGGGCATAACCGTAAGCGATTTATATTTGCAAGGGTAATTTTAAAGTTTTTATTTTTACAGGGGTATAACTGGATTATGGTGATATTTGCAGGGGCAGAATAGATATTTAAGCCTATAAAAAAAGGTGATCTATTTCTAAAAAATAGTAATAGAAGAGTTTGCATAACTTATATTTGATAGGTATCAAGAATACAAAGCCTACATATCAATGCAATATCTATGAAGAAATAAATCATCATGGTTCAATCAAAATAGTTATTAGCAATTAATTTTTAGAATCATTGTTGTTGCCAAGACTAAACTTCATCACAAGTTAGGTATCAATCTTTCATTTCAAGCACAACTAAAAGAAAAGGAACATATAAAATAAATAAGAGAGGCAATTTCAGTTTTAAATAAAAAAATAGTCACTCAAGTTTTAAACAACAAAAGTACCTAAACAAGTGGAAGCAACAATGAACTCCAACCTAGGCGAACCATGCACTAGCAAATGAACCGAACTCTCGAATAACGAATGCAAAGCTCCGACAAAACAAACTCGCAAAACCTAACAACAATTCACATATTCAGCAACAATCCTCAATTTCTCATGTTTAGAAATACATCACAAGTATCCCTTAACCTAGAACAACATTCAATTAACATGCATTTCACTAAATATCTCAAATTTATAAATACAACACAAGAATCCCTTAACCTAGAACAACATTAAATTAACAAGCATTTCATTTGGACATTTCAACAAACACTACACCTACATTTCCCCTCAAGTTTAGAAACACTTCACCCTTTCAAAGTACCAATCAACAAGCATCAAGTTGAATCATCCAACCTAAGGTTTCAATGCCATTCAAATAACTAGAACAACAAGCAATCCTAATTTCAATCATTCATTTACAAAATTCTTCTATTTATTGCAATTGGTATTCTTTGTGTCAAAAACATAAACACTTTAAATGCAAAGCAAAAGAGACAACACACTACAAAACAACCACATATACACAATGTCACACTATGATAAACCAAGTAAAACAACCACATATATCACAAAACACTTTAAATGAAAAACAAGAAATGAGTTTATGAGTTACCTTCAAAGATGCTTGGCTTGGAGATGGTTGAATATGTCACCAAAAAGAAATGGCTTGAAGATGGTTGAGAGAGAGAGAGAGAGAAACGAAATGGTGAGAGTACGTGAGGGAGAGAGAGAGAGACGAAATGGTTGAGAAAGAGAGAGAGAGACAAAATGGTGGGTTTTCCTTGAAGAAGGGTTGAAGATGGTTGAGAAAGAGAGAGATAAAAACGAAAATGGGTGGGTTTTCGAGAGAGGGAGAGAGTGGGAGCTGAGGAGAACAAAAGTGAGAAAGAGAGAGAGAGAGACGTTGGAAGCTTAGCTAGTGTAAGAAAACGAAAAAAAATGCAAAGGGCAGCGCTTTCTACTTATAAGCGCTGCTTATAGGTGTAGCGCTTTATATCAATGGACAGCGCTTGCTCCATAAGCGCTGCTTATAGGTGATACGCGCTTAGGCAATAGGCAGCGTTTCCTAAAAAGCGTTGCTTATTGGAGGACGCATTTCACCTATAAGCAATGCTTTTTAGGAAACGCTGCCTATTGCCTAGTCCGTTACACCTATAAGCAGCGCTTAGAGGATCAAGCGCTACCCATGCCTATTTTGTTCAATCAATGCGTACCGTTTTTTAAAGAAGCGCTACTTATGGATACGCTCTTTTCTTCAACATCTGGCGTAGTGATGCTTTGAAGTTTGCTCTCGGCGGGGTGGTTAAACCCCCTTTTTCTCACCAAAAAAGAAAACTTTTAAACATTTGACCAAAAAAATAAGTTTGAATCGCCGAAATGTAGTTGACCAAAGCAAAGCTGATATATTTTCGTTTTGTAGTGTACAAATGGTGGCCTGGTTAGTTCCTCCCAGTTGGTTGTTTCTAATGAAGTGCTTTCTTGACCAAAAAAATGTACAAAGAGATCTCACTTTCCGAATCCCCCACAGTTTCGTCCCACCTCGCCTCACCCCAAAAAAACTAACATAAAGAATTTATCTATTTTATAATAACTTATGTATAACATAAATGGTCGAGATTTCATTTTGATTGATACAATCTCAACCGTACATAATATTTTATATTATATATAACGGTCAACTTGACTGATACATGGGCGAAGAGCCTAACTTTTGACTGATAGTTATTTTTTTTTGTTCAAACTAGAGAAATTTAATGAATCAACCCCCACTATAAATTGCCTTCAAAGAAAACCCTCTTTGTAGTTGCAATTGCAAATCGCTCACATCTTTTTCCTTTCTCTCTTTAATTTTGTTCTCAACAATGGCTGAACATCACAACATGCAAAATTTTCTCTCTAACACATTCTCCAACAACTCTGACCAACTCCCACCCTACACAACATTCAGAGGTTCCTCCTTTCAACAACCCTTCAACATTCCACCACCCAAAAAGCCACGTGGCAGACCACCAGGTTCAAAAAACAAACCAAAACCACCATTCATAATAAACCAAGAAAACAACCAAGCAATGAAACCACTCATCATCTATGTTTCTGCCGGCACCGACGTACTTGAAGCCATCATCCAATACGCCCTCCGCCAGGGTACCGAAATCTGTATTCTTGGCGGATCTGGCACTATTAGTAAAGCCACTCTTCGTTGCCCTATTTCTTGTTCTCCTTCTCTGACTCTTCATGGACCTTTCTCTTTGTTATCTCTCACTGGTACTTATATGCACCCACGTTCACCACCACCACCACCTTCGTCTTCTTCATCAAACCCTAAACCACCAGAAGAATCTACTTTTGGGATAACTCTTGCTGGTGTTCAAGGACAGATTTTTGGTGGGAAAGTTGTTGCTGGTGGTGATGGTGTTAAGGTTATGTGTAGTATGTTTAGGAATCCTGAGCTTCATAGAGCTGGAGGGGTTAAAGATGTTGGTGAAGAAGGAGATGATTATGATGATGATGGTGGTGGTGATGATGAGAATGATAACGTTAATGCATGTGGTGAGGAGGGTTTAGGTAGTAGTGCAGTTGGTGCTTGTTTCGATGTTGCTAATCCAACACCCTTGAATTTAGCCCCTTCTGATCCTAGCTGCATGAATTGGACACACCCTCGCCCTCCTAACTTTTGATGATCACTGTAGCACCATCGACACATTAGACTGAAGATTTGTCTGGTATTCGACACATATCATGCTAAATAATGACACTTTAGTTACTTTAATTTTTCAAATCAAAATCATTGTCAATATTGTGTCTGATAATGGGTCTGGTGACTGTATCAGTTATTCATAGCTGTAAATGATGTGAAGAAAATTCAAATAGTGTTGGATTTTAACTTTTTCAGCCTCTAGATTTTTTGTTGTTTTTTAAACCTTTTCCCGATGTGCAAAAATCGATCCCTACATTTCTCCAATTTTCTACGAAATTGTGTAGGGGAGTGGTTGATAGCTTTCTTTTCTTTGTGTAGTTTTTGTTATTTTTTTAAGATGGTAGGAAAGTTGTCACCACACGTGGTTGTTAATTTTTTTATACGTAATTGACAAAAAGAATTACATGTTAATGGGATAGTAGACATTGAATTAAGATGACTACATATGAATATAAGGTTGACAATATTATTTAGGATTAGCGGGGACTTGGGGAATAGTTATGACTAAAGGTGATGATTATTAAACAAATGACCCCCTAGATGTATGATGTTACTAGAGATAACGATTAAAGGACAAGTGATCCCCTAACAGTATGATGATACCTTTGGACCTAGAAATTCTTAGGATTGATGACGATGAAGATGATGATCAACGGGTTTACCCATTTTTGGAACTTGTCATAGTATGGGAACAGATTTGTCACAGTATGGGGAGTTATAGCTTAGTGGATTGTTGAAGGACCTCGTTGCAGTATGGGCAAAGTCTCATCACAATTTGGGTGAGTCCTACCTCAGTGGATCATTAAAGGAACCTTGTCACGGTATGGACAATGACTCATCCTAGATATGGGTGAGTTGTGTGTTGATAATGATACACTAATGTTGATGATACACAAGACACATTGCATTTATCAGAGACGATAGGATTGGGCGGTAAGAGAATGATTATGGAATTAGTAATATAGAGGTCCACGACCCGACCTTTTGGGGAGCGATAGTGGGGAGGTCTTATGAAAAGGTGGGGCACTGCTGGGGTGTCAAACAGAACACTGAAATACCCTGACTAGCTATTGATGAGGTTAATTCTAGATCTAGAATTTTGGATCTGGAAAATTGGCAAGTCAAAGATTTCTTGCACGTAATTCAGTAACATAGATTCTTGAGAAATCAAAGAGAAGATGACAAAATTCAACAAAACACAACTGAAGACACAAAACTCACAAGACAAGGAAGAAACATCAAATGTGAAAGAGAATTGGAATGGAATGAGGATTGAAGATCATCACCACACCTTTCTCGCAAAGGTGATAAGATCACACTATCCTTAAGCTCTCCTAGCCTAAAGGAAGTGACTGCTAGGTCTTCATCTCAAGAATCAAGGAGAATCTTCTGGATGAACCTCACCCTCACGAGCATGTATCCGCCCTCTCACCTCTCGCTTTAGGTATATTTTGGCTTTCACTTTTCTACAATGAGGAAATATTTTCATTCATCATAAAAGTTCTATAGTTACAATAGGAGTTCAAGTATTTATATTGTGGGCCTAATGGATCCTAGACCCACAAACTAAAGTCCAATAGGAGGCGCACAAAAGTCCCATGGCCACACTTGAAGCTCCTAAGTTCGTAGCCTTGAACTAATTGCCAACATGGCTTAAAATGAAAGTTCTTTACAACTATTAAAAAATTCAAAGCATATAGGGAAAAACACTACAGTTGGTTATCTTGATATTCCCTATTATATATCTGGTCACCTTTAATGTGCTTCAGTCTTAATGATTAAATTAAGCACATTAAAATATTTTCCCTTTTAAGCTTTGTTCCTTGTAAGATGACTCCTTCCATGTGATAGGTCCAATTACTCACATCATCTATTACCTAAAATGTTGAGGGCACTCTCATTCTGCTTACCCCAGAGCAGTAGATTATACCACTCATGATGTTGGAGTAGTTGATATTAAGATGGAATTAACATTGTAGTCCTAGGATCGTTTGTTAGGTCGCAACGATAATGATTTGTTGACGTTTGTGGAGGATTGATTGTGTATGAGTCTTATGTATTTTGTATCCACTACCGTTGATTATTTCCTATCTTGTGCAATTTAATAAATCTTCTTTCCTTTGTGGCTAGTATTGGTCAAAATCTGCCAGAAAGAGGACATCATTAGCGAATTTAATCCGCTAGAAATCCGCCAAAAAAACGGTCGCAGGTAATGGTTACTGGCGGATTTTCAGCCAGTAATTACTGATGGATTTACTGGCAGATTATCCGCCAGTAAACAACACAATTCCGCCTGCAATTTTTTTTAAATACATCCCTGCAAAATAACTTTTTTTTGAATATTCCCTTCCAAAAGTTGGAATTTTAAATACGTCCCTGCAAAATAACTTTTTTTTAAAATACATCCCTGCAAAATAACTTTTTTTTTAAATACGTCCCAAAAAAAAATATTGTGATATTTTGCAGGGATGTATTTAAAAAAAAGGTTATTTTGTAGGGACGTATTTAAAAAAAAAAGCTACTTTGCAGGAACGTATTTAAAAAGTTTATTTTGTAGGGACGTATTTAAAAAACAAGTTATTTTGCAGGGACGTATTTAAAAAAAAATTTGCAGGGACTAAATACATATTTAAACAAAAAAAAATTATTCCACACAAAGGAAGCAAAGTGATGCGTTTTTTTCTACACATTAAAAATCTGTTTTAAAAACCTCTACCACATTCTTTACACAATTTGTCTAAAACAGCAACTAAACCAGTTTCTTCACTTGAATTAGTTAATCTCCATGTCTTCTTTGGATTCTCTCTTAAACCATAACCACCACCTTCAGAACCTGTTGTTTCTTCATTGTACTTGAGAGATGAAAGCTTCTTCATTTTTTCACTTTCTGCTGAGAAATTTGTAACATGGGACCTCATATGACCACCTAAAGATCTACCACAAGGGAAACTCTTGTTACAGAATTTACACACGTGTTTAATGTGTTCTTGTTCTTGATCTTCTTCCATTGAAGAGAGAGAGAGAGTTAGTTAGTTAACGGATCAGAATTCAGAAACCAACCATTGAACGAACCCCAATTGCTTGATTTAGAGAAAAGGGCAAGACCCAGATGAGATTATGAGGTAAAAATACGAACTTGATGAAGAGGAGAAAGACCCATCTGTGAATTGAAATCAAAAATTGAAAGATGATTAGTGGAAGATCTTAAAGATGAAATTTTTATGAATATGAAGAAGTAAAAAATGAAACTTGAAAGAGTTAGCTACCTTTGTTTTGTTGCTGATCAATAGCTATGATGAGCAAAGCAAGCAATGGAAGAGAAAAAGAAGAAATATGAGAGTGTGAGTTAGTGAGCCAGCGTTTGTTCCATTCTCTGTCCACGAGGGAATAATTTAAATCCCCCACAAAGGACCATTACTGGCGGATTTGGTGGCTTTACTGGCTGAATTCCAATCCGCCAGAAACGAGCATTATTGGCGGAATCAAATTGGTCAAATTCATTTTACGAGGGAATAATTTAAATCCCCCACAAAGGACCATTACTGGCGGATTTGGTGGCTTTACTGGCCGAATTCTAATCCGCCTGAAACGAGCATTACTGGTGGAATCAAATTGGTCAAATTCGTTTTACGAGGGAATAATTTAAATCCCCCACAAAGGACCATTACTGGCGGATTCCGTGGCTTTACTGGCCGAATTACAATCCGCCAGAAACTCGCATTATTGGCAGAATCAACATTGTTCAAATTCGTTTTACGAGGGAACTATTTAAATCTGCCATAAAGTAGAATTACTGGCGGAATTCAAATTCTGGCCAAATTCAAATCCGCCGGAAACAGTCGTTACTGGCTGATTGTAAATTCTGGTTGAGATCACATTTAGAGGGTGAATTAGTGGCGGATAAATCGGCCAGAAACGTTATAGGATCCCCCAGAAATGTACTAGCAGGCTAAATCCGCCAGAAAGTGCGAAATTCCGCCAGTAAATTTACTGGCAGATTGATTCCGCCAGAAATGGTCAGCCAGTAATACAAGTAATTCTTGTAGTGGTTGAGGAGTATTTCATGCTAATGAATATCATTAGTTGCTATTAGTATTGATATTTGTTTTTAAAAGTTAAAATGAAGTGGTAAAGCTTTGAGACAAGTGACACAGGGTTCTACAGAGTTTCTTGACAATACTTTTGTTATTTTGTTTGATTTGTATTAATGCGTTTGTTGGGGTTACTTTTTTTGGTTACAAGAATCTGCCCACCCTCATCGGCCTCTGGCGTCACAAGCTACATAGTTAACATTATCCTTGGGCGCACCTTGGTAGTTTTTCTGCGGCCAGAAATACGGACCCTAGAAGGATTCATAGGATTCGCACCAGCCATCCCCACCTGCTTTGATGTCCCCTCTAGCAAGATTCCCTTTGGATTGACCAGTTTCTATTACATTGTTTTCATATTAAGCAAAGCTTTCGGGAATCAGTGATTAGGGAAGGCTTTGAAGGGGAGAATTGGGGAACACGAGATAATGAAATCACTCAGGAAGCAAAATATACAATTTTAATTTATATCTTTTATTTTATGATGGAAGCACCAATTATGGTGATTTTGCAATTATGGTGAATTTGGTGAGGCGATGCAGGATATTGGAATTGGGGGAAAGATGGTAATCTAATGATAAAATGTCCAACTTCAGACTGTATAAGAAATCAACTTAGATGTCCATAACTTTGGCTTTTGAGCAGTATAGTAATTTCTTGATTAATTCGTGTTTATATTGCATATTGACCCCTGTCTACTCTGCAGGCCATAACTTTGGCTGTGGTTATCCGATTGAGGCATGCAAGCATGCGTTAGAAAGCTAATGAACAAAGCTACAAATCTTGTGTGGAGCTCGAAACCCTGTTCGGAAGTCTTGAAGGCCAAAACTGCAAATTAGAAGAAGCAGTTTAATGTAAAACGAATTTTGGGCCGAATATTAGTTTGTTAATGGGCTTTTATCATATAACCCGTTTAGGGATTTAGGTTTTTGGTTGAGCTGAAACTAAATAGAGTTCACCAGCCGTCTTTCCTTCTTTTTTACGGGATATCATACCCTTTACATAACTTTTGTGCTCTAGCCCCCGTGGAAGCCTAAACTCCTAAGTTGATTCATCGGTGAAAGACTGTCTTTTTACGGATTTTGAGGTTCAGTGTCTAAGGTTATTTAGTCTATTTTGTTTTTAGTTTTAAGTTCTTTCTTCTATATCAATGTTGCGTTAAAAACACATTTAGAGCAAATGTACTCTTTCGCATAAGTAGTATAAAAGAATATCGTATCCACAGGGATTAATTAGCAAGTACCAAACTAATCGAGATTATTTATTGTTTATACGAATCGATAGTTTGATGATTATAGAAACAAAATAAATAGAAATAAATAACAAGAATTAAAATACTATATTTAATTAATAGAGAGAGGTCTAGGGTCGTAGTTTCACTTGCAAGCTCGGATTCCTCTCTGTCTAATTCTACCTGAATTCCATTATTTTATTTAATTACCAATCCCATTACTAAAGCTATTAATCTGTTTGGTCATTCGCGATTAATATTCTTTTTCCTAAATTAACCCTAGTTTGGTCATGTTAGAATTTAGATTTAAGAAAAGCATAAAGAACAAAAAGGTTGAATGATTGGAAGACTAAATTAAAGTTTGGTCATGCATTAATTCTAGGCTTAAATATATGTTTTGCCCCTGCAAATAGCACCATAATCCAGTTATACCCCTGTAAAAATAAAAACTTTAAAATTACCCTTGCAAATATAAATCGCTTAAGGTTATGCCCCTCGGTCAGTTTCTCATCCAAAAAAATAATTTAAATAAGGTTTAAATATATGTTTTACCCCTGCAAATATCACCATAATCCAGTTATGCCCCTGCAAATATCACTATAATCCAGTTATGCCCTGTCAAAATCTTTAATTTTTCTATTATGCTGATATTTGCAGGGGCATAACTGGATTATGGTGATATTTGCAGGGGCAGAACATATATTTAAACCTTATTTAAATTATTTTTTTGGATGGGAAGCTGACCGAGGGGCATAACCGTAAGCGATTTATATTTGCAAGGGTAATTTTAAAGTTTTTATTTTTACAGGGGTATAACTGGATTATGGTGATATTTGCAGGGACAGAATACATATTTAAGCCTTAATTCTAACCCCAATTATCCTATAGGTCTACCAACTAATTGCGGTATGGTCGCCGATCAACTAATTGATTATGAACATGCAAATGGTGATCAATCCTAGTATGTGATTAAATCAATAGGACAATATTAATTGAAATAAAAAATAGGAAATCAAACTAGAAATTAGAATATAAAAAGGTCTCCAATCAAGCAAGACCCACCTAAGACCCTAGATGAGGATTTAGGTATCCATGATAGTTAAGAACAATGAAATAAAATTAGGAGTCATAAATTACAAAAGATAAAAATAACCCAGAATAGAGAAATTTCTGACCTTCGGTATTTAGTCTCCTTTTTCAGCTCCAGAGCTCTCTCACGATGTCAAGAACAGGTCTCAATTCTTCACTCTCCCTCTATCTCCGTTACTGTTGCCGCAAATCATTATTATTATTATTATTATTATTATTATATATTGTAAAGGAGACTTGCTCTTTTTGAGCACTATTGTAAAGGACCTTTCAAATTTTATTTTAATTGTATAATTAAATTTATAGTAACAGTTTTTGAACCGTACCTTGGGATGATCTGCGGAGACGGTCAAGGGACGGGTCGTCTGATACTGTAGGCTGAGGAAGACCTGAACGCGCGGGGGGGGGGGGGGGGGGGGGGGGGGGGAGGGGGGTGTACCTGCAAGAACACTCCGACGCTATATCGAGCTACAGTAGTATCTAGTGAATATTCGAATGAATTGCGTACCTGACATCTGGTGACTGGGGGTATTTATAGTGAATAGTCTGGATCGTTGGCGTCGGATAGCCCATTTGCGATGGGGGCCCAAGTATCAGTGGAGCTGACCACTTCGTTACTGGGCTGGTTGATTAGCCGTTGGATCAGGCCCAGCGAAGCTGGCCCTTCCCTTGCTGGGTTGGATCGTTGCTACTGGATTGGGCCTGACGACTGGCCCAGTTCAGAACAGTTTTACTTTAGCACTTATACCATTAATTTGTATAAATTGCATTTTCTATTTATTTGTGAATATAATATTAAATAAATTTTAAATATATGATATTTATTTGCCAACATGTGTATATAGTAACATTCAAAATATCTTATCTATGCCTATTCAATTTTACAATTGATTTTCGTCTGTTTTAGTATTCATCATTTTCGTATTAATTATTAAAAACATTGTTACTTTAGCCATTATTAATTTTAATGTATTAAAAATTAATTATTACTTTTTAAAACGAAAATAATTTTATTATTTGATTTATATCTATTACTTAATAAATTAAATGATTAAATATTTTATATTATTTAAATATAAAAATATTAATACAACTATATTATATTTAAACAGGATACTTTAAATTAAACAAAAAATAATTATTACTTAATAAATTAAATAACTAAATATTTTTATATTAATTAAATATAAAAATATTCAAACAATTATATATTATTATTTTATTTATTTATATCTCTAAAGGAAGTTTTTTTTGAGCCTCTAAGATGCTCCACATAATTTTTAGTTATATTAATGTATATTTTTAAATTTAAATAGGAGACTTTAATTTTGTCTTTTAAAGGAACTTAGTGGAATATTAATAACTATTTTTATATCAATTAATTAATTCTCTTAGTGGAATATTAATTACTTTTATTTTTGTTTTAAAAAACTTTTTCCCATATTCGTTGCTCTTAATTAATTACTTGATGTTTTGCTTTTGGGTGCCTTTTGGTCTCTCTAAATTATTTTCTTTATTATTACTAATTATTATAGTTGGTATTTAATAGAGATTAGTTACAATCTTTTCATTTTCCTTCACTTTAAGTCTTCTTTCAGAAATATTATAAATACCTACAATATAGGTAGGTACCTTGGTTTTCCTATGCTTCAGGGAAGAGTCACAAATGCCAATTTTAATTACATTATTGATAAAGTCAATTCTAGATTAGCAGGTTGGAAAAGCAAACTTCTCAGCAGGGCCGGTAGAGTGACTTTAGCTAAGTCTGTTCTAAGCTCCATGCCTATTTATTCCATGAACAATCTCTGGTTGCCTCAATGTATATGTGATAGACTAGATTCTTGTATCAAGCAGTTTATTTGGGGTGGACCATTATTGGGTGAAATGGAGCATTGTTAATAGACCCAAGAGTTGTCGAGGCTTGTGCTTGAGGAAATCACGACATGTCAACACTGCCATGTTGGGTAAACATCTTTGGGACATCATACACAAACCTGAAAAGCTTAGGGTTCAACTTCTCACTACTAAATATACTTTTGATGAACCCATTTTCAATACCACTTTATGCAAAGGGACATCCTACACTTGGCAATCTATCCTCAAAGCTGTTAACATCCTTAAACCAGGATATATCACTAGAATAGGGATGAGTGATGTTTCTTTATGGTATGAAAAATGGTTGCACAGAGGAAGGATTAGTAACTTCATTCCCTTTGTTGATATCCATGATGTCCATCTTCGGATTAGAGATGTGGTCATTGATGGTCCATGGGAATTCAACTTGCTCTATACACAAATTCCTGATGAAATTCAGCTTGTAATGCAAAGCATTTTCCTTAACTCTGATTCAAGAGACATGCTCATTTGGGAACCTTCCTTATCAGGCTCTTATTCGGCTAAAAATGCTTATGCTTGGCTTGTTAATCAACATGAACCTGCACAACATACTGTGTGGTGACAATTCTGAGTGGAAATGGATCTGGAAAATGAAACTGCCTGAAAATATAAAACACTTTGTTTGGTTGGTAATGCATAAAAGTCTCCCTACTAACTCTTACAAGTTTGCTAGACATATCACATAGGATCAATCCTGCCATAGATGTGGATTTCATATTGAATCTCTGCTGCATACATTGCGTGATTGTCCAACGATTTTACACATCTGGTCTATTTTTGGATTTCATAATTTGCAGGACTTTGATTTGGATGATCCCCTCCTTTGGTTCATGACAAATGCAACAGGTAATCTTGGTCCTCTATTCACTGTAACTTACTAGATGTTTTGGAGAGCCCGTAATGATGAAGTCTTCTCTGACACTCGGTGGGAAAATTGGAAAATTATTAGCAGAATTCGTTCTCTTTTGGATATTGCTCACAAGGCCTTTGCTTCAGACGCAAACAATAGGCAACAATGACTAGTATTTTGGAGTCCCCCTCCTGATCAGTGGCTCAAATTAAATGTGGATGGAAACTCTTTGGGTAATCCCGGTCGTTCGGGTTATGGAGGTCTTTTTAGGAATAACCTGGGGCAATGGATTCTTGGCTTCTCTAGTGGCTGTGGCATAACAACTATCATGAATGCTGAACTTCAGGCTATTGCTAAGGGTCTTATGATTGCTTGGAATAATGGCTTCCAACGTGTTATTTGTGTTCGGTACCGGAGTACGGGTCGTTACCTCGGATGAGTGTGTTCTACGAGGATGCAAGGGTGACTTCGGATGATAGTGATCAGACCTCGGGTTGGCCGAGGTAGCCTTCTCCCGCGCCTCGGGTGGGGTACCTGCAAGCACTCCGATGCCTAATTCAGCAAAGGAATTGAAGAGGTATTAGAGATGAGAGTAAAAGCGTACCCGGAAATGGTGGATGATCCTCGTATTTATAGGTTGCGGCTTCGTACCTGAGCAGCTGGTCTACGTGAAGAAGTGCGGATCCTTGAATGCAAGACAAGTTGTGGATCCGGCCATGATGGGCCGAGTAATGGGCCGGGCCCAAGCTCCGTGGGGAGTTTGGCCCAATTCGGAATAGTGGCCCCCTAATTCGAGGTCGAAATACGATTGACTTTGGCCTCTGCTTAAAGTAGGTTTTCCAGTAGTTTTGACTAGTGCCACGTGTCCTCTGCTGGGCAGGTGACGTTTGAGGAATCTGAGACAGGAGTCGTGATTATTGTGTAGTTTCCCATGTCAGTAATTTGATCAAGCGCATTGATTAGACAGGACGGTTCGTCTTCCGAGTCCCTATGGTATTTAAACTCGTCGCGAGCTTCCCATTTTTACTTGTTGTTTTTGAGCGAATTGTACTTTCCCTTCGCGCGAGGTCAGTCTTGATACTTTCCGGCGACCATTCCGAGGTGAAACCCTAATTCCGAGATCAAAATTTCACTTTCTGTGTTAGTCGTTGAAATGTCGAGCTCATCCACAAAAGATCAGAGAAATTCCCTTCCGGAAGGATCCCGAGAGGGATTCTTGCCCGAGGTCCTTGATTCCAACATGATCGTTGCTGACGCCGAGGATTACCACTATGATCTAAGCAAGTACAGCTGGATCACCATGAAGGTGGTGGACGCTAGGTCCAAGTTGAGTGATGAGGAGGTCTCCGAGCTGGGGAAGTACGTCGTCGCACCTACTGAGCAGAAGTGGACGCTGGAGCACCATGGGCAACTCCCCGCCTATACTAAACTGTCGCCGCAGGAGATTGGGTACTTCGTCTACGAGAGGTGCCTAGACCTAATGGGGATCAAGATCCCGCTGTCGGAGTTCCAGCAGAGCATTCTAGATTACCTGCTGGTGGCTCCTTCCCAGTTGGCCCCCAACGCTTGAGGGTATGTTAAAGCTTTTGAGAATGTCATGGACTACCTCGGGCGAACTAAATCTGCAAGGGTCTTCTTTTCGATTTTCGAAGTCTTCCGTCAGCCGGACAAGGCGGATGCCACTCGCCACGGCCACGTTTGTCTTCGCGGGAGGCGGAAATGGGCTTACTTTTTCCCGGTGAATGAGTCCAACAAAGGCTTTAAGAAGTTCTTTATCTTCATCCGGGCAGTAAATAAGAAAGCTAAACAGGCCATCACTGATCTCGAAAGGTCGAAGTCGGTCTAGCCCCACTCTCCTTTGTCTTGGGACGAGCATCATTATGACCATGTCAACAAAACCTTCTCTCTGAATCCGAAGTCTCTTTGGGGCGAAGAAGCGAAGAGTTTCCAGATTCTCGAGGAAATGGGTGACAAGCTTCTGAATGTCGGGCGAAGATGTCGTTGTGCTGACATCATCGGAGCCAAGTCCGCTGACGAGCTGAAGTCATTGCTAGGTAACGAAATATTTCGCAAAGCCTTTTTAAACTCTTGCCTTGGCCGTCTTAACTTCTGTCTTTTTGTGCAGATATCTTGGCAACTTGCCCCGTTCATGATCCTGCCGCCGAGTTCCAGCTCAAGAAATGTTCTTCCAAGAGGAGAACGGGCAAAGATTCCTCCTGGGGGAAGCGGGCCGCTGCAGATATGGAGCTCTCTCGTCTTCCTAAAAGAACCTAAATTGTTGGTGACCCAGATTTGGTTTTACCTGCCGAGGTCGAAGCAGAGCTCCCTTCTGAGGTCCCATCCGATACTGACCTGGAAGCGTGCCTCAGGGTAGCCGAGACTGCACTAAAGCTGTTCCAAGCACTGGATGAGTTGGAGTCGGACCTGGAAATTCTAATGCTCTTTAGGAGGTTGGAAAGGGCTGAAGCCATTAATTGTGAGCTTCAAAGGGATCTCTTGGACCGCACAGACAACCTTGAATATTGCAGGGATGTCCGCATTCCAGAGCTCATAGAAGAGAATTTCCTGCTCCGTGCTTCTATCAACTCCCTTGGTTCGGCGGAGGAACAAATCACCAATCTCGGGCTTTAACTGGAGTTGGGTAAAGCCGAAGCAGACGAAGTAGAGAAGGTCCTGGCTCAGATTGAGGCTGCCGAGGCTAGGGAGGTCCGTGCATTGGAGGATGTCGCTGTTCTCAATGCCGAGGCAGATACGCTTCGAGGCGACTGTTCTTCCACCGAGGCCAAGGTGGAAAATTCGGCTGTGCTTGGGTTTGAGAGATGTAGGAGCCTTCTTGCCGTGGTGGGTCCGAGCCTGCCAATGGATCTGCTGGTTCCCCAGAACGAGGCCTTTGAAGGAAATCTGGTGAAATCGGTTCCTGGCGCTGCTTTGGACCAAGCTCAATTTCCCCTACATTGGGTCCGAGACGGAGGTTCCTGAATGAAGACTGGTCTCCTGCTTTTTAAAATGGTGAAAATTGTAGCGCCCTTCGAGGTGACTCTGATAATTGTCTATTTAGTTGTAATAGTAAAAGGGGGGGTGTTACAATAGTGGTATCAGAGCAGTTCGGTCTGTCCGGCCAAGTTGTCGAGTCGTCGAGTCGAGTAACACTTGAGTAATTGTTACTCGTTTCTGATTATAGTTTCTGTTGCAGTGTTAGGTTGAGATGGCAGGACGGAACGATGCTGCACTCGCTGCTGCTTTGCAGGCTGTGGCTCAAGCTGTGGAGAATAACCCAGGTGCTGCTGGTGATGCTGGGTCGCGCAGTTTGGCTACGTTTCAGAGGGAGAATCCTCCTACCTTTAAGGGCAAGTATAACCCTGATGGTGCTTTGGCGTGGCTGAAAGAGATGGAGAGAATCTTTCGTGTTATGGATTGCTCTGAGGCGCAGAAAGTCAGGTATGGTACTCATATGCCGGCAGAGGAGGCTGATGACTGGTGGTTGGAGGTGAGGCAGAGGTTGGCGTCTGTGAATGAAGAGGTCACTTGGGCTGTGTTCAGCAGAGAATTTCTGAGAAAGTATTATCCTGAAGATGTCCGTGGGAAGAAAGAGATTGAGTTTCTGGAGCTGAAGCAGGGTAATATGTCGGTGACTGAGTATGCTGCCAAGTTCATTGAATTGGCGAAGTTCTATCCACATTATGGTGAGGCTGGTGCTGAATTCTCCAAATGCATCAAGTTTGAAAATGGGTTGCGGGCTGATATCAAGAAGGCGATAGGGTATCAGAAAATTCGGGTGTTCTCGGAGTTGATTGACAGCTGCAGAATCTTCGAGGAAGACAGTAATGCTCATTCTAGAGTCATGAGGGATAGGCAGAAGAATTTCTCGAGTCGTGGGAAGCCGTATGAGGTTCCAGCTGGTAAGGGCAATCAGAGAACTGCTGTGGGTAAGAGACCTAGTGGGGGAGATGCTGCTACTAGTGTGGTATGTTACAAGTGTGGTAAACCCGGTCATAAGCGTCCTGACTGTCCAGGTGATGTGAAGAAGTGCTACAAGTGTGGTAAAGAGGGTCATATGGCGTCTAGCTGTGATCGAAAGGATGTGTTATGCTACAACTGTGGTGAGGGTGGTCATATCAGCACTCAGTGTCCTAAACCGAAGAAAGAAAGGTCCGTTGGGAAGGTGTTCGCTCTGGCGGGGTCAGATGCAGTGAATGAGATCAGAGGTACATGCTATATTAATAATTCTCCTCTTATTGCTATTATTGATACTGGTGCTACCCATTGTTTTATTGTTACTGCATGTGTTGAGAAATTAGATCTTGTTTTATCTTCTATGTTGAGGGAGATGGTTATCGATACTCCGGCTAAGGGTTCGGTGACTACCTCGGTTGTTTGTGCTAAATGCCCTTTATCGATATTCGGTAATGATTTTCTCGTTGACTTGATTTGTTTGCCGCTGAGCGGAATGGATGTTATTCTAGGTATGGACTGGTTAGTTGATAACCATGTGTTAGCCTGTAATTTCGACAGGCTACATTAAAGATGGTCAACATGGCTTGATTTATATTTATTTCACAAAGACCATATTGTTTCGACAAAGAAAATGGTCGTGTGCAAGGTAAACTCGACAAGTTTCCAGGGAAGCAAAAGCAAGAGAGAGGAAAATCGACACAAGCTTTCGACAGACAGAAAACAGAGCGGTTTCGGTCGAAAGTAGGAGCGGTTATTTGGCCGAAAGTAGGAGCAGTTACTTATTTTCAAATTGTTAGGCAGTTACTTAGTTCGAATTTCCCCCCTTTTTTCCCTTGTATAAATAACTGTTTCTGAGAAGAAACAGGGGTCGCAAAATCACAATACACACCCGATTCCTGAAACTCTAACTTCCAAGCCAGAGCGAAAAACGAGTGGAAGAATCGCTGTACGTGATCGTGTACCATTTTTATGATTCAATGCAATTTGTTTTTCTTTTCTTTACAATTCACGCACCATTTACTGCTTCTTTTCTTTTCAATTCTGTTAAATCATTGCAAATCGTCCCCTTTTCTACATTTTCTGAAACAAAAACTTTTGCAATTCAAAGGAAATTGCTTTGAGATTTTTCTAGTTTGATCTCACAAACCTTCTAATAAAACTAGTGATTGTTTGCTAAAAACACCAGCAAACAAATGGGCATTCAGAAGACAGCTTTCAGAACCCGTTATGGGCATTATGAGTATTCCGTGATGCCTTTCGGTGTGACTAATGCGCCGGGAGTGTTCATGGAGTACATGAATCGTATCTTTCGTGAGTATCTGGATCGGTTTGTGGTGGTATTCATTGACGACATCCTAATTTATTCTAAGTCAGAAGAGGAGCATGCAGAACATCTGAGATTGGTATTGGAAATTCTGAGGGACAGGAAATTATATGCGAAGCTGTCTAAGTGTGAGTTTTGGTTGAAAGAGGTTAGCTTTCTGGGTCATGTTATTTCGGGGAATGGAATTGCCGTGGATCCGTCTAAGGTTGATGTCGTGTTACAATGGGAGTCTCCGAAGTCAGTTACTGAGATTAGAAGTTTTCTGGGTCTGGCAGGTTACTATAAGAGGTTTATAGAAGGATTTTCGAAGTTGGCACTTCCGTTGACTTAGTTGACTTGCAAGGGTAAAGCTTTCATCTGGGATGACTGTTGTGAAGAGAGCTTCAAAGAATTGAAGAAGAGGTTGACGACGTCTCCTGTTCTGACGTTGCCTAATCCGGAAGAGTCGTTTGTGGTGTATTGTGATGCTTCCAAGATGGGGTTGGGAGGTGTGCTTATGCAGAATGGTAAGGTAGTTGCCTATGCGTCGAGACAGTTGAGGACTCATGAGAAGAACTACCCTACCCATGATTTAGAACTTGCTGCAGTTGTGTTCGCGTTGAAAATTTGGAGACATTATCTGTATGGTTCGAGGTTTGAGGTGTTCAGTGATCATAAGGGTTTGCAGTATCTGTTTGATCAGAAAGAGTTGAATATGAGACAGCGCAGATGGTTGGAGTTGCTGAAAGACTATGACTTTAGCTTGAACTATCATCCGGGAAAGGCTAATGTGGTAGCTGGCGCTTTAAGTCGAAAGACGTTGCATATGTCAGCAATGATGGTTAGAGAACTCGAATTAATTGAGCAGTTCAGGGATATGAGTTTGGTTTGTGAAGTGACGCCTCAGAGTGTCAGATTGGGGATGTTGAAGATTGATAATGAATTCATGGCTAGCATTCGAGAAGCTCAGAAGTTAGATGTTAAATTAGTTGACCTGATGGTTGGGATTGATCGATCCGAGAATAAAGGCTTTGAGTTGCATGCGCAGAATGTATTGAGGTACCGTGGAAGAATCTGCATTCCTGATGATGAGGAGATAAAAAGAGCAATTTTAGAAGAAGGTCATAGGAGTAAGTTGAGTATCCATCCGGGAGCTACAAAGATGTATCAGGATCTGAAGAAGATGTTTTGGTGGCCTGGTATGAAGCGTGATGTGGCGCAGTTTGTGTATTCCTGCTTGACTTGTCAGAAATCGAAGGTTGAGCATCAGAAGCCTGCTGGGTTGATGCAACCGTTGGAGATTCCGGAATGGAAGTGGGATAGTATTTCTATGGATTTCGTGATAGGGTTACCTAATACTGTGAGGGGGCACGATTCGAGTTGGGTGATTGTGGATAGATTGACGAAGTCTGCTCATTTTATTCCTATCAATATCACGTATCCGGTGTCGAGATTGGCAGAGATTTATATTCAGGTGATTGTGAAGTTGCATGGTGTTCCTTTGTGCATTGTGTCTGACAGAGATCCTAGGTTCACTTCTGATTTCTGGAAGAGTTTGCAAGAAGCGTTGGGTTCTAAATTGAGGTTGAGTTCAGCTTATCATCCTCAAACTGATGGGCAGACAGAGAGGACCATTCAGTCGTTGGAAGACTTGTTGAGATCTTGTGTTCTTGAGCAGGGAGGTGCGTGGGATACTCACCTTCCGTTGATCGAGTTTACTTACAACAATAGTTACCATTCTAGCATCGGGATGGCACCGTTCGAGGCATTGTATGGTCGGAGATGTAGGACTCCGTTGTGTTGGCATGAATCTGGGGAGAGTATTGTTCTTGGACCCGAGGTTGTTCGAGAGACTACTGAAAAGGTGAAATTGATCCGTGAGAAAATGAAAGCGTCGCAGAATAGACAGAAGAGCTATCATGATAAGAGAAGGAAGGATTTAGAATTCCAAGATGGTGATCATGTGTTTTTGAGAGTCACGCCTATGGCTGGTGTTGGGCGTGCATTGAAGACAAAGAAGTTGACTCCTCGTTTCATTGGACCGTATCAGATCACTGAGAGAATTGGTAATGTTGCTTATAGGGTGGCCTTGCCGCCTAATCTTTCGAATTTGCACGATGTATTTCATGTGTCGCAACTTCGGAAGTATATTTCGGATCCGTCCCATGTGATTCCGATGGATGATGTGCATGTGCGGGATAATCTCACTGTGGAGACAATGCCTGTGCGAATTGAAGATCGTGAAGTGAAGACTTTACGTGGCAAAGAGATAAACCTGGTGAAAGTGGTCTGGTTAGGAGCTGCTGGTGAAAGCATGACATGGGAGTTGGAGAGCAAGATGCGAGAGTCCTATCCGAAACTGTTTGAATCAGGTATGTTTTCGAGGACGAAAGATTCTAAGTGGGGGAGGGTTGTAACACCCCGGAAATAATTTAATTAAAATAGTTGATTGAATTATTAAAATAATTTGGAGGCGGGATATAGATAAATTAAAAGGTTAATATTTTATATGCGTAGGAGGTGAAACGAGTAAAGGAGGTGGTGACGTAGAGAGCCCAGTGTTTACTGAGCCCTCAACTTAAACCCTGGGGGTTTAAGCCAAACCCTCATTCGCAGCAAGCAAAAGAAAAACGAAAGTGAGAGTGAGAGAGAGAGCACGCGGCGCAAAGAGGGAGAGAAGAGGAGGGTTTCGCGAAGAATTTCAAAAGGAGATCGTTCGTGTTGCTGTGGTTTTGTTCGTGTCTCGTTCGTCGTGTTCCGGAGCTTACGTTATTCGAGGTAAGGGTGGGCTTAACCTTGATAATGGGTTGATGATAATTATGTGTGGGTAGTCTAGGGTTTTGTTGAATTGTTCGTGTTGTTGCATATCGTGTTTTCGTTGAGATTGGTGCTTTGATGATTATTGCACGTTATTGTGATTTGTTTCGTTATTTGTTGTTGCGTGATTGTTGTATCACGATGATGGTGTTGTTATTGTTCGTGTTTTTGTTGTTTCTGTGCGTGGTTGATTGTTGTTGTCGCGTTGTCGAATTGTCGTTTTTGTTGTGGTGGTTGCGGTGTCGTTGCCGTTAGGGTTTGGTGTTTGGCAATTTAGCGATTCTGGACACAGGTTCGGTTTTTCTAAAACTGGCACTGTTTGGTTGATCCAAAAATTATGAGGTTGATTGTTTTTGAAAATAGACTTAACGCCGGTCGTTTTGGCACTGGTTTCGTTAAATTCGGAGTTGTATAGCTCGAGTTATAGGCGATACAAGTTAGGTTAAAATTCTGGAAACGATTTGGGTATAGATTCGGTATTTCGGTGACTGGGAACGTTGTATTGACCGAAAAATTATGTGGTTTATTTTTCTGGAAAATAGACTTAATGCTTGTTAATTTGGCACTGGTTTGGGTGCGTTTAGAGTTGTGTAGCTCGAGATATGAATTCCACAAGTTAGAGTAAGATTCTGGAAACAATCTGGACACAGGGTCAGTGTTTTGGTTACCACGTTTTCAAAAGAACTCCTTTTCGAACGAATCCAATTTCTTTGAAAACTAGACAAAAATTTCCCCAGTTTATGCACAAGTTTCATGCAATTTGATTGAGTTTTGGTCACTTTGGAATTGCTTGAATTTGAAGGACAGAAACTGTCCTCTTTTGCAACTAGCCTGTGTGCTTTTCGAAAACTGTACCTATTGGACACTCTCCTTCAAAAACTGAACTTAGGGATGATAACCAGACCCATAGGGCTTTCCAACAAGTATTTATTTGTTGAAATCCGATGTCGTTTGCTATTTTAATTAATTCGCTGAAGTAGGTGCGATGTGCCTAGGCGCTGTGCGCCAGTCTTGTGCGTGGTGTGCGTGCGTTATGTCCGCGTTGTGGAGCCGTCTGGTGTTAATATTTCAGGTGCGGTGCTGGTATGCTCAGGAGAGTTTAGTGGTAGCTGTGATGCTACAACTTGGTGCTATTTTTGGTGAAATCATTTGTTTTGATTCTGGTGATATAGTATTTATTTTAAATACTTGTTATGGTGAGTTGGTGCATAATCATGGTGTCGCATTGTCATATGCATGTTTTGGGGATATAGGCTCTGCCTCTGGTGTTTGTTGGTGATATGCCCGTCGTGGCTCATTTTGGTGGTCGGTACCGCATGCATATGCCCACTGGAGGGGTTGCATATCATCCCATTGTCTATGAATGTTATAATTTTGGTGGTTCACTGTCAAATGGATTTTTCCTTTGGTATCTGGTGCTGTGATATGGTGTAATTGTATTGTGTTGCTGTAGTTACCTGATGCTAGCATATTTTTATCATCTGCTTATTACCTCTGTTAGACTCACCCCTTCTGCTTGGAATGTTGCTCTCATGCGGCAACGCTGCAGGTGATCGCTAGTGCTCGTGGAGGAATTGCTAGGTTTTGCTTCCTCTCTCGTTTGGGTCTGTGTCAGCTCTGATATGTAGCACCGGGGAGTCGTTAGTTATCGTTTTGAACTATTATTTTAGTTATTGGAAATTGTTTTAAATTAATTTTGGAGATGTCTTTAATTGTTAATTCTGGAGATGTTTAAACTGGTTAATATTTCCGCTGCTTGGTGATTTCTGAGGTCCCATCCGATACTGACCTGGAAGCGTGCCTCAGGGTAGCCGAGACTGCACTAAAGCTGTTCCAAGCACTGGATGAGTTGGAGTAGGATCTGGAAATTCTAATGCTCTCTAGGAGGTTGGAAAGGGCTGAAGCCATTAATTGTGAGCTTCAAAGGGATCTCTTGGACCGCACAGACAAGCTTGAATATTGCAGGGATGTCCGCATTCCGGAGCTCATAGAAGAGAATTTCCTGCTCCGTGCTTCTATCAACTCCCTTGGTTCGGCGGAGGAACAAATCACCAATCTCGGGCTTTAACTGGAGCTGGGTAAAGCCGAAGCAGACGAAGCAGAGAAGGTCCTGGCTCAGATTGAGGCTGCCGAGGCCAGGGAGGTCCGTGCATTGGAGGATGTCGCTGTTCTCAATGCCGAGGCTGATAAGCTTCGAGGCGACTGTTCTTCCACCGAGGCCAAGGTGGAAAATTCGGCTGTGCTTGGTTTTGAGAGATGTAGGAGCCTTCTTGCTGTGGTGGGTCCGAGCCTGCCAATGGATCTGCTGGTTCCCCAGAACGAGGTCTTTGAAGGCAATCTGCTGAAATCGGTTCCTGGCGCTGCTTTGGACCAAGCTCAAGTTCCCCTACATTGGGTCCCAGACGGAGGTTCCTGAATGAAGACTGGTCTCCTGCTTTCTTTATATTTTGTGAATGTAAATATTGCCCGTCGGCCCTCCTTATGTAATATTTACACAATATTAATCGAAGTCCAATTTCTTTTACAACTCGTCGTTTACTTATCTTTCTTTTGTAATTGACTTGGATGAGAGTAGTCTAGGCTGAGGCCGAGGTAAGGATTACCTGGGTGTCATTCCTTGAACTGTTGTAAGTCCTCCTCGGTCACTGATGGAGCGTTAAGCTCGAAGATCAGGGAGGTCTTTATCCCCTGATGGAGCACGGAGCTCGGAGATCAGGGGGTCTTTCGCCTCTAATGGAGCGCTGAGCTTGGAGATCAGGTGTCCCTTCAGCCACTGATGGAGCGTTGGAGCTCAGAGATCAGAGGGAAGGTTGCTCGCTTGTTGCAAGAATAAGGATCGCTGTGGACTTGAGATGTTGTGGGCGTTGGTGCGCCTCCCGAGGGAGCATTTAAGCTCGGACTCGAGAAGGACATGGGCCTCGCCTCAAACCGTTGTCCGTCGAGTGGCCAGCTCGGGTCGGACTCGGGTAAGAGGGCCTTCACCGGAATGGGAGGACCTGCGAGTTAGTCCATATAGCAAATAAAAACAGATAGTGAAGGCATACTTCTACAATCTTTTTTGTTGAAAACACGAATTAAAGTCGGGTAAAACTTGATGTTTAGCTCCTTTTGTAAACCCTTTCTTGGGGCATGGACCGCTTAGTTCTGCTGACCTCCATGGAATAGCCTCCCATGATGACCATAGCTACGGGTCGTGGCCTCTGGGACCTCAGCGCTTCTTCTGCAGAGTCGCTACTATCGGCAGGGGATTTGGCTACTTCATTCACTGCGGTCTTAGATTTCCGGGGTGAGTGCTTCAGAGATATTTCCCTTTTCTTATCGTCCGGCTTCAGATATTGTTTCAACTTCCCCTTTTAGATCAGGTCTTCTATGTCGTCCTTTAGCACTCTGCAAGCTTTGTGTCATGATCGCTACTCCGGTGGTACCTGCCATAAGCCCTTTTGTTGGTTTTTCCCTGCTGGGGAATTTTAGCGGGCCAGTTCATGTCCTGGAACTCTGTGCTGGCACATTCAGCCAGGATTCTCTCCCTCGTGGTGTTGAGATCGGACTATTTAGTGTGTCTTCCGCGCCATTCTTTGGTACCGGTCCCAGAATCCTTTTGGCCTTTTCCTTTGCCCGACGCCGGACCCTGATTGGAAGTGTCCACGGCGTCGTCTTCCTCATAGTTAATATAGTGTTGTGCTTGCCGTAGAAGTTCATCCAGGGTTCTTGGCTTGCGTAGCCCGACACTCTTCTGGAAGAGGCTCCCCTTCCGGATCCCGTGTGTCATAAACAGAACCCTGATGTCGTCGGAGAGTTGGTGTACATCGTCTGCTTTCTGGTTGTATCGTTCTATGTAGTCTCTTAGGGATTCCTTTTCCCCTTGCCGAATCCCCTGCAGCACATCTTCTGATTTGGGCTTCACCCTTGAGGCGGTGAAGCGAGACGAGAACAGTTTCGTGAATTCCTTCCAGCCCAAGATTGATCCTTAAGGGAGGTCACGATACCATTGTAGGGCACATTTGTTCAGGGAAAGGGGGAACAGCTTATATCGGGCATGGTCCAAGGCGTCACGGTAGTCAAGCATCCGGTCAAAGGTGTCCACGTGTTCATTCGGGTCGCCCCTGCCGGCGCACATATTTAGCCTAGGCGGTTTCTCGAGAGATTTCGGGATTCGGCAGTTCACGATCTCGGGGGTGAATGGACTGGCTCGGGACTTCCCGTCCTTTCTCTTGGACTTACCTATGTGGGTTCCTCTTTTGCGGGGAGAAGGGTCCCGGGATGAGGAGGATGAGTTAGAGGAAGGGTTATCCGAATCGCCAGGGGATTCTAACCTCGGTGGCGAAGGTGGAGTCGGGGGTTTGCCACGCCGTTTCTCCCTGCGAATTGGTGGTGAGACGTCACCTGTGACGTTGTCCTGAGGTGATGTCTGGTGTCTTCGAGAAGCTACGGTCCGTGGTGGAGACTGGGGGAGCCGATCTATGGCATCGGGCTGAGCCGTGGTAGCTCGGGCGATGGCGGCCATCTCTTGCTGCATCAAACCTTGGCTGCGCTATTCTAGCACGTTGAGGAGTTAGCTGACGGCCTGGAGTTGTGCCGGGATGGCATTGACTTGCGATACCAGGGCAGGTGGTGGAAGGCGGCCTGAGCTGGGAATCGCCCGATCTTCCTCGAGTACCGTCTACACATTTCCTTCAGGAGTAGCTTGGGGTTGAACCCCGGAGTTAGCGTTCTGTTGCCGAGATTGCAAAATGTGGGTGGTCGTCCTCGCGGTGCCATCGCTCGTTGAGTATGAGCTCAGATAGGAGTGATTGTGCTCCCACTGTGGTCGCCAATGTTCGTTACCGGAGTACGGGTCGTTACCTCGGATGAGTGCGTGCCACGAGGATGCAAGGGTGACTTCGGATGATAGTGATCAGACCTTGGGTTGGTCGGGGTAGCCTTCTCCCGCGACTTAGGTGGGGTACGTGCAAGGACTCTGATGCCTAAGTCAGCAAAGGAAGTGAAGAGGTATTAGAGATGGGAGTGAAAGCGTACCTGGAAATGGTGGATGATCCTCGTATTTATAGGTTGCGGGTCCGTACCTGAGCAGCTGGTCTACGTGAAGAAGCGCGAATCCTTGAATGCAAGACAGGTTGTGGATCCGGCCATGATGGGCCGAGTAATGGGCCGAGCCCAAGCTCCATGGGGAGTTTGGCCCAATCCGAACAATTTGTGAATCTGATTCTATCACCGTCATTATTCTTATTGAAGTAGGAGTGCCCCAATCTCACCCCTATGCTCCAATTGTTGACCACATTAGATCCTTGTTGAATCGGGATTGGCAGTTATCCTTTACTCATTCATTAAGGGAAGATAATTCTTGTGCTGATTGGCTTGCTAAATATGGCTCTTCTATGTGACAGGGTTGTCACAATTGGATTCATTGTCCTTCGGCTATTCATACCGCACTCCTAGCTGATGCCTTAGGCATAACTAGGATTAGAGCTTACTTCTGTTTTCTTTGTCTATGTCTTTTCCTTTCATTGTAATAAAAAAAAAAAGAGTGGTCACCACTTATCTTTTCATTTTTGCAACACTTTTGTTTGCTTATTATGCTTATGTAATTTTTTGTTTGTTTTCACATCACTAATATTCAGCCTTGAAGAAAACCATGGTGGTAGTTAGAGTTCCAAAATCTTTTTTTTGTAAATTTGTCTTTTATTTATAAGTTTTTATTGATTCTTGATTAAATACTTTTTTTTGGAAGAGATTCTTGATTAAGTATTGAGTTTGCTATATGTTTCAAATTGCAGTCAAGGGAAGGAAAATGGAGTTTTACATGGATAGAGAAGAAATTGAAAAGGCAAAGGAAATGATTTGAGCTTCATGTTATAGACACTTATGATGTAGTCAAAAAGACAAAAAAAAAAGGATTAGTTGGTGACTCATGCAATTGAGGAACAATTTTTTTATCAAGCTATAGACATGTATGGATTATGTTGAATTTTAATAGTGTGCTTAAAAAAATATTTAATTTTAATAGCTTCCATGAAATTGGATGATGTGTTACATCTAAAAGTTTTTTTTTAATATGCTCCTTGAACATTCACAAACCCATGTTCAAGGATGATATAATAGAGCTTACCAGAAAAGTTGATTTCTATCAAGTATGTATTATTTTAAATTTTATATATTCTAAATATGAATAAATAAATAATTTAAATATCAAAATATTCAATAATTACAAAAATTGCATTAAAAATATGGTTGGCTTTTTTTCAAGTGCATCATCCTATTTATATAGCAAGCCTAGGGTTACGTGCTAGGAAATAATTTCAAGGTTTTTTTTGGTACCCCCACCATCTTCCCATATACCCCCACGTACCCTGCGAAAAGACCAAAATACCCTTCACAAAATTTTAAAAACCCCAACTTATCCTCAGCTCAAAAAAAATTTAAAAAAAATTGGAAATCGGATTTAGGTAAATCCGATTTTCCCCTAAAAATTTTAAAAAATTAAAATCGGATTTATCTAAGGTGGGGGTAAATCCGATTTGGAAATCGGATGTAACCCCACCCATAGGTAAATCCGATTTTGTATCCAAATAATAAATAAATAAATCATTTAAAAAATTAAAATTATATTTTTTTTAGAAAAATAAATTAGATATGAATACTATGAATATCAGGCGTTTTTTGGTTCTGTTTAGGGTGTAGTTCGTTAACACGTGATGATTTTATACGCCGAGCGAATAATTTAGACTAAAAAATCGGTTTTCCGGCAACCTACTCCAATTGTAATGAAACCACAGACATTAAATCCGAAAAAAACCAAAGATCAATACTCCTCAAGAAGGAACTTTTTTTAAGATAGAGGGGCTCAAAATCCCAAATTCCATAGTTTACTATTTTTTATTAATTTTTTAAATTTTCCCTAGTCGCCAAAAAATCTAAAAAAATTTGCATAGCCTTATTTTGGTTTTATTAGATTTTGTGGTGTTTTTATAATTTTTTGATTAGTTTTGACTCTTTAACGGATTTTTAGTAGCGTTTTTATAACTTTTTTTAAAAACTTAAATAAAAAACAATTTTTTTAAAGAACAAAATCGGATTTACCTTGGGGGGTAAATCCGATTTTCTTTTTTTCGGGAATTCGGATTTATATACCCATTAAGTAAATCCGACTTTAAAAATAACAAATCGGATTTATCCCCCATAGGTAAATCCGAGCGAGTTTATTTTAGGTAGGGGTATTTTCGCCTAAAATATTCTTGTGGGGGTACACGGGAAGATGGTGGGGGTAAAAAAAAAACCTTATTTTCAATCCCCTATCTATCTCAATTCTCGGCTTCCTTTTTCTTAAGGCTTAAATATGTATTCTGCCCCTGCAAATATCACCATAATCCAGTTATACCCCTGTAAAAATAAAAACTTTAAAATTACCCTTGCAAATATAAATCGCTTACGGTTATGCCCCTCGGTCAGCTTCCCATCCAAAAAAATAATTTAAATAAGTTTTAAATATATGTTCTGCCCTTGCAAATATCACCATAATCCAGTTATGCCCCTGCAAATATCAGCATAATAGAAAAATTAAAGATTTTGACAGGAGCATAATAGGATTAAAGTGATATTTGCAGGGGCATAACTGGATTATGGTGATATTTGCAGGGGTAAAACATATTTTTAAACCTTATTTAAATTATTTTTTTGGATGAGAAACTGACCGAGGGGCATAACCGTAAGCGATTTATATTTGCAAGGGTAATTTTAAAGTTTTTATTTTTACAGGGGTATAACTGGATTATGGTGATTTTTGCAGGGGCAAAACATATATTTAAGCCTTTTCTTAATAGGCCGTGGGCCTTCTTTTGTTTTTCCATTCTCTTTTGATTCATGGGCTGATTCACGTTTATTTCTTTTTGGGCTGGACTTCTTCAATTTGTGCAATTGTCAAAAATAAGTAGTTTCGTTTAATTTTCTTTTGTTGTTATCCCACACCCCTCCCTACTCACCACACACCCCATAACCCCCTAAATACCCAAACTACCCCTAATTAAAAAACACTCCTTCTCCCTCTCAAACCCCTCACATCCCCTCACAAACACCCAAACACTCCCATAATCAAATCCCTAAAACCTCTCCCTCACCCAATTCGAATTCCCTCTCCAAACTCATCCAAGCTTCAATCTCTATTTCGGAACAAAAGGTACACCATTCGTAACCCTATTTTATGCGTTTTTCATACCTGTAATTCGCGACGCATACGGTTGAGGACAATCGAATGCTGCTGGGAAGAAGATGAAAATAACAGTCATTCGGTTACGGGCAACCGAATGGATTCGGTGGCCTCAGCCGAATCCATTCGGTTAAGCTCAACCGAATCACTGTAATTTTTTAGACTTACCAATTCAATTGACAGCAGCTATTTTTTTGATCAAGTTTTGGACATACCATCATGGATTCAAGGAATTTGGCTCCAAAGACATTTTCAACAGTCATATCCCTCCAAACGGTAATGATCTGCGTTTTCAAAGTTCTCTTTTTTATGTTCATTTTATGATTTCTATTTGTTTCTTCTACCATTGCATATTGTTTGTCTTTGGTATTTATTTGATTTGTCTCTTATGGTATTATTGCACAAAGACGTCTTAAGATTCCAAAAGGCTTTTACAGAGACTATCATCAACGTTTTCTTAATCAACTATGGGTAGAGACGGCCTCTGGGACACAATATTGTGCCTATGTTGATGTGGATGCACGTGGTACTCCTTATCTAGAGACAGATATTGATCGTATTATGGAGGTTCTTGGAGCTGATGGTTTGGATGGGGTCCCTCAGAGTAGAGAAGCCCAGCTGACCTACTTAAGTTCAAGGGGTATTTTTACCATTCATTGCCCAATGACAACTGAATGGCTTCGCCCAAGACTAATGCACCGTCAACCAGCACCAATTCAAATTGTGAACCCTAAAAATGAGGATGTCCAGCAATCTATTGAGCAGAACCCTGTTGATGGGGATAACCCTGATAACTGTCATACCCTAATTTTGTCCGCCTAGGTTTAAAACCCTAATTTTCCGCAAAAAAATAAATAAATTGAGAAGTGTGGTTTTATTTTGAAGAGTGAAGAGCATTGTGCATGCATTTTTGGGTTTTAAAAGTCATTCTAGGGCTTTTAAATTCATTGTTAGAGTGGAAATGCATTTGTTGTTAAAAAACAAGGTTTTTAGGGCAAAAGGGTATTTTGGTCATTGTCAAAAATAAGATAATTTCTCATCAAGAATCATTGTGCAATTTTAGAGAAATTTATTTGAGGCAAAACATTTTTTGTCATGTATGTATGTATGCGCATGCATGCATACATGTGCACAAAATTTCAAAAAGGATCAAAAAGGAATATTCTACAAAAATTTCAAGATGAGGTTTTTATGCTATTTTTGGTCATGGTGATCTCATAAAATGGCATATTCCCAAGGTTCCTAGTATGTGGCCTAAATTGGGTGTATTTTTGTACAATTATCCTAAGAAGAATAATCAAAAATGAAGGGATAATGGAATGGTCATATAATAGTACAATAGTACAAGATGACAACTAGCAAAACTTGGTGACCACTCCCACTACCTCTTGGCCGAATTTCACCCCCTCTATTCTCTCATTTTGTGTTTTCTCAATGTCCTCAATCCATGTGAGCCTCAATCCTAGTCTTTGATTCAAAATTAAAATCAAATCCTAGAGCACAACTAGTGCATATTGACCTAACTACCCTTAAACCTAATTGCTTTCTATATATACCCTATTAACCTCACCTCAAAAGAGAGAGAACTTTTGGCCTCATTTTCACTCACACAACCCTAGCACACAACTCCCTCTCCTAATTCCCTCTCTTGGCCAAAATCATACCACCTTCTTCCTCCATCAATTCTTCACTTCTCCTTCACCAAATCACCATTTTCTCACCTCATTTCCATTCCTACTTCATATATTTTCCTTCTCTCCTAATTTAATTCAAGCTTGCATCATCAAAGGGCATTTTTAAGCAAGCATTTCGTGGGTTTCATTGAAGTTTGGTGAAGATTCAAGTTGATTTGTGGTCTTGTTCTTCATATTAGTCATTCCTTAGCTTGGATTTGAGGTAAACTTCTTAAAACCTAGCATCATCTTCAACTTTTTTGCATCAAAATGTAGATATCATGTTTCTAATTTTGCATCCTACCATATTCATGCATTTTAGTGTTGTTATATTGTTGATTTGTTGATTGTTGTTGGTGAGAGGTGTCTCAAGCATTTTGACAAACACTGTGGGAGGTTTGGGTGCTTGAGATGCTTCTCACCCTTGAATAAATTGTGATTTATGTTGTTTTCACTATGATCTTGCATTTTTGTTGAATAAAATGATGTGATGCTTCGCAAATCATGATTAGAATTAGGGTTTTTTAATTTTCTTGTGAAATGGGTTTGCAATTGTGATCAAAAACGTTTTCTCAAGTTATTTCGTTGCTAATTGATTGTATCTTGCTTGCAAATTGTTATATGTTGATGATTGGCAAGAGGACTCACACTTGTGTCTTTGTGCACTTCACTTTAAGTGTTGAGGATTGCCTAAGATGATTCAACACAACCTTGTGCTTTGATTGTAAACTTGGTTTGCTTGTTAGTAACTTGTTTGCAAAGTTATTCTATGTTGAGGATTGGCAAGAGGACTCTCACTTGTGCCTAGTGCACTTCACTTTAAGTGATGAGGATTGCCTAAGATGATTCAATTTTCTTTGTGCAAGTCTTGCTTGAAAATGCAAATGCTAGTTTTCTAACTTGATTAATCAATTTTGGTTACAAAAATGACTTGTTAATGCCCTCTTTTGGTCACTTTTGGTCTTGCAAATGTGATGTTCTTTCTAGGTCAATGTTATGCTTTAATGTTGATGATTTGGTAAAAGGACTAGACACTTATGCACTTGTGCATTGTCTCAAGCGTCAAGGATTACTAAAAGGGATTCAACCTTGTGCTTTATCTTGTGTTGACACCTAATTGAATTGAACTTTTGTATGATCTCTTTGTGTGCCTATTGTTGATCTTACATATGCATGCCATTAGATGTTGATGACTAAGTGTCATTCTTGTGCTCAAATGTTGTAATTGGTAATGTTTATGCTTATGCTTACATTGTTGATTGCTTTGCTTGCAATTTGTTAAATGTTGCACTTTGGTTCTTGACTTGGAAATTGATTGAATGTTCTACTTTCTTTTCCTTTTGGATGCCACGCCATCCCAACAAACCTTTTGTGACCAATGTCACCCTCAAACTCCCTTCTCCTTTCTTCAAATCAATCATTTTCTAAACCTTTTTCCAAACTATTTTTCACAAATCAAACTTTGTTGAGGATAATGCGAAGCCTTTGCTTGCACGGTCGTCAATAATGGGGTGCTAGTGGTGATCACTTGGAGTCTTTGCTCAATTGATTATCATGAACACTCATTTTTCAAAAGAACTCTCATTTCACAAATTAAAAACTTTGTTGAGGATAATGCGAAGCCTTTGCTTGCACGATCGTCAATAATGGGATGCTAGTGGTGATCACTCGAAACCTTTGTTGTTTGATCACTGTGAACATTCAATTTTCACAAATAAACAACTAAAAAATAAAAACCTTTTCTCGACAACTGAGAACTACGTAAGCTTTGAATTCTCCATCGCACTGGGAGATACGTAGGAGCGGGTCACATTCCCGTCAAGCACGACAAATGAAAACCATTTTCTTTTCAAAAAAAAAAACAAACCCTTTTCCAAAACAAGGCAATTTCTAAAAACAAAACAATTTTCGAAAACAAGAACTACGTTGCTTTGATTCCCTCCCCGGGATACGTAGGCACGGTGCCCTCCCGTCAAGCGCAAAAGATTAAATTTTCCTTAAGTTTTTCCATAAAGTAAGGAGAGATAAAGAGAGATAAAAACAAAGCATTTCTTAAATCAACCTTTTAAATCACACGTCAAATCGAGGTTCCCTTTCAGTAGAAAGGATGTGTGGGGTGCTCGTACCTTCCCCATGCATAACCGACCCCCGAACTCAAATCTCGTGGTTCCAAGGACCATTGTCTTTCAAGAAAGGTTTTTTTCAATGTTTTACCTCTAAAAAAATATTGGTGGCGACTCCAATTCATGTTGTGCGAAGAGAAATCCCTCCAAAGGATTTTTCGGGGTGCAACAGCTGGCGACTCCGCTGGGGACCTTTCTTTAGTGGGTCGAGCCATTCGATTCGACATGTGATTTATTTCGTTGATTTGAATGCTTTGTTATATCTCTCCTCCTTTCCCTTTCTTCTTTCTTTCCTTTGCCTTTAGAAACATGCTTGCATTATTCTTAGAATTGTCGTGTGCATTCTTGTGATGTTGTGCTTGCGTGCATTGTGTGTTAGCCTTCTTCCTCTTCTATATTTGCTTCTTGAGTAAAATAAGAGTAGTTTCTTCTTCTTCTCCTCTTACTTTCGTCGTTTATATGCTTTTCTCATACATTTCCCCAATCCTAGCATGTTCCCCTCTTCTTTGCTCCCTTTCTTGAGGTAAGCTCATGCATTTCCCCTAATCCTATTATGTCCCCTCCTCTAGGCTCCCTTTCTAAAGGTAAGCAATGCTTGCGATTGTTGTTGGAACCCTAGGTTAGTATACTTATGTTGAAATGATATTGAACCCTAGGGTAGACGACATGCTGTTGCTTGATATTGTCTGGACTGTTTTGGTTTCCCTTTGCAGGTGGGGTTTGGGTAGATTTTTAGGTGTTGTGCCCTCATCACACACTGCACACCTTATATTTGTAAGCATTGAGTGGGGCCTAAAACCCAAAGTCTGCAAAGAACCCTAGGAGAGTGGAAATGAGTAGTGACTGCCATTCGTAGACCGTTGTCTGTCTGGCTCTCATGAAAGTTTCGCCCAAGAGTGCGCTTTCTTCATGATACCTCACAATCGGTAGCTCTCTATGATTGTGGGTGTATTCATGAGAGAGACTTTAGCTCTTGGTTGCCATTGTGAGGCAGTGACCAGAACCCACATGGGAGGATTACCCTTGTCGTTGACTTTAGAGCCTACGATCTTTACCCATTTGTAGGACACGGGGGCACGCAAATTGTGTGTTGCATTAGCTTAGGCATCCTCTTTCGAAACTCTTTTACCAAAAATGTAGAAAGTAATTTCCTTTTTCCCTCATAAACACCTATATGAGGTGGCATATAGCGGGTATTTTCAAAAAAAATTTGAACCGCCACCAATAAACATCATTTTCTTCTCTGTTTTCTATGTAAGTAAAAGGTCATAATCATCACATCTGCGTCATTTTGCATCATCATCATTGCATTCGCATCTAACAAAAATTTTGAAAAAAACCTCCATTCTTTGCATCCTCCATGCATTAAAGTTGTTTGCCGGAGATCGCAACGTAACACAAAGTCTTGTCATAGGTGTGTAAGAAACGGAATGGAATCAAAAGGCAAAACCGTTTTCAATTCAAGGCTTCCTGTTGTGAAAGAGATTGATATGGCTAGTCTGAAAGAGTATGCATCCCTCCTAGGTCCTATTGAGATCAGGTCTTTTGACAAAACCTATGGGAACATTCGCAAGCTGCTACAACTAGAAGTGCAAGAGAGTGCCATTGCTGCCCTGTGTCGGTACTATGACTCGGAGATTCGCTGTTTCATTTTTAAGAATTTCCAAATGGCGCCTACCCTAGAAGAGTATGATAGGATTTTGGGCTTTGATCAATCCAAGTTTAAGCCTTATCAATACCAAGGGGAGTATTATTCTGATGAAAAGCTTGCTGCCTTGTTGCAAATCAGTGCTGAGAAAGTGCGGGCCCATAAGATAGAACGTAATAAGGTATTTGGGTTTCCTCAAGAATACTTTGAGAGTTTGATGACCAGCTATGTAGTGTCTGATGATTGGAATTCTTTCAAGCAAGTGCTAGCTCTGACCATCTTCGGCATTGTGCTCTTCCCTCAGATAGAGAGGCATGTGAGTGAAACTGCAATCGGTGTCTTCCTCGCCTTCAAATGTGCAAAAAATCCTATCAACCCGGTTCCTGCAATCCTCGCAGAGACATACCGTGCCTTCACTCGTCACCATGAATTCCAAAAGAATAAGATGTGTTGCTCCTTCCCTGTGTTATATGCTTGGTTGATCAGTCATGTGTGTACCAACAAAAGTGATGTGAAGGATTTGCTTTCCTATGCCTTGGGTTGTAATCCGAAGACTATGAACTCTCAAGAGTGGGTGCATGCTTTCAAGAACCAAGATGCTCTCCAGATTCGTTGGTTCTCACCTAAATGTTGGGTAGACAGGCCTTCAGTGGTATTTCGGTGTGGGAGTTTTCAGAACGTTCCTCTCATGGGAACCCAAGGATGCATAAACTATAACCCCTCTTTGACCTTGCGACAGCTCGGATACCCTATGCGGGATTCACCCTCCGAAGCTATGCTGTTTCGTTTTTACCTCCACGCGGGGATCCCTAAAGACGAGAGTCTACTTCGGCGAGTCCTGCAAGCTTGGGAAACCGTAGTGCGGAAGGACGGAGAAGAGTTAACCAGGAGGACCACTGCTATCTCTTTTTCTCAATGGCTTGAAGGGAGGATTAGTGAAACTCGGTCATCCAACCAAGAAGTACCACTGCCTGAGGAAAAGATACAAAAACCTCACATTCCTACCATTGAAGAATTGGAAGAGGTTAGGTTGGCCATGTCAAAGGTGGGAGAAGAGAAAAGGGCTCTGCAAGATAGATTGAGAAAGATGATGCAAGACAAGAAAAAGCTAGAAAATGAAAATGCTTTCCAAGCTGCAACTATTGAGGAAGTCAATAGAAAACTTGAAATAGAGGGGAAAAGCAAGAGGGAAATGCAAAAGCACTTGAAGGGTGCCAAAGAGGAAGTGAAGAGGTGCACCACCAAGATGAATGAGGCTGTAGCGGAAGCAATTAAATGGAAGAGGCTATATGAGGATACATGGAAAGAAGAGCAAGAAGTCAGGCACGCACTAGTTAAGTCAAGAAAAGACTCTCGAATAATGAAGCTTGAATTGGAAGATCAATTAAAGAGTGTCAAGCAAGATCAGGAATCTATTGAAGGGATCCTGAGGGATTATCAGCAAGCACTAAGAAGGGAACAAGGGAAGTCGGAAAGCTTGGCCAATCATGTGCAGTACTTGGAAGGGTCTTACCTCCGGCTAAGGGAGAAGAGTGACTATTGGGAGAGTCAATTTGCGGAATTGCTCAGTAAGGTAAAAAGTCAACAAGTCTTTGAGGAATTGAAAAAGGAAGGCTTACATTGGAAAGACAAGTTCTCCAAGTTAGTTTGGTTAGCTAATCAGGCTGTGAGAGACATTCCCAAGAAGCTAAGAAAGGCGGATGCAGAAATGAATCCTTTCAACACCCCTGTCAAGGTGTGTGAGTTTGTTGAGTACTGCAAGATTCTCACAGAAGAACTCCTGGAGAAAGCCCGGGGGGCAGTTGAGAGCAAGAAGAGGAAAAGGAGTGAGGAGTTGAAAGCCATATGCCTTTAAAGTTCCCTTTAGAGTATTGTAGCGATCCTTAGGAAATTGTAATTTTCTTTAAGAAGTTGTAACTTTCTTTGGAAAATAGTACTTTGTTTAAAATCATTGTATTGCACTCTTAAGGAATATTGTACTTTGATTTGCTTTCTATTTGTGATACTCCTTCGCATTCCATTTAATTGAAGTACGTTTGTTTTGCCTTGTTGCTTCCAACTTTGTTGCAATCCTAAAAACACTTGAACCTTAACACCTATGACAAGACGAGTTGCACCGCGATTCCCGGCAATAAACATAATAACATGCATATTGCATTGCATTTGCATCATTTGTCTTTGTGTTCATAAAAAAAATGTTCCGTCCACAGAAGTAAGACAAGCTGGTTAATCATCGGTATTGGACGCGATCACAGGCAAGAAATATGGCCAACAATCAAGACAACGCGAATCTGGGCAATCATCAACCAATCCAGAATGATGCAGTTCCAAAAGGTCCGAATCCAAATGGTCAGGGTCAGCATGATCAGAATCAAGAGAATCGAGCAATCAGGGCTGAGATGGAAGTTATAAGAGCTCAAATGGCAGAGGTCATAAGAGTGTTAAGTGCCTTAAGGGATGCTGGCATAACTGAAGGTGCTGCTGCCGCAGGAGTGGATCCTCCTCCTGAACCTAGAGTCTGTCAGGCTCTCCAGAACGTGCAATGACCTCCTTATGGTCTCCTATTAGGGTACACACCCCCTGCTGCCGGTGCAAACCCAGAAAGTGGTCCTTCGGGAACCACAGGACAGGCCCAGCCTGAATCAGCTGTGAATGAAGTTGGAACGGGGACACCTCAGGTTCAAATTCAGATTCCTACTCCTGCTATTACCCCGGGAACTCCGGTTGGCTTCAATTCTCCAGCAACAATCCATCCACAAGTTCAGGGTCCAATTCCTCAGATTATCGCTCACTCACGTGACCCACACGTGACCCCAGCTGTGGTGTCGATGAATAATCTTCACTACGGTGTGAGTGGTTTTCCGCCGAATTACCCTGATGAAGCTAGAAGTCAGTACCAGATGTTAGAAGAAAGATTGAGAGCTATTGAAGGATCAAGTTCTCAGGGTCTGTGGACTATTAAGCAAGGATAGCAGTTGTTGAAGAGGGTTGAAGTGGTGAAAGCGGCATCATCAAAACATTTGTGTCTTTGTCATGCATTTCATAGCATTTATGAGTGATTGTTGATTTTCATGTAGTTTTTCAGTTCAAAACAATTTTCTGTAATGCAATCGTTTGGCTCTGCCCAAGGCCTTAGGATATTTCAATAAGGGCACACATGTTTCCTTTTAGTATCATCATCAATAAAATGTTATTTTGAATTCCTCAATAAAATTTCTTTCTTTCATTTTGTCATGTGTCTGTTATTTGCTTTTCAATTCCTCCCAACGCGGATCAAAAATAATAATAAATGAAAATAATCTTTGAAAACAACGACGCCAATGGTTCATATTGTGACTCTGATTACCCGATTAACCAAACTGAGAGAGAGGCTGAAGACAACTGGGATGTTTCTTCGGAGTTAATAAGTGAAGAATTGGCTAAGGCTGTAGAAATTCATGATGCCACAACTAGGTTGGGCAATGAAGTCAAAGCACAAGTTCAAGCAAAGTGGAGCAATGCTGAGGAAACCAAACAAATGTTACAAGCGAACCTCTTTCGCGACCAAACCCTTTCCCTTCCTCAGATCAACCAACTTTCCCATTTCCCATTACAAGTACCCCATCACAAAAAAAATTTCATAACCAAATGCCTGCCATCGCCACCTTCCTCACTACCAGTGGCCCTTCTACAAAATCAACCCATCTCATTTGCTCCTCCCTCTAAACCTCCTGTCACCCCAGTTAATACCAGAACCCAATCAAGCATCCTCCAACCGCTGCAGGGGTTTCATTGCCATTATCTCTCCAATCACCCCAGACAAGGATCACTTCAAATATCCAAAAATAGTGTATCACTTTTATCATCTCACTCAACTCAAAAGCAAAAAAGGAAAAAATCAGAAAAATGAAACAAAAAAGAACAGATTCAAAAAAAATGAAAATCACAAAAATGAAAAAACAAGGGAAAAAGAGACGAAAGAAATATAAGTTGTGAGCTGATACATTTGGCCATAAAGCGTAAGAGATCCTTGTCTCAATGAACCTTCCTACACCTTGTTGTGTATGACCACCCTTTCTTCCATAAACCTTCAAACACTTCATCATTCCTATACATCTCTCCTTTCATAAAACCGCAAACACTACCTCGACCTCGTCATCCCGCCCTCCACAAACCCTCAGTCATTCCTCAGACTCCACCATCAGATTTGCAATCAAGCTGTTGTGCAAGAATAAGAGAACAAAGTGGTCCGTCCTCATGAGGAATCAAGTGACATGATCAATTTGAGCAAAGGAGAGGATTGACGCCATGATAAAGAGCAATGAATCAACAAGTTTGTGTAAATCACCCTTCTGACATAAGACACTTGCCATTATAACAAAGTCTGTAATTACCAAAGTTCGGTCTGTTGCGCTGCTTTCCAAGCTAAGGTAGTCACAAATGAGAGTATGAAGACTCCAGGTCAAGCATCATGATCCCTCCCTACGCCACCCTAAAAATGGGGCAGTTAGAGACAATCAACAAAGGATATCAAGGACGATGATGACCTTCATGGAAATCAGGCTTCGTTTTACACTCTAACAGGGGCAAACCCCATATGATGGAAGTAATACTTTCATTGAGCCTTATCAAACCAAAGTACATTTGTCTTATGTCAGAAGAAGATTAAGAGAAAGCTCAAACCGAAGAAAGCTCATCCTCAACAATTTCAAAGAAGACTCAATGCTCAAAAAGATCATGAACCTCCAAAGGGATTCCCATGGAGATGAACCCAGTATCATGAAGACGAAGAACTTATTCTCCGGAGGGGCCTTTAATTCTCGCAAAATGGGATGCAAGAAAAGAAAACCCCAGTTTCCAGTAAATTCAGATACAGTCAGAAAGGAGTATGCCTAAAGAAATAAATGAAAAAAGAGAAAGATGAGCCAAGTAAGAATCAGCTCGCTAGGTTGAAAACCCGCAAAGGGCGGCCTAGGCAAAACCAGAGCGACCCGGTGGATTGAAAACCTGCAAAGGGCGATCCAGGCAAAAATTAGGGTCAGAAAACTTGGACTTGAAATGAAAAAGGCAGTCAGCACTCCCAAAAGTTTGGATAAAGGGGTGATCAAGGTCATGAGTATGGACGATTGGCATCGTTACTTCAAAAGAAAAAACACAAGATCTGCTTCCCCTTTTTCTTGTATTTTTCCAGTTTAAAAATTTTTCAATGTACTTTCAATTGGCGTGACCTTCTGCACGTCCAGTTTCCATAACAATAAGAATTCAACTTTTTCTTCCATGTGTTTGCTTTTCGTGTCTTTTATCTTCACTTATTCTGTCTCTTTGTTTTAAAATAAATGTTTTTATGATTGATGATACTGAATTGTGAAACCTGTGCATGAGTCAAAAAGCATTACAGTTATTGCGAAATTTCTGAAAATCACAGAAAAGAGGGGATCCCTCAAATAAATGAATTGGCAAAAAACAAACGCGGGCACAATCACTTCAAATGGCAAGCAAACTTATGCGCGGCTCTAGCATTGCTATTACCCTAGATGGTCCTCATGTCTCAGGCCCAAAGGAAAAGATTTCCACCAAAGATTAAAACAAGGTTTAGTGATCACCAAGTGAGGCTTCTTTCATGCCAAAAGTCAAGACATTCATAGAGAACCAAAGATTTGCACTGAGAACACCACTCAGATCCAAAAGTTGGGGCATTCTCTTCACCACCCACCCACCCTGGTCTTGGGAAAGTTTGTTCATTGTCCATCCCATTCATATACCACCCTCAGTTCATAACCAGTACCATAACTTCATCCCCTTTCACAAACCCACTCAAAGAACCCATTTGAAATTGTCATTCTAAAGTGGGGCATTTCCATAACTGTTCACTCCCGCTCAAATGAGCAGAGTTCTCCCTAAAGTCATTCACATCCATAAATTCCTGTCGGGGCAGTCTCTCAACTCACTGTCCTAAACCAATCCCAAGTTAACTGACTCACTCGTCCACATCTGCACTCTTATGCATACTTACTAGTCAATGCTTCAGAGAGAGAGAATACAAACTGATCATGTGGTGTTTAAAGTTCAGTCATCATGGAAATGGAAAGGAAAATAAGTGAGCTTGTTAATAAAAACCTTGAGAACACCAGAGTTTGAATCAAATCTAGTTTTTCCAAAGAATGGTCCATAGCCATCTCAATTCCTTGCATTCAAAGTCTCGCGTCTCATCATCATAAAAATGATTACAAAAATGTTTAAATACTCCAATCATTCATCCTCCTCATGCATGTAGGCATTTCATGTTATTCAAAGCATTACATTCGCATCATCCACATTCATCACAATAAAAGCAAAAGAACACAGACATTCCATAGCATTTATCATCATCACATCAAACATCAAATCAGTTTTCAAAACAAAAAGAGGCATTCTTAATAAATAGTCATAGTCGTCACGATAGGACGCTTGAATTGATCACTCAAGAATCCTAAAGTCCCTATGCTAAAAGAAAATTAAAAACATTCATTGCATCCATGTGCATCCCAGCATCAAGAGCCTGCATTCCATGCATCATTCAAAGCTTCCCAATTTTCAAAAAGTCAGTTACTTTGGACCAATGGGTCCCCAAAATCTCATTTTCAGAAAATCATCATGGCACCGAGTTAGTGAACTCCATCAGCACAGAGTTAGTAAACTCCCACAGAGTTAGTGAACTCCTTCCACAGATCACAACGTCGCGTACGAGCGCGCGGCAGATCCTACAGACTTCGTTTAGTCCATCGGATTAATTGTGTCAACCTAAGGCATAGCGTAGATCCATTGATCATATCAGTTCCGGACCTGATATTGATCGGCCGCTCGAAAAGGCCACCCCCAGAGCTCGGACTCGACGAGGGTCCGTTAAAAGGTTTTAGGCAACCTCCGAAGTCCCCAATTTACGGCACTTCCCATTTACTGCTTTCATTTACTGCTTTACGCAATTTACTGCTTTCTCGTCGACGCGACAAGTGTTGACTCTCTCTCTCAAAAGAAGAGAGATCAAAAAAAAAGAGAAAAAACAAAAGGAAAATTCGGGTTTCTCTAAGTAGACAAAATTAGTATTATTTCTGAATTCTTTATTTCTATTTTGCCTCGGAATATGTTTCGGCCAATTCATATTCCTTGGTAAAATTCAAATAAAGAGGGGCAGCTGTCATACCCTAATTTTGTCCGCCTAGGTTTAAAACCCTAATTTTCCGCAAAAAAATAAATAAATTGAGAAGTGTGGTTTTATTTTGAAGAGTGAAGAGCATTGTGCATGCATTTTTGGGTTTTAAAAGTCATTCTAGGGCTTTTAAATTCATTGTTAGAGTGGAAATGCATTTGTTGTTAAAAAACAAGGTTTTTAGGGCAAAAGGGTATTTTGGTCATTGTCAAAAATAAGATAATTTCTCATCAAGAATCATTGTGCAATTTTAGAGAAATTTATTTGAGGCAAAACATTTTTTGTCATGTATGTATGTATGCGCATGCATGCATACATTGTGCACAAAATTTCAAAAAGGATCAAAAAGGAATATTCTACAAAAATTTCAAGATGAGGTTTTTATGCTATTTTTGGTCATGGTGATCTCATAAAATGGCATATTCCCAAGGTTCCTAGTATGTGGCCTAAATTGGGTGTATTTTTGTACAATTATCCTAAGAAGAATAATCAAAAATGAAGGGATAATGGAATGGTCATATAATAGTACAATAGTACAAGATGACAACTAGCAAAACTTGGTGACCACTCCCACTACCTCTTGGCCGAATTTCACCCCCTCTATTCTCTCATTTTGTGTTTTCTCAATGTCCTCAATCCATGTGAGCCTCAATCCTAGCCTTTGATTCAAAATTAAAATCAAATCCTAGAGCACAACTAGTGCATATTGACCTAACTACCCTTAAACCTAATTGCTTTCTATATATACCCTATTAACCTCACCTCAAAAGAGAGAGAACTTTTGGCCTCATTTTCACTCACACAACCCTAGCACACAACTCCCTCTCCTAATTCCCTCTCTTGGCCAAAATCATACCACCTTCTTCCTCCATCAATTCTTCACTTCTCCTTCACCAAATCACCATTTTCTCACCTCATTTCCATTCCTACTTCATATATTTTCCTTCTCTCCTAATTTAATTCAAGCTTGCATCATCAAAGGGCATTTTTAAGCAAGCATTTCGTGGGTTTCATTGAAGTTTGGTGAAGATTCAAGTTGATTTGTGGTCTTGTTCTTCATATTAGTCATTCCTTAGCTTGGATTTGAGGTAAACTTCTTAAAACCTAGCATCATCTTCAACTTTTTTGCATCAAAATGTAGATATCATGTTTCTAATTTTGCATCCTACCATATTCATGCATTTTAGTGTTGTTATATTGTTGATTTGTTGATTGTTGTTGGTGAGAGGTGTCTCAAGCATTTTGACAAACACTGTGGGAGGTTTGGGTGCTTGAGATGCTTCTCACCCTTGAATAAATTGTGATTTATGTTGTTTTCACTATGATCTTGCATTTTTGTTGAATAAAATGATGTGATGCTTCGCAAATCATGATTAGAATTAGGGTTTTTTAATTTTCTTGTGAAATGGGTTTGCAATTGTGATCAAAAACGTTTTCTCAAGTTATTTCGTTGCTAATTGATTGTATCTTGCTTGCAAATTGTTATATGTTGATGATTGGCAAGAGGACTCACACTTGTGTCTTTGTGCACTTCACTTTAAGTGTTGAGGATTGCCTAAGATGATTCAACACAACCTTGTGCTTTGATTGTAAACTTGGTTTGCTTGTTAGTAACTTGTTTGCAAAGTTATTCTATGTTGAGGATTGGCAAGAGGACTCTCACTTGTGCCTAGTGCACTTCACTTTAAGTGATGAGGATTGCCTAAGATGATTCAATTTTCTTTGTGCAAGTCTTGCTTGAAAATGCAAATGCTAGTTTTCTAACTTGATTAATCAATTTTGGTTACAAAAATGACTTGTTAATGCCCTCTTTTGGTCACTTTTGGTCTTGCAAATGTGATGTTCTTTCTAGGTCAATGTTATGCTTTAATGTTGATGATTTGGTAAAAGGACTAGACACTTATGCACTTGTGCATTGTCTCAAGCGTCAAGGATTACTAAAAGGGACTCAACCTTGTGCTTTATCTTGTGTTGACACCTAATTGAATTGAACTTTTGTATGATCTCTTTGTGTGCCTATTGTTGATCTTACATATGCATGCCATTAGATGTTGATGACTAAGTGTCATTCTTGTGCTCAAATGTTGTAATTGGTAATGTTTATGCTTATGCTTACATTGTTTATTGCTTTGCTTGCAATTTGTTAAATGTTGCACTTTGGTTCTTGACTTGGAAATTGATTGAATGTTCTACTTTCTTTTCCTTTTGGATGCCACGCCATCCCAACAAATCTTTTGTGACCAATGTCACCCTCAAACTCCCTTCTCCTTTCTTCAAATCAATCATTTTCTAAAGCTTTTTCCAAACTATTTTTCACAAATCAAACTTTGTTGAGGATAATGCGAAGCCTTTGCTTGCACGGTCGTCAATAATGGGGTGCTAGTGGTGATCACTTGGAGTCTTTGCTCAATTGATTATCATGAACACTCATTTTTCAAAAGAACTCTCATTTCACAAATTAAAAACTTTGTTGAGGATAATGCGAAGCCTTTGCTTGCACGATCGTCAATAATGGGATGCTAGTGGTGATCACTCGAAACCTTTGTTGTTTGATCACTGTGAACATTCAATTTTCACAATTAAACAACTAAAAAATAAAAACCTTTTCTCGACAACCGAGAACTACGTAAGCTTTGAATTCTCCATCGCACTGGGAGATACGTAGGAGCGGGTCACATTCCCGTCAAGCACGACAAATGAAAACCATTTTCTTTTCAAAAAAAAACAAACCCTTTTCCAAAACAAGGCAATTTCTAAAAACAAAACAATTTTCGAAAACAAGAACTACGTTGCTTTGATTCCCTCCCCGGGATACGTAGGCACGGTGCCCTCCCGTCAAGCGCAAAAGATTAAATTTTCCTTAAGTTTTTCCATAAAGTAAGGAGAGATAAAGAGAGATAAAAACAAAGCATTTCTTAAATCAACCTTTTAAATCACACGTCAAATCGAGGTTCCCTTTCAGTAGAAAGGATGTGTGGGGTGCTCGTACCTTCCCCATGCATAACCGACCCCCGAACTCAAATCTCGTGGTTCCAAGGACCATTGTCTTTCAAGAAAGGTTTTTTTCAATGTTTTACCTCTAAAAAAATATTGGTGGCGACTCCAATTCATGTTGTGCGAAGAGAAATCCCTCCAAAGGATTTTTCAGGGTGCAACAATAACCCAATAGAGTTGTAATAACTAGGGTTTCTACTTTTGTTTTAAATCTTCTAAACACTTTTTTATTGTTGGACATGTATGTTTTAAATCTACTTTCTACGCCCTTAATTACTTCTTTATGAAAATAGCACACTCAGTTGAATACTATTGTCGCTTCATAAATTCGGGCAAGAAATTGAAACATGATAGATTCAAACAAAACGAAAACAGCTCGTTGATAAAGACAAAACAAAATACATGATGGGGATGGTGGACTCCAAAATATAGATAATCTTTTCTGTAGTCCGCATCGTTTCGACAAACAGCTCAATGAGCTGACGTCCCAATGGGGTGTTACGATGATGTTCCATCATTGCGCAAACATCATCGTCGCTCCGAATATCCATAGCTCCATAGCTGAGAGTGCCGTCTTTAGGCATATGCACTAACGGTAACGTATACGAGATATGTCTTTGCGCCACTCTCCCTCTTTGCGAACCTTCCTCAATGCCTTTTCCTTCAACTGGCTGAACGTTATATTTGTGTCCAACCTACAGAAGTAGTTGTCGCAAGACTTAAAAAAACACCATCAGCTCTGTTCTCGACCGTTCTAGGGTGATGGAGGACAGTTAGAAATTTGTATGAGGATCTCTGCGTTGGGCACAACTGTCATTCATTAAGATGTTCCATTACAGCAAGTGGTGGAGAAGAATAAGCTGAGAAGTAGTGTTGGTGGAGAAAAAGAAGCAGAGAAGATAAGGAGTTACGGTTTCTGTGAAGTTGCTTTGAAAACCTGAATCCAATTTATAATAGGTGTGGGGAAATATGAGCCGTCGATCAAAATTTTGGATCACAAATCTGGGCCGTTTTAATTTCTATCCATTGGGGAACAATTTCCGCAGTAAATTTCGTCGACTCCTATTTCTGCCATCTTTGACTGCCTATAGGCCGTTGATTTAAAGTGTTGGTGGAATCTGAGCCGTTGAATTTTTTTAAATTTATTCAGTGCCATTCGGTTGACAGCAACCGAATATATTCGGTTACGGGCAACCGTACGTTATAAAAATTCAAAAGGGGGTATGTCTCTTAATAACAACACGTGCGGTTACACATAACCGAATATATTCGGTTGCCCGTAACCAAATATGCAAAAAACACGTGTTTCATTAATGGCCTTTTGGTCATTTCGTAGGGGTAAGGGGTGTTTTGTGAGTAGCATGTGGTGTGGGAAAAGCATGTAACTATAAATTTTGCCCTTGTTTCTTCTCTTCCTTCGTTGCCTCAAATGCCATCCTTTCATCTCTTAGTTTGCTTTCCTTTTAATTCATGCATCTTCCTTTCATCAAATGTGGGTCTTACATTCTCATAGTCTTGCACTTCAATTTGATTTAAATCCTCAAATATATATATATATATATATATATAATAAATGATTTAAGCTTTCTTTTTTTTTTTACATTTTCTTCTTTCCTGCGAGCAAATTAAGTCCATTATTTTTATATTTATTAATAAATGCTTTAAAAATAACCTATTTTTAGACGCGCACCCGGAAACCAGTGGATCGATTGTCTCTCTAAATTATTAAACTCCTCAAATTGAAATCATTTTCATCAAAACCCCCAGTTTTATTGTTAACTTTGTTCTTGATTTTGGTTATTTCACTATTAGAGGTCCTCGTAAGACGACCAAGGCCTCTTACCAAATATTACCCCTTTCTCAGGGTCTGTGACTTCAATCAACTTGATGGCATCGACTAGGACATGTTGATGTTCAATGGAAGGTTCATTTCCAAACTGGGGGTAGGAAGCTTCAGTTGATTAAAAGATCTTCTATGTATTACATCTGTCGAGTTCCCTTGGTCAATCCAAGCTCTTCAGACTAAGACGTTTGACAGTTTAACTGTGACAACCATAGGATCACCCTGATTCTGATCTATTCTTCGCTATTCCTTCTCAGAAAAAGTCATTGGAGGAAGAGATTTGGTGTAGCTGATGCTGCTACAACAGTTGGAATTGCCGTCGGAGAAGTAGATGGGACTCGGTGAATGATCTCTGGGTCACTTCTCCTTTTAGTGCTTCTTGTAGGACCCCCTTACTTTAGGGGGAGGAGAAGCTTTCGAAGTGCGTTGGTGCACAAATTTTCTTTTTCAATCGTAGCACTTAAACAATGTTTCAAAACTTCACCCTTTGCCTTGAGGACGTCAGTGCCATTAGCTAGGGGGAAACTCATATCCCCTTATTTGTTAGGCCTTTTTAAGGGTCCTACTACCACAAAACTAGCCTCCAATTCCTTGTTCTGAACATGTGGGTTATGAGGTGTCATTTGTGGCGGGTTTGGAGGTCAATTGTTCCCTCCAAGTAGAGAGGGGTCTCTTCTATTTCTTCTCTTATGATCATGTAGATGGAGATGTCATAGGGTGCTTGAATTTTGGGAACTTTCTATCGTTCCCCGCAGTGGGCGCCAAATATTAATATCAGATTTAGCACAATGGTTGATCTCCTCTATGAGTGCGCGAATGAACCTCCAACTCCGACATTGAGGGGTGTCCCTACAAAAGGAAGTTTGATGCCTACGTCAATTTAGGGCTTAAGGATTTTCAAAGACGAGAGTAAGTGCAAAAATGGGGTAGAAGTGAAGCAACCAAACATGAGGGGTGAATCCTCTATTTATAGTAATACACTGCAGTGGATCTGAGCGGAGTTTACTCCAAGTAAAATTGGAACTGATGTCCTATTTTTCTGTAAACGAATAATGCGACGCTCTTGGGATGAGACTGTTACAGAGGGATTGGCGAAGCATGTGGTTAATGCTTCCTATTTAGGCGTGCTTCGTGAAGACCACAAAAATGTTTCTAGAAGGTCTAAGTCTGGGTTTCAAGGTAACCTACTCGGTGTGATACACGTCCTCCAACCGCTAAAATTAGCGTTTTCCATGTTTGAATTGCATGTTGGTATGGGTTGTCACCTAACAGAAATAGCTTGGACCTTTGACCATCACTTCAGAGGTTAGCTCGGTCTAGTTGGAACTCTAGTCCACCGCAGAACTTGTTGGTACAACTAGTAGATATTTGGAATGCTAAGAAATGGATTTAAAAGTATCTTTAGGGTACTACTTATTTGAGGCATTGTTTTGGAGGTGACAAGCCTAATTTAGTGGGTACTCCAACTCAAACATGGCTGGAGATATTGATTCTAGAAAGTCCACTACGGGCTTCATAATTAAATTTGCAAGGGGGGCTACGTCTTTCCAGTTAGGTTGAAAAGTGGGCAGCATTGTCTACTACTGAGGCAGAATTCATCGCCAAGCATGCAAAGAGTTGATATGGTTGAAGAAATTCTTGCAGGAGTTTGGTTATGTTCAGAACATATATTTGTTTTTTGTTGATAGTCTAAGTGTTATCCGTCTTGGTAAGAATCCAACTTTTGTAATAGATCTAAACACAATACTGGAGTTAACTAATGTCCATACTGATGATAATGGATCTAATATATATGATGACTAAAATATTCCAAAAAGAGAAGTTTCAAATTTGTTGTGACTCCGATTTGGCGATCACCTCCACATAATTGTGAGGGGCAGATGTGTTGGGTATTGAGCTCCCTTCCTATGTGCAGAAAGACCCAAATATTGCAGCCTAGTGTGTCTCACTAGTTTAATTTAAGAGGGTTCAAATTAGGATTGCAAGAAGACAATATTTTGTGTGAGAAGAACAGACACGAAGAGAGATCAATGGCTTTGCATTGAAGTTGGAGATTTGGGTATTTTTTATGTTCTTGTTTTCATTTGTAAGCTTTTATGCTTTATCGTTTTGGTTGGTTGTTGGTACTGTCTGTGCACCATTTTGAGACTCTCTTGTAGCTATTTATTTGGTCCACTACAAAAATATCAAAGATTAGCGAGGGAAATTTCCCTCCCAAACTGACCCCAATCCCTCGCTAACAGTCATTTGCGAGGGAATTAGCGAGGGACCGGTTCCCTCGCTAAATCCCTCCTCGCTAATCAGATTAGCGAGGGAATTTAAATCCCTCGCTAATTAGAGAGGGATATTTCCCTCGCTAATGATCAGAAACATGTGGCCAAATTCTGACAGCCACGCGTCCACTATTCCCTCGCTAATTCCCTCACTAATTCCCTCGCTAATTCGCTCGCTAATCCCTAACTGTTTTTAATTTTAATTTTTTTGATAAACCTGCTTTTTTTTTGATATACCTGCTTTTATACCTGTTTAAAATAGCTAAAACAGTTTTAATTAAAATCCAGATCAACATAACATAAATTCGAATCAAAATAAAATTTGAATCAAAACAACATAATATCTGAATCAAAATAACATAAAATCCGAATAACAAAGTACTGAAATGTCAAACTGATAAACACAAATCCTAAAAGTTGTCGTCAAACTCCTCAGACTACTGAGCTTGCTCCTCATCTTCCACCTCATCTTGCTCCTCATCTGGCAACATATTCTTCTTCTTAAAATAGTTATACATCAGCTCCTGCCTCCTCATCACCTTCGCATAGTCTGCCCTCCAGCCCCGACCTCCTCTTGAGTATCCTTCAGCTACTGTTGAGTGGAGTGCAGCTCCTGTCTAAGCTGCTCTGTCTCTGTATCTGAATTAGTAGCAGCTGGTCGACTGCGTCCTCTGCTGCTCCCGGCCCCAGACGAGCCCTTAGTACTCATAATGGCCCCAGATGTCTAGGCGACCCGTGGTTTTTAACTTTACTTTGAGGATTTTTCCACGTTAAAAATACGGGTACTCATTGTGCATTTTATTCTTCCTATTTGCTGTCATATATATCCAGTGTTGCTCCTCATAGGTTTTTGCAAGTTTGGAGAATTTGTTTCCGTTGCAAATTGCTCAATTATTCTGTTTGTGTTGAGTGTCCATCATAGTGGCATCAAAGCTATTGATTAGGGGCTATTTTATTTTCTTGAATGATGGAGGTAAATATGAATATAAAGATGGTTTCTTTGAATGGTACAAATTATCGTTTTTTGGAAGGGCAAGATGGAAAAAAAATTATTTGTGAAGAAAATGCATCTTCCTATTTTTGGTACTAAAAAGCTGGATTCTACATGTACTGAAGAATAGGATTTTGAACATCAACAAGGATGTGGTTTCATTCGAAAATAAGTAGAAGATAATGTTTATAACCATTTTGCTAATGAGCAAATGCAAAAACCTTGTAGCAGAAGAGAGAGTATTTTTATGCTTCTTATATATCATAGAATAATAAGTTGTTCTTGTTGAATAGCTTCATAAGTTTGAAATATAAGGAGGAGATTTCTATTTCAGATCACTTGAGTGATTTTCAAGGGATCCTTGATCAGATGTTAGTAATGGACATCAAGATTGATGATGAGATTTTACGACTATTTCTATTATTATCTTTACCTGATTCTTGGGAGACATTTCGGGCTTTTATTACGAGTTCATCTCCTAATGGTGTTGTTTCTTTTGAAATTGCTAAGGGTTGTGTAATAAATCAGGAGAAAAGAAGGAAGACACGAGGTTCTTCATCTCAATCTGAGGTACTTTTTACTAAAAGGGGGAAAGTACTCGGAGAAAGGAACTAGAGGGTGGTTGAGAGAAGAGCAGATGAATATGCAAGTCCCGGTTCAAATATGTGGAATGTCATTATTCTCACAGAAGAGTGAACATACTAGAAAATTGTTTTGATTGAAAGAAGAAGAATAAAGGCAAGAAAGGTAAGCAAAAACAAAGATCATGATGATCATCATCATGTTACTGCTACTACTAGTGATGATCTTGTTATTCTCCATGATCATGAGTCAGTTAATCTTTTGTCAAATGAGAACATGTGGAGAATTATTGCTGGTACTACATTTCATGTTACACCAAATAAGGAGTTCTTCACATCGTATACTTTAGACGACTTTGAAGTGTTGTAGAACAGTAATGATGGTGTATCTAAGGTAATTGAGGTTGGTGATTTTCGTTTGCAAACGAACAAGGGAATGAAGTTGTTGCTTAAAGGAGTCAAACATGCTCCTGATTAGGGGTGTGCAAATATAAATAGTAAACCTGAACCACACTTAAACTGTACTGGACCCATTAAAAAAGCCCATACCACATTTTAATCCATTCCCATTAGTAAAATATGTGGTAAACCATTAACTTCTTTCGAATACAGTAATTTACCAAATCTGTCCCATTTTTTCATGAGATCTGAAGTAGGCATGCTTGAGATTATTTTTACGAAACCTAAGCTAGCTCTACAACACCCAAATTAGAAATCCCCAATTCCAAAAACCCTAAAATCCCGAAATCTCATCCACGATTCATCAAGCCTTCAACCACGATTTCGAAATCTCATCAAGCCTTCAACCACAATTCGAAATCTTGTCTCTGAATCGATTCCGATATCCGATTCTCCCTCATCAATCTCTCTGCTCTCCCCTTTCTCGCTAGATTCCGTGAATCCGAAATCTTGGCCGCCGCCGCCGCATCAGTGAGTCTTTATTTATCTCGTTTGGTTCATTTGTCTCTCTCTCTTAACATTCGCAGCATTGGAACTGAAGAAGCAACCTACAAGCCACTGAAATTTCCATCTGGTCTTAGCTGCTCTTACTCTCTTCATCTTCTTCTCTATTTGTAGTTTTGAATTTTTGAATGTGGGTATTTTACTGTAGATTTGATTTGATTTGTTTCCTGGATCTACATATCTGAGAGGACAATTTATGGTTCTGTTTCTCGATGACTTTGAATTTTTAAATTTGGAAAAATTTGTATGTGTAGTCCTTCTTGATCAATAATTCCTCTATGACAGTAATTTGTATCAGAACGATTTAACATGATGCTTACTTTCTTGGCACAAGAAACTGTTTTTTGGCACCAAAAACTGGTTTTTGGTAGTAAAACCCGTTTTTCAAAAGCGGTAAACCGTTTTTTATAGTGAAACCGGATTTCAAAACTGGTAAACTGTTTCCGACTGGTAAAAACCGGTTTTAAAATGGTAAACTGTTCGGTAGAGCCGAACCGGTTATGAACCGGTTCCGAACTGGTTTTGAACTGGTTTTAAAAAAGTAAACCAGTTTTAAAAAAGTGGTAAACCAGAACTGGATTTGAAAGAGGTATGGTATGGATTGTGTACCATGCACACATCTACTCCTGATGTTCGCATTAAATTGATCTCTGTGCCTATGCTTGATGGTTGTGGTTGTGATAATTACTTTTGTTCTTGAAAATAGAAACTCAGCAAAGGTAACTTAGTTTTGTCTACAGGGAAGAAAATTTCTGAACTCTATTGGACAAAAGTTATGGTGTCTATAGACACTGTTAATATATGGATATGGAAGCGTGTTTGTGGTACCAAAGGCTTGGTCATATTAGTGAAAATTGATTAAATGTCTTAGCCAAAAGCGATTTCTTCTAGGGTTGAAGAATGTGGATTCGGAAAAATGTTCTCATTGCGTGGGTGGTAAACAAACTAAAGCATTATTCAAAAGGCATCCTCCCTCTAGGAAGTCAGGGTTACTTGACCTGGTGCATTCTGACGTTTGTGGCCCTCTAAAGGTAAAAGTTTTGTGCAGCTTATTTTATTACTTTTATTGATGACTGTTCCAGGAAATTACGGGTTTATGCTTTAAACACAAAAGGCCAAGTGTTGGAGAAGTTCAAACAAAACAAAGTTTTTTTAGAGGCAGATAGGCAAGAAGTTGAAACGTGTTCGCACTAACAACAATGGTGAGTATTGTGTGCCCTTATATGTCTATTGTAAACAACAAAGTATTGCATATGAAAAGTCTCCTCCTAAAACACCTCAGCAAAATGGTCTAGCAGAGACGATGAATTAAACATTGGTTGAGAGAGTGAGTTGTATGCTCTCTGAATCTAAGTTACCCAAGCACTACTGGGGTGAGGCACTATACACGGTAGTGCATGTTTCTAATTGAGTCCTATTGTTTGTTTGAACATCGAGGTTCCAAATAAAGTTTGGTTTGGCATGAACGTCAACTATGATCATATGAGGGTCTTTGGTTGTCAGGCTTTTGTGCATGTTCCAAAGGATGAAAGATCCAAGTTGGATGCAAAGTAAAAGCAATGTATTTTCATTGGTTATGGTTAAGATGAATTTGGTTAAAGTTTATGTGATCCTATAGGGAAAAAGATTCTCAGAAACCGTGACATGGTGTTCAAAGAAGACCAAACTATTGAAGATATTGATATGGTATAGAAGACTATGCTGAAGAAAAATGAAAACATGTCATATGTTGATCCAATTTGGTCGCCTATTCATAATATAGATAATTTTGATGGTGAGCCACGTGATTGTGGTGAAGTTGCCAAAAGGCAAACAAGCTTTGAAAAACAGGTGGATTTTTAGAGTAAAACATGACAGTATCTCAGTCTCCTAGGTATAAAGCCAGATTAGTTGTGAATGGTTTCCATCAAAGAAAGGGTGTTGTTTTAATGAAATTTTCTCACCTGTGTTAAAGATGTCATCAATTAGAACTGTGTTGACTTTGGTGGTTACTCTGATTTAGAGGTAGATAAAATGGATGTAAAAACAGCTTTCCTTTATGGTAATTTGGAGGAAGAGATTTAAATTAAACAACCTGATAGTTTTCTTGTATGCAAAGGTGTGTACAAGGTCAGATATAGCACATGTTGTTGGTACAGTCAATAGACTTTTTCAATCCAGGTAGAAAGCATTGGAATGTTGTGCAATGGATTTTATAGTATCATTGTGGTACTACTTGAATGAGGCTTTTTTTTGGAGGTGAAAAACATACTTTAGTGGGCTACTTCGACTTATACATGGGTAGAGATATTGATTTCAGAAAGTCCACTTCGGGCTTCATGATAAAATTTGCAAGGGGAGCTATGGCTTGGCAATCTAGGTTGCAAAAGTGTGTAGGATTGTCTACTTCTAAGGCAGAGTTCATCACCATTACCGAAGCATGAAAGATTTGATATGGTTGAAGTAGTTATTGCAGAAGCTTGGTTATGTTCAGGACAAATATTTGTTACTTGTTGATAGTCAAAGTGTTGTTCATCTTGGTAAGAATCCAACTTTACATAATCGGTCCAAACACATTGATGACAGGTATTATTGGATACATGATGTTTTGGATGCAAAGTTATTAGATTTAACAAAAGTTCATATTGATGATAAAGGTTCTGATATGATGACTAAATCAATCCCAAGAGGGAAGTTTCAATTTTGTTGTGATATCGTCGGTTTGGCGATCACATCCACATAATTGTGAATGGGAGATATGTTAGGTACTCATCAGCTACCTTCGTATCTGGAGAAAGGCCCAAATATTGCAGCACATTGTGTCTCATGTGACACCCTTTACCCCGAAAGTAATTATAAAAGAAAGAGTACGAAAAACAAGTGAATTTTTTTAAAAACTAAAAAATGCAATTCCTTTTCAGAAATAGTTTTCGCAGTAAAAGATTGACTCCAACTCCTTAAGTCATATAAAAAGGTTTATAATAATAATACCAAATACTAAGCGATAAAACATTTATTTCAATATAATAATTATAATGATCTTAATTATAACAATAAAAGTACAACCCAAATCCCGATGTCAATTATAATGATCTTAATTACTTGTGATTTGCAACTAGCTCGACCTATCTTTTCATCACTAAGAATTATTCTGAAAGTCAATTATCATGTTTTCGTTACTAGAATGTAATTACTAACTAACTAGTCATGTCTCCAAGTTCTTCCTTAGTCTCAATCTTATTTAACCATTCACAACTATTTATCAGTGACCATTCACTATTATTTACTACGCATCGCCCACACCTAGGATTGATTTTTCAACATTAATCCTTATAGTTATTCTGCTCTTACTCTAAATTCACCTCCACGAGCGACTTAATTCTACGGTCATCTGCCTACGACTCTTCGTTCCTCACGTGTTAATTAAAGGACGTCATTTAACACACAATTGACTAATCATACCAGATTCATTCTCTAAACTCGACATAATAGTTGTAGTCATCCAATTCATTTAGTTAGAGTCCTCTAAATCATTTAACTACAGTCATCCAAATTAAATAATTTACAGTCATCCATAATAGTTATAGTCATCCAAATTGAATAAATCAAATAGATAATAACTAACCATTGAATAAATACAAACAAATATGAATGGCGATAACAAATACTATTATAGACCTATCCCCTTTTCCCCATATAGAAAAGAATCTTTTCCCCCCGTACCTGGATAGATAAAAATTGCAGTATCACTGAGAAGAACAAAACCAACTTGTCTGCGATAATGAATTTGGCACCAAACGAGTAAACTGACAATTTACCGGTCACTAGGGAAGCGTAAAACAATTGCAAAAAACAATATAAAACTAGTTCTAAATAGTTTTTTAAAATTATTAAAACTAAAACGAAATTAAAACAAAACCAAAAGAGTGATCGGAAAATGTCTCACCGAGACAGCGGATTACGAGGGGCCGACATCAACTTCACCGAAACGGAAAAGAGACTAGTGCTTCTTGAAGGTTTCGACGCGTAGAATCCAAAAACGGCGTCCATTTTCCAAAAGGACGATTGTGGAGGCCAGAAATCGACAATTACGGTCCACCCAGAGGTTTTGAATGCAATGAACGAAGCTCTAATCAATATAATCGACACTAGAAATGGATTCGGGGGTTGCAGCTAAACAGAGAAGAAGGAGGACATGGGCTGGGTCTGGTTCTGGTATGGGCTGCGCTAACTGTTTAAGTGAACCGGGGTGCAATCTGCGAAACAAGGGGTGTATGCAATTAAAACTGCCCAAAATTAGTTTTTGTTCATTTTTTAAAGCTCATTTTCACTACAACTATCATTTTAACACTTTAATAGCCAAAAATAATTTTCTTAATTCAACAGAACTTGAAATACTAATTTTTTATTAAATAATTTATTTAACAGGCCTATAAGTATCTAGAACAAATTCGGTTGCCCATAATTGAATAAATTCGGTTGCCCTTAACCGAAAGGTCGTGAGTTGCGCGTTTCATTAATAGCCTTTTGGTCATTTTGCAGGGTTAGGGGGTGTTTGGTGAGTAGGGTGGGATATGGGAAAAGCATGGGCCAAAAATTTGACTAAAAAATGAACAGCCTGATTACAATTTCTAATGACTGAACTTCTTCTATTTCTACTAAGAAACCGGTGTTATAAAAACAAGATTGAATTTTCTTTCATGTCTAATTCTCATACTCTTTTTTTGTTCATCACTATAAATATTTTGAACTCACTCGAGAATAGTAGAAATAGAAACATAAGTAGTTTATTTTTTGTTTTGAACTACACCTGCACAAATAAGTAAAATAATCTAATTCTTCTTCAAAAATATTATTTGGTATATAGAATGCAATCAATATAGGCCTGATCTTAATTATAACAATAAAAGTACAACCCAAATCCCGATGTCAATTATAATGATCTTAATTACTTGTGATTTGCAACTAGCTCGACCTATCTTTTCATCACTAAGAATTATTCTGAAAGTCAATTATCATGTTTTCGTTACTAGAATGTAATTACTAACTGAGAAGAAACTTTTCCCCATATAGAAAAGAATCTTTTCCCCCCGTACCTGGATAGATAAAAATTGCAGTATCACTGAGAAGAACAAAACCAACTTGTCTACGATAATGAATTTGGCACCAAACAAGTAAACTGACAATTTACCGGTCACTAGGGAAGCGTAAAACAATTGCAAAAAACAATATAAAACTAGTTCTAAATAGTTTTTTAAAATTATTAAAACTAAAACGAAATTAAAACAGAACCAAAAGAGTGATCGGAAAATGTCTCACCGAGACAGCGGATTACGAGGGGCCGACATCAACTTCACCGAAACGGAAAAGAGACTAATGCTTCTTGAAGGTTTCGACGCGTAGAATCCAAAAACGGCGTCCATTTTCCAAAAAGGACGATTGTGGAGGCCAGAAATCGACAATTACGGTCCACCCAGAGGTTTTGAACGCAATGAACGAAGCTCTAATCAATATAATCGACACTAGAAATGGATTCGGGGGTTGCAGCTAAACAGAGAAGAAGGAGGACATGGGCTGGGTCTGGTTCTGGTATGGGCTGCGCTAACTGTTTAAGTGAACCGAGGTGCAATCTGCGAAACAAGGGGTGTATGCAATTAAAACTGCCCAAAATTAGTTTTTGTTCATTTTTTAAAGCTCATTTTCACTACAACTATCATTTTAACACTTTAATAGCCAAAAATAATTTTCTTAATTCAACAGAACTTGAAATACTAATTTTTTATAAAACTAAAATAAATAAATATTAACAACCACACATTACTAATTCCAGCGACAGGATTAGTCACTGCGGTCAGCGGTGGATACTCTGGTCTCGACCAAACCACACATTACTAATAGTGTATAAAAATACATTTAAATGTGAAAATGAGCTTTCAAAAATTCATACACACAATAAATTAAACTAATGTAATCTTATCATTTCAAAATTCATAATAGTTCATATATATATATATATATATATAAATTATTTAAAATAACAAACGCCACTAAAATATATAATTATTAAGGTAAAAGACGCAAAATTTATTACAAAGATTACTGTTATATTCACACATAACAAAACGTACTATAACAAAAATCAGGGTGTTACAATTCAACCCCTCTTAAAATAATTTGCCCCTGAAATTTCATAAACATAAAACGATGAGTACTTCAAGAGCTCAAAAATATGAAAGAATTGTCAAAACCTTGTCAAAGCCCCGAAAGATATACACGACATTGAAGAGAAGGAATGAAAAGCGCTAACAACCAACAAGACGCAAGCCTGCACAATTGGGAATTTTAAAATTAGGAATAGTGAGCATCCATTATTCAAAATACTTTCAATATATTCTAGTGTCTTAATCTAAGCGTTCCATTGACAAGCATAAAAATAACTTCAATTATATCAAATAAGGTCCACTAATATATATATATATATATATATATATATATATATATAGAGAGAGAGTGAGGATCAAGTTACTCCAAGAGTAACTTTTGTAAAGTTACTCCACTTAATATCTCTTATGTTGATGATCATGTATGCCAAAAATTATTAAAATTGAATATCCGTAGCTATAGAATCTTATAGTCTCTATTTTACTTATATTTTTAACAGCATCATATACGTTGAATTGAACTTATTCGATCAACTATCAAACATTTTTAAAATTTTATAAAAACTTACATATTTGATCTACTCTTTTAGAGCTATTAATCACTTAAGCATAAAAAGAAATGAGGTATTATACAAAACTTAAAAGCAAACTTAACACGTAATTTTATTTTCTAATTAGTTACTCACGTGTCATTTTACTACGCTTCGTAGAAAAAGAATAGAACATACAATACTACAAAACCAATTAATAGCACCCTATCAAACATTCCTAAGGTTTAACTTTATAACTTTTATACAGAAATTTGAGTTTCGATAAAACTACTACGGCATCCCTAGACGCCTCCCTATTAAAGAAAACAAAGATAACATAGTGTGCTAATTATATTTAGGCTTAAATACAGTTTTTGGTCCCCCAAGTTTCACCAACTCACGATTTTGATCCCCCAAGTTTTAATTTCACGAATTTGATCTCCTAACTTTCCCAATCTGTAAAATCAGGGTCCCCCACTAATCTGGTCAAAATTGATGCTGACGTGTCAGCCACTTAATCTACGTGGCAGCCACGCTGGCATGGCAAAGTGGATTAAAATTAAAAAAACAAATTTATGTTTACTTTTTAATTATTAATTCATAAATAAAATCTATAAAATAACATTGTATTCCTTCTTCTTCCTTCCATCGTGAAACTGAGATAGTTTTGAAGAACCCTAAATCCCCAAAAGCTGCTCCTTCTTTCTTCCTTCTTCCTTCACGTTTCAGAGGTTCAATTCGCCCAGAATCTCTTCGTATCCCCTCACGACCTGAACCCGCACGTCTGAGTACTCTATTTCGTCAAATGGGTCATTGAGAAGAAGAGCCCTTCGCTGCTTCTGTGGAAAGGAAGCTCCATTGGTGACTGGTTGGACAAAAGAGAACCCTGGGCGTAGGTTTTATGGATGTGGTGAATATGAGGTATGATTTTTGCCATTACACTGTTATTGGAATTTGATCTCTATTTTTAATCTCCTCCTTCTTTAAATTTTCAGAAATTTGGTTCAAAACAATGTGAATTTTTTGACTGGAATGATCAAGATTTCCCCCTAGAGCTAAGGACCTTATTTGGTCCTTCATGAAGAAGGCTAATGGGTTGAAGAACAAAGTTCACTAGTGCAAAATCTTCTTTCAAAAGCACTATTAGGAATCGGTTTTGTGGATTTTCAATTCATTTGTTTTGATTATTAAAAATATCATTTTGATGTTCATTTAACTCCACTGTACCGTGGTTCTTAATTTTGGGAACAATACGCTATAAGTAAAATGCAATTATTTTAACTTGCTGGCTACCTGCGGCCCAGTCGCGCTAGGCAGATTCGGGTTCGGGTTTTTGTGGCCTGGCTAAAAAGATCGGATATAATAATGGGCCCAATTTTATCAGCCCAAGGCTTATGTTTTTTCGGGCTAGTCCTGCCCGGCCCGGCGGGCTCGACCAATTTTGCCAGCTCTACATATATGCAGTTTTGGCACGTGTTTTTGTTGTAGGGAAACCAAGAGGGCTAGGGTTCACTGAAGAACCGTTAGCTCTGAAGCTCAAACCAGGTGCTGCAATGAAAGGAATGATGCACAATGCAAGAGAGCTAAAGGAGGATCTAGGGTTTAATGAGGTAAGAGAATTTGTTTTGTTTGAATATTGATTGCTTCATTCAATTGAGCTACTGCTATATATAGCAAAACACAACTGGAAATAGTATTGACAGCGCAAATGATTGTACAATTGACAGCTATAATGATTGTACAATCATTTGAAATATGTGAATCCTAGGTATATAAGGAATCCTAGGACTAAATTCTATCCACAGTAGCTTCTAGAAGCAGACTAATTTCATTACAAAAGTAAACAGTAAAAATTGCAATCAATTTACCCTAACTTAAAAGAGGAATAAGGAATATTCCGTCACAATACCCTCCTCTAAGCAAACCTTTGTCCTCAAGGGTGGAAATTTGGGAACTTCTTGATGAAATCATGGTAGAATTCCCAAGTGGCCTGATCTGGTGGGTAATCCTTCCATTGAATCATCACTTTTGTAGCAGCAATATGACCCCTCCTAACCCTCTTTCGGTCCAGAATAGCTTCAACTACCAAAGGAATAGTGTTCTGTGATGTAAAATAAGAAATAGGAACCATAGTGACCTCAGATGGACTGGGTCCATCTGAGGTCAAAGCTTCAACTAAGATACATGAAAGATAAGATGAAGTTCAGCAGTATTAGGCAAGTCCAAGTGATAAGCAGCAGTCTTAATACTATCTAGTATTTTGAAGGGACCAAAATACTTGGGGGAGAAGCTTGTGATGGTGATTGTGCTTGAGACGGGTATGCCTATAGGGTTGAAGCTTTAGGTAAACAAAATCACCAATGGAGAACACCGTATCAGACCTATGCTTGTCTGCCTGCTGCTGCATTCTGTTTTGAGCCCTTAATAGATAGAATTTTAAGAGTTTTAACACCTCTTCTCTTGTTGTAAGAGATCTGTCTAGAGTGACAGAAGTAGATTCTCCTAGTAGGTATGGCAAATAAATATGAGGGGGTTGTCCTTAGAGAATCTCATATGGTGTGAACTTAGAAGCATTGTGGTAGCTAGTGTTTTACCACCAATCTGCCAAAGAAAACCATTTGGACCACTGAGATGGTTTATCGATGCACATACACCTCAATTAAGTTTCTAGGTACTTGTTAAGAATCTCAGTTTTTCATCTGTTTGTGGATGGTAAGCTGTAGATTTTTGAAAGAGTACACCTTGTAGCTTGAAGAACTCATTCCAAAACTCACTGATAATTGTGGGGTCTCTATCTGTTGTAATTGAAGAGGGCATTTCAGGGAGTTTGAATAGATGATCTAGAGCTATACAGGGGTGAGATAGAGGAATGAAATGAGCATACTTGCTCAATCTATCAACTACAACCCAAATAACTTGTTTCCCAAAAGAATTTGGCAAACATTCAACAAAGTCCATGCTTATATCCTCCCATATTTTATTTGGTGTTGGCAGTGGCTGAAACAAGCCAGGGGATGCAGCAGAGTCATATTTGCACTGTTGGCAGACATGACAGTTATGAATATAGCTCTGCATACCTTTCCAATAAAAAAGGAACTTAATTCGAGAAAGTGTGGAATCTTTGCCTAAGTGACCCCCAAGGGTAGAATCATGCAGCCAACGTAGAAAAAAATTTCTTACAGTGGGATTAGAACCCAATACCAACTTACCCTTTCTTCTTAATTCATTATTGAACCATGTAAACTTTGGATGAGAGGTAACGGAGGCAGTGAGGTCATCAATGAGCTTCTGTAATTGAGAATCAGAATGCCAAGATTTCTTAATAGCATCCAAAAGACCACCAGAGATACTCAGTTGATTGTTAAGGCTAGTAACTCAGCCCCATCTCTTCTAGAAAGTGCATCAGCAGCATTTGAAATTCCCTCCTTGTAATGAATTTCAAAATCAAATCCCATAAGTTTTGACACTCACACATGTTGAAAAGGAGTGTTTAATCTTTGTTCTAGGATATGTTTGATACTCTTTTGATCCGTTTTGATCACAAAAGGAGCATGAGATAGGTAGGCACCCCATTTTTGTATAGCATAGACTATAGCAAAAAGTTCTCTCTCATAGATAGACATTGCTTGTTGTTTAGGCCCCAAGGATTTGCTAATGTAAGCAATAGGGTGCTGATTTTGCATAAGAACAGCACCTATACCAATGCCAGAGGCATCTGTCTCAATAACAAAGGGTTTTGAAAAATCTGGTAGTTGAAGAACCGGGGCAGAACCAAGTGCATTCAGTGGAGCATAGAAAGCAGCAGTGGCAGAATCTGTCCATATAATAGAGTCCTTCTTCAACAAATCAGTTAAAGGTATAGCAGTCTTCCCAAAATCCTTTATGAACCTTCTATAATACCCAACAAGACCAAGAAATCCCCTCAATTGTTTAAATGGTGCTAGGAATCTGCCAAGAAGTAATGGTCTAAATTTTGGCAGGATCTGTTGATACATCATCAAGAGTAATTAAGTGACCTAAGTACTCCATTTTGTTACTAGCAAAAGTGCACTTAGGTTTGTTTAGGTATAAGGCAGTGTCAAAAAGTGTTTGGAAAGTCAATGTGAGGTGAGTAATGTAATCCATGAGAGATTTGCTATAGATTAATATATCATCAAAAAACACAATGATAAATTTCCTAAGAAAGATGCAAATTCATGATTCATCAATGATTGGAAAGTAGCAGGGGCATTTGTAAGCTCAAAAGGCATTATAAGATACTCAAAATGACATGTTTGTGTTTTGAAAGATGTTTTATACTCTTCCCCTCTAGCCATTCTTACTTGATGGTAGTCTGACCTTAAGCCTAGCTTAGAAAAGATTGAAGCACCCCGTAATTCATCCATCAAATCTTCAATAAGTGGGATAGGAAGCCTATCTTTAATGGTGTTAGCATTGAGCCTTCTATAATCCACACAAAGTCTCCAAGACCCATTTTTCTTTCTAACCAAAACAGTGGGAGAAGCATAAGGGCTGTTACTATGCTGTATAACCCCTTGATCAAGCAATTCATTAACCAATTTATCAACCATATTCTTCTGTATTATAGAGTATCTATAGGGGCGCATATTAAAAGGGGTAGAGCTATCTTTCAATGGGATTCTATGATCAAACCCAACCCTAGATGGAGGTAGGGCTGATGGTTCCTCAAAAATATCATTATATTAAGCTAACAACAAAGAAATAACACTTGGAATTGGTGGAGTTACCTCATTTACATGTAACAGATTACAAGTAGGCATGAAGAAGGTAGGTTCTGACTAATCTAAGCTCATGAAGCACATTCAGCTCCTTGTTGCACCACTTTAGCAAAAGATTTGTTATTAACCCAGCTTCACTTGTGGAGTTTGTTCTCCTCTAAGTACATATTTCCTCCCTTTCATAGAGAATTCATTTCTAGCATATCAAAATCCCAAAGGATAGGCCAAAGAATGAAGCCATTGCATCCCCAAAATTAGATCATAAGATCCCAAAGGCAACACTAAGACATCAGCAGTGAAATCAGTTTGTTGGAATGACCCTTTGAAGTTCCTATAAATGTAGGGAGCAATGAGTTGATGTCCTCCTCCACTAGTGATATTGATTGGAGGCAGCTCTTCATGCTTGCAACCAAGCTTCTGAGCTATTGTTAGATCAAGGAAGTTATGAGTACTTCCACTGTCTAACAAAACATGGATCAGTTTCTTATTGTGTAAGGCAGTTACTCTCATAGTGTGAAAATGGGAAGCACCAGTGAGGACGTGTAACGATAGTTGTGGGGTTTTTGGGTTAGGGGTAGGTGTTTCTAGTGGGTCATTAGGTGGTTCAGTAGGTGTTTCTATGGGAGTATCCTCTTCATCATTACTAAGTTCAAGCACAAACATTTGAGATCGTTTGTGTTTTTGTGGATGACCAGGTGTGAATGGTTCATCACAGAACATGCAGAGGCCCTTGGCCCTACTATCTGCTTGCTCTGCAATTGAATAAAGTATTGGTGTTTTGGGCATTAAGGGTGGGAGAGATGTGTTTGGTGGCTTGTTGAGTGTATTAGAAGAAGAGCCAGTGGTTTGTGAGGTTCTTTTGGCGGAAATGAAGGGATTAGTGAAATGGGTTTGTGGTTTAGGAAGTTTTGAGGCTTCAAACAAACGGGCTAAGTGAGCTGCTTAGGCTATGGTGCTGGGGTTGAACATTCTCACATGCATTTGGGTTGATTGCTCTAAACCAACAAGGAAAATGCTGAGAGAGTGTTCTGGTATAAGGTCTATTTGGGAAAGCAAGCTCAAATTGGTCTATGTAGTGTTGTAGCTTAGGGCCTTGTTTGATTTGCACAAGATCACTTAAAGGATCTTCATAAGGATCACCAAATCTAGTAGTAACATCCTAACACATATTGATTCAAAGTAGGATAAATATCAAACTTTTGTCTCATATAATTTAACCATTGTAAAGCCAAACCCTCAAAATGAATACAAGCTAAACAAACCTTATTATCAGGAGGTGTTTCATCAAGAGAAAAAAAATGGGTGCATTTGTATAACCAAACCTTAACATTCTTACCATCAAATTTAGGAAACTCTACCTTAGATATTCTAGTAAAGTAGTGGTTTTGAGTTGTGGCAGGGGGTTGATTGGGTTGTGTCACCACTGGAGGAATCTGCCCACGTATCAGAGTTCTAAGTTCTTGCATACTGTCATTCATTTGAGTGTTTAATCTATCAATTCGGAAATTTACTGCTTGCTAACCTTCTTCTATCTTCCTTTCTAAATCAGCAATGGAATGGGAACGTTAACATCAAATTTATGAAAGTCTACCTTAATTATTCTAGCAGAGTAGTGGTTGAGTTCTGGCAGGGGGTTGATTGGGTTGTGTCACCACCGGAGGAGTCTGCCAATGTATCAGAGTTAAGTTCTTGCATACTGCCATTCATTTGAGTGCTTAATCTGTCGATTCTGGAATTTACTTCTTGCTAACCTTCTTCTATCTTCCTTTATAAATCAGCAATGGACTGGGAACGAGTTACCATGGTGGGAAGCAGAAAAGGAGCTCTGAATACTAATTGTTGCAGGGAAACCAAGAGGGCTAGGGTTCACTGAAGAATTGTTAGCTGTAAAGCTCAATACAGGTGTTGCAATGGAAAGAATGTTGCACGATGGAAGAGAGCTAAAGGAGGATCCAGGGTTTAATGAGGTAAGAAAATTTGTTTTCTTTGAATATTGATTGCCTCATTCAATTGAGCTGCTGCTATATATAGCAAAACACAGCTTGAAAATAGTTCTGACAGCGCAAATGATTGTACAATCATATGACTAAATTACACCCACAACAGCTTCTAGAAGCAGACTGATTTCTTCACAAAAGTAAACAGTAAAAATTGTAATCAATTTACCTTAACTTAAAAGAGGAATAAGGAATATTCTGTTACATTTTTTTACCCCCACCTCAATACAACATACTCCCATCAAATACTTTCCCCCCCATTTTACCCCTGAATTTTTGGCGAAACAAATTTATCTATCAAATAGATAAGTTCGTTCTGTATTAAATGAATAACAGATTTATCTTTTTTTAGATAAATTCGTAGTTAAATTATAACTACAGATTTATGTTTTTAGTAGATAAATCTTAAATTATAAATGCTTTACGGATTTATCTATTAAAAAAATAAATTTTTAGCTTAGTATAAATTCGTAACCTTTATTGATAATTCTGTTTCCCCATTTTTCTTCAAGTCAAATAGATTTATCTATTTAGTAAATAAATCCGTAGTTATAAAATAAACTACGGATTTATCTACTAAATAGATAAATCCGTAGTCTACCTTTTAACTACGAATCCTCTGCAGAACTTGGCAGCGGCAGTGGTTTTGAAAATGGTGGCGATAGCGAAAACAGCGGTGGTGGTGGCACCAGCGGTGGAGGCGGTTCTGGTAGAGAAAATGGCAACTCCGTTGGCGGTGGTGGCCTGTTGCTGCTTCTATATTCTATTTCAACTGGATCAGATCCATTGTTTTCTCCTTCAAGTTTGACTTCTCCCTTCATCTCTTGCCTTCTTCTTCTTGTTTCCACTTCTTTTATGCCCTCTTCTTTTCTTTTGTTTACAAATTCAAGGTCCTGCGGATCTGAATATGGACTATTTATTTCTCCTTCACTGCTTTAGATCTTGATGTTCAGTGTTTCTTCCTCTTTCTTTTCCGCCTCCTTAATTTCTCTTATCAAACTTGCAATACCTTCCACCATACTCTGCATCCATGCTTCAATTTTTTTTATACATTTCCGGCACCACCTCCATCTTTGTTTTGACAGCTTCACTACCCCTTCCATCGAATTTTCTAGTGCTGCTTCCTTCTCTCAACTCTTCTAATCTTCTCATCCATGGCTCCATATTTTTTTATACCCTAAGCTCCCAGGATATGAAGCTTTTTTTGGTATCGGACCCTCGCGGGTGACCCACGCAGTGTCCCAACACTGTCAACGAAGGACTAATCTGCGCTCGCTACTTGGGGCTCTTAATCATTTCGCTGGCCAACACCCTATTTGACGTAGGCGGGAATCGAACCCGGAAGCAAACCGGATCGACCCCCACCACGTCCCAGCAGGAGCCTGAACCACTGGGCTAGGAGTGTTGGTTAAGGATATGAAGCTTTGATACCAATTAATATAGCTAGTAACAAAATAGTGAATTAAAATGGAAAATCACTCTTGTATATTGATAAAACAGAGATGATCTCCTTTGTGAACTACAAGAGATAATATTAGAAAGGTGATTACAAATGGAATGGAGGAATATCCTCCTTGAAGAATGCCTAAAATAGAAAAGATCAAGATAACTCCCTAGGAAATTTCCCCCACTCTGTAATGAGATCACTCTCACTCCATCTTATTTTCTTTCTCCAAAATAATTGCCTAACCCCCCAAACATGACTATGCCCTTTAATAATAGTCCTCTCCCTCATTTTCCCTCCTTCTAGAATATTCTTCCCTCACATTAATAACGGGGCTAAGATTAATACTGGGCATGGTAAAACATTGGGATACATCTTGTGTCAGCTGCGAAAGAGTTAGTTTGGATTTTCAGTTTTTTTTCTATAGCTGTTTTGTATGTGCTATTGTTGGTTTTTTTTCTATTTAAATTCTTTTCTTCATTTTGTTCAAGGTGTTTTGTTTTGGTGTGGCTCTATTAGATTCGATAGAGCTGTTCATTTTTGGACTTTAATGTAACTTTTATCATTCAGTTTAGCACTTGATTATTTGCCCTATCAAATCGTTCATAGAAGGTGAGAGGAGTGTGTGCCAGTTATATTGAGCTAAGTGATTCATCAAAAAAAATTTGAATTATCAAAAAAAATGTCTGTGTATCTATGTAGAGAAAATGCATGTTCAATTTGTATTTAGTTTGGGTAGAAAAATTTAAACAAAGACAATAAAATATAAAATAAGAAAGGCATAGGTCAGTGTTAAAGTAGCTAAACTACACGGTCAATTCACTAAACTAAGTAGCTAAACTAAACAGCTCATAATATACAAATAGGAACAATATTTCAATCAAGAGTTAATTCACAACTCTCAAACAAGTATCCTTTCAATCTCTAAATGTAACTCCTTACAAATATTGTAAAGAAATCAATTTGAAGGACATAACATAAGGCTCTAAACTTTTTTCCTGTTTCCAAGAACTCTCCACCATGAAATCAAACTTGGTAAATCAAGGATTTTTCCTCATCATCTCTGATGGTGTTAATCATGAGAAGCACTTGGTTCATACTTGGCCTAACCTCAGGGGAACTATTGACACATCTTATAGCAACCTGAAGCAAATTGACCATTCTCTCCTCACTTGCATACTCTGACAATAATGACCTATCAAATACTTCACCTGTCCATTCTTCCCTTACAACAGATTGAACCCAATCAGTTATGTCAATCCCATTATTCTTTACTAATTTGCCAGTAAGTAGTTCAAGAAGAATAACACCAAAGCCATAAACATCTCCTTTAAAGACATTACTAGCAATAGGTGTTTTTTTCATGTCATCATCTTTACTCATAGCACCATACTCACTTATACATGCCTCCATGTTATTGTTTAGCAAAATGTTGGAGGATTTTAGATTACCATGAATAATACCATGTTGGCCTAGCTCTTGATGCATGAATGCTAATGCCTCAGCAATTGTAGCTGCAGTTCCAAGTCTGCTGGTCCAATCAAAGGTATTTGAACTCCCTGAAATGAAATTAAAGCATACCAATTTTTCCTACATGATTAGTATAATATAGGTTTAATTAATCTCAATGTACATGAACTATTGGAAATTCCTAAGTAGATCCTTAAACTTAAAACTTTTAATTGTATTTTTAAAGTTGACCATATTTTATATTTAGGTCCCTGGATGTGAAAAATTAAAACTTCTAAATAATATGAAATTGGGTCCTTAGACTTTTAAATAGTTGTAATTAGCTTCAAATAAGTTGTCTTTAGGGAGTTTCACCAAAAAGAAAAAGTTGTCTTTAAGGAGAACTATGCTGCCCATTGTAGTTTTACCCGGATCGAGAGATTAATCTCTCTAGTTGCGCCCTGAGTATATCCAGTTTATACAAAAAAAAGACTCGATTACAAAAAATTATAAGTTTAGCGACTTAATTACAAGTTATTTTTAAAAATTGAGGGATCCAACTAAATAAGAAGACACAGTTACAATTTATTTAAAAGTTTAGGGAGCTAATTGCAATTTTTTCAGTTTAACTATCAATTTAAAAATTCTCAAATCGCTAAATAACTAACAATGTAATTAACCTTATAATATAACATCTTTTGTATCAAGCAGGATACCCATAGAAAACTTTACCATGTAGAAGCTTGAATAAACTTCCATGGTGCTGATATTGATACACCAGTAGCTTCTCTTGTTTTGAAGCATAGAAAGCAAGAGGTGAGAGAACATGAGGGTGTTTTGCTTGACTCAATAGTTGCATTCTTTGGTTGAAGTGAAGACTTGAAATACTCCAATCCTTTATCCTTTTTACAACAACAGTTATCCCATTAGTAAGCATGACCTTATAAAGACTTGCTTTCTCTCCTCTCCCAATCAACTCAGCTGGGGCTCTAAGCAACTCTTCCAACTTCAATTCATTTACCTCTGGCCTTGAAAGGACTACTAGTTGTGATTGTGATTGCGATTGCGATTGTGACACTGACACAATCCCGCTTTCTGAAATCTCAGATTTGCAGTTCCTAGTGGCGGACCTAAAACCCTGTGCCAAAGATTTAAAAAACTTCAATATTATTTAATGTATTTATTTAATTAAACAAATTACATAAATTTTTCCATAACTAATGATTTTGAAGGCTAGTGATGTTTTTTGGGGAGGTCAAAAAATATTTTATAAAAGGAGATAGGTGAATTAATTATTGCAGGGACACCCTGAACTGTATATTGGTATGCCAGTGGCTACTGCTGCTTACCTCTGCTGCCTTGGATTCACTTGAAACATAGCTGCTGTGTATTGATTTTCCACCATCAGTTGTTACAATTTTCTTTCCTATCTTGTTTCTGCTTTTACACAGCTTCAAAGCTACTAAAATTATTACCACAGCACCTAATACAGCATAGCCTGAGTACATAAGAATCTGATCTTTAGAATTAGAATTTGATTCTTTTGATGATGATGTTTCACTCTCACTAGCACTACCAGTAGCATTCAGAGGCTGATTAGAACAATTTTTCTTTAGTGGAACACCACATAGTCCTGGATTACCAAGGAAGCTGTCTGCTAAGACATGACCAGCAGGAATTTCACCAGTTAAATTGTTAAATGAGACATTGAATTGGTCAAAGTTGGAGAAATCAAAAGCAGGTATATTTCCACTGAGGTTATTATTTTGTGCTAGCAGCATATTGAGTCCTGAGATTCTAGACAAATCTAGCAACGGCCCTGAAAACTTGTTGTTGGAAATATCGAGCCGCTTCAAATTATTTAACGTGGCAAGTGAAGCAGGGATGTTTCCAGCAAGTCGGTTTCGTCCGAGGTGAAGACGTGTGAGTTGTCTGCAGTTCCCAATCTCCGATGATATCCCGCCACTGATGTTGTTGTTGTCAAGAGTGAGAAACGTGAGAGATGCCGCGAGGGGCTGCGAGTTACAAATCAATGCAACATCAAGAGTTCCAGACAAATTCATGTTGTTAAGATACAACCTCTTTATTGTAGCATCATTATCATCACAATACACACCTTGCCAGTTGTCCTTGCAGGGATCAGAGTCCGGTTTCCAAACCAATGTATTGGAGGAGAGTTTTGTAACGAACTGTATTAGTCTTCTTTTCACCTCATCATCCACACAATTAATCATGTTAATATTGTTTAGGAGGAAAAGGGAAGTCACCATGAGCACCCAGATGGAAATTCTTTCCATTTGATTCAGCTATATGTGTGTTACAAGAAATCAGTAGTGTAGTAGTAATTAAATATGAAGTGGCTTATGAATAGAATACATGTGTCAACTTTAAGAGAATTTGCCGGAAATGGAACTCGTCTAATTGGCTGATATTACAATGAGTATATTATTTGATATTTAGTTGGCCTCATAAACATTCATTAAAAGATTAATAACCCTAAAGTCGTCGTGCCCAAAAAAACTAATACTACTTGACAAATATAGGCCGGCAGGTGGATTTAGTAGTAATGTCATTTGGCAAGGCATTGCATATTACGGTAATAAGGATGTTGACGAATTATATACTTAATTTAAGGCCACGAATTCGTACAACCCTCAAGCTACTCGAGAGTCACCTCCTCTCCTTATGAAATGACCAAAATACCCTCTCTAAAATTCTAAAATTCCAAACTAACTCCATCACTCACACCCCTCCTCCAACACACCCCCTAACCCCCTAAACCTCTCATTACTCTCACTCTCATCACTCTCACTCCACACCCTCACATCAATCTAACCTCTCTAGCTCAAATCATCCTCCCATTATCATCAATATTACGGTATGTAGTATATCCTTTCGTTATCTTCGTTTTTTTTTCGCGCATTTTCGTTCATTTGGTTGTTTATAGTGTTCTGAAATCGAACTAAGTTTGGACATACAGCGCCCGAACCGGTTCGGCCAACCGTGATCCGAATCGGTTCGACCAACCGTGCACCGAACCTGCTGTGGGGTGTCAGTTTTTGGGTGGTTCAGACCACCGTGCTCCGAATGGGTTCGATAGCTCTGCGTCCGAACCTGCCTGTTGCAGAGTTATGCAGAAACTCTATTTTTTAACAACTACGTTTGATTTTATTTTGATTTTTTAGGTACTAAAATGGATGAAAGTGGCTCTCAAGCTGATTCAATTGTTGTGGACCATACAAGTTCATTCCAAACCGATCAAGTCTTTGCTGATCGTGATGAATTGCTTGTATATGTTCGTTCTGTTGCGCGTACTCTTGGGATGGTTATTGTCTTAAACCGATCGGGCAACGGACAGAGGTCAAGGAAAATATTCTGTGAACTGGTTTATGAAAAGGCAGGAAAATACAAGCATGCTCAATTGGTTCCAACATGGAGTAGAAAATGATGTTGCAAGTTTCAGCTAAAGGGAAAGTTTATCAAAAAACTTGGAGGATGGATATTGTCTGTTATGTGTAGAATACATAACCACGCATTAATGTGTTACGGTGAATGTCATCCATATAATAACAGATTAACGATGGAACAGAAGGATGTGGTTTCTAGAATGACCAAGAAATTGATTCCCCCAAATCGAATCTTGGGCGAATTAAGGTCTATGTACCCTATAGACAACCACTTGAATCTCAAACAAAAACACAACGCACCTTCAAGGTTAAGATCAAATAATCGTCAGGGTAGGACTGAGCTCCAACAGTTGATGACTTATTTGGAGCGTGATAAATATGTGTATTAGCACAGAGTCGAATATGGGACTGAGATTGTCAAAGACATGTTTTGGGCACATCCAGAATCGATTGAGCTTTTGAATACATTTCCTATTGTTTTGTTGATTGATTCCACATACAAGACCAACCGGTATAGGTATCCATTGGTCGAGATTGTCGGTGTCACATCAACCGAGCATACTTTCTCTGTTGCATTTGCTTACGTCAATTGGGAGAAGAAGAATTTTGTATGGGTTCTTGAAAAACTGAGGGGATTGTTTAGATGACCGAAAGATTTGCCGAAGGTAATACTTACTGACTGTGATAATGGTATTATGAATGCTTTGGCGATTGTTTTTTCGGATACTGCAAACTTGTTGTGCCAATTTCACATAAAAAAGAGCGTCAGGGCCAAGGCTAGGATGTATCCATCCCGTGGTTGCTCTTGAGAGCGACGAAGAGCGTCCGATGGACCGAGTTGACGAAGTGATAGAAGCATTCCAAAAAGTTGTCCATGCGAAAATGGAGGATGCTTATGAGTTGGCTTTGGGCCAATTTGAGTGTATAAGTCAACCTTTTGACAACTTTGTTGCTTATGTGAAGAAGCAGTGGACCACCTCCCATAAAGAGAGATTTGTAGAAGCGTGGATAAACCGTCATATGCACCTCGGTAACACCACCACCAACCGAGTGGAGTCGGCGCACTCATCTTTAAAGAAGGTTTTGCATGACAGTACGGGCGATTTGTGTAAGTGTTGGGATTTGGTTCGTGACATGCTTAGGGTACAACATGGTGAAATTAAACGGTATTTTGAGATGAGTCTCAGTAGAGTCAAATATAGTCATTGGAGCAAAATATGTGACAACCTAAAGGGTTTAGTTTCTTCCAATGCGATGGACTATATTTGCAAAGAGTTGAAGCGTAGCGCGATCGGTATGGACTCTTCCGAGTGTGGATGCGTGACAAGAACGACGCACGGTCTACCTTGTGCATGTGAGCTTGCTAGGTAATTCATTCAACTAACTCTTTTACTTTTCTATAACTCATTGAAGAATATGTTTGTAATACAAATTTCACATACTTTGTAGATACATGGTGAACCTCACTCCATTTCCATTGGATACAATTCATACTCACTGGAAGAGACTTAACTTCAAGGTTTCCTATAATGAAGATTCTTCCGAAATACCAAATGATGAGTTGAAATATGATAGGAACTTGAGTTCAAAAAAAATGATAGGAACTATAAATATTGTGATGATATTAGTAGAAACAAAATGAAATTTAAGAAACTTAGATTATTCACCATTTTTGTATTAATAATTTAGAAATTTGATGAATTATTCACCACTTCTCTCTTGCAATAGACCAAATGTTGCAATAGTACTCATCTAATTTTGAGCAACATGGATATAATTTTAGCATACTTATAGTTTATTTATATTTTTCGAATGTTTTAGCCATCACCAATCGATAAACCAACCCAAACTACAAGTTCCAATATGCCACTAACTCAAATACAAGTTATGTATTAAGACAATATCATGTTTTATAGTTAGTATCTAAATTTAAATGTTGAATTACAATATTTTTTGGACTAATTTTGGGCAAAATTAGTTCTGTCCAGAATGTTGATGTTTCTGTCTGGTAACAGACCGTTTCGGACCATCGTGGGCCGAACCAGTTCGGTTAGTTAGTGGTCGAACCCAACATGTGAACATGTGTTTGAACCACACACACCCTTCAATGGTTCGATTGAATAGGTGACGAACCGGGTCAGATTTAGACCAACCGAACAGTGTTTTTCTATACCCGGTGGGGGTCCAACCGAACTAGTTCGGGTAACCGTGCTCTGAACTCTCTATTTTAGGACATCCACCTCTCTCCCACGTAAGTGCAATTTGGGAATATTAAATACATGGGGGTGTCCATTGAGTAGAGGGGGCTTCGACGAAGTATGGGCCTAATTTAAAAGGGGTTGTATTCTGGATTGGGTCAAGGCCCATTTCAAATTCTATTGCATCGAGCAGTCTATGAAAGCACCTCATTAGCAAAGAAAATCTCCCCTCCACGCGCATGAGATCGGATTCAACGGTGGTTTGCATCTCGCGTTGAGATCTAGTTGCCGTTGATCTCATGTCTCCTTACGCTTCATGTGACCGATCACAAGCCTATACACGCCGTCATAAACTCCTACTCAAAATCATTGAATCATTGGCGACCACATTGGATGCACATTTGTATTGTTTTTTTTTTCTCAAAATTGATTCGATATGGTTGGTGAAGGTAGAAAGACGGGTTTGAATAGGTTTTTCATTGTGAAAATCTTTTCACAAACTTTGTTTTCTAAAAGTGTTTGTAGTCACTCTCGATAGAGAGGTTATGCAAAAGCCTTTAAAATATATGATAATGTTTTCTTTTCTCTTGGCTTCAATTGAGCTGCTTCAATTGATATTCCTTTCAAACTGCAGAAGCGTTTTTGCTCGAATATTTGCGTGATGTTTGATAGCTTATATATCTTAATTTGAATAGCTTGGTCAACTTCTCCAAGTTTCTTGTACACCCTTTATACATAGATATGAAGTTTAGCCATTGATGCCTTCATCATAGATTCAATTCCATCCGTTGGGAGATAGCCACATCGATTGACGTCGGGTCGTACACTTTTTCTGATTTTGTGTACTCTCCTATCATTGTTTGATTTGTACTATACAATAGGTTTGAGACCTTGGCTTAGCAAAGTTCTTGTCGCTTTGTGAATTACTATTTTCCTTTGTCCCTTTGACTCCTCATACTCAGATAATCCTTTAATATGTCTTTATTAAATGACTCTTTATTTTATGGTGAAGTGAGTGGAATTAGAAGTTTGTGTTGAGTAGCTTGAAACAATTAGATGTTTGATTTGCTAGACGCCTTGCACTGAGATAAGGCACTCTAGTAGTTGAGTTGTTCTAAAATCAGATGTTTCACGGAACTGGGTTCATGTGTTGAGCAGTATTGGATGCCGTTTTACTCTTTGATAGCAGGCCAATTGTAAAGAAAGTATACTATAGAAGAAAGAAAGATACTAATGTTACTAATGAGTCTTAGGAGGGGTAAAATAGTAATAACACTCATGTATTAGTGATATAAATAGATAGTCAATACTGTTATCACAGTTATGCATGAAAACAGAAAGTAGTTACACCAGTTGGTTCTACTGGAACATTAAACCAGTGAATTGTAATTGCTCATTGATTCTTGAAGTTCAATAAAAATTCCCCTTGAATCAGTTGATTGCTATCAACTGGTATCAAAGCATTTCGATTCTGCGATTTCATGCCGAGGAAGAAGACGGATTCAACGGCAATGGATGTCAGAATTGAGGAATTGGAACGACGCTGAGGGAGTTTGAGGATTGCAATCAACAGCGTCACAACGAAACAATCTCAAAAATGGAGGAATTGTTCGCAACGATGCAATTGAATAACCCGGGTCACTCTCGACCCGGCGACCCGAAAACAATAGAGAAATCTAACTACGCCGGGAACAATGGCGACGGCGAATGCAGGCTATGCAAGGTGGATCTCCCCGTGTTCAACGGCGACGATGCGATGGGTTGGCTCACAAAAATCGAGCGATTCTTCAAAGTTCGCAGGATTGATGAGAGTGAGAAACTTGACACGGCTTTAATGGCGATGGAAGGAGAGGCATTGTCGTGGATGCAGTGGTGGGAGGCGAACAGTGAGGTGTTATCCTAGGAAGGTCTGAAGGAGGTGATTCTCCACGGCTTTCAACCTACGGTGGTCACTAACGCCTTCGAAATGTTGATGAATATGAAGCAAGAAGGGACGGTGCGTGAGTATCGCAAGAAGTTTGAGATGGTGGCAAGCCACATCAAGATTTATTCTCAGGCATGTTCTCTAATGGTTTGAGAGAAGATCTTAGGGTGAGGTACACTTGTAGAGGCCAAAGAATCTTGCTGATATGATGGAAATAGTGTTGCTTGCAGAGGAGAAGTTAGGTGCTGTGGGAAGGTATGGTGCACGCAACTTTGGAGGTTTCAAGAGTGCTAGTAAACCTAGCACAGACACTGCAAATCCTACTAAGGTAACTGAACCTGGAAAATCTTGGCAAACTGCCAATACCAGAAGTGTAGGAGGAAAGGAGATTGAGGAGAAAAGGAAGAAGGGGTTGTGTTTCACGTGTGATGAGAAATATGTGCCAGGGCATTTCTGTAAGAAGAAGGTGCTGAGAATACTCTATGTAGAAGAATCTGGTGAAGCAGCAGAAGCGAAGGAAAAAGAAGATGAGGAAGATGAAGAGATAGTCTGGGAAGCCTCCATGAAGAGTTTGAATCTCTATAGCATGGCAGGTTTGTCTTCAAATTACTCTTTCATGTTGAAAGGATTGATTGGCATATTGGAAATACTAGTGTTGTTAGATTGTGGGGCCACCCATAACTTTGTATCTAAGAAACTAGTGGAAGCACTGAATTTGGTGATGCAGAAGATACCACCATGTTGGGTAAAGGTGGGGAATGGTCAAAGAATAATGATCACTGGAGTGTGTAGAGGGGTGGAGCTGTTATTGCAGGGATTGAAGGTGAAGGTTGATTGTTATGTGTTTCCATTGGATGGTGAGGATTTGGTGCTGGGAATTGATTGGTTGGAGAAATTGGGCAACATTAAGGCCAATTTCAAGGAGTTGACATTGAAGATCAAGGTGGGTAAGGAGTATGTATGTCTCAGGGGGGATCCTACACTCTCTAGGAGAGAAGCCACTGCCAGGGAAATTATGTTGGATGGTCAAACACAAGAGGAATTGTTGATACTAGACTACAGAAGCCTGAAAGCCACTGATGAAGACCAGGCCACTGTACCTGAGGTAATTCAAGGTGTAATTTGTGATTTTGAGTCACTGTTCACTGACAGTGGAGAATTACCACCAGCGAGGACCACTGATCATGCCATAGTGCTGAAAGAAGGTGCTAGTATACCTAATTTGAGACCCTATAGATATCCTCATTTCTAAAAAAATGAAATTGAAAGGTTGGTAGCTGATATGTTGAGGACAGACATTATTAGGCCCAGTACAAGCCCCTATTCCAGTCCTATAATCATTGTTAAGAAGATGGATGGTAGTTGGAGATTCTGTGTGGACTAAAGAGCTTTAAACAAGCTGACAGTGCCCAACAAATTCCCTATCCCATTGATAGATGAACTACTAGATGAGCTCAATGGTGTAGTAATTTTTTCTAAGTTAGATCTCAGGTTTGGTTATCACCAAATCAGAATGAGACCTGAGGATATTCCTAAGACTGCATTTAGGACTCATGAGGGCCATTATGAGTATTTGGTGATGCCCTTTGGGTTGAGTAATGCCCCATCAACCTTCCAAGCACTCATGAATGAAATTCTTAAACCTTTCTTAAGGAAATTTGCCCTAGTATTTTTTGATGATATTCTGATATATAGCAGGTCTGTGAGTGACCATGCTGAGCACCTCAGAAAAAATTTTCAGTGTTGAATGCTAATCACTTAATAGTGAACAAGAAGTGTGACTTTGGAGTACCTACAGTAGAGTGTCTAGGACATGTAGTGACAGCAGATGGTGTGTCTGCAGATCCAAAGAAAGTCAGTGCAATGATGGATTGGCCCACTCCTAAGGATATAAAAGGGCTGAGGGGATTCCTAGGGCTAACAGGATACTACAGGAGGTTTGTGCAAGACTATGGCAGCATTGCAAGACCTTTGACTGAGCTACTAAAATTAGACAAATGGTGCTGGAATGATGAAGCAGAAATGGATTCCAAACAACTCAAATAGATGATGATTACTCTCCCTGTTCTCAGGATGCCTGACATTTCAAAACAATTTATCTTGGAGACTGATGCATCAAGCAAAGGTGTAGGAGCAGTGTTGATGCAGGAAGAAAGGCCAATAGCCTACATCAGCCAAAAACTCTCCATTCGTGCCCAACAAAAATCCACATATGAGAGAGAACTTATGGCAATAGTGTTGGCCATACAGAAGTGGCGCCACTACATTCTGGGCCAGCAATTCATAGTCAGGACTGACCAGCAGAGCCTCCAGTTCCTGAATGATCAAAACCTGCTGGGTGGAGAACAAGTGAAATGGACTTCAAAATTGCTTGGATTTGACTTTGTAATACAGTATAAACCTGGTAGTGCTAACGAGGTGGCTGATGGGTTATCTAGGCAGATGATTTTTGCTGCTGTGTCTAGTATAACCTTACCAGAGTGGAATGAATGGGAAGAAGAAATAAGGAATTGTCCTGTGTTGAAGACACTGATGCAACAGGTTGTTTTGAAAGCTGCAGACTCAGTAAAATTCACCATTAGACAGGGACTTTTATATAAAGGAACAAGTCTAGTCTTGCCCAAAACTTTTTCCGGAATTCCCACCATCTTGAAGGAATTTCATACTTCCTTGCAAGGTGGCCATTCAGGCTTTTTTAGAACCTATAAACGAATTGAGGGGATTTTTTACTGGCAAGGAATGAAGAAGGACATTAAGGAGTTCATCATGAACTGTCAACAATGTCAACAAAGCAAAATTCAAACATTAGCACCAACTAGACTATTGCAACCACTACCAATTCCAACAAAGGTATGGTCTGATGTGTCTATAGATTTTATTGGTGGGCTCCCTCGAGTTGGCAAGCAAGACACCATCCTGGTGGTGATTGATAGGCTAACAAAATATGCCCATTTCCTGTTACTTGGAAACTGTCATACCCTAATTCTGTCCGGTTCTTTTTTTACTACTCGTTTTAATTTACTCGTCAAATTACCGCAAGTTAGTTCTTGGGACTAGTTTTAACAATTTATTCTAATCAGGCCTAATGTTCATGTTTAGGCGTGTTTTAGCATTGGCAATTGGGCCTAAGTTGTTAATCTTTGGTTTGACCCAATTTCAATTTTGTTTGCTTTCTTCTTTTAATTAAAAAACCATAAAAATTCATAAAGCATAAAAATGTAATAAAATCAGCATTAAAAATTAACTTACAATAATCCAAAAATCTAAAATACAAAATAAATCCAAGAAATTATTACAAAAATCAGAAATTAAAAGTGTCGGGTGCTTCTCTTCAGGACCAACGCTTCTACACCTTTCAGTTGGGCTGTTCTTGCTTTGCAAGTTTCTCAACAGGCCCAAAACCTGTAAAATAGGAAAGAAAAATCAAAACCAAATCAGAAATTTAATTCTTAAACCTAAAAATTCACTATAAAAGAAGACTAATTTTCATTGTAAAAAGAGGCAAAAAAGTATACAGAAATAATCAAAATGATTAGCGGCTCAAACCAAAACCCTAATTACCAAAAAACACTAATTTCGAAATGGTGAGAAGCAAAGGCAAGAGTAGTAGAGCAGCAGCAGCAGTCAAATAAGAGTAGCAGTGTTAAAACAAACACGAGGGATAAATAAGAGGCTGAACTTTAGGTTGGTTGGTTTTCGTTTTCTACTCTTGTATGCTTTTTTTTCTATTTACCAGAATGGTTAGAAGCATAAGATGTAAATACTATAGGTGTTCTGAAAACTTTATATATAAATCTGAAAACGTAGGAAATACATGCTTTGAGTCCTTTTAGCTTGCTTAAGTCTGTATAGAACCTTGTTCATATCTTAAGTGTAAATAATGATAATGATAATTATAGCATATGGTTAATATTGTTAATAAAAAATAAAAAAGGGATGGGTGAAGGTTTGCAACAGAAGCTTCTTTGGTCTCATTTCAATAAATCTTTTTTTTTTTCGTATTTTAACATAACACAAACCAAACACATAAAAAATATAGTTTGCAATTAGGATATAGATCAGAACCAAAGAACATAGAAAACCAAAAGAAAAAGGTTTTGAGAAGGTAAAGAGCAAAGAGGGAGTAGAAGTAAAAAACAAAAACAAAAAAAAAGCATAAAAAACAGTGTTAATAGATCCTACCTCCGGTCACCGTGACTTCCGGCGAGTACACCGCATCTGACCGCGTGCGTCTTCCCACCACGAAAGAAGAACCAGCGTCGTTGTCTTCTTCACCGCGAGTCACCGTTCGTTGTCGTCGAGCATCATCAAGATCGTGAACCTTTTCTCACGCGTCTTCTCTCCGGTGAACCTCCCTTTCTCCGTCGTCAAGTCCGCACGTCACCCTCACGAAGCCGCCACACACCGCCGTCATGCGTCTCACCTCCGTCGCCGTCACAAAAATCTCCGGCGTGACCCTTCGCGCGACCTTCTCTCTTCGGAGCCATCTCTTTCCCTCTCAACCCAGAAATCACGCAGCTCTCCTCTCTCTCTCTGGCGAAATTTTTGCCATTCTCTCTCTCCCCAATTTTCATCAAAACGGCGCTAAGAGTGAATGGAAAATAGGGTTTAGCAACTCCTTTTATTTTCCTTATATGTCATTTCTCTTTAATTTCTATTTTAAATATTAAATAAAAACAAGTCAGATTTAATACTTATGACCCTGCGTTTTGATTATACAGCACCCCCTGTACAAGCCCAATTCGCAGGACAGGCTTTTAACCCAAAAAGTAGACTGAACTGGGCTGCTGCCAAACACACCCCCTCTCTTTTTTAGCACAACACCCTTTGTTATTAATTACACCTTTGTTTCAATATTGCACCCCTTTTCGCTTTGTTATTTATTTCCTCTCAAAAAGAAGAGACTATTTCTTTTCCAAAAGTCCTATAAAATGCATAAATAAATAACTTCAAAAATAGGGGATTAAGTCTACTGTACAGTCGGATTAATCAGCTTTTTAGGACCACTAATGAACTGTTAGGGATCAGGTCCTGAAATCCCTATTTAAAACAATGAATTTCTAAAATAAAAAGTACAAACACATGTCTTTCAAACAAAAATCAAGTTTTCAAAAATAGGGGACTAAGTTGATTGTACAATCGGATTAGTTAGCTTTTTAGGACAAATGAACTGATCACTAAAGAGTCCTAAAATCCCTAAATAAAAAATATCAAACAAACAAATATTTTCTACCAAGAAATACGTAGCCTTTGATTCTCTACCCAGAGATACGTAGGAGCAGAGGGCGGGCTCACCTCTGTCAAGTGCACTAATAAAAAACCTTTTTTAGTCCTTTTCTAAATAAATTCTAAAATTCAAAAATACCAAGTCTATCTTTTAATTTCTTTTCAAAGGGGTAAAATAAACATTTTAAATTAACCTTCTTCCTACAACTAATTAAAAGGCAACCTTCCTTAAGAAGGATGTCGTGGGGTGCTAATACCTTCCCCACACATAACCGACTCCCGAACCCTAATCTGGTCACGAGGACCCTTATCCATTCCAAAAGGAATTTTCCAATATTTGCCCTTAAACTACACTTTGGTGGCGGCTTCCTTTTTGAACCTTCGAGGAATCCTTTCCCGAATTTTTCGGTCGCTACAGCTGGCGACTCCACTGGAGACAATTTAGAGAGTCAGGCCTAACCTAATTAGTTGTAGGATTTGTTTTATTTTTACCCTTCCTTTTTGTCTTTTATTTCTTATTACATGTGATATATTTTATATGATGTGTAAACCCTAGGGTAGAAGACAATATTTTTGTATTTGTTTGTTTTGCAGCTTGGTGTATATCTACATTTTGCTCCTACACACACTCCACTTTCACATAGCACACACGTGAGAAATAGTCCTATACCCGGATTGGAGCATAACCTAAGTTAGAACGAGACCGCGTAGTAATGGCCTTCTGGATGTACGTCCAGCTCGGTGGTTAAGAAGGTCTCACCTAGAGTTTGGTCCCTTTTGAGGGTGCTATCACTTCTAATAGCTTGCCTATTGTTGTGATTAGCATCCTTGACTGGGGTCGTTGGCTCTAGGAACCTTATTTAGGACTTTGTAGAGCTACAAAAACCTTAGGCTCATTCCTAAAGGAACACTTCTAGGACACAGAGGAGCTTAATACTGTTGCATGCAAAAAACATTAATACATTTCTCCCATTATATTGAAAAAATCCAAAAAATAATATTTTATTTTTGCAAGCATATCTCATGCATTCTTATTTTTCTTTTTCTTTGCATATCATAAAACAAAAAAACATTTCATTTTGCATGCATTTCAATGACTGCCGGGGAATTATAAAACATTTTTATAAGAGAGGTGGATACTATAAACATGCATTTGAAAGTCAACCACCAGAACCATACTTTACTCTTCAAATAAAAGTTTACAATTCCCCGACGCGTGAATAGAACCATAATTCGCATTTCATACACATTCATCCATTCATGTACACATGCATCCATTCATGTACACATGCATCTGGTTTCCCTTTTCCAAAAAAACAAACAAAAAATATTAAAAATTGTGTCAAACATCATGCATTCTTTTCTTTCCATGTATTAAAAAAAATCAATGTGAGTGTCATGCATTTTATTTCCTCGCATAAAAAAAAAAGCATTTTTAGTATAAGCATCCCATCTATCATGCACCACCATTCGTCCATTCATACATCGTGTCCCTCATGTTATCATCCCAATTAAAAAAAAAACAATGTTGTTTCATCTTTCATCTACATCATTTTATTTATACATCATTTCTGCATGCATGCATCATTTTCAAATAAATTAATAATGGAGATAAATGGTGTCATCATTCTTGCATCATCCATCCTCTAAAAAGTACTTTAGCTAGCATTTTGCATCATTTATGTGTTGCATTGCCTACAAAAAAAATCATTTAGGGTAGCTGGTATTTTCAACTGATTATTCATTCCTTTCATGCATTTGCATTTTCATCACGCATGTCCATCATCATGTGTTAGTTCATTCATTGCATTTTATTTGTTAAAAAAAAAAAACATAAGCAAACCTTTTTTTAAAATAAAAAACAAATAAAAAAAACTATTTGATGAGAGATGAGAGATGAGAGATGAGGCGTTCTTGCAAAAACTCTTTGATCGTTCTTCCTTGGAAATGTTAAACCCACTAAATTGCAAGTAAGGTGGAAGTTAGTTGCAAACTCAAGTTGTTCTCAGACACTCGTTTTTTTAATAAAAAAAAACGTTATTCACTATTTGCAGCTCGTTCATAATTTTTATCAGGAAAACAATGCATCTCATCCATCCCATGGCAAAAAAAAATCAAAATGGTCCACTTTGTTAACTTAAGTATTATCAAAAACTCGTTCTATCATGTTTTAACTAATGTTAACTCTCCATGATGAATTCGTATAGTGAACTTGTGTGATATGTGTCTTTACTTTTGTTTGAGTCAGTTAGTGACCCCATCTTTGCATCTTATCATCATCCACCATACATCTCTAATCCCACCCCGACCGCCCATAAAGTACATACTCCCCACACCAATCCCTGGTTGACTATTTGGATTTCATCTAACGACACTTTAGGTCCCCACGCTGGGGCAAATTCGTGATCACTAGACATCTTGTCAGTATCGTTTTCTCTTGGTGCAAGTCCTTTACCAAAAAAAAAATCAAAAAAAGCCTGTTAGGTTGAAAACTCGCAAGAGAAGCCTAAGCAAAAATTAGGGCATATAAAAAGAAATAAAGAAAAAGAACAAACATATGAAAATAAATAAATTATTGTCCTAAATTTAATTTTTGAGAAAATAAGCAGTCATGATTTGAAATGAGGTTTGGACCATCTTTCCATATCAAAAATCCTTTCCCACCCACTTTGAGCCAAAAAACCAAAAATCTCTCAATCACCCTAGTCAATGATCAATTCCACATCTAAGAATGGTGTATCACTTTTATCAGCTCATTCAACTCAAAAGGAGAAAGAAAAGTCACAAAAACAAAAAAGACAAAGAAAATTCAAAAAAAAATCGAAAAAACTGAAACAAGCAAAAAAGCAAAAGTAGTTGAAATTGTGAGTCGATACTTCCTACCATTAATCACATAAGAGATCATTGTCTCAATGAACCCTCAAACCTTTCTTTTGGCCTAAATAACCTATCCTCCATAAACCCTTGGCCACATTACAAATCTAAACAGATCCATTCTACCATGAGGCGCATAAGAGATCCTCGTCTCAATAAACCCTCAAACACGTCATTGTGCCCAATTATCCCTCCTCTCATAAACCCTTAAACACTCATTTACACCTAATTATCCTATCCTTCACAAACTGATAACTATCAGCCATACAATAAAACCCTTTCTTTCATAAACCTCTAACCATCAGCCACATCACAACCCATTAAAGTCCATTCCTATCAATGACTGATTGCTTTTGTTTTCTCAAAGTATTAATTTTAGGACAAATAAGTTTGTCTATTTACAATATGTTTGCTCAAAAAAAAAAAGAAGACAAATCAAAAGAAGAAGAGCAACATGAACATGTGAGACAAGTTTTGAATGAAACGGTAATAGGCATGGCTAATGACAGGGACAGACCTATGAGGGATTATGCAATTTTTGACCCTCACACTATGCAAACTAGCATAGTAAGGCCTGAACTTGCCACAAATCATTTTGAATTTAAGCCTATGATGTTTCAAATGCTTCAAACAATAGGGCAATTTGGTGGAGGACCTACTGAGGACCCACATTTGCATTTAAAACAATTTGTAGAAGTTTGTAGTAATTTCATTCTCCCTGGTGTAAGTGATGATGCTTTTAAACTTAAACTTTTCCCTTATTCCTTGAAGGATAGAGCTAAGGTTTGGTTAAATTCTTTGAAACCTAACTCTATCACTACTTGGAATGAGATGGCTGAAAAATTTATGACAAAATATTTTCCACCTATCAAGAATGCCAGGATGAGAACTGAAATTACATCTTTTAGACAAACTGAATTTGAAACTTTGTTTGAAGCATGGGAAAGATTCAAAGAATTGTTAAGAAAATGTCCACATAATGGGTTGCCTGTGGTTGTTCAAATGGAAACTTTTTACAATGGTTTGGAACCTCAAACTAGGCTGATGCTTGATGCTTCTTCTGGAGGAGTCTTGCTGTATGGCTCTTACCAAGATGCTTATGATCTTATTGAAACTATTGCTGCAAATAGCTATCAATGGCCAACAGCCAGGGTTAGTGCTCAAAAGAAAGTTGCTGGTATGCATGAAGTGAGTGAAGTTACTGCTTTATCCGCTCAGGTTGCATCTTTGTCCAACATGATCAAAAATATGAGTGCAACACCTGCTGCAGCAACTGAATCTGTACCAGAAACTAAAGTGGCAGCAATTGAACAAGTACCAGTGGGTTCTGCTAGTTGTGTGTATTGTGGAGGAGGCCATTTGTATGAAGAATGCCCTGCAAACCCTATTTCAATCAACTATGTAGGATATGACAAGAACAATAATCCATATTCTCGTACCTACAATCCTGGGTGGAAGAACCATCCTAATTTCAAATGGAGCAACAATACAACACCTGCTACAACTCCTGCAACACCACAGGGAACACCTGCTCCATCCAAGGCAAAAGAAGAAAGCTCTATGGAAACTATGTTGAAAGCTTTCATGAATGAAACTAAAACTCAGTATCAAACCCAAGGAGCTGCAATCGAGAACTTGGACAATCAACTTGGTCAAATAGCCACTGCCCTGACCTAAAGACCTAGTGGAGCATTGCCTTCTGCTACTGAACCAACATCTTCTAAGGGAAAGGAACAAGTCAAGGCTATATCTTTAAGGAGTGGGAAGGACTTGAAAGGACCATCTACTGATTCTAGTGATGGAAATGCAATAAAAGAAAAAGATAAAAAAAGAGAAACAAAAATCACCAGATGCTGTCACAGTTGATGCTGCAGCAACTGATGCTGCAGCAATTCCATCAAAGATTGTTGATCAAGTTTTGCCTGATCCGCCTTATCCTCAAAGGTTGAAAAAGGCACAACAAGATAAGCAATTTGGCAAATTTCTGGAGGTGCTTAAACAACTTCACATCAATGTTCCTTTGGTAGAACCACTTCAACAAATGCCCAATTATGCAAAGTTTATGAAAGATGTGCTTTCCAAAAGGAAAAGACTTGGGGAGTTTGAAACAGTAGCTATGTCAGAAGAGTGTAGTATGATCATGCAGAACAAGCTTCCAAGCAAGTTGAAGGATCCAGACAGTTTCACTATCCCATTCTCGATTGGTGAAAACTATACTGGCAGAGCTCTTTGTGACTTAGGTGCAAGCATCAATTTGATGCCTAAGTCTATCTTTGATCAGCTGGGTATAGGTGTTGCCAGACCTACAACTGTTACCCTACAGCTTGCTGATAGATCTGCTGCTCATCCAGAAGGAATTATTGAGGATGTTCTGATAAAGGTTGATAAATTTGTATTTCCTGCTGACTTTGTAATTTTAGATTTTGTTGCAGATAAGGAAGTACCTATAATTCTTGGAAGACCTTTCTTGGCTACGGGAAAGACTCTAATTGATGTGCAAAAAAGGAGAATTGACTATGAGAGTCAATGATCAAGAGATTAAGTTTAATGTGTTGAATGCTCTCAAGTTCCCTGACCAAGGAACTGAGGAGTGCTCTTTTGTGATGTCTCTTGATTCTGAAGTTCAACAACACTTCCACAAGCAAAGTGATCATCTGGTGAAGGCTCTTTCTGAGATTGATAAGAGTGAACTTGTGGAAGAAGGTATTGTGCACAAGGAGGCTGAGGTGAAGGAATTATGGAGTAGGCATTATGAATCTCTTGATCTAGGGGATTCCAATCTCAAACAGAATGTGCCTTCTATTGAAAAACCTCCTATGCTTGAATTAAAAGAGTTACCCAAGCACCTGAAATATGCCTATTTAGGGGAAGGTGATACATTGCCTGTGATCATTGCTTCTGACCTATCCAGTAGTCAAGAGCATGATCTCATTAATACCCTAAAGAGGCATAAGAAGGCAATTGGGTGGCAAATGGCTGACATAAAGGGGATTAGTCCTACCATCTGCATGCATAGGATCATTCTTGATGAAAATGCTAAAAATAGCATTGAGGGGCAGAGGAGACTAAATCCTATCATGAAAGAAGTGGTGAAAAAGGAGATTATCAAATGGTTAGATGCTGGCATTGTGTATCCTATCACTGATAGTGCATGGGTGGGTCCTGTGCAATGTGTTCCAAAGAAAGGAGGGGTCACAGTGGTAGCCAATGAGAAGAATGAACTTTTTCCCACAAGAACAGTTACTGGTTGAAGGATTTGCATGGATTATAGAAAACTCAACAAGGCTACAAGAAAAGATCATTTCCCTCTACCATTCATAGACCAAATGCTTGATAGACTTGCTGGCAAGGAATTCTATTGCTTTTTGGATGGTTACTCTGGCTACAATCAAATAGCCATAGTGCCTGAAGATCAACAAAAGACTACTTTCACTTGCCCTTATGGTACTTTTGCTTTTAGAAGAATGCCATTTGGGTTGTGCAATGCCCCAGCAACATTTCAAAGGTGTATGATGTCAATCTTCTCTGATGACTCATGTGCTGCAGCATTCCAGAAACTTCAAAATGCTCTATTTACTGCCCCAGTGATAGTGACTCCTGATTGGAGCAAGCCTTTTGAGCTCATGTGTGATGCTAGTGATTATGCCATAGGTGCTGTCCTTGGCCAAAGGTATGATAAAGTCTTTCATTCTATTTATTATGCTAGCAAAACACTTGTTGAAGCTCAATTAAATTACACTACCACTGAAAAAGAATTATTAGCTGTGGTTTTTGCATTTGATAAATTTAGATCATACTTAGTTGGCACAAAAGTAATTGTTTTCACTGATCACTCTGCCATTAAGTATTTGATTGCTAAGAAAGATGCAAAACCTAGGCTGATAAGATGGGTTCTCCTCCTCCAAGAGTTTGATTTGGAAATAAAAGATAAAAAGGGGGTGGAGAACCAAGTTGCTGATCATTTGTCTAGATTGGAAGGTGATAGTGCAGGTAATCATTTTGGAGAAATCAAGGAAAGCTTCCCTGATGAGCAATTGTTAGCTGTTGTTGCTGCAGCACCTGATCCTGCAGCACCTTGGTATGCAGACATTGTCAATTTCCTAGTAAGCAAAGTGGTGCCATGTGATTTGAATTATCAGCAAAAGAAGAGGTTTTTCCACTCAATCAAGCAGTATTTTTGGGATGAACCTTATCTGTATAAGAAGTGCCCTAATCAGTTACTAAGAAGATGTGTGGCTGATGAAGAAAAACAAGGAGTGCTGCAGCAATGCCATGCTGCAGCATATGGAGGACACTTTGGAGGTTTAAGAACAGCAGCAAAAGTGTTTCAATCTGGTTATTTTTGGCCTACAATTTTCAAGGATGCTCATGAGTTTGTTAAGAAATGTGATAGTTTCCAGAGGAGTGGGAATATATCACATAAAAATGAAATGACATTGTCAAACATCTTAGAGGTTGAACTCTTTGATGTTTGGGGGATGGACTTCATGGGACCTTTTCCTCCCTCTTTTGGCAACTCTTACATCCTTGTTGCTGTAGATTATGTATCAAAGTGGGTTGAAGCAGTTGCTCTACCTAACAATGATGCAAAATCTGTTAGCAAGTTCTTATTGAGAAACATTTTTACAAGGTTTGGAACTCCAAGAGCAATAATCAGTGATGAAGGTTCTCATTTTTGCAACAAATTGATTGAAAATCTCTTGGCCAAGTATGGGGTTAAGCACAAGATTGCAACAGCATATCATCCTCAAACAAGTGGTCAAGCAAAGTTGTCTAATAGAGAGATCAAGAGAATGTTGGAGAAAATGGTAGGACCTACCAGAAAGGAATGGTCAAATCATCTTGATGATGCTTTATGGGCTTATAGGACTGCTTACAAAACTCCTTTGGGAATGTCACCCTACAGACTTGTGTATGGCAAGGCTTGCCATCTGCCTTTGGAGCTTCAATACAAATCACATTGGGCTATCAAAAAGCTCAATTTTGATCATACAAAGGCAGGGGAAGCTAGGCTATTACAATTGAATGAATTGGAAGAGATGAGGCACTTTGCCTATAAGAACTCAGCATTGTATAAGGCCAAGACCAAGGCATGGCATGATAAAAAGATTCAAAAAAGGGAATTAGTGGAAGGTGACCAAGTGTTATTGTTTAACTCAAGACTTAAACTATTCCCTGGAAAACTCAAGTCTAGGTGGTCCGGGCCATTCAAATTGGCAAAGGTGTACCCTCATGGAGCTGTGGATTTGTATAATGAGTCAAGTGGAAATACATTCAAGGTTAATGGGCAAAGAGTAAAGAAATACTATGGTGAACCAGTGGTGAGATGCAGTTTCATCACCATGATCTAAGACCCATGATCTAAGAAAGAAGTCTGGCTGAGGACTCTTAAACCAAGCGCTACTGGGAGGCAGCCCAGGGTTTTTAATTTAATAAATTAGTTGTTTTGTCTGTTTTGGTGTTTGTTGCAGGAATTAAATTTCAGCAAGTTGGAGTTTGAGGGTGTGACAGCAGTTGGTGCTGCAGCATTGCTTCCAGCAACGTTGCTGCAGCAATAGAGGGCAGTTAAGAAAAAATAAAATAAAATAGTTGCGGTTATTTACCCAAGGTCTGATTGCAGTGACAGTGTGTTTGTCCAATCAGTCATGTAACCGTCCACTCAACCAGCATCCACCGTACACCTCTCTTCTAAATCTAACGGCTATTTCATTAATAAGATATGTCATTACCCAAAACCGTCGTATCCACCATTTATATAACCATCCACTCTCTCCAATCTTCCCACAATTCCATCTTCAATTGCGATCAAGAAGTTGAAACCCTCCAAACAGTAAACCCTTCATTCTCAAGCCAACCCAAAAATCCCACTCACCTTCGTAATTGAACCCTCAATCCTGTGATCAACAATGGTTAGAACCAAGGCCAGTGCTTCAAAATCATCTGGAAAGCGCCAATCCACATCTGGGCGAAGAGAATCCAGCCAAATCAGGCGAAAGAGCATGAAGAATCAAGAAGTCACTGTTGTGGAGAAGTTCTCTGCCATGAACTTCTGGGCAGTGAGAGGTTTCGTGTTGCTAGATGCACCTGATGCGTTCACAACCATTGTGAAAGCACTTGGGTGGGAGCAGTTGGTGCAGCACCCTGCCTACTTTTATCCCTCTGTTGTCCGTGAGTTTTATCCGGGGATTGCACCAGAAAAAGATGGAAAGCCACAATTCTTTTCAGAAGTCAGAGGAGTGATCATCAAGTTCGACTCAATGATGATCAATGAATGTCTAGGTTTAAGTTACCATGGCCTCACCTTTGCCAAATTTTTTGAAAAATGGGGCAAGAAAGAGATGGAAGTTGTGAAGAAAAATATCACCATCCCTGGTACTCCATGGGAACCTTGCAGTTCGAATGAATTTAAAGTCAAGAGGAGCAATCTCAACCATGAAGCTATGGTATGGTTCAACTTTATCAAGCACACTCTGTTGCCCACTTCCCACACAACAAATGTAGAAAAAGAAAGGATGATGCTGCTGGATGCAATTTTGGGAGCAAAGGACGTTGATGTTGGAAGATTGATCTCAAGAGAGATTCTCATATGCCACTCCAAAACTGCTGGGTATCTTTTCTTTCCTTGTTTAATTATCGATCTTTGCATTAAAGCTAGTGTGGAAATGAAGGGGGAGAAAAAAGGATTCCCTCTTGCTGCCTTCCCTACTGTTCTGAAATCAAAGCCTAAGGTTGCTGCAGCATCTGGTGATCCCACCATGCTACCGCAGTTCATGCTGCAGCAACGCTCTGTCTGGGAGTTTATGAGGAAGCAGCAGGAGTGGTTGAAGGCCTTGTTTGCTGCAAATTTGCAAGTTGATATGGGAGTTGAAGCACCTTCTTTTCCTGAGTGGGTGCTTGATGAAGAGGTAATTGATAAAGACCTGTTTGAAGATGCTGGAGTTAATGATGATGCGCAAGAGCAAGCAGTTGAGAAAAAGAGAAAGAGGAAGGAAGTGAAAAAGGGAAAGAAGAAGGTGGGTGAAGAAGAAGAAGAGCTTCTTAATTCTGAGACTGATGAAACATTGAGTGAAGGGGAAAAAGAAGAAAACAGAGAGATAATGAAAGAATTTAAAAGGAAGGATAATAGTGAAGAGGATGACTCACTGGTGGGAGAAGGATCTGAAGATAACAGTTCAGATGAGTTTGCAGATGCAATTAATCTTGAAAGACAACATCAACCACCATCTACCATTCCACCACCATCAACCCCCATCACCACTCCACTCCCAGAAAATCAACCCACAACCCATAAATCCACCCCAAGAAAGACAACAAGAAAAAGTGCCTGAAGCTGCTGATGTATCTGTTGCTGCAGCAACTGAAGTTGCTAATGCTGATGCTGAAAGCCCTGTGTTCTCACCCTCTAAGAGAACAAGAACCAAGCATGCCCCCAAAAGGAGGAAGATGTCTATCGTGCCTGAAGATGTTGAGCTGAATGTTGAAGATGTAACTGCTGAGGAAGACGCTGCTGTTACTACTGCTGTGGAATCAGTGCTGAAGGGAATTGAAGATGCTGCAGCATCTGATGCTGCAGCAATTGAAGCTGAGAAAATGGCTGAGTATGAAAAGAGATCAAAGGCTGCTCTGGACCTTGTGATTGCCCAAAAGAAGGCAAGTGTTTCTGCTGCTGGCCCTGCTGTTGCAGATGCAGGTCCAGTGCTGCAGCAACAGAAACCCCAACGGCACCAGAAGCCCCTGTGATTAAATCACCTAGAGTCAAGAGGCCAGTAAGAAGAGGAACAGCAACAAGGCAGAGCCCACGAACTAAATGAGGAATTTCTGCACCTTTATCTTTTAAATTCTGTCTTTTAAATTCTGTCTTGTTAGTCTTTCAAGATGAATAAAATTGTTGAATGTGTTATGTTTGTGTTTCCAGTCAATAGTTGTGTTTGTTTGTTTTTACTTCTGTGTTGCTTTTAAATAAGTCTCTCCCTTATATTTCATGAGCAGTGGGGACACTGCAAGGTCTTAAGTAGGGGGGAGGAGGGTCTATGTATTGTACTAGCATGTTTATTAGTTAGTTGAATGAAAATTTTAAATTTTAGAAGTTAAGTTGAGGAAAATTTAGTGATGAAATGGTGAGAAATGAGTGATTAGTGCCCCTGTTTGTGAGTGAACTCTATTGCTCCTTTTCCTACACTTTTGCATGAAACTTAGGAAAGACTTAGTTAATTAGAAATGATCTGAAGCTAAGCTAGTTGTTGGTAGACCTAGAGAATTGCTAAATTTTTACTAAAAACTTAGGGTAGCATAAGAAACTAAGTTTGGGGGTTCTTTGAGCTATATTAAGGCAAAGCATGAAAGAATGGAATTAGGCCAAGTGCACATAGTTTAGAAAGTAATCAAATTAAGTGCATTATGTATTGTGTTGTGTTATAAAGCACCAAAGTTGTAAATATGTGTAATTGTTGTCATTGCCCATTGAGAAAAAAAAAGAGAAAGCAAGCAAAATGCTGAGAAAAAGAAATGTAAAGAATAAGGGCAATGCAACACATGTGTCAAGTATTGTTTGTTTTTGAATTCTGTTTTAGTTGTATTGCTGCGGCAACTGTTGCTGCAGCACTTCAGTCAAGTTGTAATAAGTGCACTGGCCTAGAGTTCTGAATTGCTAAATCAAAGCCCTTTGTCATGCTTATCCCCCCTTTCTGTGCTGAATTGTTAGTCTACCCTTAGTTTTGAAACATCTTTGGCAATCTCAAAAGAAAGCCGCTTTAGTTTTAGCTAAGTGAAATTTTGAACCTGGCTATGTTCTGAACTGAGTTAAGTGTCACACACACACTTTTGAGCAGGACTAATTTAGGGAACTTACTATTCAGTGGGCTTGCAAGTTGAGTGGCCAATCTGAAAGTTTTATGCTCATCTTAATGTTCTGTTGTGTGCCTTTATGAATAATTCAACTATCTGGTTTGTTTGCTGGTATAGTGCTTGTCTTTGTCAAGTGTCATTGCTTGAGGACAAGCAATGGTTCAAGTTTGGGGGTGTGATAACAATCAAATATGATTGTTATTACCTCTTATTTCAAGCTAAAATCATTGTTAATTCTTAAGCAATTGAGTGAATTATGTTGTAAATATGTTAGTTTAGAATAATTTAAGGTGCAAGCTTTATTTTGTTATAATGGGCACTTTGGTGCCCAATTGTGGTCTAATGTGTTTGATCTATTGCTGCAGCACCTAATGCGGTCGCAATTGTTTATTGCGCAACGTGAGAGAGAAGGCAATGGAAAACACGGAAATATTGGAAAGGACACCTGTCAGCTGTCACCCATCATCAGTGTGCGTGCCAATCATGGAATATTCGTTGGTGACCTAGGGATTTGGGCAAAAAGGACATTTTGCCCTCACAAAGGACAAAATGCGCCTCCACAATTAGGGTTATTCTCTGCCCAAGGGATCTCCTATAAATAGACACACTTTCCCAGAATTAGGTTAAGCCGAATTTCAGGGGTATAGGAATAGCCTCTTGATTTCGTGCCTCCATTGTTACTTAGAATCAGTTGCTGGAATATTGAGTGCTGCAGCAATACTGGAACTACTTCAATTTCAAAGGAGCTGCATTTTGAGAGCTGGAATCGCTTGGTGGATCACCATTGAAGCTGTCTCATTATCAAGACTTGTAGTTGAACTTCTCTTCTCGGGTTTTAGTATGAAATTCCTACTTCCCTTGATGTTTAGTTTAGTTGTGATGTTGTGTACGCTCAATATGAGCTAAACCTCTGTAGTTGGGATACTATTATGAATTTAATGAAGTTAATTTGTTCTTGATGCTTATGTTATTGTGTTGAGCACTTTATCTTGTGTGTTTTAATACATCCATCTTAGCTTAGGGTTGGCCGTCTAATCTAAGTAGAAATACATTCACAGGAATGGTTTGTATTTATATCTCACAAGATGACATGGTATGTTGCACTATAGGAATATAGTTGTTCCTTGCTTGAGTCCTAGGAATAGGAGAGGCATAAGCCATGAGGTACAACACTTAGGTGTAAAGCTGCTTGTTCTCCAATAGCCTAGGGAAATAATCCTTTCTGAATTAGGAATAATTTGGGAGGACTAAAGCCTAGTGTTAAGCATTAGGAATAATGCACAATTGCGGCAGCACCTAGTGCTGCAGCACTTAGCATAGCATTTTGAGCATTTTAATGGATTTATTGAAGCATTGCATCTCAACTTCTCCCAAATCTGATTTTCATTACCCTGATACTTTTTACCTTTATTGTTTGTTACCCAAAATTGTGTGTCATTTACTTTTTACCCCAAATCACTATTTGTTACATTGATTAAACATTTGTTTACAACTTAATCCTCGTGGGAACGATCTCACTTATTCACTGTATTACTTATTGCGATTGTGTACACTTGCACAAGAAATAATCACACGTTTCTACGTAACAATGGGCGACCCATTGTTGCGACGGCACGGCTCGGGCACTGTGTTCCCTCGTCTGGAAGCTATTAGTTCCTCCATCTGGGTGAGGCGATCATCTCGGTGAGGAATATCTGATCCCTGTCACGGAGCAAGTCATGAAGCTCCTGAACTAGATTGGCTGGAAGGGTGACGTCAACCTGTTGGGTCGTGCATGGCTGGGGACCGGGGGCAACGACCTCAATGTTGGTCGTCGCTCCTCCCAGTCATCGGGAATGTTGGTGGGATAGTGTCCTCCCACTGTGGTCGCCAATGATCTGTACCATGAGATCGCCTGTAGAGCTGGTCAAGGGACAGGTCGTCTGATGCTGTGACTAAGGTATCAGGTCGATTTGTATACTGATGAGGGCGATCGACCTGATTGACTGCTAGTCGTATCAAGAGCTCGGGTTGTACCTGCAATGACACTCCAACGCCCAAGTCAGTGGGTAGAGTTTGGCAGAGTAACAGTAAGGGTTAATAATGTACATGACAAGTGGGGTCAATCCCCTATTTATAGAGTCAGTGAATCGTGGGGAGTCGTTGGATCAACGTAGGTGGATCCTGACCGTCGAGATCTGATATGCTCTTCTTGCTTGCTTTTGGGCCGTTTTTGGTCAGCTCTTTGATTGGATTGGGTCTTCGGCCCACTCCAAAACAAAAATCATCCTTGAATTGTTGGAATTTGAGCATGAAATGAAGAAGCAAGAATCATAGGTTGTTTTGTAGATCAAAAATATAATTCAATGTCACCATATGCAGATAATAGTTGACTTGCGATCTGACTTAATCAAGATCAGAAAAATACTTTGTATCTGCATGGTTAATTTATATAACATACATAATATAATTTATTCATTAGGACAGTAAAAAATGAAATATGCATCCCACTTTGTTCTAATGTATTATGGTTTGTAATGAACTATATTGCTAGTAATTATCACATAATTATCAGATCAAGGGATATTACATTTGGTAATATGCATGCATGCATTCATAGTCTTTGGGATTGGGAAATTTCATATATTCTTACCACACTCATGTATTCAATATAAATAATTTCTGCAAATCAATCTGAGACTTTGTTTTTCAAAAGAATTTATTTAAAGATATTTTCTTTTATCTTGAACCCTTTTGGGATTTTCCATGCAGATATAATTTGATGTCATTCATCTAAAGCTCTTTCTTTGAATAGTCTATAGTTTTTTTATTGGAAGCTAGCTCTTCAGGAGTTCTGATAATATTTATGTCATCAACATAGACATTAACTATAGCAAACTCTTTTCCAAATATTTTAATAAAACTATATGAGATAGCCCTATTTATAGGGTAGAAGGAAAGTGAAAGATCACCCTATGAATAGCCACTAACAACTTATTACAAAGGCAGTTATTAGAAGTAGAAGTGGAAGACAAGTGAACATCCATATTATTCATAACACAATTAACTAAAAAAGAGCTCAAACACCGGAATTTTTTTATCTCTTTTTAACTATAGACTCTTTTCTAACACTCATTTAAACAAAATATTAGTTTCAAAATAATAATATTTATATTTACTATTATTTTACAAAAATAAAATAAAAATATAACAACACTAAAAATACTATTTGCTAAAATAAACAGACAAATAACAACAAAAGTACTGATATATTCACTCATATACACTTACACATAATACAAAAATTTGGGTGTTATTGTTTCAATTTTAAAAACAACCAATAATTGGTCTTCTTGCTCTGGTTAAGCTAGGAGAGGATATATATCTGGATGTGGAGGTACTAGCACCGTGACCCGTGCGATGCACGGGGTCAAAGCTTCAACGCGATCGAATAATTATAAGTGGAAAAGAAGATTAATAGTAAATCAACACAATCTTCAAGTACACATAAACTTCAAGGACAAACCAATGTTCAAAAGGTAACAAAAGGAAGAAACCAATTACAAAACCATAACTAAGTTTAAAAAGCTAGCTATTACATCACAATAGGATTATCAGAGGTAGCGCCATCTTCAAAAACTGTAGTGCCGGAAGGATGTTGCTGGACAGTGTATTGCATATCAACATTAGTTGGGTAGACAACCTGAATCGGTGGTGGTTGACGATGCAACAGTCTTGGACGAAGTCGGTCAGTTGTCATTGGGCAATGGAGAGCAAAAACACCTCTCGAACTGAAATAAGTCAGTTGTGCTTCTCTACTTTCAGGTGCTCCATATAAACCATTAGCTCCGAGAACATCCATGATTTTATCCGTATATGTCTCTAGATATGCTGTACCACGCCCATCAATATGAACAACGGCAGGATAAGGTGTTCCACCAACTATTTCAACCCAGAGTCTAGCAGGAAAGCGCTCATGATGATGCCTATAAAAATTCCTTGGAAGTTTAAGGAGTCTCTATAAAAAAAAAATGAAACACCAAAAATAAGTTGACTAATAACAGCAGAAATGTGTAAATCAGATGCAGATATGTAGCAATAGAAGGAAAATGATGGTTATCTAGTATGGAGCAGTTCTTGTAATTCCAAAAGATATTAAAACATTGAAAGAAAGAAAAGAAAAATAGATATCAGCAAAGCATGCAATGTCTATAATTGAACAACATAAAATTCCACTCAGTAGCAACAAAAACTTTCTAAGATAAGATGTTCATCAACAAATTCCATAACCAAATTTATTAGTGATATTAATGAACAATGATGAGAATGAAATGTGTTTAATTCAAAGTAAATGAGGACAGAAAGTCTGGGGAACTATAATGAGACCAAAGCAGAAAATAATGAATGGTTAGGTGATGAGATAATAGTCAGAATTACCGAATTCAGGAATGTGACAATATTTTGAGCCAGCAATAATTGGAAACAAAATTAGTGAACAATGATGAGAATGCAATATGTCTAATTCAAAGTAAATGAGGACACAAAGTCTGAGGAACTATTATGAGACGAAAGCAGAAAAGAATGAATGGTTAAGTAATGGGAAAATAGTGAGAATTACCGAATTCAGGGAGATGACAGTCGAAAATGTCTTTGAAGGCACATTGTTGGGATCCATGAGTTCAACAGCAAACCTAAAATTCAAAAGGATTCACAACTTAAATAGAGATGAATAGGAAGATAAGCAATCAAAATTAACATCAACTATTATTCAATAACTATACTTAGTTGGTTAGCACCTAGTTGTAGAAATAGTTGTGCAAAACAGTATTTGTAGAAACAGCAAAATTTGTTATTTAATTCTAAAATGAAATCTTAAAAAACATGTATAGCAATGTAGGAAGTAATGTACATAAACCATTATGTTATTGTTTATAATCATCTGAACAGGGACAGAATCAGTGTCCTGAGTTTATGAAAAAAACACATAAGTATCATGAAATAAAAATAACCAATTCATAAACAAAGATTAAGACACTAAGAGATACAAAGACAGGAACCAAATAACACAAATAGCAAATAAGAAAGATTAGTGACCAGAAGAAATGTAATTACCTTGCACCGCAAAAAACTGAAGAGCTATTTCCAGAACCCTAAAAAATCAACGAAACGGAAATTGGTGAAACAAAATCCTCCAAATCGTAAGCATATATATGAATCAAAGAATAAAACGAATTGATAGTATAAATGAAATTTATAGAATAACCCTAATTGAGTTTTACACAAAGCAATCATCCCTAACAACAGAATACCCAATTCCCAATTCAATGTAAGAGTAAGAATGAGTGGCTCAAGGGAGTAGAGAGATAGAGAGATGTGGGTGCTAACCGAATACAGAGCTGACAGCTACGAAATGGGGGTGAGGTTGAAGAAAGTGTAGAAAACGGTAAGAATGAAAGAAATAGGGAGAGTCAGGGATAAGAGCTTTCGAAGGCAATCTATTGGAGGAGAAAGCGCTACAAAGATAAAAGTGAGATAAAAGTGTTGTTTTGGATAGTGGGAAAAAAACAGTGGGCAACGTATTGGGCTGTATGTGGACAAAAATTCATCAACTACACACAAAATAAATAGAGAAGTTATTGGGAGTCAATTTTTTTGTTATAGATTAAATTTCTGAGGGTTATAGATAAATAAAAATGAGACATAGTGAGGGAATACCAGTTGCTGATGGAACTGAAGAAGAATTTGGAGACAATATTGGTATTTCAGCATTTGGTATTTCAAGAATGATTGAATTAAATGGAAGTGTATCTTCAAGGACTGTAACTTGAGGAGGTTCATTACGTTGCTGCATTGTAGCTTGTGATCCAGTAGGATTAAGCAAAGGAAAATTAGCATGGGATGTTCCTGTAAAATATGGGAGAATTATTACTAATCAGGATATCATAAGAGGGAAAAAATAGTTAACTACACACAACATAAGAGGGAAGAAATAGGGATAGAGTTTGAAGTACTTAAGAATAATGTAGAACTTATAGAGTTTAAGAGAATGATTATTAATCAAGGTACCATAAGAGAATAAAAATAATTAACTATAGACAAAATGAATGGCAATGAAACACAGTTGGTGAATACCAGTGGCTGATGGAACTGAAGAAGAAATTGGTGGCAGTATTGAATGAGAAGGTCAGCATTTATCAGGAACTTCACCAACAGATATAGGTTGAGATGTTGGAGTATCAAGAGTGATGGGATTAAGTGCAACCCCACGTTGAAGTAATGTAGCTTGAGCAGGTTCATTATGTTGAGGTATTGCAAATTGTGAAGTGCTGGGATTAAGGGGAGCAAAATTAAGATGTGACATCCCTATAAAGCACAGGAAAATATGTATCAGTAATGTCAATGCTGGAAAAACCAAAGTTTAACAGTTTAAAGCAACACAATGTCTTTTTGTTTGTCATCATCAATAGTTAAATTTTTTGGCATTTGAGAAATAAAATTACCAAAGTTAACATTGTGTCACGACCCGAGTTAGACCATGACCGACGCACAGACTACTAACCTAATCTGGCAAGCCTAAACAAAATAAAGTCGACCTAAAGAACATTGATCATATGACAATCTATAATTGTCTACTTTTCAAGGAAATTTTCTAACAAAAAATCGGCAGAATCTCGTCTGAAATATGGACATTCCAGAATAACGTATAAACCTGTATAAGAACAAAACAACTAGACTAACCGATATCGGTCCTCATAGGGGCCAACATAATCACATATAATTGATGCCAGACAACTCAACAATGTAACAGAGTCACTACAGATTTTTACAAGAAAATTTCCTTGAAAAGTAGACAATTATAGATTGTCATATGATCAATGTTCTTTAGGTCGACTTTATTTTGTTTAGGCTTGCCAGATTAGGTTAGTAGTCTGTGCACCGGTAATGGTCTAACTCGGGTCATGACAAAGACGGTATCAGAGCAGCAGACCTCTCTCAGTACGGTGGGGTTCGGGGATGAACCAAGCGGAAGCTGGTGGGCATGTGACATCCATGGCCGAAGAGGGCGGGGAGTGATCGCCGGTGCCCAAAAAGGTGGCATGGCAAAGAGCGGCTCCTAGCAGCTTGAAGGAAGACTTAAAAGAATTAGTTTGGACTACCTATACCAACAAGATGCATCTTCTTTTCGGGAGCCCTTCCCATAACAACTCCATAGTTAAGCGTGCTTGGCTTGGAGTAGTAGTGGGATGGGTGACCTTCTGGGAAGTTTCCTAGAAAGCATGCAAGTGAGGACAACACATGCTGAAAAGACTCGTGTTGGTTCGTGGGGGCAGTCGACAGTTCTGTAAGCAGTCTGAGATGTTACACATTGGCAGCCTCAAGGCTGTGTAAATTTTGTTGATGGGAAACTGTTGGTCTAAGAACAAATCTTCCTGGGCCAATTCTTTGCGAGGAAGGTCTCATAAAAGTTGCATGTGGAGACAAATCTATAACTCATTTAAAAAAGGATTAGTAGTTTGGATACAATATGTTAAAATCGGCTAAAAATTTTGGGAACAAATAAAAAGATACCTGTGTGGTTTAGATTTGCAGGGCTATTTTGTTGAGCGACATTGATTGGTCTAAGAATGAACTTCCCTGGTGTTAGAGGCGCCAAAGAAGGTCTTATAGAAGTGTGAGATGACTCTGAAGCTGTAAGATATATGAGAACATCAAAGAAATTAGTAAGTAAAAGAGAATTAAATTAAAAATAATGGATTGTGTAGATGAAATCAACATGAAAGGAAAGCTAAGAAAGATGCTTACAGTTGACACTGGTAGAAAGATGAGGGGACCAGATTCTGTGGGTGCTAGTTTTTTTGTTGCCAGAGTTTTTCATTTTGGTGCATTGAAGGTCAGAAATTTACATGAGCCATGGGAGAGTAGTTGTAACAAAGTAGAGAAGAGTGTTCAAAAACAATAAGGAAAAGGTGAGGAGTGAATATGAAATCTATGGAAACATGTCAAGATAGTTTAATGTAAAGAGATCACAAAAGAGAAAAAATAACATTACTTAAAAGAGAAGAAAATGAATACATGTACGAAGAGAAGAGGTGTTAAAACAATGAAGAGAGTGAAGGGAGAGACCACAATATTGACATATGTTGGATGAGATCATGAGATGGAAAGTGGTACCATGGCTAGATCCTGTAGGCTAGTATTGAAAATGTGTGTAAGTTTTGATGGGACTACCAGTTGAAAAGCGAACGTAGCATCATTGTTGTTGTTACCACATGGACATTTTATGAGGGAAAAAATCTTCTCTCCATCACTCTTTGATATGGTGACATAAGTTATCTCTCAAGTAAAAAATAGATAAAACATATTGCAGAAAAATAAAACACATCACATGTAACAGCAAGAAACCACAAACAACACTTAATATTTCATTCAATTACTTTAAATCAAAAGACATTACATGAAGACTCTTGGGAGAACATCCCAAAGTAGAACAGAATACAAAAGCAGACACTACCAAGTCTTCATTACTCCACTATCAACAACAAAGTGGAGAAACACATAGCTAGCACATAATGACACTAAGAAAAGGACCCAAGAAGCAATCCATTTTCTTAGAGCAGGGAAACAACTTCCTAATTACTTTTATTTACACCACCATTAACTATAAAGTGGAGAGACACTTAGGTAGTAAGTAAGGACAGTAACAACAGGATTCCAGAAGGTGGTGGACCAAATCAGTTGCTTGCCTCTGTCTTGATGTTCTTGAGCTTAAGCTCTCCAGTAGTTGAAGTCCGAGGAGAATCCATTTCATTTCCTGAGGGATGCTCAGTTGTGGCTGCAGATAGGTTGGCACCACGTGGAGGAGAGGAAGTCTCAGCATCATCAATTTGAATAGCATTCAATGCACCAGCAGAATTGTCTTGACTATCAAGGGGCAATGCTTTGAGTTTGCTGGATGGAGTGTTAGAAACTTCTAAGGCAGTAGGTTCAGTTAAATCGTTGGAAGCAACATTGTCCAGATTAGGCTGCGAAAAACACAAAAACAAATATAAGCCAATAAACATACATGATTTGCCTAGGATTAAATGCACTTGTTTTGGAAAATCTTATATACCAAAGGACTGTGAATAGCATGGTCAGGGTAATCGTTGGAATGATGGTTCTCTTGAAGACTAAAAGTCTGCAAAGTAGCAGAAACAAATTTGAGACTCAAGGAAATATGAGAAAATGCAAGACTACATCTTGTTAGGAAAATTAAAAATGAGGACAATCTACCTGAATTGAATGCAATTCTATGAATTCCTTGATAATACAAGGATAAGTAGTCAACCTTCTAACAGTATAGTTATTCCAGCCTTGAGCAATGTTTGAATCTCTAATTTCAATCTTAAAAAGCAGATTTTTTTCATAAAAAGAGCGGAACTCAATAGGAATTCTGCTGGTATTAACAGGCTCATTAGGAGAACCAATTAAGTCTTGTACCGACATTCCAAGAAAGCTGTTAACCACGCGATCGAAAACCATAAAACTTGTGGAAGTAGTGCCATCAATAACATTGAGCTCAATTTTGTACCTACTCATATAAAACAGGAGCAATGTTGAAGAAGTTAAGTATAGTATATTAAGAGAATACATGTAAATTGAAATAGGAATTTGTTAGCCAAATATATGGAAACAATACCTTGGGACTCCAGTGACATTCTTTTTGCACTCATTGCAGAAGAATTTAGTGCCAACTTGAACAACCTTGCGATAGCACTTCTGACATGAAGTGTAAAACAACCCACGCCCAGATTCAATATCAATCACTTGGGCAAGAACAACAGTAGAACCCACCTGAATTTGTTGAATGATAAGCATGAAGAGGTACATTGACACAAGTTTAGGGAAAACCTATCATAGTGGAAAGGAAAAACTCTTACACTAGTAGCTTCCAACACCTCAGCAATAGTTTTGTAGGGGGTTTGCATGAAATCATTATAAGCGGTTACAACACGGGGGTTGCAAGTTGGCTGATTGATTGTGTCAAAGACAGTTCAGAAGCTTGCATCCAAAGATAAAGTTAAAAGTATATTAGGTGAAACAATACCAAACCTAATTGGGAGAAACAAATGTACTAATAGGTTAAACTAATTGGATTAAAATTAATAGGCAAAGTCTACTTGGACTTGTAGTCCATGATATCTGGCAGATCAGCATTGATGAAAATTCTGGTTCCATGATAAGCATTGGATATTCCCATTATGCCTGTTTCAGGAAAGAGACTGTCATACCCTAATTTTGTCCGCCTAATTTCAAAACCCTAATTTTCAGCAAAAATAAATAATTTTGTGAGTGAGGCATTATTTGAGAAAGGGTTTAGGGTATTTACCCAAGCATTCTAAGGTTTTCAAAATCATTTTTGAGAAATTAAGGAATTTTGGGGCATTTAAAAGGGGCATTGTTTGGTCAATTTCAATTTAATAAATTTTTGCTAGTTGAAAATCCAATTAATTAATTTTTGGGAATTTATTTAATGAAATTGTATTATTTTGAACAAAAAAATAAAAAAATAAAGAAAATCATTTTTCAAATTGTGCGCATATTTTATATGTGTAGTAAAAAATCAAGTTCAAATTAATTCAAGAAAGCATTTCAAAAAAATAGTACAAGGAATATTCCCAAAAATTATATGATAGGATTTTTGTTGGCAATTTTGGTCATCTCTCATTTTCAAAAATGGCATATTCTTCAAGATACCTTGTATATGGCTCAAAATGGTTAGATTTATGTAGAATTATCTTGAAAGGAATAATCAAAATTGAGAGGATAATTGGAAGGTTCATGGATAGTACAATAGTACAATTGCCAACTTGCAAAACTTGGGCACCACTCCCTTCTTGGCCGAATACCCCCCTTCATTTCCCTCTCATTTTGCATTTTTTTCCCCTCATCAAAGTGTGTTTCAATCCTCACCCTTGATTCAAAATTAAAATGCAATCCTAGAATGAGATGAGGTACACAATGACCTAAATGCCCCTAAACCTAATTGCACATTATATATACCCTCATATCCTCACCTCTCACAAGTTTTTGCACACAATTCACACTCAAAAACCTAGCCTCTCCTCTTCTCCCTTCTTGGCCGAATACCTCTCTTCATTCCCTCACCTCATTTCTTCACTTTTTCACTTCAAATCAACATTCTAGTCCTAAATCCTTCATCATCCTTGCATTCTCTTCAAAGATCCATCTTCAAATCTCAAGAATCAAGCTCAAGATTGAAGATTAGAGGGTTGATTCAAGTGGTTTAGTGTTCATTCACCTTATTTCTTTCGCTATTCTAGCTTGGAGTTTAGGTATACTCTCAATCTTAACATCATCAAAATTTTAGCATCAAAAATGTAGATCATCAATCTATTTTTGCATATCAAGCATTTCTTTGCATTTTAGTGCTCTATTTTATGTTGAAATGTTGATATAATTGTTGTTGTTGAATGAGAGATGTGTTTCAAGCATTTTGACAAACACTTTGGGAGGTTTGGATGCTTGAAATGCATCTCTCTCTTGGAATAAATTGTGTGTTTGTGCTATTTTCATTTTGTGCTTGCATTTTCATGAGGCTTAAATATCTATTCTGCCCCTGCAAATATCACCATAATCCAGTTATACCCCTGTAAAAATAAAAACTTGAAAATTACCCTTGCAAATATAAATCGCTTACGGTTATGCCCCTCGGTCAGCTTCCCATCCAAAAAAATAATTTAAATAAGGTTTAAATATATGTTCTGCCCCTGCAAATATCACCATAATCCAGTTATGCCCCTATTATGCTGATATTTGCAGGGGCATAACTGGATTATAGTGATATTTGCAGGGGCATAACTGGATTATGGTGATATTTGCAAGGGTAAAACATATATTTAAACCTTATTTAAATTATTTTTTTGGATGAGAAACTGACCGAGGGGCATAACCGTAAGCGATTTATATTTGCAAGGGTAATATTAAAGTTTTTATTTTTACAGGGGTATAACTGGATTATGGTGATATTTGCAGGGGCAAAACATATATTTAAGCCTTTTCATGAATAAAATTGTGATTTAGGCTTATGTTTCATTTCGCATATTGTAGAAAAATTAGAGTTTGTGCGATTTTAGTGCATTCCTTTGCTTAATCATGTGAATCCTTGCCAAAAAGTTTGATCTATGTCATTTGCTTGCATGATTTTGTTGCTTTCAAAGAATAAAATGAGGTTTTAGCTCTATGTTGGTGTCGCATTTCATGAGATAATTAGGGTTTGTGCTTGTTTTTGTTGCTTGCTTTGAAAATCATGTTTGTGTTGATGATTTGGTAAGAGGATTTGACACTTATGCACTTGTGCATATCCCAAGTGTTAAAGATTACCTAAAGGGATTCAACGCCTTAATTGCATATGCTTGCTAAATAAAATGTCAAATTGATTTTTCATGGCTTGCTAATGATCTTACTTGAGGCAAATGCCCTTTCCAACTTATTCCTTTCATGTGGTTGATTTTAGAAATATGCTAAATGTTGATGCCATCAAAATGATACCACATTGTTGCTTATGTCAAATGTTGATGTGAAATCCCTAGGATTTTGCAAGTGATTCATTAAATGTTTGAATTCACTTGTGCTTTGTAACTTCCTTGCCTACTCACATGTTGTGTCATAAATGCCTAGTTAGGTTCATTTCTTGCCATGCATCTTCAATAAGATGTTCAACTTGGGTTCATTCTCTTGCCTATTCATGCATTTTGCAAAAATGTTCAATTTAGGTTCATCTTGCCTAGCATCTTCAATAAGATGTGCAACCTAGGTTCATTCTCTTGCCTATTAATGCATTTTTGCCAAAATGTTCAACTTGGGTTCATTCTTTGCCTATCTATGTATTGTGACATGATATGTGTAGTCTAGGTTCATCTTTGCCTATTCATGCATTGTGTATTCAAATGTTGTAATGAGATGTTTTCAACATGAAAGGGTAAGTTGCAAGTTGTGTCTATGTTGTTGCTTGCTTGATAACATGCTCTCAATGAATGTGCTATGCTTGCATCTATGAACTTTCTTGCATTCATTGTTTTCTTTTCTAAACAACTTGACATGAAAATGGTTACTAGTTTAGATCATTGCATGAATTGTAGTCTAGCAATTTGCATTTTGGTTATTGACTTGGAACTTGATTGAAAATGTTCTACTAGTTTTCCAAAACTCTTTTCCAAAAATCAAATTGCTTTCAAACTTCTTTTCTAAACTATATCTCTAACAAATTAAGACCAATTTCTTTTCCAAGCTTAAACCCTAAGTTTTTCATAAACAAAATCATTAGTGGCCACTCGAAGCCTTTGCTTGTTTGATCACTAATGAGGAGTTATTAGTGGTAGTCACTCGAAGCCTTTGCTTGTTTGATTATCATGAAAGCTCCCAAACCTTAAATACATGCGAACCCAATTCAATTCCAGAAACAACACGAGTCATTAGTGGTAATTGTCATAAGCCTTTGCTAGATGATTATCACCGATGCTCGCCTCATTTGCAAAAAAAGATAAAATAAAAACGTTGTTACTTATAATCACTCGAAGCCATTGCTTGTTTGATTATCGGTTTCAATTTATTTTCTTTCGAGTTAGTAATAAAAACCACTCGAAGCCATTGCTTGCTTGGTATTAGTGAACACTCGAGTCTTATTTCAAAAAACACCTAAAAACTAAAAAGCTAAAAACAAAAGAGCCTTTTCAAAACAAGACTAGAACTACGTAGCTTTGAATTCCTCATCGCACCGGAGGATACGTAGGAGCGGGTTCACCTCCCGTCAAGCACCCTTTTAAAAAATAATAACAAAAAGATTCTTCTTTCCCCAGTTTTCAAAAACATTTTCTTAAATAAAAAAAAAGAAGAAAAGAAGTAGAACAAAGTGTTTCAAATCAACAGTCAAAAACCACACACTAAATTAAAGGTTCCCTTTCGGTAGAAAGGATGTGTGGGGTGCTAATACCTTCCCCACACATAACCGACCCCCGAACCTATATCTCTCGTTTTTAAAAGGCCAATCGCCTAAAAGGATTTTTCCAATGTTTTTTCCTAAATTAAAATATTGGTGGCGGCTTCATTGTTTTTTCCCGTTGTACGAAGAAGGATCCAAACCGGTTTTTTCGGAGTGCATACACAGACAACAAAGAAAGATCAAAATTTTAATGAACATGTAATTTGGTAGGAGATAATTGAGAGTTTAAAATGTACCTTGGTATTTATTTAGCTTGCAAAGTTGAAGAACAATGATTGGAGCTGATGAGGAAGAGGTATCGTTGATATTAGCAACAACTTTCTCAGCAAAGTCACTCCACAGAGTGCAATTAATCCTGTTGAACCTGAAGATGGAGATCGGGAAAATTAAGCATGTTAAATATAAGTTGATGTACCATAGCAGTTAAGATGGAATAGTAGAGAAAGAAACCAACTCTAAATCCTCAATGACCAAATTGATTAGCTTATAAAAGCTATTATCTGTCTGTTGTTGTTTCAATTCACTCTTCTCAACAACATGGCCTATAACATCTGGTGAAATTAAGAGATTAGCAAACTTCTGAAAAACTAAGACAATGATCTGGAAAAAGGTAAAATGGGAAAAAGGTAATAATCATATCATCTTTAGGGGAGGCCAAGATATCAGCAAAAGGAGTGAATACAAAATGATGCAAAGGTATCTTGCTGCTCTTCAAGGTACAACAGCTTGTGATAGGCATAAAAGCAACCTTGTACTTGTTGTTTGTTGTGGGAAACTTTGTATCATTGAGGCCAACATTGAGGTTACCAATTAGATAATAGTTACCCTCTTTCAAGACAGATTTGAAGATGTGCAGGAGAGAATTCTTGACAGTACAATGGATCCTATCAAGCTGAGATAGAGGAAAATTTCAAAACAAATGATACAGACCAAGTTAAAAGGACACAATGTTTAAAAAAATATAGACAACCTACCTTCTCATCCAACAAAATCATTTCAACACTGTTAATGTTGAGAGGATTCTTATACTCAGGGAGTGTCCAAAGCCTTATGACACGAACTTGAAGTCTCCAGTTAACCTTCCCAGGGACAATTTCAGAAATGAAGTTAACACGGGATGCCATGGTTTTCCTGCAATGAAACAAAAGGGGGAAAAGGAAACAAAAAACAAAGTAATGCAAGGTTAGGAAATGGATAGACATAAAACAGGTTTGGAAGGAAGTATAAGGAGTTGAAACCATAATAAGAAAGGATGTGCAAAATTAACTGAATGGTGTGTTAAGCCAAACTTGAATAGAAGTAAAGGGGGGTTAACATATTAAGCTTAGGAAAAAAGACAAAGAACAACTGGATGGCTAACATAACCAAAACATACTTGTTAAGAGTAAAGAAAAGCAAGGAGAAGGGACTGAAGGTAAGAAGTTTGCGAGTTGGGTGATGGAGAAGGTGTGAAGAATGGTTTAAATAGAAATGCCATAGGGGCATGATGGGGAGAAATTGGCTATTTGGTGACTCAACAGATAGGGAGAACACGTGATGGAGTTGCTGATGATACCAAATCAGGTAAGTATCTTTGTGATAGAAAATGGTACAGTGTTTGAGATATGCAAAGGTAGATCACATGAAGGTTTGATGTCATACATTGCTATCCAAGGGAAAGTAAAATTGTGTCAGTTTATGAAAGAGGATAAAAGAAAGAAGAGTCTGAATTGAACAAAGGAAGAGATACTGCGCCACGTGTAGAAGTTAACCTGAGAATAGAAGGAGACGTCTCTCATTCAAGTGAAGTCATTGATGTGTCATAACTGGTTTAGCCAAGTGCTCTATGGTTGGAAGAAAAATCTCAAGAGTGCATTAGATATGGAAATCAATAAGATACGGAGCATTGATGTCATGCATTGTTGAGTAAAATCAAAGCAGCATATATCTTATGTCATGTTATTGGGAAGACAAAATACAGAACACTTGAACTATCCTAATGAAGATTTCGCATATGTTTTGGAGGTTCCAAATAAGCCTCAGAATGCAGGCAACGTTACTGGGAATATTATGCAAGAAATGATGTCATGAGAAATATCCCTGGGATTGCATAAGATATGTTAAAGGCAGAGCTACAGTAATTTGACTGAAAACCAGAGAATTTCATCTGCTACAGTATTTTGAAGGAGAAAATCAGAATCACATGTGAAGTAAAAAATAGTGTGGATTCCTAATGAAATTTGTTAATGTTAAGAAAGTGGAAGTAAATCCTCAATTTAGTCCTTAGACTAACATTCTTTCTCTTTTAAAGTTTTGTGAAATCCATCACATTAGCCCCTTGCAGTTTATAATACTTTAGAGAGTAATTAGATGATTTCTCAATCAGCATCATTGGTAGTCCACACTGTTGCTGATGAGAAAAAAATATATAGAAGAATTCCACTAATTAGTAGCTGTAGTGAATATAATAAATAATTTATATTCAATTGGCTTAATTAATTTAAATTTGTGGTTGATCAATTGAAGGTGCATCTGGTTATTCATCAGAGCTATAAAGGGTGTGTCCAAAAATCAACCCCTTTATTGATGTTTGAAGGTGAAGAGTGGTGAAATAATACCCATCTGTGGGTTTGCTCTCTGGGAAATATGACATTGAACTCAAAGAGAATGACTGTTGGCTCTGCAGATGTAACACCAAGGGTAATGTAAGTACCCTCAAATAGCAACTTGGTGTGGCGAAAAACACTCCAACCAGTATACAAACCACAGAGAGATACATCATCTTGATCATTCCTTGCCTCACAGGTCCAACCATAGCCATAGGAATCAATCAACTTGACTTGATGAACACCAGCTGGCATGATCATATGGAAGAAATCAACAGGGATGGACTGCATACAATAATGCAAGAAAGTCAGCAAAACAGGAAGGCAAAACAATGTCACTAACAGGAAGTAAGACTAAAATAATGAAGGGAAAAAAACACACTAGCTTTCCAGTTTGAGCATCAGCTGCAGTCAAATGCTTGCCCAATGTATAGTAAATAGTTGGAACCTTAGATGAATGTAATAACTAAGTACACCAGTAAAGACAGAAGACATGATTTACTTGAAAACCAGTCCATAAAGAAACAACACAATCATTTTAGAAAAACATTAAGATATTAAGTGAAACATTCCCAAGCAAAATACACACGAAGAGGAAGATAGGCAACAAAAACAGACATAAAAGTGTTAGATACAAAGGAAGGAAACATGGGAATAAGGCAAGGCACATTCTCAAAGATAAGGAACACATAGGAAAAGAACTTATATCATGCACTCTATACAGATACGATAATATTGTTATATACAAAGCAAGGAAACATAGGAAAGAATGTACTGCAGCAAGCACAGATGCCTAAATTACATGAACAAAAGGGGAAACAGAAAGAATAGCATTACCTTGTCTTGCAAAAATTGAAGAGCACGTAGGAAAAGAGTAACCTAAAATTCAAAATACAAATGAGAGATTACAAAAGAGCTGTGAAAAATGCAACAAAGTTTAGAAAATAAACAAAGAGAATGTACCTTAGAAATTAAACACAGTGCAAAAGGAGAGTGTGTTTCAATGCTTGGAAGAGATGAGAGTAAGTTGTCACCAAGAGGTTGGATATATATATAGAAGTAATAGAGGGACAAAAGAGATTTTAAGAGATAAAGATATAATCAATAGGTCTAAGTGAAATGTCAAGTCGATGACATGTGAAGACATCAAGGGGCCAGTTTTTAAGCCAAAGCAATAAGAAATATGCTGACCTCTCTTATGTCATGTCAAGCAAAGATTTTATCAGAACTAACCAATTGCAGTTCTTACAATATTGCATGCTTCTGCTCTCTCTCAAGTCACAGGGTTGGATCATGATTATCTTTAGTAGCTGTTTACATATTAAAAGAGGGAGATCAATCTAATGTGAAGAAGCAAGATAATGACTGATAGGTGGGTACTTAGAGTTTTTTAAACTTGGTTAACGGTGTTGGAATCCTGTAATATAAGAGACAAAAGAAAGCATGTTGCTGCTGATACAGAAGTCTGTAACACAGAGACCAGTATTAACTATAGAGGAGGGCATGACCCCTAATTGGCTTGCTTTTAAATTTACAGCATACATATTCTATTCAACTATCCATTGCAAATCTTATTATCACAACATAAATAGTTTTCTCTGCAACAAAGTGTTTGAACAAACCAAGTTAAAGCACTCTAAAGAAGAACCAGTCTTAACTATAGAGGAGGTGAGAGCTCCTAATTGTAGGAATTAGAATATTTCAATACAAAAACTGAAAGATACTTAGAACCTCATAAATAAACATGAGGTATGAGGGGGCTGCTTTCCTTAATAGAGGAAATAAATAAACAAATTCAAAAACAGTTAATGAACCAAACAAAATCAAAAAAGGGAAATGAGTAAGGAAATTAACACATACCAGAAATGGGGTCCTAGTTTCCTCAACAGACAGATCCTTCATCAAGGAGTGGTAAAAATGGATAGTATCAACGAAAAGGAACTAATCCTTCTCCTCATCAACAACACTCATTGGGAGATGAGGTTCTCCAAGACCAAATGTCTTAGGAGGAAATGGATAGGAAACTTGCTCCCACGTCCTATTCTTCACAGATATTTCAAATGTGATATCCTGCAGAAACTTAAGGGCAATCCAACCACCATTAAACAGATTGTAAACTTCCCCAATCCGAGCAGATCCATGATTCAAGTAAGCCCTGCTTGGACGATGCTTGATAGAGATGACAAAAACATTCCCCAAAGAATCCATGAGGCGAACAATAGTTGGCATATCATTATAAAAGTCTGCCAAAAAAAGAACTGGTAGTGGCTGTTTAGACTAGGCAAAAAGAGGAAGACAATCAGGAAAACAAAACAGAACATAATCAGCCACTTAAATGGAGAGATAGGGGAATTTACAAAGCCAGGAACAAATTCAAATTCATAAGTGTGGTATTTCGTAAGGGAGTCTGGAGAAGAGGGACGGCCACCAACAGCATCGAGGGAACCCACCTAAGCAATGGAAGGGCAGCACAATCAATACATAAGAATACATTAGGGCAAGAGGGGAAAAACCAGGAGCAAGTACAGAAAACAGATAGTTGCTATATTACTTGCATGACACGAATGAAAGAGCAAGAAAGCAGTAAAACTCATTTAAAAAGGTTGCTTAGTTCTGGAGATATGGACCAAGACATGAAGTTAAAAACAACCAATTTATGAGGTCAATTGGCATATAAGAGGACAGTATTCTCATAATCACCAAGCAAGACACCAAAGAAGGAAGAAATTCAAATCCATAAGTGAGATATCAATTGAAATGAAAAATCACACAAAAAATAGTGAATCCAAACTGGTTTGTCACAGGTTAATAGGTTACTAATTAAAAATCCATAGGTAAAGGACACCAACATCTCCATTAAAAGCAAGCAGGACCTAATGAATCTACCCAAACCAAACACAACCTTATATCATCAGTGAGAAACACATAAGGCCAGAAGACTAAAGACCTATCAGTTTCATGAGAATAAAATTACAAATCCATGACCAACAAATGGAAAAAGACCAATGTGAATGAGCAATGGGAGTATCATTGGGATTCAAAAGAAAAACGTAAAACCTATTGCAATAGCAAACAAAAATTTAAATGACATAAGCCAAATGGGCCTCAAAATCACTTAATGAAATGATATCAGGCAAATGGGCATTAACATTACTGAAGTTGGGAATATTGTAATAGTCAAATGATATCATTGCATGAGACAAATGAAAATTCAACTGAACATGAAGAAAAACATCAAAGGCATTTTAACAAAGACAAAATAAAGGAAATTATGCACATGCAGTACATCAATGAAACATGATGAGTAGGTATCATAGACCCCAAATAAACTGAAAAACAAAATAAAACAATCTACATGGAGCACATAAATGAATGAAATTGGATTAGATAATCTGAATATGGGATTACCTCCTTCTCTTTAGCAACAATATCAAGCGAGTCCATCTAGCCAAGGAAAATAATGATATCATGAAACAATTAAAAGCTGAGCCAAAGACAATAAACTAAAAGCCAAAACAATGATTTATGTATCATTCAATCATTAAAGATGGTTGGTTTGCACCTAGCTCTAGAATTCAAAGATTGTCAAACCCAATGACTTAACATTATACAATCATTTGGCACTTTAGGAAGATCAAGACAAACAGATATTGCCTATAAAAGGGAAACTATTGATTGTGTCCTAAAACACATACAAATACATACAAATATTGATTAACCAAAAGGCAAGTATCTTTGACTTTTTTAAGTGACAAACAAGTTTTTTTTTGCCATGTTTATGTATGATTCAATAATTATACATGGTTGGTCTCCACCTAGCTCTAGAATTCAAAGGTTGTCAAACCCAAAGACTCAACATTATACAATCATTTTCAATGCTTGAGTTGAACTGATTTGGCACAACCAGCCAGCTTGGAGCCTACGGGGCAAACAACGAACACATGGCGACGAGCCAACGGAGACAGGCAACACATGGCGGCGAGCCAACGGCCGAAAAAATGGAGGGAAGCCGGGGCGTTTTGGCGGGATGCACCATGGCATTGCTGAGCTGGAGACACCCATGGGATGTATAGTCTTTGATATGGGTTCTCCGCAAGTTAATTCCATTAGTTTGACGTATGCTTTCCTTGGGATATATATCTGACAACAGTTGTTGTTTCGTGGGCTCCAGAAGAGTTTTCCCCCGCCCAATGTCATTACATTCTCTTGGAAATTGCTCATGGATAGGGTTCATTCTCGTGCAATATTCTTCTTCAGAAGAAATTTACCGCTAAAGAGGCTAGGGCAATTAGTGTTTTTTGAACTGGAATCCAAGAGTCTTCTCTTCATCTTTTCCTCCCTTTCTTCTTGTGTTATGATGTTGCTAGTTGGCTAGAGAGAAGTTAGGCGATGCTCAATGCTCTTTTCCATCACTTCCTCGCACTTCGTTCTTTTGCATGTGGTAGGTAAGGGGACGTGCTTTGATTTGGCATTTGTTATTTCAGCTATTTTGGGATCTCGTAATAACCATTATTTTAAATAATCGCCATGCCAATAGATTGTATGTTTTGGAGCGAATCAAAGTATTGCCTTGGACATAGTTTTTGGCTAGGACTAGGTGTCATATTTGTCTTTTTACGGGTGGTGTGTAGATGATCTTTGGTCACTAGGTAGACTTTCCGTAAGGGCATGTATCCCTTTGGTTTTTATCGCCTTCCTTTGTAGTTAATTTTTTGGATTAAAGACCGTCTACTGGGGTCTCCCCTTGGTTTAGTGTTTGTAAGGGTTGAAGTACCCATTGTATTCCATTTTGTGATTAATATAGTTTTTTCTAATAAAAAACATTTAAATTTCCACTTGTTACTACATCTTGTTTGAGAGAAATTATCCGTCTTTGTTATTTTCTGTCTAGCTTGTGAATTGAATAGCGAAGGATGGAAAAAGTGAGAAAGAGGTTACGTAATGGAATATACATAAAGAGAAGAACCATACCCTAGCAGGCTAGCTCGATAGTGTTACTAGTGGTCCAAAATTAGATGGATTATTCTGTTCGATTCAACTTTGTTTTGGACCTCCAATTGCACAAATGAGGAATCCACTTTTAGGGTCCATAGTCAAAAGAAGGTCTTTGTAAGAGTGCTGACATTCCCTAGTTTTCAAAGTCAACCTGCTCTTTGCACGAAACGAGGACTATTCCATACAAAAAGCTTTCTTTAATTTTCTTTGTGACTAATTATATTGATGCCTTACGAATACGACACAGCGCAGCTGCTAGAAACACCTTATCTGAAATAAGTAGGGCTCATAAGAAGTAAGTATCATGAGAAATAAGTATCATGAGAAGTAAATAATAATAATAATAATAATAATAATAATAATAATAATATATCATTGTCAAAAAAATAATCAATAATATCATAGGAGAAAAGACAAATAATTTTATCAAAATTAATAAAATTTATTAGTTTTCTTAAATGAAGTTTTTCATTTTGAATAGCAAAATTATGTATTATATATGTAGTGTTTTTAAGGAACACAAATACTTATGTACACCTAAACAACTTGCCAAAAAGGACACAACTTGGACAGACATAAAGTAGTACAAAAAATACCAACCAAAAGATAAGTAATTACTAATTAACGTGGTTGTAAAAACCATATTAATGAAAATAATGAACTAATTGATAAAGAACATATATATGCTAATGACGTTAATATGTTGAAAAATAAAGAAGTAATTGATAAAGAACATTGGTTGGTTGGTTTGCAACATCAGAACGCATATACAACATATCAATGATATACTAAGTGGAGTAGTCAAAGAAAAAAAGAGGAAGAATGGGCAGGTCCAAGAATCAGGATATTCATTTCTTAGTTACAAAATAAACTGCACAATAAGTGTTGAGCATGGGCAAAGATAAAAGAAAAGGGGTGCAAACTAGAGAATCAGAAATAAAGAAATAAGTAAATAAATAAATAAATATGTAAATAAACCGAAGAATTCCTTTTGAAATTATGCAAGTTGAAAGACCTCTAAAGATATCCTTCCTGCTCTATAAATACCATCTTACTTACATTTGACTTACTCATCAAGTTCATCTCATTATTATTTCGATCTAGCAAATACGTACTCTTTGAGTATAAAACTATGGATTGCAGATTTGAGACAGCAGAAACTCGCAGGTTTAATTTGTTTCTCATTTACTCCATTTTACTCCATCGTACATACAGATCTGTACATTCTATTCACCTTCTTTGAGAAGTTGTAAAAGACACACAAATATACTAACTAGTACATGTTTAATCTATTCCAATATTGTGCATGTGCCTCGTTGGAATGAATTCATATATATTGATTAACATGGATGATGGATGTAATATAAACGTAAGATTAACAGAGCTTTTAATTATTTCAACAGGAATAAGTGTGCAGCATGCTTCAGGCAATTCAACAAAGTGGAGCACCTTGTGGAGCACATGAGGATCTCCTACCATTCTTCTCATGAACCAACATGTGCTATTTGCAAGAAACACTGCAGATCATTTGAGTCCCTAAGGGAACATCTTATAGGTAATTAATTAAGTAACTAACTCTCTACCAGTTGATAATTTTAAATTAGATTAGACACAAACTCATACGGCTTAATCAACTTAGTTTTTTAATTTTAGACGAACCCAAAATGTCATGATATTTAGACGATACACCTACGGCTCCAAAATTCATACAACCTAATCTGCTTACAAAGTGCGTTTTGTGCGCTACTGCTAGGGGAGTGGCAACAGAAACGCCAGCATTAGTAGCGCCTGAAAGTGCTACCAATTGCTAAAAAAAGCACTACTCATGACCTTTTCTGTTTTCTGTTGTAGTGAGGCTTAAAGCAAAATTTTAAGGCGGACACATATTTTAGAGAGGCCTAAAAGCCTTTGCTTTAGCACATATTTTAGAGAAGGCCTAAAGCTTTTGCTTTAGCAGCCTCCTCCTTGGGCCGACTGCACATGCACGAGTAGCTTTATATACACAATGGTTTTCTTATGCCGTTGGTGTATGAACTACTCTAGATCTACTTATACGCAAGAAAATGCTTTTTAGGTTCATTGAATAACTGATGTATTTGGTCTCTAATACAAACCAGGTACATAAGTTATTCAATAAACCTAAAAAGTGCTTTTTTGTTTACACATAAATCCAGAGGGATCAGTAGTTTCTAATACTCTTAGTCGTAAATTAGTGATATATTGTGATGAACGGAACTTATCTAACTAGTTTAAACTCCAGGTCCATTGCCAAAACAAGAATGCAAAGATATTTTTGCATACCGAGGGTGCAAGTTTTGCTTCAAAGTCTTTGACAGCCCTAACACTCGAAGGATGCACCAAGAAAAGTGCCAACTCTCTGCAGGAACTATTAATAGTGCTCGGTTAGGCATTCGAGATAACTTGACCACTGGGTCTGGAGGAGCAAGAGTAGTTGGACTAGCTTGTAAAATGGTGGGAGGTGGAAGTGATGGATCACTAGATCTGTGTGCAAGAGTTTGCTTAATCGATGAGCGTGAGAACATCATCTTTCATTCTTACGTGAAGCCACCAATTCCAGTGACAAACTATAGGTATGAAACAACAGGTATTAGACAAGAACATTTAAGGGATGCAATGCTAATGAGGCTAGTTCAAAGGAAGATTCAAGACTTCCTTTGTAATGGTGAACCTATGTGGACAATTCGACCACGAGGCGGAAATTCTAGGATTCTTGTTGGTCATGGTTTAGATCATGACCTCGCGTCGTTGCAAATTGAATATCGATCAGAAAAAATAAGGTAGCCTTTTTTATTATTTGAACAAAATTGACATGCAAAAGCATCACAATACATTATTAATGTATATTAACGACTCGACTTGATAAATTTCATCGATTTTAACTCAACAGGGACACTGCAAAATACCCTCCACTCATGAAAACCAGCAAGCTCAGCAACTCCCTCAAGTACTTAACACAAGCATATCTTGGGTAAGTATCATTTACAAACGCTTTGATCATTTTTTAATTTCTTTTTATACAAGTATGACAATATATATATATATATATATATATATATATATATATATATATATATATATATTTGAATATGCAGGTATGATATTCAAACAGGGATACAAGATCCTTATGATGATTGTGTTGCAGCAATGAGGTTGTATATGAGAATGAGAAACCAAGTACACAGAATAGAGGATTACCCTATGGCATGTGACCCACACAACAGGAACAATTTTGCTTCATGGAGACAAACTGAACTTGAAAGAATGGCTCCTGAACAATTGCTACAAATTTCAAGGTCTGACTACTATTGCTGGTGCATGGATTCCTCCTGAATTAACGCTCAAACCCAAATTGAAGACTCGTTCATGTAATGTAGGGAATTCCTCACTACTCCAAATTTATCCAATCTAGAAGTAAAAATAAAGTACACCAAACCGGTGTCTTTTCCATTGCTCAATAACTAACTACTTAATGCGACTTGATTAAGTTAGTGAGACCCTGATAGCTAAAGGAAATTCGTCATATATATGTATGTGTACTACTAGCTTTATATTTACTCAGTAATAACTTTATTACGCCTGCATTCTATTTACTTTCTCAACTTGTTAGAAAAACTCCATCAGTTTCTTTTTTTTTTGTCTACACGATGTTCTCAATATCATTTTCTAATTGATAAAGATCCTCTTGGAACTTGTTGGTGAATTGAAAAATTGGAATGAATAGACACTTTAAGTGTATTTATAAGTGTGGAGATTGATACCTTTGGGTTTGCTACAGTAGGTACCCAATTTTGTGAAAGAAAGAAAACACATACAAAATTGAGTGTAATTATTTCTATCCAAAAAAATCAAGTTACTTTTTATTTTTTGCATTTCTCAATTAAAGCACATGTTTAACATGTGACTTGATCACCAAGCTGCCAACAGTCATATACTTGACTTGCATAACCTTGACTTCCGTAATAAGTCATGACTAGATTCGTTGAACCGCCAAACTCCTTGCTTCTCTCACAAGTTTTGACCAGGTCTGTTTGGATTTATGCTCCAACAGTTACTTGCTCATTAAGTTCCTTAACTCTCCTATAAATAGAGCACTCCGCTCCATTTGCAAATGGCACCGAAAACTCGAAGCATTACCGAGTTTTCTTTTCTTCTCCCTCCCCAATTTCGTTTCTTAATAAATTAGAGTGGTCTTCGGACCATAATATGAGGGTGTATTTCTAGAGCGAAATTTCACAGTGATTCTCCTACCAGTTTCAATTGAGTTAGTTGTTTTATCTTGGGGACATCGTAGTTGATAGCTTGCTTGCACAATTTTGAGCAGTGCTGCGAAACGTCCTAAAGAGAGCGACCTAGTCCGCGACTCAACCTTAGTAATTTCTTCAGTGGATTGATTTTCTTAAATAATTTTCCGAAACTCAAAAACAACAATTTTAAAACGTTACGAAATTTAACATGACTACCGAAAATATTACTGGCTCTGCTTATGCTGTTTCTGACTTCAAAGTTGTTTCGTTTTCACGAATGTTAGTTAAAATAATAACAACAAAATAATTTTTAAATATTTATTTATTAAATGTGAAAAGAAAAACAACGTTGTTAAAAGATGATATTCAAGTGCTCACTGAAACCGCTGATCAGAGAGGAATGGATAAAATAGCTAAAGAAATATTCCTATAGAAAAAGAATAATTTTAATTTTCTCTATACTATTTATCAATGGAAAGAAAATGATTTTCTCTATACAGTTTATAAATGGAAAGAGAATGATTTTCTCTATACGATATTATAGTAAGAAAAACAGCTGTTTTGGACATTTAGCATCAGTTATCCGACGATGCCAAATCCACCGATGCTAAATGTGGGACGTTTAGCATCAGTTATTTAACCATGCTAAATGTGTCTCTTACTAGTACTTTTAGCATCGGTTATACTATACGACTAATGCTAAATGCCTCTTACTAGTACTTTCTGTTTTACTATACAACCGATGCTAAATGTCTCTTACTATTACTTTTAGCATCGGTTATATAGTAGAACCGATGCTAAATGTCTCTACTAGTACTTTTAGCATCGGTTATACTATACAACCGATGCTAAATGTCTTTTATTAAATGTCTCTTACTAGCACATTTAGCATCGGTTATACAATACAACACCAATGCTAAATGTCTAAAAAAAAATTATAATTTTTTTTTTTGGTTTTTATCCATACCAGTCAAGTAATATATAATAACCTGTTATATACAGAGATAATTCCAGTCATCAACACATAGTAAATATATAAAAATACTTAAAATTTCATTAAACTTAATATCTTACATTTATAGAACACAAGTTAAACTAATTAGAAAACAAAAGGCTTAATTACAGTTTTGGTCCCCCTATTTTCATCAACTCATGAGTTTAGTCCCCCAAGAATTTTTTTCACTAATTTAGTCTCTCTATTTTTACCAACTCACGATTTTAATCCCCCAAGAATTTTTTATGACAAATTTAGTCCCCCTATTTTCCCAATTTGTAAAATCAAAGTCCCCCTACCCAATTGGCGTTGAGTTGTCAGTCACTTCACTTATCTTACGTCGCTGACACGCTGGCTTGCTTTGTTTGAATTTAAACATAAAAAATTTTACTATATTTTATTATTATTATTACAAAAATTGTTTTTAATTATATTTAATAAATAAAAATTTCATCTTCTTCATTCAATATTTCCTCTCCCTTCGTGAACCCATTCAATATTTAATAAATAAAAACTCCGTGTTCACAAATTCCAATTGGTTTGCTTTTGAATGAACGATGCTTTCGGATGGGGGTTCGCAAAGGGAGAGGAAATATCGAATGAATAAGAAGATTGATTTTTTATTTATTAAATATAATAAGTAAAAAACTATTTTTGTAATAAAAATCATAATTTTTATTTTTAAATTCTAACAAGACAAGTCAGATGTCAGCCACGTAGGATAAGTGAAGTGACTAACAACTTAGCGCCAGTTTTGACCAAATTATAGGGGTAGGGGGACTTTAATTTTACAAATTGGGAAAATAGGGGGACTAAATTCGTCAAAAAAATTCTTGGGGGACTAAAATCATGAGTTTGTGAAAATAGGGGGACTAAATTCGTGAAAAAAATTCTTGGGGGACTAAAATCGTGAGTTGATGAAAATAGGGGAACCAAAACTGTAATTAAGCCGAAACAAAATAACAGTGTTTGTTCAAAATGTGTATCCACCATAACATACTTTAGGATCCCTTTCCTATTTACACAAGTTAAACTACGCACGAAATAGTGTATCCTTTTGCTCTGTACGTATCTTGGAAAAGAATTCCGTCCAAATAGTGCATTTGGTTTGAAAAGAAAATGTCAAAAAGAAAAGAAACAAAAAAATGAAATGAAAGAAAAACAAACCAAAGAAAAAAGTATGCATAAGGGGGTCAGCGAGGAGGGCAATATATGCTACAAGTTTTGAAAAGTAGTATCAGTGCAGATGCACTCAATGCACCTGCACCGTCACAAAAGTTCAGTGCAACTGCACTACACAAAAATACCAAGTGCACCTGCACTTCAGAAAAATGATGCACCTGCACTTATATAGAGTTATTTATGCATCTAAACCTAAATAATTTTTTAGAATCAAGTAAAGTATGTGTTAAATATAGTTGTATGAATAAAATAAACAACATTCAAGGTTTCCACTCATGATTTAGCATTTTGCATATATATTGGTATGTTTGATGTGTTTGTTCAGTGCACCTGTAGTTGATGCATCTGCACCGGAAAACAGCAGTGCACCTGCATTAGATGCAGCTGCACCAGATTACCACAGTGCAACTACACTTGGTGCGTCTGCACCATCAAGCACCAAAGACAGATTACCCAACATTGGAAGCACCTCAATCCATACCAATGCATAAGCACCTCTATGACATCATGCTTAGTCACAAGTCACATGGAGGCACATACCAACTTGCAAAATGCGGCGCCTACAATATAAAGACCATCATAAAGAGCCATTCACATAGGACACTTGGCCATCCATAAGTGGACCTCTCTTTGAGGTTGAGTGTTGGACTCAAATTGCTTTATCAAGTTCTGAAAAGTAACCATGGTTAACTCCTCAAAGTTAACTTAATCTCCAAGCAAACCCTCACTTGAAGGAAAGCTCAAAGCCAATATAAAGACCTTCATTCTTCACTTGGAAAAACATCTTAGATAGCATTTATTCCACTTCTCTTTTCATAGTTTTAAGTTAGTTGTTAGTCTGAAAGAAGGTAAGGAAGAAATTGACGACTTCTCCCTTCACCTCTTGATAGAGTTAGTTAGTGTAGGGAATCAGTGCATCTGCACTGCTTGACAAACTTATGCAAGAGTACTTCAATTTGTGTAATCTCTACCTTATTGTTTTCTCTTGTAATTTCCATTATATCAACATGCTTTATTTCATCTATCTTTGTCTTGCAATGCCTATTATGAGCTAAACTTCTTGGGTTGAGATGTTCTAACCTTATAATGATCTTTTGAGAAAGTTATTGTGTTTTTACATGGTGTATGCATTTTGGTTCTTGTGTTATACTTCATCCATCTTATTTTAAGGTTGATCGCTTAGAATAAGTAGAGTTATATTCACAGCCATGGTTTATAACTAGAAATCAAGAACTAATAAGGGTGAGTGTTTTAATAAAGTATTTGTTAACTTGTTTTAATAAAGAAATCTTTGTTAAATCCATGTTAAGTCCTAGACATAGGATAACATAGTCCTTAGGGTGATTCAGTGGGTACTTCAAAGGCATGAGTGAACTTATTTAGCATGCCTAGACATAGGAAGCTTGTAACGAAACTCTGAAGAAAGTAGCTGAAAAGCACATACGGATGCAGCTGCACTCAATGCATCTGCACCACATAAAAGCACATAACTCTTGAAAGTGACTTATTTGGTGAAAACATCTCAACTATCATTCTCAACTGATTTCCTCTACATTTTATTGCATATTTACATTCTGTTTTCTTTTTACCACCATCCCAATTTGTGAGTAGGATAGATAAACTTAATACTTTGAGAAAACAAAAGCAATCAGTCATTGATAGGAATGAACTTTAGTGGGTTGTGATGTGGCTGATGGTTAGAGGTTTATGAAAGAAAGGGTTTTGTTGTATGGCTGATAGTTATGAGTTTGTGAAGGATAGGATAATTAGGTGTAAATGAGTGTTTAAGGGTTTATGAAAGGAAGGAGAATTGGGCACAATGAGGTGTTTGAGGGTTTATTGAGACGAGGATCTCTTATGCGCCGCAGGGTAGAATGGATCTGTTTAGATTTGTAACGCGGCCAAGGGTTCATCGAGGATAGGATATTCAGGCCAAAAGAAAGGTTTGAGGATTCATTGAGACAATGATCTCTTATGTGATTAATGGTAGGAAGTATCGGCTCACAATTTCAATTACTTTTGCTTTTTTGCTTGTTTCAGGTTTTTTTCAATCTTCTTTTTCTTTTTTGTGACTTTTCTTTCTCTTTTTTGAGTTAAGTGAGCCGATAAAAGTGATACACCATTCTTAGATGTGGAATTGATCCTCGTCTAAGGTGATTGAGAGTTTTTTGGCTTTTCGGCTCAAAGTGGGTAGGAAAGGGATTTTTATTTTTATTTTTTCAGGGTATGAAAAGATGGCCAAACTTCATTTCAAATCCTGATTGCTTATTTTCTCAAAAATTAAATTTAGGACAATAATTTATTTATTTTCATATGTTTGTTCTTTTTCTTTATTTCTTTTTATATGCCCTAATTTTTGCTTAGGCTGCTCTTGCGCGTTTTCAACCTAACAGGCTTTTTTTTATTTTTATTTTTCTGGTAAAGGAATTGCACCAAGAGAAAACGATACTGACAAGATGTCTAGTGATCACGAATTTGCCCCAGCGTAGGGACCTAAAGTGTCGTTAGATGAAATCCAAATAGTTAACCAGGGATTGGTGTGGGGAGTATGTACTTTATGGGCGGTCGGGGTGGGATTAGAGATGTATGGTGGATGATGATAAGATGCAAAGATGGGATCACTAACTGACTCAAACAAAAGTAAAGACACATATCACACAAGTTCACTATTAGAATGCTTCATAGAGAGTTAACATTAGTTAAAACATGATAGAACGAGTTTTTGATAATACTTAAGTTAACAAAGTGGACCATTTTGATTTTTTTTTGCTATGGGATGGATGAGATGCATTATTTTCCTGATAAAAATCATGAACGAACTGCAAATAGTGAATAACCTTTTTTTTTATTAAAAAAACGAGTGTCTGAGAACAACTTGAGTTTGCAACTAAGTTCCACTTTACTTGCAATTTAGTGGGTTTAACATTTCCAAGGAAGAACGATCAAAGAGTTTTTGCAAGAACGCCTCATCTCTCATCTCTCATCTCTCATCAAATAGTTTTTTTTTTATTTTAAAAAAAGGTTTGCTTATGTTTTTTTTTAACAAATAAAATGCAATGAATGAACTAACACATGATGATGGACATGCGTGATGAAAATGCAAATGCATGAAATGAAGGAATAATCAGTTGAAAATACCAACTACCCTAAATGATTTTTTTTTGTAGGCAATGCAACACATAAATGATGCAAAATGCTAGCTAAAGTACTTTTTAGATGATGGATGATGCAAGAATGATGACACCATTTATCTCCATTTTTAATTTATTTGAAAATGATGCATGCATGCAGAAATGATGTATAAATAAAATGATGTAGATGAAAGATGAAACAACATTGTTTTTTTGGTTTTTTTAATTGGGATGATAACATGAGGGACACGATGTATGGATGGACGAATGGTGGTGCATGATAGATGGGATGCTTATACTAAAAATGCTTTCTTTTATGCGAGGAAATAAAATGCATGACACTCACATTGATTTTTTTAATGCATGGAAAGAAAAGAATGCATGATGTTTGACATAATTTTTAATATTTTTTGTTTGTTTTTTTGGAAAAGGGAAACCAGATGCATGTGTACATGAATGGATGAATGTGTATGAAATGCGAATTATGATTCTATTCACGCGCGAGGAATTGTAAACTTTTATTTGAAGAGTAAAGTATGATTCTGGTGGTTGACTTTCAAATGCATGTTTATATACTAGTATCCACCTCTCTTATAAAAATGTTTTATAATTCCCCGGCAGTCATTGAAATGCATGCAAAATGAAATGTTTTTTTGTTTTATGATATGAAAAGAAAAAGAAAAATAAGAATGCATGAGATATGCTTGCAAAAACAAAATATTATTTTTTGGATTTTTTCAATAAAATGGGAGAAATATATTAGTGTTTTTTGCATGCAACAGTATTAAGCTCCGTGTGTCTTAGAAGGGTTCCTTTAGGAATGAGTCTAAGGTTTTTCTACTGAGTGAACCTTTCAAGGGTAGCTCTACAAAGTCCTAAATAAGGTTCCTAGAGCCAACGACCCCAGTCAAGGATACTAATCGCAACAATAGGCAAGCTATTAGAAGTGATAGCACCCTCAAAAGGGACCAAACTCTAGGTGAGACCTTCGTAACCACCGAGCTGGACGTACATCCAGAAGGCCATTACTACGCAGTCTCGTTCTAACTTAGGTTATGCTCCAGTCCGGGTATAGGACTATTTCTCACGTGTGTGCTGTGTGAAAGTAGAGTGTGTGTAGGAGCAAAATGTAGATATACACCAAGCTGCAAAACAAACAAACACAAATACAAAAATATTGTCTTCTACCCTAGGGTTTACACATCATATAAAATATATCACATGTAATAAGAAATAAAAGACAAAAAGGAAGGGTAAAAATTAAACAAATCCTACAACTAATTAGGTTAGGCCTGACTCTCTAAATTGTCCCCAGTGAAGTCGCCAGCTGTAGCGACCGAAAAATCCGGGAGGGGATTCCTCGAAGGTTCAAAAGATGAAGCCGCCACCAAAGTTTAGTTTAAGGGCAAACATTGGAAAATCCCTTTGATTTGGATAAGGGTCCTTGAGACCAGATTAGGGTTCGAGAGTTGCTTATGCTTGGGGAAGGTATTAGCACCCCACGGCATCCTTCTTAAGGAAGGTTACCTGCTAATTAGTTGTAGGAAAAAAATGTTAATTTTCAAAATGTTTATTTTACCCCTTTTATTTTGATAAAGAAATTTAGAGAGATAGACTTGGTATTTTTGGATTATTATTTATTTAGAAAAAAGACTAAAAAGGTTTTTTTTATTAGTGCAATTGACAGAGGTTGGCTGCCCTCTGCTCCTACGTATCTTCTGGTAGGAGAATCAAATCACACGTAGTTCTTGGTAGAAAATATTTGTTTGTTTGATATTTTTTAGGGTTAAATATGTTTTTAGTCCCTACAAAATTTCACTATTTTGTTTTTAATCCTTATGAAATTTTTCATCGACTTTTAGTCCCTATAAAATTTCAAAATTTTGTTTTTGGTCCCTATAAATGCCAACTAGTGTATATCCATTGAATTTTTGAGTGATGTTTTTCATACATGTTGAGGACATTATAAACATCTCTTCCAGAAAAACTTTGAATTTTTTAACAACGCATAAATTAAATCTAAATTTTTTAAGTGCAAAAGATTCGATAAACAAATTAAAGGAAATACTACCCTAGAAATCAAATTTTGAGTTTATTTTTTGTGAGGGAGATATTTTTAATATCTTTAATGTGTATGCAAAATATCATTCAAAATTCTAAATGCATACACAAGTTTACATTTTATAGGGACTTAAAACAAAATTGTGAAATTTTATAGGGACTAAAAGTTGATGAAATTTTTTATAGGGACAAAAAACAAAATAAAGAAATTTTGTAGGGACTAAAAACATATTTAACCCTATTTTTTATTTAGGGATTGTTTGTTTTTAAATAGGGATTTCAGGACCTGATCCGTAACGGTTCATTTGTGGCCCCAAAAAGGTGACTAACCTGACTGTACAGTCGACTTAATCCCCTATTCTGAAAAATGGTTTTATTTATTTGAAAGAGAGGGATGTGTTTGTATTTTTTTTAGTTTGTTTGTTTCAAATAGGGATTTCAAGACCTGATCCGTAACGGTTCATTTGTTGTCCTAAAAAGTTGACTAACCCGACCGTACAGTCGACTTAATCACCTATTCGGTTTTTTGGAAATTTGACAAAGAAAATAATTCGTACATTAAAATGACAAAACTAAAAATTAATAAAGAGTAGACTAAAAATTAAATAACCAACTACATACATACATACATACATACATACATACATACATACATACATACATACATACATACATACATACATACATACATAAATAGATATATACACATGTAAATAAATAAATAAATAAATAATAAATAAATAAATAAACAATAAATAAATTATAACTAAATAAATATGTACATTAAAAAAAATTAATACAAAACTAACCTTAACACGACGAATGTCAAAGTGGACCGAGAAGTCTGTCCAGGTCAATTGCGAACCGGGCTCCCGACTGGTTTATTTTGACCCTCTAAAGCCGTCTTTTGCAAAAAAAACCGCTTTGAGAACCGAAAAGCCGACTCACTCAAAGCGTGCAATATGATCAAAGACAGGCTCTTAGTGAAATGGACAGTAAAGGCTTAGTCCAAAAAATCACTTAGTTCACCAAATCCTCTCCTCTAGTCTTTGCATCTCAACCTTGTATGCACTCCGAAAAATCCGGTTTGGATCCTTCTTCGTACAACGGGAAAAACAATGAAGCCGCCACCAATATTTTAATTTAGAAAAAAAACATTGGAAAAATCCTTTTAGGCGATTGGCCTTTTGAAAACGAGAGATATAGGTTCGGGGGTCGGTTATGTGTGGGGAAGGTATTAGCACCCCACACATCCTTTCTACCGAAAGGGAACCTTTAATTTAGTGTGTGGTTTTTGACTGTTGATTTGAAACACTTTGTTCTACTTCTTTTCTTCTTTTTTTTATTTAAGAAAATGTTTTTTGAAAACTGGGGAAAGAAGAATCTTTTTGTTATTATATTTTAAAAGGGTGCTTGACGGGAGGTGAACCCGCTCCTACGTATCCTCCGGTGCGATGAGGAATTCAAAGCTACGTAGTTCTAGTCTTGTTTTGAAAAGGCTCTTTTGTTTTTAGCTTTTTAGTTTTTAGGTGTTTTTTGAAATAAGACTCGAGTGTTCACTAATACCAAGCAAGCAATGGCTTCGAGTGGTTTTCATTACTAACTCAAAAGAAAATAAATTGAAACCGATAATCAAACAAGCAATGGCTTCGAGTGATTATAAGTAACAACGTTTTTATTTTATCTTTTTTTGCAAATGAGGCGAGCATCGGTGATAATCATCTAGCAAAGGCTTAGGACAATTACCACTAATGACTCGTGTTGTTTCTGGAATTGAATTGGGTTCGCATGTATTTAAGGTTTGGGAGCTTTCATGATAATCAAACAAGCAAAGGCTTCAAGTGACTACCACTAATAACTCCTCATTAGTGATCAAACAAGCAAAGGCTTCGAGTGGCCACTAATGATTTTGTTTATGAAAAACTTAGGGTTTAAGCTTGGAAAAGAAATTGGTCTTAATTTGTTAGAGACATAGTTTAGAAAAGAAGTTTGAAAGCAATTTGATTTTTGGAAAAGAGTTTTGGAAAACTAGTAGAACATTTTCAATCAAGTTCCAAGTCAATAACCAAAATGCAAATTGCTAGACTACAATTCATGCAATGATCTAAACTAGTAACCATTTTCATGTCAAGTTGTTTAGAAAAGAAAACAATGAATGCAAGAAAGTTCATAGATGCAAGCATAGCACATTCATTGAGAGCATGTTATCAAGCAAGCAACAACATAGACACAATTTGCAACTTACCCTTTCATGTTGAAAACATCTCATTACAACATTTGAATACACAATGCATGAATAGGCAAAGATGAACCTAGACTACACATATCATGTCACAATACATAGATAGGCAAAGAATGAACCCAAGTTGAACATTTTGGCAAAAATGCATGAATAGGCAAGAGAATGAACCTAGATTGCACATCTTATTGAAGATGCTAGGCAAGATGAACCTAACTAGGCATTTATGACACAACATGTGAGTAGGCAAGGAAGTTACAAAGCACAAGTGAATTCAAACATTTAATGAATCACTTGCAAAATCCTAGGGATTTCACATCAACATTTGACATAAGCAACAATGTGGTATCATTTTGATGGCATCAACATTTAGCATATTTCTACAATCAACCACATGAAAGGAATAAGTTGGAAAGGGCATTTGCCTCAAGTAAGATCATTAGCAAGCCATGAAAAATCAATTTGACATTTTATTTAGCAAGCATATGCAATTAAGGCGTTGAATCCCTTTAGGTAATCTTTAACACTTGGGATATGCACAAGTGCATAAGTGTCAAATCCTCTTACCAAATCATCAACACAAACATGATTTTCAAAGCAAGCAACAAAAACAAGCACAAACCCTAATTATCTCATGAAATGCGACACCAACATAGAGTTAAAACCTCATTTTATTCTTTGAAAGCAACAAAATCATGCAAGCAAATGACATAGATCAAACTTTTTGGCAAGGATTCACATGATTAAGCAAAGGAATGCACTAAAATCGCACAAACTCTAATTTTTCTACAATATGCGAAATGAAACATAAGCCCAAATCACAATTTTATTCATGAAAATGCAAGCACAAAATGAAAATAGCACAAACACACAATTTATTCCAAGAGAGAGATGCATTTCAAGCATCCAAACCTCCCAAAGTGTTTGTCAAAATGCTTGAAACACATCTCTCATTCAACAACAACAATTATATCAACATTTCAACATAAAATAGAGCACTAAAATGCAAAGAAATGCTTGATATGCAAAAATAGATTGATGAACTACATTTTTGGTGCTAAAATTTTGATGATGCTAAGATTGAGAGTATACCTCAACTCCAAGCTAGAATAGCGAAAGAAATAAGGTGAATGAACACTAAACCACTTGAATCAACCCTCTAATCTTCAATCTTGAGCTTGATTCTTGAGATTTGAAGATGGATCTTTGAAGAGAATGCAAGGATGATGAAGTATTTAGGACTAGAATGTTGATTTGAAGTGAAAAAGTGAAGAAATGAGGTGAGGGAATGAAGAGGGGTATTCGGCCAAGAAGGGAGAAGAGGAGAGGCTAGGTTTTTGAGTGTGAGTTGTGTGCAAGAACTTGTGAGAGGTGAGGATATGAGGGTATATATAATGTGCAATTAGGTTTAGGGGCATTTAGGTCATTGTGTACCTCATCTCATTCTAGGATTGCATTTTAATTTTGAATCAAGGGTGAGGATTGAAACACACCTTGATGAGGGGCAAAAGAATGCAAAATGAGAGGGGAATGAAGGGGTAGATATTCAGCCAAGCAATGAGAGTGGTGCCCAAGTTTTGCAAGTTGGCAATTGTACTATTGTACTATTGTACTATCCATGAACCTTCCAATTATCCTCTCAATTTTGATTATTCCTTTCAAGATAATTGTACATAAATCTAACCATTTTGAGCCATATACAAGGTATCTTGAAGAATATGCCATTTTTGAAAATGAGAGATGACCAAAATTGCCAACAAAAATCTTATCATATAATTTTTGGGAATATTCCTTGTGCTATTTTTTGAAATGCTTTCTTGAATTAATTTGAACTTGATTTTTTTTACTACACATATAAAATATGCGCACAATTTGAAAAATGATTTTCTTTATTTTTTTTATTTTTTTTGTTCAAAATAATACAATTTCATTAAATAAATTCCCAAAAATTAATTAATTGGATTTTCAACTAGCAAAAATTTATTAAATTGAAATTGACCAAACAATGCCCCTTTTAAATGCCCCAAAATTCCTTAATTTCTCAAAAATGATTTTGAAAACCTTAGAATGCTTGGGTAAATACCCTAAACCCTTTCTCAAATAATGCATCACTCACAAAATTATTTATTTTTGCTGAAAATTAGGGTTTTGAAACTAGGCGGACAAAATTAGGGTATGACAGCTGCCCCTCTTTATTTGGATTTTACCAAGAAATATGAATTGGCCGAGACATATTTCGAAGATAAAATAAAAATAAAGAATTCAGAAATTATACCAATTTTGTCTACTTGGAGAAACCCGAATTTTCTTTTTCTTTTTCTTCTTTTTTTCTTCTTTTTTTTTTTGAAAAATGAACGCTTGGCGCGCTGATGAGAAAGCAGTAAATGAAATGATTAACGACTTGCACGCTAACTGCGAAAAGCAAGGAAAACGCTAAATGAAGAAAGCGATAAAGAAAGCGGTAAAATGCAAGGTTGCCTAAAACCTTTAAACGAACCCTTGGCGAGTCCGCGTTTGCACGTGGCTTTGAGGAGCACGCATCCTGAGAATGGCCTTTCGAGCGACCGGGGGGGATCGTTATCAGCTCCGGAACTGATATACTGATCAATGCACGGCGTCCACTGTATCTTAGGCGGATACAACTATTCCGTTGAACCTCACATGGGGCTGCGGTCCATCGTGTTGCTCGTACACGACGTGAGACCATGAACAGAAGGGAGCGATGAACTCTGACAAGAGCGATTTGAACTCCAAACTGCAATGCACGCTTGAGCGCTGAACTGAAAAGAATTTGAACTCCGAACTGAGGGAGCGTTTTCTGGGAACTGAGTGCGGGGATTAACACCGAAGTATTTATCCGTCTTTGTACCTGCAAGTGAGATGAACAAATGCATGCAATGCAAATGCCATGATAGCTGTTTTGATGGAATGAATGTAATGCATGAATTTCTCTTTTTGTTTATGTTTGATGAATGCAATGTAATACATGATTTTCTTTTTTCTTATTGCTCTTTTGCTCTTTTTGGCTTTTTCTTTTGCTGGCTCGACCAAATCGTTGGACTTGCGTTACGAGGCACAATGATCGTCCATGATGACAGTGCGAGAGCCACGCTCCAACCTTTTTGAGATTTGTTTTGATGCAATCAGTGCTTTTTGTTTAGTTCTTGTGAATTTTACCTGACTGATGTCTTTTCTTTGTAATTTTCAAAAATTTCGCAATGATTTTAATGCTCTGATTTATGCACATTTTCATAATCATTTATCATCTACCATAAAACATCATTTTAAAGCAGAAATGAAAAGAAAGCAAATGGTAAAACAACAAACAGATGGAGTGAAAAACTTGGACTTTTATTCATATGGAAACCGAACGTGCAGAAGGTCACGCCGACTGAAAAGAGTACGTTGGAATTTTTTTAAACTAAGAAAAAAAACAAGAAAAATGGACGCAACAGATCTTAGGAGAGCTTTTCATCTTTGAAGTGTGCCAATCACCCATACTTGCAGCCTTGATCACCCTTTTATCCAAACCTTTGGAGGTGCTGCTTGCCTCTTTTTCTTTTAAGTCCAACTTCTCTGACCCTAATTTTTTCCTGGACCGCTCTTTGCGAGTTTTCAGTCCACCGGGTCACTCTTTTTTTGCCTAGGCCGCCCTTTCGGGTTTTCAACCTAGCAAGCCAATTCTTGCTTGGCTCATCTTTCTCTTTTTCTTTTCATTTTTCTCAGGCGTAGTATTTCTTGACTGAATCTGAATTGACTGGGTTTCTGAGTTCTTCACCATCCATGCTGGTGAGTATCAATGCTCCTCCAGAGAAGGCTTTCTTTACCACATAGGGTCCATCATAGCTAGGAGCCCATTTCCCACGAGGGTCACTCTGAATAGGCAGGATCTTTTTGAGCACGAGGTCTCCTTCTTTGAATTCTCGAGGACGCACTTTCTTATCGAAGGCTGTTTTCATCCTTTGTTGATACAGTTGTCCATGACACAGGGCAGCAATTCTTTTCTCCTCGATGAGGTTCAACTGGTCCAGACGAGCTTGAACCCATTCAGCTTCTTCCAACTTGGTTTCCATCAACACCCGCAGGGAGGGTATCTCAACTTCGATAGGGAGGACTGCTTCCGACCCATAAACCAAAGAGAAGGGGGTTGCCCTGGTTGAAGTGCGCACTGAGGTACGATACCCATGCAGAGCGAAAGGAAGCATCCCATGCCAATCTTTATAGGTTACTACCATCTTTTGCACGATCCTCTTGATGTTCTTATTGGCTGCTTCGACTGCCCCATTCATTTTGGGACGGTATGGAGAAGAATTATGATGTTGGATTTTGAAGTCTTTGCACAGCTCTTTCATCATCTTGCTGTTCAGGTTGCTACCATTGTCTGTGATGATTTTGTCTGGAAGGCCATAGCGACAAACCAGATCTCTTTTTACGAACTTAGCAACCACAGAGCTGGTTATGCTGGAGTACGAGGCGGCTTCAACCCATTTGGTGAAGTAGTCAATGGCGACTAGAATGAAGCGATGCCCGTTTGACGCTTTAGGCTCAATAGGACCAATGACATCCATTCCCCACATTGAGAACGGCCAAGAGGCAGTCAGAACATTTAAGGAAGCAGGTGGCACATGGATATGATCGGCATAGATCTGGCACTTGTGGCACTTTCTCACAAAGTTGTAACAGTCGGATTCCATTTGCAGCCAATAGTAGCCGGCCCTCAATATCTTTCTTGCCATGGTATGTCCGCTGGAATGAACCCCAAACGAGCCTTCATGGACATCTCTCATAATTCTTTCTGATTCCTCCTTTGTCACACACCTGAGGAGTACCTTATCATGATTCTTTTTATAGAGCACCTCGCCTCTCAAGAAGAAATTCATCGACAACCTTCTGAGTGTTCTCTTGTCATTCTCGGAGGCCCCGGGAGGATACTCTCTGTTCAAGATGTACTGCTTGATGTCATGATACCAGGGTTTACTATCAGATTCTTCTTCAATTGCTGCGCAGTAGTGATGGGCTGGCAGATCCCGATGCTAAATTCTGATGTGAGTCAAGTTTTTGTCGCAATTGATGTTGAACATTGAAGACAAAGTGGCCAGTGCATCAGCCAACTGATTCTCATTGCGAGGAAGATGCTGAAATGTGATTTCCTCAAAAGGCTCAACCAACTCTCGGATGTAGTCTCAGTAAGGAATCAACTTGGGATCTCTGGTCTCCCAATCGCCGTTTACCTGGTGAATGACTAGAGCTGAATCTCCATACACATCTAGTCTCTTAACTTTCCAATCTAGGGCTGCCTGAATGCCAAGAATACATGCCTCATATTCTGCAATATTGTTTGTGACATAGAAACTCAGTCTGGTAGTGAATGGGATGAAGCGACTATCAGGGGAAATCAGTACTGCCCCAGCTCCGTGCCCATATATGTTGGAGGCACCATCAAATATCACTCTCCATCTTTCATCTCCCGGGGATTTCCCTTCTTCAAATAGGGCCATGATATCCTCGTCTGGAAAGTCATACTGCATCGACTGATAGTCTTCGATAGGCTGATGTGCTAGGTACTCGGCCAGCGCACTACCCTTGATGGCTTTCTGAGTGACGTATAGGAGGTCATATTCTGACAACTGCATTTGCCAGCGGGCAATTCTCCCTGTAAGTGCGGGCTTCTCGAAGATGTACTTGATAGGATCCATTTTAGATACCAACCAAGTAGTGTGACTTAGCATGTACTGCCTCAAACGGTGAGCAGCCCAAGCTAATGCACAACAAGTCTTTTCTAGCAACGAGTACCTTGTTTCACAGTCAGTAAACTTCTTGCTCAGATAGTAGATGGCATGCTCTTTCTTCCCGGATTCATCATGTTGTCCCAACACACAGCCCATTGAGTTGTATAGCACAGTTAGGTACAGGATGAGAGGTCTGCCGGGTACAGGAGGCATCAAGATAGGTGGATTCTGAAGATATTTCTTGACCTTTTCGAAAGCTTCTTGGCAATCGTCATTCCATTTAGTCTCTTGATTCTTGCATAACAGCTTGAAGATTGGTTCACATGTGGCGGTTAACTGGAATATGAACCTAGAGATGTAGTTCAGTCTTCCAAGGAAACCACGGATCTCCTTCTCTGTTTTAGGCACCGGCATTTCAAGAATTGCCCGCACCTTGTCTGGGTCAACTTCTATCCCCCTTTGGCTGACAATGAATCCCAGCAACTTCCCTGATCGCACACCGAAGGTACACTTGGCCGGATTTAATCTGAGCTTGAACTTTCTCAACCGTTCAAAGAGCTTTTGCAAATTGACAATTTGTTCTTCATCGGTTTTAGACTTTGCAATCATATCGTCCACGTAGACTTCGATCTCCTTGTGCATCATGTCGTGAAACAATGTGACCATAGCCCTTTGATAGGTAGCACCGGCATTCTTCAACCCGAATGGCATGACTCTGTAACAGAACGTTCCCCAAAGAGTTGTGAAAGTTGTCTTCTCCATATCTTCAGGAGCCATTTTAATCTGATTGTACCCTGAATACCCATCCATGAAGGAGAACAATGAATGCTGCGCTGTACTATCCACTAAGACATCAATATGAGGCAGGGGAAAATCGTCTTTGGGACTGGCCCGATTCAGATCTCGGTAATCAACACACATTCTGACTTTCCCGTCCTTTTTCAGAACCGGCACAATATTGGCAACCCATTGCGGATATTTTGCTACCGCTAGGAAACCAGCATCAAACTGCTTTTTCACCTCATCTCTGATCTTTAAGGACATTTCTGGTTTCATCCTTCTCAGTTTCTGCTTCACTGGAGGACACTCAGGCTTGACTGGAAGCTTGTGCACCACTATATCAGTATCTAACCCTGGCATATCCTGGTAAGTCCATGCGAAGACATCATCATAATCATGCAGGAGTTGAATTAGCCTCTTACGCTCACTTTCATTCATCGAAGTGCCAACCTTGACTTCTTTCTTACTGTCCTCTGTGCCCAGATTGATTGTCTCAACAGATTCCCCATGCGGCTGAACAACCTTTTCCTCTTGCCCAACCATTCTCATCAATTCTGGAGGAGTTTCCCAGTCATCCTCAACATCCTCCTTGGCTTGGTTAACGGGGTAATCAAAGTTAACATATGAATCATTGGCATCATTATTTTCAAAGATGTTCATTTTAGATCTGCATTTGCAGGAATGGAAACAGAATGAACAAGCAAAATAGAAACACATGATGAAGACACACAATAATGGTATGAAAAACGATTTTATTCATTTGAGAATTCAAAACAACATTTTATTGATTGATGATATTCGAAGGAAAAACATGCATGCCCTTATGAAATGTCCTGAGGCCTTGGGCAGAGCCAAAGGATTCGCATTACAAAATCATTACTTTGAAATGAAAGCAACAGGGAAATCGATGATCTTCCAATTGCCGAGCTCTTCATTTGCAGCACTGCGACGCACCAGGTCCACACTCTTGTCTTCCACAGCTGATTCTTCCCCAATGACAGCCACCTGATTGGGGTCCAGCATGCCCGCGCTCCTGAAGCTCTGCTTGAGATCACAGATGGGAACCCTCTTCAAGCTTCGTTCTCGCCTCTGAAGCTTAGCTAGTCTTCTTTCTCGCTTCTCCTCAGCCATTCTCTTCTTATCAGCTTGAGTGGGCCAATATCCTAACCCACATCTATCTTTGTACTCTTGCAACTAGACAGGTGCTAGAATTCCTTGCTCGGACCTTCCTAAACCCTTTCCGATCTGGTAACCATTTCTCAGCATGACCTTGGCGACCATGATATCAGCATTGGACATTCTTGGTGCAGGCAGTGGGGCTTCCTCTCCCACGAAAGCGGTATTTGCAATTTCCAATGACTAAAAAGCAGTTTCAAGGGATTCCTCTGCAGCCTCGATGTATTGAGAGGGATGGGGCTTGTTAATCATAAACTCTTCTTCTCCAAAGACGACTATCAGTTTGTCGTCGACTACAAACTTAAGCCTCTGATGGAGAGATGAAGGAACAGCTCCTGCAGCATGAATCCAAGGTCTTCCCAGGAGACAGCTGTAGGATGATGCGATGTCCATGATTTGAAAGTTCACATAAAACACCTCAGGCCCTATCTGCACTGGAAACTCTATTTCCCCGATAACCTCTTTCTTGGATCCGTCGAATGCTCTAACTAGCGTTGAGCTAGGCTTCATATATGAACAGTCTACGTCTAGCCTGTTCATTGTAGATTTGGGCATGACATTCAAAGAGGATCCATTGTCTATGAGGACCCGAGAAAGTGTATATTCACCACATCTGACTGAAATGTGCAATGCTTGATTATGTCCCTTTCCTTCAGGGGTGAGCTCGTCATCAGTAAAGGTAATATAGTTGGAAGCAACGATGTTCCCTACGATGCCGTCAAGCTGGTTAACAGTGATGTCTTGGGCTACATGGGCTTCATTCAGCACTTTCACTAGGGCAGCACAGTGGGCCTCTGAACTGAGCAGCAAGGACATGATAGAGATCTTTGCAGGAGTGTGGTGCAGCTGGTCCACCACTTTGTAATCGCTTTGCCGCATGATTCTCAGAAATTCGGAAGCTTCTTGCTCTGACACCCTTCTACTTTCCACGGGCTCTTGCTCTTTACCCTTACCCTTTCGAATTCTTTCCTCATCCTCTTTTGATGGACCCACTTTAAGGGCTTCAGGGACATAGACACGTCCGCTTCTAGTGACTCCGCTGCTTCCCGCAATGTTTGTGACATCGGGAACAGCTTGAGGATTCTGAGTTTGAACTGGCACACCATAACTCCACGGAACAGCACTATCCTTTTGATAAGGAGCTGGGACAGGGATCACAATTGTCTTAGGTTTCTCCATGCTCGGCTTTTGACTATACGGGACCTCAATAGGCTTCTGGACACTTCTGTTCTTATCAGACTGGAAAGTCAACACATCTTCCTCTTTTTCTTGCACACCTATTTGGATTATATGACGATCCAACAGGTCTTGCAAAACTATCTTGAAGGCCTCACATGCCCCAGCACAATTATCATCAGCACAGACTTCTTTCTGAGTACAGCCTTTCTTGATGACCCCAAACTTGCACAGCTCTGCATGAATGACCTTCAGTGGTGTCTGAATACACTCCACAGTTCTGATTAAGGGTTGGCCTCCCGTGTCAAGGATGGCATTGGTTGCAGGTTCTTCATGACCAGGCAGCGGGTTAGTTGTAATGCTTGGGTTTTCTTGTTTGAAGGTTATCCCTTTGGTGTCAATCAGATCTTGCACTACAAGTTTGAAGGCCTTGCAGTCTTCCACAGCATGTCCGACTGCCCCTTCATGAAATCTGCAGGTAATGTTGGGATTGTATCCTCGGAAGTAAGGTGGTTAGACTGGTTTCATGGGTCTGGTGTTGATGAGCTCGTTGGTGACAAAGTAGTTAAAGAGGTCGGTGTATGACATAGGAATGGGATCAAAGGTGGTCCGTTTTCTATCTTGATAATTTCTATGGTGATTACTTTGTGGTGAGCGGGTTGGTTGTGTTTGAGTGGGGACAGGGATATCTTGTGGTTGATAAGGTGGGCTTATGGTAATGGTGTTGGTCTCTCCTTCCTTCTTCTTTGGAAATCCGGAAAACGGCTTTTTATGGGTGCTTGTACCTGCGGAACCATGGGCAATCTTGCCGCTCCTCAGCCCATTTTCTAATCTCTCGCCGATGATTACCATATCTGAAAAGTTGGAGGACACACTGCCGATCAACCGATCATAGTATAATGGAGGCAAAGTTTCCATAAACATGAAGACTAATTCCTTTTCTAACAGAGGTGGTGACACTTGTGCAGCTAGAGCCCTCCACCGCTGGGCATACTCTTTAAATGACTCGTTGTCCCTCTTTGCCATGCTCTGTAACTGTGTTCTATCCGGCGCCATATCTGTGTTGTACTGATACTGTCTGAGGAAGGCATCAGCCAAGGGTCTTTCCAACAACGAATCTGGGACGGTTCTAGCTGCATGTACCAGTTGAGAGATGCCCCAGCAAGGCTCTCTTGGAAGCAGTGAATTAACAGCTTGTCATCATGAGAATGCGTAGACATTTTTCTACAGTACATGGTCAGATGGCTCTTAGGGCAAGTTACACCTCGGTACTTATCGAAATCAGGCACTTTGAACTTAGGAGGTAAAACCACATCGGGAATGAGACATAAATCGCGAGCCTCTCTCGATCTAGAGCCTGATCCTTCAATCATTTTTAAGCGCTCTTCTAACACCTGAAACTTTTCTCTAGTTTGTTGGTGCTCAACATAATAGCCTTGGGGGAAACTGTTCATTCCAAGGTGGGGATGGAACATTAGAGCCATGGTTGAGACTGCATGCGGAGCATGAGGATAAGCAGAGTTCCCAAGAATGAGGCTTTGGGCCTGATGATTTGCAGCTGGCTGGGGAGTAAAGCCTTGTGGAGTCACCTGAGGTATGACAATGGGACGTGGGGACTGAACCCGAGGTTCGCCCATTGCTCCCTCTGATCCTGCAGATGCAGGTTGTCCATCCTCGACATTCACCAAAGGACCAGTTCCTTGGTTAACTTCTGGGTTTGAAGGAGGAGTGTAGCCTAGAGGCAGTCCAAAAGGAGGCCATTGAGCAGCTTGGTAGTCATTTCCATTCTTTAGGGACAGCAGGACCCTCATCATCTCTGACATCTGTGCCTTCATAGCATTCATCTCATTTCTGATTTCTCGGTCACCTTGACTGGAACTATCCGGAGTTGGGTTACCCTGATTCTGCACTACTGGACCTGGGCCTGTCTTGTTTCTGATCTCTGAGCTCAGATTTGCCTGATTCGGATTCTCCGCACTTGGATGGGACTGATCAAGATCGTTCAGAATCGTTGCCATGCCTCTTGCTTGAGAACGTGACCAATAACGATGTTGGCGAACCAGCTTGCCTTACTTTCTGTTGATGGAACACTTATATGAGCTCGTGAATGAATTAATGAATGAATGTAATGCAGATGCATATGATTTTATGTTGCTTGATGCCAGGAATCGCGACATAGTTCGTCTTGTCATAAGCACATAATCGTTTTTTCTCTCTCTCTTTTTTAATTAATTTGGGAAATGCAATGAGAGGGGAATCGAAATAGCAAGTCAGCACACTTCATACATCGGGAATTCAAACAAAAGCCTTAACAACTTCCTTAAAGGGAAGGATAGTACAATATTCATATGGAGTACAATACTCGAAAGCAAATAAAAGAGTACAATATTCAGGAATACAATACTCAAATGGAAAGTAAATACTCAAAATGAAAGGTACAAATAAACAGCTCAAATACAAAGAGCTTTGAAATCTCCGACCCTCTTCCTTTTCTTGCTGACGTTCGCATCTCGGGATCGCTCTCTGAACTCCGTGATTAAAGCCCTGCAGAATTTCACACACTGGTAAACCTCGGGTGGGGTATTGAGGAAGTGCATCTCGGCCTCGGCTATTTTCAAATTCTTGGGGACTCCCGCAATGGCTTGGCTAGCTAGCTCTGCCAGCTTTGAAAATTTGTTCTTCCAAAGCTGAATCTCCTCTCTTAGCTCCTTGATGATTTCTTGATCCTCTATTTTGCCAACCAATGCCATGAAGCGTTTCCCCCAGTACTGGCTTTCTGCTTTCACTTGCCTATAAGCCCCTTCTAGACACCTGAGATTCCTCCCCCGTTCCTCAGATCTTCCTTGTTCGAACCTCAGAGCTTGCTGATACTCCTTAAGGATACCTTCAATAGAACTCCTCTCTCTCGCTCAAGGTTCCTTAGCTGACCTTTCAATTCTACTACCAAGCGGGATTCTTGTCTTGACTTAGTTGCTATACTCTTCCACTCTTCGGTTTCCTCAAGTGCTTTTCTTGTTTTCTGCTTGCACCTTTGGAGTTCCTCTCTAGCTCCCCTCAGGTATTTCTGAGCCTCTAGCTTGCTTTTCTCTTCTCTTTTGAATCGCTTGACGCTCTCCTCAACAGCGATCATCTTGATAGCATCTTCTTCCTCTAACCTTTCTTTCTCTATGGTCATTTTCTCCAATTCTGTTTGCAATGCCTTCTTTTCTTCCTCCACTTTTGCTAAGGCTGACTTGACTTCATTCAACTCCTCAAAGGTAGGAGTGTAAGGCTCTGATATCTCCTCTTCAAGGGATAGTGCCCCTTGATTTGGTAATTTTGCATTTTGAAGCCTCTCTTTGAGCCACTGGTTAAAGGTGATGCTACTGGTTCTCTTGGACAGCTCTTCGCCTTCCTTATGCACTACGGACTCCCATGCCTGCAGAACTCGCCGAAGCAAGTCTTCGCATTTAGGACTCCCCTTATAGAGGTAAAAGCGAGACAGCATGCTTTCGGAGGGTGAATTCCGCATTGGGTAACCGAGTTGTCTTAAGGTCAGTGAAGGATTATAGTTGATACACCCTTGCGTTCCCATGAGAGGCACATTCTGGAAACTTCCACAGCTGAACACCACCATAGGCCTTTCCTTCCAACAAGCAGTGGTAAACCAGCGGATCTAGAGATCGTTGAGACTTTTCAAGACCTCAACCCATTCAAGAGAAGTCATGATCTTTACATCACAGCTTAAGGCATAGGAGATCAACTCCCTAACTTCTTTTCAGTTGTTGACAACATGAGTGACAAGCCAAGCATAGAGGACGTGAGAGGAGAAACACATTTTCTTCTTGTGGAAATCACTGTAACGGGTGAAAGCCTGATAAGTGTTGGCGAGAACAGCGGGAACAGGATTGATAGGATTTTTGGTGTCTTTGAATGCCAAGAAAGCACCAATTGCAGTTTCATCAACATATCTCTCTATCTGAGGAAAGGGGACTACCCCAAAAATGGTTAGAGCAAGCACCAGCTTGAAGAGACCCCACTGTTTGGCCAGAGCATAAGATTGCATCAAACCCTCAAAGTACTCTTGCGGAAACCCGGCTATACCATTCCTTTCCAACTTTTGAAGCTTCAGTTTTTCTAAACTGATTTTGAGCAATGATGCTAGCTTTTCATCAGTGTAATAATGACCTTGATATCGGTACGGCGTGACATGCGACCTAGAGAACCCCAAAAGTTGTTCATACTCTTCCAACGTGGGCGATAGTGGAAAGTTTTTGAAGAGAAAACATCTGATATCTGAGTCATAAAACTGACTTAGAGCCACAAGAGCATTTTCCTGAACATCTAACTGCAGCAGCCTACGAATGTTCCCATATGTCTCGTCAAAGGACCCCAACTCAATCTGACCCATCAGTGCGGCACATTGCTTCAAACTGTCAACATCAACCCTTTTTACAACCGGAAACCTGGAAGTAGGTGAAGCTTTGCTATTCGATTCCATCTTTATGCACCTATGACAGGACGGTACATTATTTGGCTATTCCCGGCAAGCAAATATGAATGAGATGCAAAATGTATGCAATATATTTTTTTTTTACATTTGGTTTTATAAATGCGGCATGATGCAATGCAATTATGATGCTAATGATGCATGTGTAAAAATAAGGACAATGCTCATGAGCGGTAGTTCAAAAATTTAGGAAACACGCTACATGCCGCCTCACGTAGTGGTTTATGGAAAAAGAAAAGATATATTTTGGATTTTTTTTGAAAATTCTTTTTTTGAAAAGCTCACTTTGAGGAAAACATGCCTAAGCTAGCAATGCAGCACACAATTTGTATGCCCTCGTGTCCTACAAAGGTGGGAATCCTAGGGTCTAAGGCAACTCAAAGGTACCTCCCATGTAGCTCTAAATCACATCCTCACAATGGTTACCGGAGCTAGAGACATTCTCATGACGGCACCCACAAATGTAGAAAGCTACCAAGTGTGAGGTATCATGAGAAAGCGTACTCCGGTTGAAACTTTCATGAGAGTCAGACAGACAAAGGTCTCGAATGCCAGTCACTACTCGTCTCCACTCTCCTATGTGTTTTTTCAAATCCGGGTATAGGACCCCACTCATAGCACATAAATCATAAGGTGTGAAAGTGTGTGATGAGGGCATAGCACCTAAAGCCTACCCAATCTAAAATTACCCCGCCTGCAAGGAAAAACCAGAACAGTCTAGACAAAGAGTCGTCTACCCTAGGGTTTTGCAAACATATATCATTTTAATATAAGCATGTAAACTAACCTACGATACCAATCAACAATCGTGTGCAATGCTTACCTTCAAGAAAGGGAGCCAAGAAGAGGGGAACATAATGGAATTGGGGAAATATGCATGAACTTACCTCAAAGAAAGGGAGCAAAGAAGAAGGGAACATAATGGAATTGGGGAGAATGATGCATGAGCATAAGCATATAAACAAAGAAGAGGAGGAGAAGAAACTACACTTCAAGCAAGAAGCAATCATAGAAGAAGAAGAAGTAAATGCACATGAATGCAACATGATAGTATGAGAATGCAAGAGAGCAATTAACACTCAAACTTCATTGATGAAGAAAGAAGGGAAAAGAAAAAGAAGAAGAAGAAGAAGAAGAAGAAGAAAAGGGAGAAATAGAACAAAGCATTCAAATCAAACAATTAAAACCACACACTAAATTAAATAGGTTCGACCCTCTTAAAAAAAATGTCCCCAGTGAAGTCGCCAGCTGTATGCACTCCGAAAAATCCGGTTTGGATCCTTCTTCGTACAACGGGAAAAACAATGAAGCCGCCGCCAATATTTTAATTTAGAAAAAAACATTGGAAAAATCCTTTTAGGCGATTGGCCTTTTGAAAACGAGAGATATAGGTTCGGGGGTCGGTTATGTGTGGGGAAGGTATTAGCACCCCACACATCCTTTCTACCGAAAGGGAACCTTTAATTTAGTGTGTGGTTTTTGACTGTTGATTTGAAACACTTTGTTCTACTTCTTTTCTTCTTTTTTTTATTTAAGAAAATGTTTTTTGAAAATTGGGGAAAGAAGAATCTTTTTGTTATTATTTTTTAAAAGGGTGCTTGATGGGAGGTGAACCCGCTCCTACGTATCCTCCGGTGCGATGAGGAATTCAAAGCTATGTAGTTCTAGTCTTGTTTTGAAAAGGCTCTTTTGTTTTTAGCTTTTTAGTTTTTAGGTGTTTTTTGAAATAAGACTCGAGTGTTCACTAATACCAAGCAAGCAATGGCTTCGAGTGGTTTTCATTACTAACTCGAAAGAAAATAAATTGAAACCGATAATCAAACAAGCAATGGCTTCGAGTGATTATAAGTAACAACGTTTTTATTTTATCTTTTTTTGCAAATGAGGCGAGCATCGGTGATAATCATCTAGCAAAGGCTTAGGACAATTACCACTAATGACTCGTGTTGTTTCTGGAATTGAATTGGGTTCGCATGTATTTAAGGTTTGGGAGCTTTCATGATAATCAAACAAGCAAAGGCTTCGAGTGACTACCACTAATAACTCCTCATTAGTTATCAACCAAGCAAAGGCTTCGAGTGGCCACTAATGATTTTGTTTATGAAAAACTTAGGGTTTAAGCTTGGAAAAGAAATTGGTCTTAATTTGTTAGAGACATAGTTTAGAAAAGAAGTTTGAAAGCAATTTGATTTTTGGAAAAGAGTTTTGGAAAACTAGTAGAACATTTTCAATCAAGTTCCAAGTCAATAACCAAAATGCAAATTGCTAGACTACAATTCATGCAATGATCTAAACTAGTAACCATTTTCATGTCAAGTTGTTTAGAAAAGAAAACAATGAATGCAAGAAAGTTCATAGATGCAAGCATAGCACATTCATTGAGAGCATGTTATCAAGCAAGCAACAACATAGACACAATTTGCAACTTACCCTTTCATGTTGAAAACATCTCATTACAACATTTGAATACACAATGCATGAATAGGCAAAGATGAACCTAGACTACACATATCATGTCACAATACATAGATAGGCAAAGAATGAACCCAAGTTGAACATTTTGGCAAAAATGCATGAATAGGCAAGAGAATGAACCTAGATTGCACATCTTATTGAAGATGCTAGGCAAGATGAACCTAACTAGGCATTTATGACACAACATGTGAGTAGGCAAGGAAGTTACAAAGCACAAGTGAATTCAAACATTTAATGAATCACTTGCAAAATCCTAGGGATTTCACATCAACATTTGACATAAGCAACAATGTGGTATCATTTTGATGGCATCAACATTTAGCATATTTCTACAATCAACCACATGAAAGGAATAAGTTGGAAAGGGCATTTGCCTCAAGTAAGATCATTAGCAAGCCATGAAAAATCAATTTGACATTTTATTTAGCAAGCATATGCAATTAAGGCGTTGAATCCCTTTAGGTAATCTTTAACACTTGGGATATGCACAAGTGCATAAGTGTCAAATCCTCTTACCAAATCATCAACACAAACATGATTTTCAAAGCAAGCAACAAAAACAAGCACAAACCCTAATTATCTCATGAAATGCGACACCAACATAGAGCTAAAACCTCATTTTATTCTTTGAAAGCAACAAAATCATGCAAGCAAATGACATAGATCAAACTTTTTGGCAAGGATTCACATGATTAAGCAAAGGAATGCACTAAAATCGCACAAACTCTAATTTTTCTACAATATGCGAAATGAAACATAAGCCCAAATCACAATTTTATTCATGAAAATGCAAGCACAAAATGAAAATAGCACAAACACACAATTTATTCCAAGAGAGAGATGCATTTCAAGCATCCAAACCTCCCAAAGTGTTTGTCAAAATGCTTGAAACACATCTCTCATTCAACAACAACAATTATATCAACATTTCAACATAAAATAGAGCACTAAAATGCAAAGAAATGCTTGATATGCAAAAATAGATTGATGAACTACATTTTTGGTGCTAAAATTTTGATGATGCTAAGATTGAGAGTATACCTCAACTCCAAGCTAGAATAGCGAAAGAAATAAGGTGAATGAACACTAAACCACTTGAATCAACCCTCTAATCTTCAATCTTGAGCTTGATTCTTGAGATTTGAAGATGGATCTTTGAAGAGAATGCAAGGATGATGAAGGATTTAGGACTAGAATGTTGATTTGAAGTGAAAAAGTGAAGAAATGAGGTGAGGGAATGAAGAGGGGTAATCGGCCAAGAAGGGAGAAGAGGAGAGGCTAGGTTTTTGAGTGTGAATTGTGTGCAAGAACTTGTGAGAGGTGAGGATATGAGGGTATATATAATGTGCAATTAGGTTTAGGGGCATTTAGGTCATTGTGTACCTCATCTCATTCTAGGATTGCATTTTAATTTTGAATCAAGGGTGAGGATTGAAACACACCTTGATGAGGGGCAAAAGAATGCAAAATGAGAGGGGAATGAAGCGGTAGATATTCAGCCAAGCAATGAGAGTGGTGCCCAAGTTTTGCAAGTTGGCAATTGTACTATTGTACTATCCATGAACCTTCCAATTATCCTCTCAATTTTGATTATTCCTTTCAAGATAATTGTACATAAATCTAACCATTTTGAGCCATATACAAGATATCTTGAAGAATATGCCATTTTTGAAAATGAGAGATGACCAAAATTGCCAACAAAAATCTTATCATATAATTTTTGGGAATATTCCTTGTGCTATTTTTTGAAATGCTTTCTTGAATTAATTTGAACTTGATTTTTTTTACTACACATATAAAATATGCGCACAATTTGAAAAATGATTTTCTTTATTTTTTTTATTTTTTTTGTTCAAAATAATACAATTTCATTAAATAAATTCCCAAAAATTAATTAATTGGATTTTCAACTAGCAAAAATTTATTAAATTGAAATTGACCAAACAATGCCTCTTTTAAATGCCCCAAAATTACTTAATTTCTCAAAAATGATTTTGAAAACCTTAGAATGCTTGGGTAAATACCCTAAACCCTTTCTCAAATAATGCATCACTCACAAAATTATTTATTTTTGCTGAAAATTAGGGTTTTGAAACTAGGCGGACAAAATTAGGGTATGACAAACCTCTTTTATAGCCAAATGTTAGATGACTCTTGCTTCTCCCAAGCAATGTGGGGCAAAAACAAGATAGAGAACACAAATCCCATTTAGAGAAAGCAATTCCCGTTTTTCTCAAACAGGCCACCGTAAAAGTGTGAATTCGGATTCGTTAACCGTTGGATCGCCTTCATTTTTGGATAGCAAGTTTGTGAGAAATATTTCTTCACTTTCACCGTTCTGATCGTCGAAACGAGGTCTGAGGGGAAAGATATTGCCTTCGCAAGTAGCTCCAGTTTTGGGTATTTTTCTCAAATCGGTCCCTTTAAAAGTGCGATTTCGGATTCGTTAACCGTTGGATCGCCTTCATTTTTGGATAGCAAGTTCGTGAGACATATATCTTCACTTTCACCGTTCGGATCGTCGAAACAAAGTCTGAGGAGAGAGAGATATTGCCCACGTAAAGTAGCTGGAATTTTGGGTATTTTTATTTTCTTGTTCTCAATTTGTAAACTTTGAGGAGGCACTTTGAACTTCAACATGAAGCCTATCACTAGTGGGGGTTCTTCCAACATGAATTGAAACCTTTAACCCCATCTTGGATTTCTATTTTCCTTTACATGCTTAGTTTTTCTCTCCTTTAAATATGAGGTGTGCGTATGGATTAGTGTGGTGTTTTCCTTCAACATCTTCAACTTCATGGATGATGATTACAAACAAACCATTACTAGCATGTCTTTTCTATTGCATTGGACTCTTCTACATTTGTTGGTAACTCATCCCCCTTAAAACGTATGTACAAGACTTTCAAAGTGATAACTCCATGTGATTTTTGTCGCCTAGAGATTGTGATATGATTCTAGCTCTTTTATTTAAAAAGGAATTAAAAGAAATAAAATGTCGGACAAAATTGGGGTACAACACTCTTCATATTAGGAACATATAACACATCACTTATTATCACTTTTCTTCCATCTTCTCTTCTTATTACAACTTTGCCAATACCTTCAGCCATTACTGCACTACCATCACCAAACCTAATTCTCCTTCTTACAGTCTCATCAAGCTCACAGAACTAGTCTTTCTGACCAGTCATGTGGTTGGAGCATCCAATGTCCAAGTACCACCATTCTTCAACACCTGTTTCACTGTTAATAATGGCCATTAGTATCACCGTTTCATCATCATCAGAGTCATTTTCAATGTTGGTGACAGCCATCAGCATCACTGCTTTATCATCATCAGAGTCATGCGCAAATTGAGCCTCTTCATTCTTCTTTATAGGCACCTTAGGGTTCACACATTCATCAGCATAATGCCCCCATCTCTGGCAGTTTTAGCATTGTATATGCTCCTTTGATTTCTTCTTGCTTTTACCAGAATTTTCACCTTTTTCTTCTGGTTTTCACCCTTTGAACCCCCACTTTCATGCTTGTTATTCTTCCATTTTCCCTTACTCTTCTTATTTTTCCAAGATTCATTTCCTCCACCTCCTTTCTTCTGTGATTGTGCAAACAGAGCCTTCTCAGAATCTTTTTCCTCTTTCTTGACATTTTCTCTATTTTTAATCTTTATCTCATGTGCCTCTAAAGATCCTAGTAACTGTTCTAACTTTAGATTATCTAGGTCTTTGGATTGTTCTATGGCAGCAACAACATGATCAAAATTTTGGTGACAAACCAGTGAGTATTTTCTCTACTTTCATGGAATCAGTTACTGTTTCACCACAGCTTCATGAATTGCGCCACTGATTCATTCGATTCCATCTGAAGGAGCCCTAGTTGTCGCCGTAGAGACATGAGTTTCACCTTCTTTGTTTGCTTATCACCGAAGTATGTCGTCGCCAGTACATCCCATGCTTCTTTCGCCGTCTCGTACTCAATAATCTTCTCCAGAACATTTGCATCGACGCATTGATGAATAAGGAATATGGCCTTATCATCCTTCTTCATTTGTTCTCGGTTCGTCGTTCTTTGTGCTTCCGTCGGTGCAGCTCCGAGTGGTGTGACACCACTACGAATGACTTCAAGAACCCCTTGGTATCTAAAGATTACCTTCATTTTCGCCATTCACCGTTCATTGTTACTGCCGTCGAACACCGGCAGCTTTGCGAGAAATTGGCCGTTGGAGGAGTTCGCTTGCGTGGCCGCCATAATTGCCGCCCTGAATCACCGTGCTCTGGTGCCAATTGTTGGATTATTGTGTGTTTCTGGTGGTGTTTCTTGGATCAGTGAAAGAGAGAGTAGTAACAGAATTAACTAACTCAGATTAGGGAAAAATCAATTTCATTTAACTGTGTATAAAACTATGGTTACAAAGGGTATATGTATTACACAATACAGTCACTAACTATGGTTAGTTATAACAGCAAACTTAACTAACCAAACCACAATTCTAACTCAACATATAACTAGCTAATTGCTCTAGGTAGTTGACTTATTACAAAACACATTTGAATTACAATTACAATAGAAACTTGGCAAAATCAAAATTAACAACGAAACAAACTTAGGGTTTCAAGCGGAGAAAACGAAAACGAACTTAGGGTTTCAAGTAGAGAAAACGAAAACGAAGGGAGAGGAAGAGAGAGCCAAGATGCTTACCATATGAAAACGAAAACGAAGTGAGCGAATATTCTGAACGAAGCTTGAAGATTCTGAACGAAGTGAGCTTGAAGATTTTTGGACGAATTGAGCTTGAAGATTTCTGAACGAAAACGAAGGGCTTCAATGATGACTTTGTGAGGAAGAGAAGGGCTTGTGTGCGCATCGCATAAACGGATTGTGTTTTGTGTGAGAAATTAAAATTGGGATTTGACTTTTAGCATCGTTTCTTTTAACAGCCGATGCTAAATGTACTTGGTTTGGTCATTTAGCATCGGTTGTTAAAAATGGGGAGGATATAAGAGTTTGACGACAACAAAAGTATAATACTTATTTTATACTATAATATTGATTGGAGGCAGGTTTCAAAGTCCTGGAACTCTAACCTTATCAGTCACTTGTTTGTTCCCTCTATTGCAGGTCAAATCTTGAAGACTCCCTTGGTACGTAGTGCAACAAGCTCTTGATGGATGGAATTATAGAAACTAGTTATCTTCATGTTGAAGGCAACTGGCGTGCTCTTTGGAAGTTGAAGATTCCACCTAAAGTGAAACATTTTCTCTGGACATTTTTTCGTGATGTTCTTCCCACTCGCTCCAACTTGGCATCTAGCCATGTTGATGTGGTTGGTTCTTGCCCGTGGTGTAATGGTATCTCTGAATCTCTCAAGCATTTATTTATCTTCTGTACTAAAGCAATGGCTTGTTAGACTGCTCTTGGAATTGTTGATACCATAATTAGAACTTGTGCTTTTCAGCAAAATATATTTTCAGTTGTTTTGTTTTCAGTTGTGGCAGCATTTAGCACTTATGATGGTGTGGGATGGTGCATGACTTTGTGGAGCCTTTGGCAGAGTCGGAATGATCGTATATGGGAGAACAAGAATGTTGTTCGGCGAGTATCATTTGTGTTGGTCATAGGTTGCATCCGTCCTGAGTTAAAGTAGGTTTTCCCCGTCAAAGTCGGGGCAGAGTCGGGTTTAAAAAGGTGTTTATAAATTCATAGTCAAACATTAAATAATAACATTAATTAAAATTAATCACAAAATTAATGCAGTCATATCGTCTGAAACAAACTACCCCGATTGTTGTTAATTTGGCTGGCTAATAATAAAATAAAATCTCTTTAAGATATTTAAAATTCTTTATTTCCTAAAAAAAAAAAAAGATAATTAGGATCCTTAAAAAGATTTTGAAAATATTTGTACCATATCAACTGTGCAGTTTACTGCTCCTAGTCGTATCAACAACAGTGCGACTAGTAGGCTTGCGTTTTAAATTTCAAACGAACGCTGTTCTGTTTCTTTTCCCTCAACCGAACGAATACTTTTCTCTGCATCTCTTCTAAATCAAGTTTCCAATGGAGTTCAAGTATCGCGCCTTCGACAGGAAACCCGCAACGATGTCGTATCATCCACAATCCGTGGTTCCCTATCCGTCCAACCGATTTCTGCAAGGTTTCAAAGAGCCCCTAACTTTCTTCACCTTCATCGTTTTTGCATAAAGAAACCATCTTTTACATTATTCTTTTGTTCTTTTTTTGACATCAATCGTTATTGCTTTTTATTTTTGTGATTTTGTGATGATGATGATCAGGTGCGTGTCGTTATTCAAGCTATCCGACCAACACTTTCCGAATGCCGGCTGCCGGCGACGCACAGTTGCGAGAGATGGAGAAGGAACAAATCAGGCGGGAGATAATCGCCGACGAGATTGAGATTGCACGGAGGAAGAGACAGTTTGAGGAGGAAGTGCGGAGGGAATTGGCCGTAAAGAGAATGCAGAGGTATTTGGCCGCACCAGAACCGGCACCGGCACCGGCACCATACTCGTTTCAGGAGCGAGTAAACCCTGTAGCTTTTGATGCCATGGATAATAATTTCATTAGGGTTTCACAACCGCCACTACAGAATATTGTGTCTTCTTTGGAAATCAAACCATCTTCTCCTCATATTCAGAATCAGAAGGACAAAGTAATCATGTTGGTTAGTCTCAACTCTTAACTCTCCAGTCTTTTTTTCTTCTACAAATTACTTTGAAAAGTGGCTTTTTCTGTGTCTATATTCTTCCAAAATTTTAGTTTACTTTGGCATTTAGTGATTATTATTTATTTGTTCTCAAGTTTGGTTAGGTCACAAGTTTGGTTAGGTACTTTGTTCATATTTTATAGTTTTTACCTTTCACAGCTCCATGAGGTTTGAATTTGAAAATACCTGTCAGGAAATAACAGAACATGCTTACATTGGAACTCACTAAGTGCATGTTTGGATCCACGTTTGGGATCCCAAACGCACGTCCACAACCACTTTCGCCGCGGAAAAGCTACGGCAACTCTGAAGCTCCAAATTGTAGCTTCACCTTCACCGTGACTCCTACCATGGTTTTTGGTTGACGCGCGGCAATCCAACCGCCCATCCAAACACATTCTAAAAGCCAATCTTTGCTTTATGCTAACTTTTTTTTTTGTTGTTTTAATGGTTCACAAGTTTGGTTAGGCACTTTGGTTAGATAAATAGCCGTTACTAAGTCATTTGTGGTATCTGCAACTTGTACTATTTTTCTGCTGTCTTTTTTTTACCTTTTCATAGGTCCATGAGGTTTGAATTTGAAAATACCTATCAGAAAATTACTGAACATATTGATATTATTGGAACTCACTAAAAACAAAGTTTTGATTTATGCTAACTTTGTTGGGATTTGTTGTCTTAATGTTACCTAGTCTGCTTTCATTAAGTTTTCTTTTCCTCATTTGGCTAACTCCTACACGACAGTACATTTTCTTCATTTATAATCTTGCATTTCTAAGACCTCATTATATGTATACGTTGTTTGTATATCTGAAACAGAAGATGGAGTTTTATTTGGATTTTAAGTGACCATATGACATTTTTATTTGGATTTCCTAATGTTGCAGCCTAGGCCAAAGTCAAATCCAGATCTCCTTTGTGCAAAGCGAAAAGCAGTCATACCTGCTATTTATGACACTGAGCCTTCTGCTTCTGGTTTGAGGAAAAAAGCCAAGAAGGAGTGGAGGTGTACACTATGTCAAGTTAATGCCACAAGTGAGCAGCACTTGAATAAGCATATGCGTGGTAAAAAGCACAAGGCCAAAGAAGCAGGAGAGGGAACTCAGATGATTGGTAAAGAATAAAAACATCTTTGTCATCCATTACACAGAACTAGAAAAATGTGTGCATGCTACCTTATTCCTTACCACAATTAAACCATCATTATTCTTTATCATAATTTCAGGGTTGGATGCAAAAGGAGATAGGAACTCACCTCCTCAACCACGTTTAGTCTTGAAAGAGTTAGATCAGAACATGGTTGAAGCTGGGAATTCGAAGAATGAAGCACAACTTGTGCAGAAAAGCCACAATTTGGGTGATTTGAAGAAGGAACCTGGGAAACAACTTGTGCAGAAAAGCCACAATTTGGGTGATTTGAAGAAGGAACCTGGGAAAACAAAAGCATCAGCAGGAAGAAGGAAGGTTTCCTTATGGTGTAAAGTTTGTCAAGTTCGTGCTTTCTCACAAGATGTGATGAAAGCTCATAAGAAAGGAAAGAAACACCAAAAGGAAATGAAGAAATTCTCTCAAAAGAAGCAATAACTTTTTGCTTTTTTTTTCCACGAAACCATTTGAGATCACTTAATCAGTAGAACTTTGGTTTACTATGCTATGATATTTTTCCTCATTTTACACGTTGAACTTTAGTTTATTGTACTATGATATTTTCCCTCATTTTACATGTTTATTTTCTTTTTAGAGAATGAACTTGTTACATCTCACTTCCTCTTTCACGAGTACATTTGACAATGTGGACACCATTTAGACGGGGTCTGAAGCATAAGAAGGGAAAAACCATGGAAGTATTTCTAAGGCTTTATAGTTGACAGAACGAAAGGGATTGTAGGATTGTTCAAGTCTTGTAGGTTTCTTCCTGGTTTAGCATCGCTGAAGAAAAGGGAATGTAATAACTTTTTATTTTTATTGGTCCACGTACTATTAAGTTAACATTTGGTTTTGCATCACATTCAGGAAAGAAGGGCAACTGGTTAAATTTTTATTAGGTGATTTTGTTGCTCAACAGTTTCGTCAAAGTTTTTAGAGTCCGTTAAAAAAGTTCATTTTGGAAAAATAGATTTGTGTTCAGTAATGAGTGAATATCCAATTTTACCCGGTATTTCTTATTTTTTAACAAATTTTTTTTTTCGAAGCATTTTTTTAAAAAAATCTAGCAAGTTACTTGTGTATTACATTGATCCCTTTGGCCTTACTCGTTTTTCAAAATGAAATACAATTTCTTTTTAAAATAAAAATGTTATTGCAACAAACATTAGTGCTTCTAGGGTGAAGGATCAACTAAGTGTCTCATCGGTGTAATACTAAAATTCACTGTAGGATATTGTGTAAAATGCTATGAGTAGTTTTCAGATTTCATTTGAGATTTTCGAGGCTCTCCTAGAGTTTCTGTCGAAATGTCCTTTTCCTAGGGGTCTTCTGCCGCCACAACCTCTTCAACGTTTCCTTCTGTGTATGGCTGATCCTTTAGACCTGCAGCAGGTTGTCTCCTCTTGCCATCATGCTTCCGTCGGTATTCCCACTCTGCTAGAAGCCTGTGCACATTTTAAATTTCCTGCCAGGTACATGTTTCCTGCAGACGACAGCGTCAGACCCCACCACATCTTTCCTGCAGGCGAGACTGTTAGCGCTTTTCCTGGTTTTCAAGTGAGACTAGTTTTGGTCCTTCATGCCTGGAGACCATCTCTTTTAAGGATCCAATGGTTTTTGAGGTTGTCTCTGGCAATTGTCCCCTCACGCAGTCTTCTAAGCATTTTCTTGATGTTGTATTTATAGACCATATGTCTTAATAGATCCGTTGGAACCCTTGAGCAAAGAGAAAATAATTGTTTATTGCTTTTGCGCCTAGACGGGTGCAGAGTTGCAGGCGCCGTACACTGCAGTAGGAGATAGCCGTTTGGAGCTTCTGAGCTTGTCAACGCATGCTAGCTTCTAACGATGGCTTCAATCTATTTGATTCATTTCTCTTAGCATAGAACTAATGTTGATGTGGCAATATGACCTTTGAGAGAAGCTTGACATTTTCTTCCAAGCTTCTAGGGTCTTGTTTAGAAGCTTCTGAGCATTGTCTTCTCACTTAGCTTCTGAGATGCAACCAGAACGTCTTCTGAAGTGTTTTCTAAGAAGTTGTCAACTTAAATACATGTTGTTTTGAGGAATAACTTGATTACCATGTTGTACCTTGTATTGTTTTTCATCAAGCTAGGTCATATACTGTTATCCCTTTGCTTATCATCTTCTGAGCACCTCATTGAGCTTAGATAGCATCTTCTAAGACTCAATTCTTCTTATTAAGTTGTGCTAATTCATAGCACATGTTCTACTTGTGATGTAATGATTTATCCTTGTCTATAAGATCACTCGAGAGAACTTATTAGATCACAATTGGATTAGAAAGCTTAAGAAGCTTATCAAAATCTGTTTGTTCTCATCAAAACCTATTATAGGGATTTTGTCTTAACAATCTCTCCCTTTTTGATGATGATACAACTTTTTGATAAGTTATTAAGGTTTTCTAATATAATACAAACACAGATAGTTGAAAGGCTCCAGCTTAATTCATGTTATGATTTTTTTTTCTTTTAAGAATAGGTAAAGGCATGTAAACAATTTGGACCAGAACAATTTTCATTGATTATGAAGCAAAATAGTACAATTTTGGCTCACTTTTTCTGGAGCTTTCAATAGACAATAAAAAGCAATACAACTAGTACTTAGGAAGCTTCAGCTTCAAAAAATAAGTGCTCATGTTAGCACATATATGCAATACAGATCATCTACAAAAGATCCTATCCTATCCTATCCATTACCCCCTAAAACCTATAACCTTAATCTAAACTCTTTCTCCCCTTTGTCATCAATAGAAAGGAAGGGGGCAGAAATCAGATTATGCAGCTACTTAGAAATAGATAAATCATCAGAAGATATCGAAGTAGCAGGCTTAGGGACATCTTGGACAGGAGAAATGGGATCAAACTCTGGGATAACAAGAGAAACACTGAGTGTAGGCAATGCAGTGGTCATAAGCCACTGCTGAATTTGATGGTTCTTTGCATTTTGAGCTTTTTGGCCTTATTGCACCAGTTTTTTCCCTTCCAGAAATTTCTTGAGAATGGATTTAACCTGTCTCAGTTGCTTATCAACCTTGTTAGAAGAGCTAGCATCTTCAGAAAGTGGATTGGCAGAGTACAACGCAACAATTTCACGAACATTAATGTTTAGAGCAGCAATGGGAGGAGTGTGATGTATTGGAGGAGGAATTTACTTGTCAAATATTGGAGGAGTGTTGAACAAATCTCTCAAGTCATCTATTTGGAATGTGTGTGGTGTGTTGGCTATTGGAGTTTCATGTTCAAGCTGAGGGATGACCTTCTCACAAGATTTCTGAAGGTTTGCTAAGTTTTCAGAAACAACTTGATTTGCTGAGGGACCAGGGGTTTGCAATAACTTGTGCTCCCACTCAACAGAAGGCTCATTGAGAAGTTTCTCAGTAACAGTCTTCTGAGTAGTTTCTAAAGATGTCAAAGTGACATTCTCAATATCCACTAGCCGATCACTTGACTGATTCTCATTTACCACGACATTTTGACTTGATTTCTCTTCATCACAATGTTCTGAGCGTTAGAGTTCTTCAGTTGTCTGTACTTTATCAACAACCACTAGTGTGGGTGAAATGTGTAGCTCTTGTATGTTGTGTGGTGGTTGTTCTTCAAAAGTCACTTTCTGAGGCGTGGGTTTAGGTGTTTTCTCTTTGGAAGGTGATTATGGATTTCAGAGGTGTGTGTTGTGCTCGTGAAGGTCCAGATGGTCCTTCACCAAGTGCAGTCCTAGGGGATTTCCTAAGAGGTGGTTTTGAGGTTCTTTTCTTCTTTGGTACTTCCTTTTCTCTTCCCTTTGGTTCTTCACTCTGCTTGTCTTGAAGATTAAGCACTTATTTTGTTACCAAGTGGCTTCAGTCTCAAGAGGTGGGGTGAATTGAGACTTTAAAAACTTTTCCCCTTTTTAACGACTTAGATTAATTTTCGCGCAGGTTTATGAAATGAACGAATTAGAATATAGAACAGTAAAGCACGCACAAGATTTATACTGGTTCGGTCACCTCCCAGTGACCTACGTCCAGTCCTCACAACCCTTTGTGAGATTTTCACTATCAAAACAAAGCTTTCAACCGGGTGCTTTAAAATCCTTACAGACACAAACATTCTTCACCAAGGATACCCCACCTTGTGCAAGAGCCCTAAAAACAATTGCAACAAGAGATACCCCACCCTTGTTACAATCTAAAACCCTAGAGAGATACCCCACTCCCTAGTACAACCAATTGACATACAAGAGATACCCCACCCTTGTCACAGTCAAAACCCTAGAGAGATTCCCCACTCTCTAGTAAAACCAAATAACAGTAATTGAACAAATTACAATAAACAGAAATACCTCTAAGAAGACAAATACAACAACTTGAAGATTTTCCCAACCTAACCCTTGAGAGAGATCAACTCAAAGTGATGAAGAACGTGAAGAATGAGTGTGACGGTGAGAGAGTTTACGTTCTTCTCTTTAGAATTGTAGGTTGTAATTGAAACGTGAAACCTAGGTCCTATTTATAGAGTTTGTAGAAATATGACCGTTGAAGCAATTATCAACACAAGTGAAAAATCGATTAATGTCCTTTAAAACATAGTTAACAAATCGATTTTGTGCTACCAAAATAATAGGTTGAAAATCGATTTCTTGCTTAAATAGAGAAGGTGAGAAATCGATTGTTTGCTTAAAGAAATAAGAAAGGAATCGATTTTGTTCTTTAAGAAATAAGAAGGGAATCGATTGTTTGCTTAAAAATAGGAAAGTAAGATTATTTGCTTAAAAATAGGAATCGATTATTTGCTTTGAGTAAAGAAGCCAATACTTAAATGAGACAGGTAAACAATCGATTGTTTGCTTTATGAAGTTCACAAAAACAAGGAAGGCAATAATCGATTATATGCTTAACATAACTAAGACAATAATCGATTCTTTTAGAGCCAAAACAAGTTCTTTTAAAAACATGTCATTAGAATCGATTGTTGGCTTTAAAATAGGAAGTGCATAATCGATTCGTTTCTTTGAAATAGGGACCATGAGTCGATTTTGCACTTTAAGCATAATCGATTCTTTGCTTCAAATAAACAAGGTAATCAATCGATTATTTTCTTTCCAAAACAAGTTCCTTTTTAAACCATCAATATGCAAATCGATTTCTAGGTTTAAATAATATGAATGAAAATCGATTTCTTTACCTCAAAAACAATTTCTATTAAAACACTAAGCCATGAATCTATTTCTTTAAAAAACAACAAGTGCCTAACCTATTTATCATGCTTTTATCAAGTGAAAACATATATGTTAGGTTTGCTTGTGTGAGTGCTAGTGTGTTGATTGATTTGAGCCGATCCTCAAAAGTGGTTTACAATTCATTCCTAAGACACGACCCAACTTCCTAGTGACAACCCTTGACACAGACTTACTTCTTGAGTTGATTGTGCCTTGGAGTTCCCTGATACCAAGGAGAGGACCGTGTTGAATTGGAGGTTTAGAGAAGGATATTGACGCCACACTCAAGAAAAAGATGAGAAAGTGAGTGATAAGTCATGTATTTTGATCGCAACAAGTTGCCTTGATAAGATCGGATTTGGTTCTTTTACCCAAGAACACAAGGGAAGCTCTCACAAATGGAGGAAACTCAATTTTCATTCATAATTCAAATCTGATTTTTACATTCTAGATAGTCACATATATATAGCCTTTTTGGGAAGCATGGAGATGTAAACAAAAGGTCACTCCTAAGTGACATTATTCCTAATGATAGTCTTAACTATCTTTACTTAGTTGCTTATAAATACCTTAACTAATGACTAATCAAATAGAACTTATAAGTGGATATTCAGAAAGCATAAGCCTATCTAAAGAGTCACCAATGCATGCAAGCCAAGGGTTTCCTCTTTTTATTACTTAAATTAAAATAAAAACATTAATATATTTACCAAAATCTGTCTTCGACTTCCTGCCCATTTTACACTATATTAGTAACCGAATCTGAAATTATGGCTGGAAAGAAAATTGTAGGACTCTTCCTTATCTTTCCAACGCATCAAGAAACGCACCAATCGGACATCTAGATCTTGAGATATGACCAAAACAAGATAGATGTGTTATTTTCAACAATCTCACTTTTCCATCTTAGGCTTGATTTTATTTATTTTAGGGAATCCATCCTAGGTTGTCATCATTTGGTATCATTTGGTATCATATCATGAAAAAAAAATGAAGAAAGATAAATAAAATTTATTTATTTCAGGGAATCCATCCTTGGTTTCAACACGGTCCTCTCCTCGGTTCTCATCATTTGGTATCAGAGCCAAGTTGTTGGTTTCCTAATCGGGGTGAAATACGCAGCGATTGGAAAAGGTTTGTTTATTTTCAATAATATCTATCTTATTTTCTTTTCATCATGTGGAGTTCTATATATAGAGACATGTATAATAAAAATGAATGTCTAGAAAATTCATTTGTGAAGTATAAGGTAACCGGAGATTGGTTGAAAAAAACACATGAGAAAATTGATAGAGAAAAGGAGAATATTCAAAGAAAAAAAAAGAGGGCTGAAAGAGAGAGTGAAAGAAGAATGAGAAGAGAAGAGAGAATGGAAAGTGTGATTGCTGCTAGTAAGGAAATATTGTGGGCGGAAATCCGTAAAGCTCAAGAGAAATATAAAGAAAAAAAGGCTGAAAAGAAAGGGAAACTGAGAGAAATAGAAAAAAGTGAGGAAAAAGAAAAAGAGAGTGACAAGAAAGAGGATTTGAGAGAAAAAGAAATTGAGAATAAGCATGTCATTTTGGATTCTTGTTATAATCCTAACCTTTTTCCTAGTTGTGATGATTTCATTATCAAGAAGGTTGTGGATGATATTCCAAAAGAAGAAGCTTGCAAGAAGGAAGATGAAGAAGTGCTTCCAAAGACACAATGTAGTGTTTCCACCGAATTGCAAGAGATAAACATTAGGAAGTCGTGGAAAACTACTACACTAATACCTTCCTCAAAGTTGGTTTGTGTAGTCAAGTATTGGGATTCATCAAATTCTATTCACTTGCCTAACATTTCTTTCTTAGGTCATGAAAACAACAAAGTGAATGAAGGAGAATGTTCTCTAGGAGTGGCTGCCTTTTGTGAGCTCAGAAAATATAATTATGCTTTGGAATCCAAAGGTCAAGCAAAACTTTTCCATGAACTCGCAAATTTCTCGAATGTAAAAGTTACCTGCGATGAATTTTTTAGACTTACCTTTGACCCTGGAGGTATTACAGCTAGAAATTTGAGGTCGAATTCTCTCGGAGAAGGAGGGAATGATGACAACCTATAATGGATGCCCTTAAAATAAATAAATCAAGCATAACAAGGAAAAGTGTGCATTGTTGAAAATAAAGCATATGTCTTGTTTTGGCAATATCTCAAGATCTAGAAGTCCGATTGGTGCATTTTTTGATGCGTTGGAAAGATAAGAAAGATTTCTACATCTTTTATTCAATACATTATATCAGATTCGGTTACCAATATGGTGAAAAACAGGCTGGATGTCAAGGACGAATATTGGTGAAGATTTCAATATTTTTACTTTAATTTATGTAATAAAAAGAGGAAACCTTTGGCTTGCATGCCTTGGTGACTCTTTAGATAGTTTTAGTGCTTTCTGAATATCCACTTAGAAATGCTTTTTAATTAGTCACTTAGTTAAGGTATTTATAAACAACTAAGTAAAGATAGTTAAGACTATCATTAGGAATAATGTCACTTAGAAGTGACCTTTTGTTTACATCTCCATGCTGCCCAAAAAGGCTATATATATGTGACTATCTAGAATGTAAAAATCAGATTTGAATTATGAATGAAAATTGAGTTTCCTCCATTTGTGAGAGCTTCCCTTGTGTTCTTGGGTAAAAGAACCAAATCCGATCTTATCAAGGCAACTTGTGGCGATCAAAATACATGACTTATCACTCACTTTCTATCTTTTTCTTGAGTGTGGCGTCAATATCCTTCTCTAAACCTCCAATTCAACACGGTCCTCTCCTCGGTTCTCATCATTTGGTATCAGAGCCGAGAACAGAGATTGACGCAAAGAAGAAAGATAAATAAAATAAATAAAATCAAGCCTAAGATGGAAAAGTGAGATTGTTGAAAATAACACATCTATCTTGTTTTGGTCATATCTCAAGATCTAGAAGTCCGATTGGTACGTTTCTTGATGCGTTGGAAAGATAAGGAAGAGTCCTACAATTTTCTTTCCAGCCATAATTTCAGATTCGGTTACTAATATGGTGTAAAATGGGCAGGAAGTCGAAGACAGATTTTGGTAAATATATTAATGTTTTTATTTTAATTTAAGTAATAAAAAGAGGAAGCCCTTGGCTTGCATGCCTTGGTGACTCTTTAGATAGGCTTATGCTTTCTGAATATCCACTTATAAGTTCTATTTGATTAGTCATTAGTTAAGGTATTTATAAGCAACTAAGTAAAGATAGTTAAGACTATCATTAGGAATAATGTCACTTAGGAGTGACCTTTTGTTTACATCTCCATGCTTCCCAAAAAGGCTATATATATGTGACTATCTAGAATGTAAAAATCATATTTGAATTATGAATGAAAATTGAGTTTCCTCCATTTGTGAGAGCTTCCCTTGTGTTCTTGGGTAAAAGAACCAAATCCGATCTTATCAAGGCAACTTGTGGCGATCAAAATACATGACTTATCACTCACTTTCTCATCTTTTTCTTGAGTGTGGCGTCAATATCCTTCTCTAAACCTCCAATTCAACACGGTCCTCTCCTCGGTTCTCATCATTTGGTATCAGAGCCAAGTTGTTGGTTCTTAATCGGGGTGAAATACACAGCGATTGGAAAAGGTTTGTTTATTTTCAATAATATCTATCTTATTTTCTTTTCATCATGTGGAGTTCTATATATAGAGACATGTATAATAAAAATGAATGTCTAGAAAATTCATTTGTGAAGTATAAGGTAACCGGAGATTGGTTGAAAAAAACACATGAGAAAATTGATAGAGAAAAGGAGAATATACAAAGAGAAAAAAAGAGGGCTGAAAGAATAAGTGAAAGAAGAATGAGAAGAGAGGAGAGAATGGAAAGAGCAATTGCTGCTAGTAAGGAAATATTTTGGGCGGAAATCCGTAAAGCTCAAGAGAAATATAAAGAAAAAAAGGCTGAAAAGAAAGAGAAACTGAGAGAAATAGAAAAAAGTGAGGAAAAAGAAAAAGAGAGTGACAAGAAAGAGCAATTGAGAGAAAAAGAAATAGATAATAAGGATGTCATTTTGGATTCTTGTTATAATCCTAACCTTTTTCCTAATTGTGATGATCTCATTATCAAGAAGGTTGTGGATTATATTCCGAACGAAGCTTGCAAGAAAGAAGATGAAAAAGTTCTTCCAAAGGAACAATGTATTGCTTCCACTGAATTGCAAGGGAAAAACATTGGAAAATCATGGCATACTACTACACTAGTACCTACTTCTAAGTTGGTTTGTGTGGTCAAGTGTTGGAATTCATCTAATGTTATTCAATTGCCTAAAATTTCTTGTTGTTGTGAAGGAAACGAAGTGAATGACGCAGAATACTCTCTAGTAGTAGCTTCTCTTTGTGAGCTTGAAAATGATGGTTATGTTTCAGAATCTAAAGGTGAAGCGGGCCAAGGAAATCGTTCACATGAACTTGCAATTTTTTCTATTGGGATGGTTGCCTATGGTGAGTTCTTTAGGCTTGTTTTTGACCCCGGAGGTATTAAAGATAAGAATTCGAGGTCGAATTCTCTCGAAGAACGAGGGAATGATGACAACCTAGGATGGATTCCCTAAAATAAATAAAATCAAGCCTAAGATGGAAAAGTGAGATTGTTGAAAATAACACATCTATCTTGTTTTGGTCATATCTCAAGATCTAGAAGTCCGATTGGTGCGTTTCTTGATGCGTTGGAAAGATAAGGAAGAGTCCTACAATTTTCTTTCCAGCCATAATTTCAGATTCGGTTACTAATATGGTGTAAAATGGGCAGGAAGTCGAAGACAGATTTTGGTAAATATATTAATGTTTTTATTTTGATACCACATGATATGATCCGAAAAGGAACATATATAGAAATTAGGATCTATCCTCGAGTGAATCACACAATTTAAAAGAAAAGGACTAAACACAATTCAAAGTAACAAAAATTAAAAAGATGGAGAAGATAGAAGATGGAAAAAAGAAAGGTGCCACACTCTCAATTCTATGAAGAAAGAGAAATGATAAGCCAAGTGAAGAATCGCCACAAAGGAACGAATGCCTTTGATAAGATCCAGATATGTGATATTCCACAAGAAGATACAAGAGGCACAATGCTCTCAAAATGCTAATTGCATATAACTTTCAACATATCTCATATTGCATTCTTACATGGGTATTTATAGGCTAAGCTTGAAAGATAAAAGTAACTTTCCACTATCATACATTTATCTAATGCATTTACCTAGAATATAACCACAAACTAGAAAATAAATTTCCATTAGGTACTATAATGACTTAGAAAGTCTTTAAAACCCATAAACCTACTTTGGGAAGATCATAGGACACTTAAACTTATTCAACCAAAACAAATCCGAAAATTAAAATTAAAATATCAAAAATTGGGCAACCCTTGAATTCTCCTTGATCATGTGCATGGGCTTTTCCAAATTGTTGTCATCTAGTTGGGCTAAAAAGGATCTTCATAGAATTGTAGAAATATGGCCCGATTTGGTGCAATCTTCGACTGAAACAACTCCTGATGCAATTACTTGTTTGAGTGATTTCTTATTATTAAAATTCTCAAAGTTGGCCTTATTTGGTTCTCATCATGTTAGGTTTGCTTGTGTGAGTGCTAGTGTGTTGATTGATTTGAGCCGATCCTCAAAAGTGGTTTACAATTCATTCCTAAGACACGACCCAACTTCCTAGTGACAACTCTTGACACAGACTTACTTCTTGAGTTGATTGTGCCTTGGAGTTCCATTTGTCACTTTGTCTTAGATTACTTCATCATCAAAACTTAACCTGCAACACAAGATATCCACATTCTCCCCCTTTTTGTTGATGACAAAACTTTTGATTCATCTTAGGTGGGAGGTTAGTTCATCAAGCAAAACAATGCACTAATATTGAATATACGTATCTAGACTCCCCCTTACTTGATGCTCCCCCTATCTAAATGCAAAGTGACAATCCTAGTTTTCTCCCCCTTTTTGTCATGATCAAAAGGGTTAATGCGAAACTTAGTAGGTGAGTCGAAAGCGCAGCTAATAGTAACAGTGAGTTCATTGCATTTAAAAAGGATAGGTTTAAAACACAAAATGACATGAGAGTCAAGTTTCAACACAAGATAGCCTAACCAAAATTCAATCAGCAGTTCATAATTCATTCAGATAAGTGATAAATTAATAACTCCAAGTTTTCTTCGAATGAAAAAAAATTCTTTTTGCAATGGTTTTGTAAAAATATCTGCTAGCGTTTTTGAATGCTCAACTAAACAATCACATAATCACCTTTTTGAACATGATCTGTTAAAAATTGAAGTCTAATCTCTATATGCTTAGTTCTAGAATGTTGAATGGGGTTCTTCTATAGATTAATGTGATTTATATCGACAACATAGTTGAGATGTTGTTGTTTACTCTATTTCCTATTGTTCTAACTTGCTTACTGATTTTGTCCTCAATGGTGCATAAATCAAAATCAAACAATGATAATCACGTATTTGTCTAATGCTAAGTAACTTATGCTTAAGATATTCTACATAAAGCACATTATCAATAGAGGTGGATAGATTTTTACCAAACTTACCGTCACCGAGGATTTTTCCTCTATTGTTGTTATCACAAGTCACATGACTGCTTTTTCTGGGGGTGAGTGTTAAGAGCTTTGTCATATCTCCAGTCATGTGCTTTGAGTACTTGCTATCAATGTATTAATTGTTCCCCCATACCTTGAAGCATACCCGCAATAAGATCAAGTTGAAAGTTTTGGTACCCAAATTTCTTTGGGTCCTTGTGGGTTAGTACTTGGTAGAGTCCCTTTGGGAACCCACACCTTTTTCACAACTTGCCTGCTTCTAGCCATACAAACAGATGCAGTATGTCCTAATTTGGCACAGTAATAACATCTAATATATGGACTAGTAGTGAACTTAGGTCTATAATGCACATGTCTTTTCATGAAATTATTTCTTGGAGACCTAGGATGCACATGTTGTATGTTGGACATTTTTCCTATTGTCCATTCAAGCTCATGAATTTTATTTTCATATTCAGCACACTTATCACATACATAATTTTCTTTAAAGCAACCAAGACTATGATTTTCATTTCTAAGTTCTAATCTTTCCTTAGTTATAGCAGTTACTTTAGGTTGCCATTCTCTGTTGAGGCGTCTCAGAACTTTGTTGATCAAGTCTTCTGCAGGAAATGATTTTGCTAATGAGCCTAGTTGATTCACTATGTGAGTGAACCTCTTTTGCATTTCTTGTATAGTTTCTCCTTGATTCATTCTGAACAGTTCATATTCCCGAATGAGAGTGTTTGTTCTTGCTCTTTTTACCCCACTAGTACCTTCATGAGTGACTTGAAGATTTTCCCAACCTAACCCTTGAGAGAGATCAGCTCAAAGTGATGAAGAATGTGAAGAATGAGTGTGACGGTGAGAGAGTTTGCGTTCTTCTCTTTAGAATTGTAGGTTGTAATTGAAACGTGAAACCTAGGTTCTATTTATAGAGTTTGTAGAAATATGACCATTGAAGCAATTATCAACACAGGTGAAAAATCGATTAATGTCCTTTTAAACATAGTTAACAAATTGATTTTGTGCTTCCAAAATAATAGGTTGAAAATCGATTTCTTGCTTAAATAGAGAAGGTGAGAAATCGATTGTTTGCTTAAAGAAATAAGAAAGGAATCGATTTTGTGCTTTAAGAAATAAGAAGGGAATCGATTGTTTGCTTAAAAATAGGAAAGTAAGATTATTTGCTTAAAAATAGGAATCGATTATTTGCTTTCAGTAAAGAAGCCAATAATCGATTTTGAGCTTAAATGAGACAGGTAAACAATCGATTGTTTGCTTTATGAAGTTCACAAAAACAAGGAAGGCAATAATCGATTATATGCTTAACATAACTAAGACAATAATCGATTCTTTTAGGTTGGGGATCTGCTTGTCTTGAAGATTAAGCACTTATTTCACTACCTCAGTGGATTTCCTACTTTCCTCTTGTTCCTTATCCTCTTCTTGTTGGGGTTCCTCTTCATCTACTTGCGATTCCTCTACCTGTTATTGAGGTTGATCCTCCCTTAGATACTCAGAAGCTTGTTAACTCTCAGGAGTTGTTCCTTCACTTGTTGAAGCTTCTGACCTCTTTCTCTTTTTACTCTTCTTGCTCTTCTCAGTGTTCTTGGTTGTCTCCTCTTCTTCTTCCTCTTGGATTGGTCTGAATTCAATGCCCATTTGCTTCAAATTCTTTGATGAGAATGTCTTGCATGAATCAACACTCTCATATTCTTCTAACAAAATTCCTTCAACATAGAAGATCTTTGTGAGGGCCATTCCATATGGAATAGTTGAGGTTACCCTCATGCCCTTGATAGCATCCATCATATATCTCAAAATAATGTGGGGTAGGTTTAGACACTTTCTCTTGGCTAAGTGATACAGGAGGATGAGATCTGTGGTTGTCAAAAGACCATAGGTGCCACCCCTGGGTGCAAGGTTGTGTACACAAACCTTTTTTTTTTTGGTGAGAATGTACACAAACCTTATGTAGGATTCTCAAATGATCTTGTACATTTTTGGCAGTGATGGTCTTCTTTCCTTCCTTTTAGACCCTTTTATACACACGTTAATGTGTGGTTCCCACCAAAGTCATCTAATCTTCTCCATAGATTTGTTTTTTAGTTGTTGGTATTTCCAATGCTTCTGCAATAGATTCCTAAGTGAGAGTTCTTTTCCACCAACCTTGCTTTTGATCCATTTGAGATCATTGTTGGTATAGGCATTCTCAAAGAATTTCTTTACCAATTCTAGGTAGACTTGTTCTTTGATTTGAACAAAACTCGTCCATTTCTGTCTCTTAAGGTATGGAACCAAATTCCAACCATGTTCCTTTAAATCAGACAGGTGAAAGTATTTACTAGACTCAATTGGTCGTCTAGCCGCATCTCTGTTCTTGTTAGAGACTAAATTTGTATCCTTCCTTACGTCATTGGTGATTCACTTTTATTTTGAATCAATTTTCTTCCTTGTTCTATACGTCACTATTATTTTATTTATTAAAACGCTAATCACAAGGCCAATCATATGAGTTTTTGCATTATCTTAAAGTATAAAACCAAAATGTCTTTTTTATGCCACGCTAGGGCCAACTCTAATAGTGAATATCTAAGTTATGGTTATATATTTCTTCTTTGTCACGTAAGTTTGGCATGCCTATTTTTACATGCCAATTATTGTTGAAATAGGATAATGTTGTATTATTGGTGAAATCTATTGATTAATTTTTAAAAAATATTGGGTTCAGTGATTGTGGGCCACATAATTTGTCAATAAAAAATTTCAATCAATAGAAAACCTCAATTTTTTTGTTTTATTTGATATTTTTGACAAAATTTCTTTTGAATACAACAAATTTGTTTATCATAGATAATATAGTACACTTTTTTTAATCTTGTGATTTTGTGAATATGGGCCTAAATCCAACTTTGATTTTGTTGAACATTTTTTCTCTACATAAATGAAAAAAAAATTTAGGTTGCTATTTGAAATTTTTTGTAGGCCTCAAGATATTGGTTGGACTGACCCTTACTCAATTAGGGGGATTAAGTGCTTATTTAGATTTATACTTAAGTATGGATAAAAGAGAAATGTTAGTATCACACCTTTTCGATAATATTTTTTATATTGGCTAAAATTCATATGAATCTCATCAAATTTACACGAGACTTGCATAATCTTGTAGTATCTTTTTTAATTTCAACTAATAATAATAGAGTGTGTTGGGAAATTAGTGTTAGATACAACACTCATACATTCTATTATTAGTTGACTTTCAAATTGATGCTAGTAAACCATGTGAGTCTCATACATTCTATTATATAAATTTCAACTAATATAATATAAATGTGTGTATTCAAAAAGTGTGGTAAACAACCCAAGAACACTTGAATAGGATAGTAAGGGTCTCTTTCAGCTTAACCAAAATTTTTGATTCGAATTCAGGCTTGGAGATGCAGCACGGTGAGTCTCATAAAAATAAATTTAGTTGGATATATAAAAATATCAACTAATATAATATAAATGTGTGTATTCAAAAAGTGTGACAAAGAGTGTGATGATAATATTTGTAATGTAAATACCCCTTCCAGGCCAATACCAGCCATTTATTGTCAAGTAGTGAAGATTTGACGTAAAATTAAGTTGTTGCTGACTCAGACTCCGTTTGTTCCCTATTTAGATAGTTTATAACCTCACTCAACTGAACTTTACTCTTTCTCTGTCTGTCTGTGTATGAGAAGAAGAGAAGTAGAAGAATGGGAAAAAGGTATTGTTACAAGGATTTGGTTCCTTTTGGAGCCATGGTGACCATGGAATGCATCAACGTTGCTTTAAATACTCTCTTCAAAGCAGCTACCATGAAGGGGATGAGTTACCATGTCTTTGTTGTTTATGCTTATGCTGTTGCTGCTATTGCACTCCTTCCTGCTCCTTTTATATCCCCAAGGTTCACAATCATATATTATAGCTTTCAATCATAATCAATTCAATATTAATTATTCTCATAATCATTAAATTTCCATCTTCTTTGCAGATCAAGAGTGCTTCCACCACTCAGTTTCCCTATACTATGCAAAATTGGTCTTCTTGGCCTCATTGGGTACACTGTTAAACTAAACCTCCAATTATTTGTGATCAACTTTGATCTTTTTTTGCTTTGATTTGATATATGTAAAATAAAATGAATGCAGATGTTCATCTCAGATTATGGGGTACACAGGTATCAGTTTCAGTTCACCTACTCTCTCCTCTGCCATCAGCAATTTGGTGCCAGCTTTTACCTTCTTGCTTGCCATCCTTTTCAGGTAATCATATTTTTAGCAACTACTCAATTTAGTCTTTAAAGTATCTCTTTTTTTATGTAGTCCTTAATTAATAAGAAAACAGACCCTGGAGCTTATCTTAGTCAATCAAATTTGTCCATAAGCAGCAAATTAATTTTAGGGACTAAATTTACAAACATAGATAAGCTTTAGGCATTATTTGATTTGTTTTTATAGTTTAATGAGTAACAAAAGAAAAAGTAGTTCTTTATGAACTAATTTGAGGATTGATTTCAATATTTCAAAATTTGAATCCCAAACTGTTAATGTTTATTTAGTGTTAACCATAATTTTTCTCATTAAAATCCACTGTGTTACTGTATTATGTAATCTTATTTCCAATTTCTATTGGTGTATATAATTAAGGATGGAGAAAGTAGGTATAAGAAGTTCAAGTAGTCAAGCAAAGGTGTTGGGTACGATAGTATCAATATCAGGAGCATTTGTAGTAACACTCTACATAGGACCACCAATCATCATTTCTCATACACCTTCTTCACTTTCACTTCATCAACAAATTAACATTCTTCAAGATAAAGCAGCAGTGGATCCAAATTGGGCCATTGGTGGTCTTCTGCTAACAGCTGAGTATATATTAGTACCATTATGGTACATTGTACAGGTACAAGTTTTTTGGTTGTTATAGGATTTTGACAAGCAGAATTTCAAAATCTGTTCTGGTTCATAAGTTATTTACTTTACAGGTTCAGATCATGAAGGTGTACCCTGATGAACTGACTGTGGTCTTCTTTTACAACTTATGTGTAAGCATCATGGCTGCAATTGTAGGTTTGATAACTGAGAGAAATGCAAGTGCTTGGAAGATAGGACTAGATACAGCTTTGCTTTCCATCCTTTGCTCTGTAAGATACATACATGACTATATACTACTTATGCTATTTTGATGCACTGTCAACTAAATTAATTATTGGAAAATAACCTAATGTATTTAGGGAGTATTTGGATCATTCGTGAACAATGTAGTTCACACATGGGTACTGCGTATAAAGGGGCCTGTGTATGTAGCAATGTTCAAGCCACTCTCAATTGCCATAGCTGTTGTCATGGGAGTCCTCTTCCTTGGGGATACTCTCCACCTTGGAAGGTACGAGTAAACTAAAAAGGGCCCTAAGCTTGTTTAGTTGTTCATTTTTTTAAAAAAGTTTTGTGCATTTTGCAGTCTAGTTGGAGCCACAATAATATCAATTGGATTTTACATAGTAATGTGGGGTAAAGCAACTGAAGAGGAGGATGGAGTTGTCCCCAACCACCAGGAATCACTAACTACTGAGAATGTTCCTCTCTTGCAAAGCCATAAGACTGATTGTGATGAAAGGAAATTAAGTACAAGTGTCTAAAAGAAAAGCAAAAATGTTCAATTGCTGAGAAGATTAATATTCTCAGCAAGTTGAGAGTACCAACATAAACGGATGTGTATATAATATATTTAATATAAGGCAAAGAAGCAACTTCTCTGCATCTTGTAACTAACAAGTTATATACAATAGTATAATTAAAACTTGTCATTAAAGGGAAGGTGATAAGATCTACACGTCTCTTAGGGATTTAATTGGACAAGGTATAATTGAAGTGAAGATGGTGGCAACTTAACATAACCCAACTGATATGTTGACTAAGGTGGTCCCTACATTTAAATTCAATCATTGTTTGAATTTGGTTACTGTACGTAGGTGTTGAGATGAATCAGAAAAATGATTTTCTCTTGTGTATTGAATAGAAGACAATGTGTCTTATATTAGAGGTTACAATGAGTAGAGTTAGTTACAGTTTTAAAACAGAAACCCGTAAACTAACTAACACCTTCTTTGACTACAAGTACTTTACTAATAGGTCTTAACACTCTCCCTTAGACCAATTACTCTTATACATGAGTAATCAGTTTATTACAGTAACGTTACAAACCCCAAGTCGTTCCCCTTACGAAAGTCTCTACACTGAGTGGTTTAGTGAATAGGTGAGTCAATTGTTCCTTTGTTCCACAATGATTCACTTCAATGATTCCTTTTTACACCCGCTCCCGAATGTGCTCCATTGTGGACTTGCCATCATCCCCGGAAAATGTGGCAAAGTCGGGCGTTTTAATCCTCTGGGCAGAGGCACCAATCTATCCACCCACTCGAGGTAAGGCTTCCTATTCACTGACTGGTCGAGCGGTTTCAACTGCACATTAAAGAACTTCTTGATGGTGTCAGCTATCAGATTAGGGATCAAGAGTTGGGGGCCTGAAGGTCTTTCAAGTGGAGGCGTTGGTCGCCACATTGTATCTGGGGTACCCTGCGCCCCTAGTTGCGGCGATACCTGAGGTGAAGCATCTGTCCATGGCTGCCCAGGTACTACTTGGGCCAGGTTAACAAGGCCAGTTCCTGGTACAGATGCCTGCGTGCCTCGGTGGGGTGGAAGTTGATTCCATGGCTGCTCGACCGGGGCAACATTCATCTGTGTCTGTATATAGGAACCCACCGGGTAGGTATTGAGTGCTCCGGGGTACGGCTGACTAGGAGACAGGTTTACCGAGCCAGGTGGGATTTGGACCCATGGCTGCTGACTCGGGCAATACCCGCCTATCTTGCCATTTCCTGATTCCTGGGCGAAGGCTTGCCCCCTGCGTAAGCCGGGTAGTTAGACGCAGCAGAGTATCCATAGAATGATCCTTGCGTCAGACCAACCAAGTCTGCTGCCTCGGGCGGCCTTCTGGCCAATTGCACTTGTCCCTACTGAAGAGAAGCCGTATTAGTGACATTCGCAATAAACTGCCCCCCAGTGTTGGCAGTGGCAAAAGTACCAAGCTGAGGAATTCCAGGAGTAGGATTTACCTGATGTAAGAACGCCAGTTGGGGCCCAGTCACACTCCCACTCGATGGACACTATTTCATGCCTCCCATAGAATTATAAGAGGATGCCTGCTGAGGTCCAACAGGGTTGGTGTATGGCAGAGTCTAATGCGTACCTCCCATGGAACAAGGTTGTCCTCCCTGTGATTGGTTGGGGAAACTATAGTTTATCGTGCTACTGGCTTACGTAGCACGCCTCTCCTCCACTTCTTTGGCCTGTTGCACTTCATTGTGCACCATAGGTTTCACTATGTCAGCCAATTGGTGGGACAGTTGGTACATGATATCGCGTATCCCTATGTCAATTTGCTGCCGGATAAACGACGTGGACATCACCACAGGTTCTTCGTAGTCTTGAGGAGAACCGTCGTTCGACTTAGGATTAACTGCAGGGGGTTGTCCCGAAAACACTTACTGGCTCAGTGTTTTGCGTTTTAGGAGGAGTTCCCTTTAATGATGCCGACGGAGGCTCCATACTTAGGTTCCTGCCAAAGCGTAGGTGTATACTGTTAGAGTTAGCCCTAGAAGCCAACAGTTTTTCCTTGCGTATTGTTTTGAATCATGACATTTATTATTATTATTTATATAATGATATGAGGCATTTTATTTATTATGTGGATTTATTTAGAGCATAATAAAGTCCTTAGAATAGTTGATCTGTTTAATGGATTATTAAGTGTGAGTTAATCGTGAGACCCTATTAAACATAAAAACACTATTCTTAAAGTATCCGTACTCGAGTATTACTGTTAATTAGGACAACAGTAATCCATAGAGATTATTATGTGAGTGGACTGATGACCGTATCTCACGGGTCATGGATATGAGATATCAAGTCTTCACATAGATATAAGTATTAGGAGTAATATTTATACTGGATTGACCTGCTATGAGATTACAACATAACAGTAATGCAAGTGTCATTAGGTATTCTCATGCGACCATTGTGAGTAGTCCTTCGACTTGAAGTCACTACGATCCCTACATGAAGAGTTGTAGGCTTTAAGGCCATCAAACATTGTCTGTAAAAGGACAATCATAACGGTGGTTATTGGGCCTGCAATAAATCATGTGGAGGGGTGTGAGTGATGTAGATAGAATTCATCCCTCCTGCATAACAGGAGTTATGTCTCAGGCCTCTCGATAGAGCGATACGTGAAATATGCGTGGCCACGCCTTAATGGGCCAATATGAGATATTGGGCCCATTATTGATTGGACGTATAATCGGGAATCGAGAAACAAATAGTTGAACATAACAAGGATGACACTAATTATGTCTTGTGTTCAATTAAGACATTTGGATGAAGGGACAATTACGGCACAGTAATTCGTGGTCGCGGAAAGGTAATAATCGGACCACTGATTTTTTTCATAAATTGGGTAACAGTGATGCATTGCTAGATGTCGCTCATTGTTTATAATATGTAAATATTAATTTAATATTATTACCAATTTAGTGGAAGCTTATAGGGTCACACACATAAAGTGATTAATCGGAGATTTGTTTAATTAAATATGATTTAACTAAATAAACAAAGAAGGAGAATGGGAATTGGGCCCGTAATGTACTAAGCCCAATAGGTCCACCAAAAGAGTGGAAGAGTACAGATGTACTTCATCAAACCCTAATTAGAGAGTTTTTGTGCCTCCTTCTTGTAAGAGCTGCTAGCACGGAACTCCGAAGGTGATAATTTGCGTGAACTGAGTAGAGGTGTTGCGATTTGGTGGTGCTGGTGGTCATCCCCGTTGTCTCCTCTTCGCTTCAAGAGGTAAACACATGAACCTACTGTGAAAATTTCGTGCTTACGTGTTCCTTGGCAAAGGGTTATTCCACTCCGAGTTTATGTCATCTTGATGGCGATCTCGCAAAACCCCAAGAGTAGTATCAGAGCCATGGTCGTAGTTGCCAGTTTTCCTATGTGTTCATCTGTGATCGTAACATGCTATATTATTTTTGAATATGATTCTAGTCAAGTAACAACATGTTATAGTTTTGGTGAATTCATGGTTGTTCGTTTAGAAATTTGAATGCATGCCTTGATTTGATTGGTTGTTGAATTTGATTCAAGATTTTTGTATTCATGAGATTGAATATAGCACAACCTTATATGGATATCACAAACGTAACATTTGATGAGTACATGATGAAGTTTTATTTTATTTTACGTGACGTGCATTTCAAAAGGTTTCAAATTTGATTTGAAAACTTTTTTTTAATATCAATATGTGATGTTGATATTTTTGACAATATGATATTCAATTTGATTACCACAATATTTGCTTTCAATTTAGTATAAAGAGAAATCACGGATACTTATAAATTGTTTTTAAAGTGATTCTAAATTTTCGGATCGGATGCCTATATATATGTGATATATATTGATTCGAATATTTCATTCCAATTCTAGAAAACGGATGCCTGGAAATATGATAATAAAATTGATTGGTTTAATTGGATTTCCAATAATAAATACTGTTGTTGCCTTACTTGATAAGTTGGATTTCTCATTTGGTTTACTATATAACCTGTACGTGAGTCATATGCTTATGGGTGGCAATTTCTACCCGCAAGTGGGGATCCCCGTGGGGATTGCCCTGCATGGGGCCCAGTGGGCGGAAAAATTTTCCCCGCGGGGACGGGGATGGGGGAGAAAATCCCCCCGCAGTCAACTCGGGGATTGGGACGAGGTCCGTATCCCCGCCCTGCAGGGACCCCGCCCTGCAGGGACTCCGCCCTCGAATATATTACATAAATGTTCTTATTATAGATATAGATATATCTTATATTCTAAGTTATAGATTTTTTCAGCCTTTTAATATGTGATTTTAAATAAAAACATTAATAAAATATTAAAATTTGTTAGTTTTTATATTTTTTGTCGTATCTTTATTCTTTTTAAATATTAAAATATCAACCAACACTCCTAGCCCAGTGGTTCAAGCTCCTGCTGCGACGTGGTGGGGGTCGATCCGGTTTGCTCCTGGGTTTGATTTCCGCCTACGTCAAATAGGGTGTTGGCCAGCGAAATGATTAAGAGCCCCAAGTAGCGAGCGCAGATTAGTCCTTCGTTGACAGCGTTGGGACACTGCGTGAGTCGCCCGCGATGGTCTGATACCAAAAAAATAAATATTAAAATATCAAATTAAGATTATATTTTATATTTTTTTATATTCAATGTTAAACTTTTGTTTTTTAGTCTTACAGTTGCTAACTTTAAATGAATTCTTGGGGTCCCCGCAGGGACCGTGGGGATCCGTGGGGATGGGGATGGGGAGGAAAACTCCCCCGAAGCGGAAAATGGAGATGGGGATGGGGGACAATATGAGAGGCGGGGGCGGGGGCGGGGAGTGGGGAAGTCCTCCCCGGTCCCGCCCCGCCCGATTGCCATCCCTATATGTTTGAAATTATTTAATTTTATGATAATATTAATAAGTGTTATTAATATTGTCGTGACCGGGGTCCCGACGTAGACGGCTCAAAAATAGTAATTTTAAATGAGTCGCCACCCAATTTATTTAATAAGGAAAATTAAGAAAAACCTAACTTAAGAATATTTGGTCTGCGAAAACTAGGTTGGATTCGGGAGTCGATTATGCAAAGGGAATGACGAAAACCTAATTCCACTACACTGCTAGTACATCCGTCCTAAAACGGTTACCTTAAATTTGATTGTGCAAATAAATTATTTAATTATTTGTATACCCAAAAATAATATTTAATAGTAGGAAGTAATTATTTATAAAATAAGGACTAATTTAGAAAATTTAATTTTGACTTGACGGGGAAGCCCCGCTCCTACGTATCCTCTGGTGCAATGAGAAACTCAAAAGTCACGTAGTTCTTCCTGAAAATGTTGGTTGGTTGATTTTATTTCTGAAGGGGTTTAAGATCAAAGCTGTACAGCTAAAGTCTCTTAAACCGGAATTTGACAAGGTGTACACCTCAATCAAAAACCATTTTTATGATTTTTATAGAAAATAGGTGTTAAAGAAAAAAAAAAAGGTTGGTTAGTTATTTAGAAAAAGATTAATTTTGCTTGACGGGGAGGCCCCGCTCCTACGTATCTCAGCATGGCGAAGAATCAAAGGCTACGTAGTTCTCATAGAAAATACTTGTGTGTTGATGGATTTTAATTATTTTGAAAGGGTTTAAGATCAAAGCTGTACAGCTAAAGTCTCTTAAACCGGAATTGACAAGGTGTACACCTTGATCAAAACCATTTTTATACTTTTTTTGTGAAGAGGGACTATTTTTTTGAGAAAATAACTAAAAACGAAATGGGGATGAAATAGTAAAATAGGGATGCAATTAATAGAGAGGGGGGGGGGGGGGTCGTATTAGAAATCAGGGGGTGAAAAAAAGCAGCCCAGTAGCAGTTTCAGATTTACTAAGCCCACAAATTCCGGGCTTAGTAATTTTTTTAACCCATTTTAACTTATATCTCATATTTATGAAACCTTATGGGCCCTATTTCAAACTTTGAACAAAAATTTATTTTTATACTAAAGCAAACAACAGATATCTCATTTGTTTATTTTTATACTAAAGCAAACAACCCTAATTACATTCATGTGGCTATAAAGGAAAAAGGTCTGGGATCTTCTGTGATATCTCATTTGTTTATGGTAATCCAACTTTCTCAGCAAGAAGGAACTTGTGGGCTAAACTGTCTGACCTCAAACCTGCTAATGATGGTGCTTGGTTGTGTATGGGGGATTTTAATGAAATGACTCAAGATGTAGATAAAGATGGGATCCGGGGGATAGAGCCTATTAGAATTAATTTGTTCAGACAGTTCTTAGACAACAATGGATTAATGGACTTCAAATTACATGGCTGCAGATACACATGGTTGAGCAACCCTAGAGATGTGCAGGTTACAAGACAAAAAATTGATAGAGTACTAGCGAACTCTACTTGGAGGAATCTCTTTCCTCATGCCTTAACTACAGCTCTACCCATCATCAACTCTGATCACTCCCCTATCATTCTAAAGCCAAGACCCCCTCTCATTAGTGGCCAACAGTTTAAATATGAAGCTTTCTGGGAAGAACATGAAGAGTGTAGAGATACAGTTACTAATGGTTGGGTCTCAAATGGAAATTCTGAGCCATGGGAAAATTGGCGTTCTAAAGTGGATAACTGTACTCATTAGTTGAAGAGATGGAAGGCTTATACTTTTAAAAATGCGGCAAAGCAAATAGGTCAACTAAAATAGCAACTTCAAATTAAGCTGAATGATAGTCAGTCTCCTATAAACTGGTTGGAGGTCAAAGAGATAAGACAAGATATAGACAAGCTATGGAAACAAGAAGAGCAATACTGGGCGAAAAGATCAAGAGTTAAATGGATCAAGGGAGGTGATAAAAATACTCGTTTCTTTCACACTTCTACAATTCAGAGGAGAGACAGGAATAAAATCCATAGAATTCAAGATGCAACCAATAATTGGGTTGAAGGTCAGATTGATGTCTCAATGAGTATTTGGCAATTTTATAACAATTTATATTCCCTTGAGCCTATTTCTAATGTTAAGGAATGCTTGTCTGTTATTCCTAATTGTGTTACTGAGGACATGAACAACTCCCTTTCTAGCCCAGTCAGATTTCAAGAGATTGAAAATGCTGTGTTTGATCTAGGTACCTATAAGGCACCCGGACCTGATGGTCTAAATGGCTTATTTTATCAAAAGAACTGGGCTGTTAATAAAAATGATGTTGTCAAAGCTGTGAGTCATTTCTTTTCTGAGGGTGTCATAGATGAAAACATCAATTTCACATTTGTTGCCTTAATCCCTAAAATCCCTCACCCAGAGTTAGTCAATCATCTCAAACCTATTAGCTGTTGTTCTTTCCTCTACAAAATAATAGCTAAAGTCTTTGTCAATAGATTGAAACCTATTCTTTCAGATACTATTTCCCCGCACCAAAGTGCTTTCGTAGGAGGAAGGCTTATTCAAGACAACCTTATAATAGCTCATGAAGCCTTCCATTTCTTAAAAAAGAAACAGGGGCAAGGGGGTAAAGGCATTGCAATCAAAATAGACATGAACAAGGCCTACGATAGGGTCAGTTGGGGATTTCTGGAATCTGCTCTACTAGCCTATGGTTTTTCTCAAATCTGGGTGTCTAGGGTTATGACCTTGGTTACTACAGTGTCCTATGCTTACCAAATCAATGGGTTTCAGTCAGAAAAAGTCTATCCTAAGAGAGGACTAAGGCAAGGGGATCCTCTTTCCCCTTATCTATTTATTTTAGTTTTTGATGTTCTCTCAAGATTAATTTCAAGAGATCTAGAATCTAATCAGATTCAAGGAATCAAACTAGCACCTACAGCCCCCCCTCTAACTCATCTATTCTTTGCTGATGATGCTATTTTGTTTATCAAAGATTCTAAAGAGGAACTATTTCAGATAATGAAGCTGCTGAATCTTTTTACTAATGCAACAGGGCAGAAGATAAATCTAACTAAATCTGGTATTATCTATGGTAGTAAAGTTTCTGACGTGCTCAAAAGTGAAATAGAGGGTATAGCAAGAATTCCTATTTAGAATAACCCAGGAAAGTATCTGGGAATCCCAGCTGAGTGGGGTGGATCAAAAGTACAAAATCTTAACTGGCTCAAAGAGAAGGTGTATGCTAAAATGGAAGGGTGGAAGGGGTCATTATTAAACCAAGCAGGTAAAGAAATTCTTATAAAAGCTGTAGTTCAGGCTATTCCATCTTATATCATGTCTATATTATCTTTACCAAAAACTTTCTGTACATCATTGACCTCATCCATAGCAAGGTTCTGGTGGCAAGCTAATGGCAAATCTAGAGGAATACATTGGAAAAGACTTGAATTTCTTTGTGCTCCAAAAGATATGGGGGGCTTAGGTTTTAAAGAGCTCAACAAATTAAACAAAGCACTCCTCTCCAAACAAGCATGGAGACTCCTTCAGCAACCTAACTCCTATTGAGCGTCCACTCTTAAGAGCATCTACTTCCCCAATTCATACTTTTGGCAGGCTAAATCAAGGACTGGTATTTCTTGGGTTTGGAGGAGCTTACTATCAGGAAGGGAATTAATTAAGGACGCAGCTAGGTGGAATGTGAGCAGCAATAGCAATATCAGTATCACTGAAGATAACTGGCTGAGCTCAAGAAACAAAGCAAAACTTAAACCTAATGCTACAGTATCCTCAGTCAAAGAACTAATAGGTCCTGACCTAAACTGGGACTTCAACATAATAAAGGCTAACCTGGATTCTACTTCAGCCATTGAGACAATTAAGACTTCAATCTCATGGACGGCCACTGATTCTCTCTATTGGCCTTTGTCAGCTGATGGCTCTTATTCATCTAAATCAGGTTACAGGTACCTTGTTGCTAATGCCCGCACTATTCCCCCCCAAACCTCATCTTCATATACCCTCCCTAATGATATTTGGCCTATTGTCTGGGGATCTTCAGTCCCTAATAAGGTTAAACTATTTATTTGGAGGGTGTGTCATAACATTTTACCAACTAAGCTAGCCTTGTTCAAAAAGAAAATATCTCAAAATCCTATTTGTCCCATCTGCAGTAGAGACGAGGAATCCCTTGAGCATCTATTCCTTCTATGCCCATGGACCCAACCACTCTGGTTTGGCCTACAGTTGATCCCTGTTCCCTCCCCATCAGGACTTACTTCAGTACATGACTGGCTATTGAATATCTTCAAGGGGTTCTCTACAATCAATAGCAATCTAGATGCTTGGATTTTCACTTCCCTGTGGCAAATTTGGAAGGCAAGAAATGACTTCTGTTTCAGTGAAGTCAAACCCCAACCTTTGGTTACTTTGCACAAAATTAAATTAACTTGCTCAGAGTTCCTAGAGGCAAACACAAATGTTACACAGTCAATTACTTCGCATGATATATCTAAACTGGCTACATCGACAGACATATGGAAACTACCTCAGTGTCATCAATTAAAATTCAATTCAGATGCTGGGTATGATGCACTAACAGGTAAAGGCAGCATAACAGTGATTTGTCGTGATTGCAAGGGGCAAATAATTACCTGGGCTACTCGCAGAATCTTTGCATCTTCTCCGCTTGAAGCTGAAGCTCTGAGTGTCCGAGAAGCAATCTCCATTGCTGCTGCCTTGCTCTGTCCAGATGCAATTTTTGAGAATGATAACTTGACTCTCATGGAAACCTGCAAAGGGAACTGTAATAGAGGTAAAATAGGTGGCATCGTTCAAGACATCAACAATCTAAGGGCCAATCTACATACTAGCAGTTTTTCATGGGTGAGACGTGTAGGTAACCAACCTGCTCATATTCTAGCGGATCTGTGCGCTAAAGGTGATTGATCAGCGGTCGTACGCAGGTCAAAATATTTATAAAGATAGAAAATATAGTACAAGGTAAGTAACCTTGGTCGTCTCTCGAGGACCTCTAAATACTGAAATAACCAAAATCAAGAACCAAAATAAACAATAAAAGGGGGTCTTTTTAGGAAAAGAGTTTATATGTAACGAAGAAAATCATTTAAAGATAAACAATCAATCAATTGGTTTCAAGTGCGCTTCTTGGATTTCTCATCGATTCTAAAATAAAGATTCGTGCAAGGTTTGATAATTCTTGATTGATCATAAACTAAGTGAACAAGCGCCAATCAATTTATACGAATTCGCACTTTTTAAAGCAAGCGTCAAAACAGTGTGTTCAATCAATCGTGATAGTGAACAAGCGTCACTAACACAATTAACATCATAACTGAATTCTATCAATCCTATAAACAAGCGTCATAGACTCTATCAATTCCTATCCAAACTAAATTAAACAAGCGATAAAATAGTTTGTATGATGAAAGTTGTAAAACGAAATCATGATTAAGTGATTAAGCAAAACTGAATCATAAAACGAATCACATAAGCAAATCACAGAATTTGAGTAATTAAGCAAAACACAAACCGAATTTGCAGCTATAATTACAGAGATGAAATTGATAGAGAAAGAATTAAAACCATAAAAAGGAAATAAACATTAAGCACCGAACCTCAAAATCCTTACAGCAACACCCTTCACCAATAGATTGATCTAGGGCTTTAAGCTTCCATGGAGGTTACGCTACCAAATCCTCAAAATTGTATAATAACGCATAACAGAGCCAAAACGACTCTTAATAGTGTATTTAACTAGGACAAAAACGAAAACTCTAATCCACTAACTGGGTTACTAGATAGAAGCCCGATAACAAACTAATATTCGGCCCAAAACCCGTTTTACACATTACTGCTTCGGTATTTCGCAGTTTTGACCTTCCATACTTCAGATTTGGGTTTCGAGGTCAACAGAAGAATTGCAGCTCTGTTCCTTAGCTTTCCAACGCATGCTCGCACACCTCAGTCGGATAATCACAGCCAAATTTATACCCTGCAGAGTAGACAGGGGTCAATATGCAATAAAAACAAGAATTAATCAAGAATTTGCTATAACGCTCAATTAAGACCCAAAGTCTAGAAACGCGCTAAGACTTAAATATTAGGAACAAAAAACACAATTAAAAACACCATGTGAAAAGATATAAAGAGTGCACTAAAATGCACTGATCATATTCCCCCACACTTAAGCTTTTGCACTCAGGGCAAAACACACAAAATAAGACATGTAAACAACGCATGAGTTTCCAATGAACCCAAAGAATGCAAAGTCATAAGAGAAACACTTTTCCTAGGCTTTAAGGAGAATGACAATCAGAGATAGTACTTAATTACATCAAGGCAAACAAGAGAATAGAGAGCTCCAAAGAATGAATCGTAAGTGATGAGTCCTCACAGGATATGTATAAGTAATGCGCTCAATCACTCAAGTGTCTAGGCTTGTGTTTACTCTCATATATATAATCAGCACATCAATGAAAGTTAGCACTACCATATGCTTGACAAGATTCTAACATCCACACTGAATAACACATGCACATAAGATCAAAAGGTCTTTGTAAGGGTTGTAATGGGGCCAAGGTCAAGGTGGGATAATCCTAAGGGGAACTAAGCTAAAAAGAGTCAAAGAGGATAAAGAAGCAATGAAAATCAATTGTAGAATGAGCATGAGAGGGTCCAACTTCAACAAGGTATGATGAATTTCTCTATTTTGATATACTTCTCCACATAGCTCTCTCCACACAATTTTCACTCTCCTTGAAACTAAAATAAAAAGATATATACACTTTCCATTTTTTTTTGATTTTTTTCTCTTTTTTTTCTTTCTTTTTTTATCTTTTTTTTTTTGATAATATTTTTCTATACAAATGTACTTGCCAAAATTTCCATTGAGAACCCAAGAACAACCCAAGTGAGAACCACAATTGCAACAATTTGGACACCCCCACACTTATGGATTTGACAATTTTCAATTCAAAGCTCCTTCACCCTCTAAGATTGGGTAATAACATTGGTTTTCACTTTTGGGCTTGTAATGAGCTATAAAAGAAAGAATGGGATAAAAAGGCTCAAAGGGGCTTACACAAAGGGGTAAATTCAGGGTAGGTTTATTTGGCTAGTAGCTAAAAAAAACAGAATTGCCTAGATCATTTCAAACATGCATGTGAACAAGTGCTTCAACAAGAATCAAGTCAAGTTCTAGAGTAATTAACAAACATGAGTGAGTCACACACAAGAAAGGAGAGAATGGCAAAATGTAGTCCATCCAATAAAATGTTCAATTCTCACCAGGGACCAATGACTATCACAAATGATGCAAAATTTAGTGCTCATATCCAACTTATAATGCCAAGAGCAACAAGAAATCAATCAAGTCATATCATAACACCTGTGGTTCTAGAATAGTAAAATCACTCACAACTTGTACAAACTAAGAACTCATGGAAAAACATGTTAAAATAACAATTTTTTTCTTTTTTTATAGTTAAAAATTAAAAACATAAAAACAAAAGGACGCACCCGCACACTTAAATCACAAAAAGTCATCAATGTAAGCAACAAGTATATCTTAGGAATAAGGAAAGAAAACTCCCTCTTGAAGGTGGAGAACTTGAAGCTTCTGTGTGGTTGGTATTTGCCACAGAAGGCTCTTCTATGGTTACCGCAGGCATGTTTGGTCACCTTCTTCCACACATTTTGAATCAGGGGATTAATTTGTTGTGTTTGCCACACTTTCATACTAGGAACATTGATAACTCTATTTTATATAGAGTTATTTGTGCTTTTTCACTTAGATAAATGCCCAATATCAAGTCTATTATATGTTAAATATGTTAGTATGAATAAAATAACAACATTTATGGTTTACAGATAAGAGAAGTCCATAACTTAGCATTTTATTGTATATTGGTATGTTTGATGTGTTTGTTCAGTGCAGCCGCAGTTTAGTGCAATTGCACCAGTAGATGCAACTGCACCAGGCAATGCAATTGCACTTGGTGCAACTGCACCACTCTGTACCGAAGCAGCTCACAACCCCACATTGGAAGCACCTCAATTCATACCATTGCTATAATGCTTAGTTGGATTGCTGCTTGCTCAGAAGTCACATGGGAACACATGGCCACTTGCAAAGGAGGCGCCTACAATCAAAAAGGCTTCACAAAGATCTATCTTACAAGACATGTGGCAACCATTTGTTGGACCACAAATTAAGGATGAGTGTTGAAAGCCAAGCTGATCTTCAACTTTTAAAAAGTAACCATGGTTTGGTTAACTTAACTCAGCAAGGAAACCTCACCATGAAGGAAATCTCCAAGGCTATAAATAGGACTCAAATTCCTCACTTGAAAATATTCCAAATTGTAGAGAATCATATCATATATTATATAATCTTTTTATTTTTAGTTTAGTTTTTCTTAGTTTCAAAGTTTTATTTTCTTTTAGTTTCATAGTGTTAGTTTGAGAGGAAGGTAAGAGGAAATTGACAACTTCTTTCTTCACTTCTTCAAAGAGCTAATAGGTGCAAGAAATTAGTTGTAAGCAAATATATGCAAGAGTTTTCCATTTGTTACTCTTTTGAAATCTCTTGTACTTCTCTTTATTGCAATATGCTTTCATTCACTTATATTTGCTTTATCATGCTCATCATGAGCTAAACTCTTTTGAGTTTGGATGTTCTAGCTTTCCAATGATCTTTTGAGGAAAGTTATTGTGTTTTCAAGTGGTGTGCACTTTAGTTCTTGTGTTTAAATTCTTAATCTTGTTTTAATATTGATCACTTAGAACAAGTAGAGTTATATTCACTTAATTGGCTTACAACTAGAAATCAAGAACTAAGTAAGGATAAGTGTTTAATAAAGCTTCTTATTAAACTTGTTTTAATAAAGTTAGCTTGTTAATTCCATGTTAATTCTTAGCTTAAGATTAACATAGTCCTTACAACAAAAGTGTAGAGATCTTAGGATACAAGAGTGTACTTACTTAAGCAACTTAGATTATCTGTAAGGGGGCGAGAGAGGCACTGACAACCCTACTCTTTACCGCAAAAAAACAGGATCATATAGAGCTTGTAACGAAACTCTGACGAAAGTAGCTGACCAGCACACACTGATGCAACTGCACTAAGTGCAATTGCACCACAAGAAAACACAATATTCTCAAGAGTGATTTAGTTTGTGAAAACATCCCAACTCTCATTCTCAACTGATTTCTTACACAATTTACTTGCTTTCTGTCTAATTATTTTCATTTCAACTTCAACCAAAACCAAAACATTTTGAATAGAGTAGTCACACTAGTTTGCCTTTCTTTACAAACAACACATAAGAGTTAATCCAATCTCTGTGGGTTCGATCTTTTATACTATAACTTGTGACTGTGTATACTTGCGCATAATGCTATCTTATTTTCACACACCAAGTTTTTGGCGCCGTTCCCGGGGATTGTCATTAATTTTTGTTGTTTTAAAGATAGTAGATTAGTGTTTATTTTTATTTGTTTTGTTATTCTGGTATTTTGTTTTTCTGTGTAGAAACAGGTGCTGTTACACATAGTGCAACTGCACTAGCTTATGCCCAGAGACAGATCACCAGAATTTGAGTTAAATCCAGAGATAGAAAGACAGTTTAGAAGGTTGCGTAGACTCCAGAAACAAAGACTTCAAAGTTGCAGCAATACCATGTCTCAACAAGGTGAAGGAGAAGGCTCAAGACCAGCCTCAGTCAGAGGTGGTCCTGGATCACAAAGAGATGCTGATGCAGATCACAGGAATCAATTCATTCGCATGGGACCAATAGGTATGATTAATGATAGAGATAGACCTATGAGAGATTATGCTATGTTTGATCATCAAAACATGCAAACAAGCATAGCAAGACCTCACATAGAGGCTGTCCATTTTGAATTTAAACCCATGATGTTTCAAATGCTGCAAACAATTGGTCAATTTGGTGGATTTCTTCATGAAGATCCCCATGAGCATTTAAAACAGTTTTTAGAAATATGTAGTAACTTTATCATACCTGGTGTTAGTGAAGATGCATTTAGACTCAAGCTATTTCCATATTCTTTGAAAGATAAGGCTAAATCATGGTTAAATTCATTAGAGCCTAATTCTATTCATACATGGAATGAAATGGCTGAAAAGTTTTTGGCAAAATATTTTCCACCCATTAAAAATGCCAGAATGAGAAATGATATTACATCTTTTAAACAAAAAGACCAAGAATCATTGTTTGAAGCATGGGAAAGATGGAAAGAACTTTTAAGAAAATGTCCACACCATGGTCTTCCAGTTATTATTCAGATGGAAACATTTTATAATGGTTTGGAACCACAAACTAGAATAATGCTTGATGCATCATCTGGTGGTGTTTTGTTAAATCTGTCTTATAATGAAGCATGTGAATTGATTGATAGAATTGCTACTAATAGTTCTAGTTGGCCTACTGAGAGGGTAAGTACCCAAAAGAAATCATCAGGGGTACATGAAATTAGTGAAATATCAGCCCTATCTGCTCAAGTAGCCTCACTAGCAAACATGTTCAAAAACTTCACCACAACCAGTGCAACTGCATCTAGTGCAGCTGCACCAATTGAGAACACTGCAGCAGCAATAGAACAAGCCCCTCCAGGAGTTGTAAGTTGTGTTTATTGTGGAGGAGGTCACCTTTATGAGGAGTGTCCTAGCAACCCTGTCTCTGTAAATTATGTAAGTTATAATAGGAATAACAACCCTTACTCCAATACCTATAATGCTGGTTGGAAGGACCATCCAAACTTCAGATGGAACAATACTAGTGCACCTGCACCTAGTACAACTACACCAACCCCTCCACCAAGATTTCAATCTCAGAACTACCAAAGGCCTCAACAACAACAACCTACTACAGATAACTCCTTAGAAGGTTTGCTTAAATCTTTCATTAATGAAACCAGAACAGCTAGGCAAACCCATGAAGCATTCATTAGTGAAACTAGAACAGCTAGGCAAGCTCATGAAGCTTCAATTAAAAATCTGGAGAATCAAGTAGGTCAGTTAGCAACTGCTCTGTATCAAAGACCAACAGGTACATTACCCTCTAATACAGAAGCAAGTCCATCTCAGAGGCCAGGTAAGGAACAAGTAAAAGCAATCTCTCTCAGAAATGGGAAAGATCTTATAGAACCTTATGAGAATGAAGGTACAGGTAAGGGAGAAAAATATAAAAATGAAAAAAATTCTCAAAATGCAGAAGCACCTGATGCATCTGCATCTCATGAAGTTCCAACTCCAAGGTTAGTTCCTGAATATCCTCCTCCTCCTTTTCCTCAAAGATTAAAAAAGGCACATGAGGAGAAGCAATTCAGTAAGTTTTTAAATGTTTTAAAGCAATTGCATATTAATGTTCCCTTGATTGAAGCATTGCAACTAATGCCTAATTATGCTAAATTCATGAAAGATGTTCTTTCAAAAAGAAGAAGATTAGGTGAATTTGAAACAGTTGCTTTGTCCAAAGAATGTAGTTTGATTTTGCAAAACAAAATTCCAAGAAAATTAAAAGATCCAGGTAGCTTTACAATTCCATTTTCAATAGGTAATTACTATACAGGTCGTGCATTGTGTGATTTAGGAGCAAGCATCAACTTGATGCCTAAATCTGTCTTTACACAGTTAGGAATTGGACATGCTAAACCTACATCTTTAACATTGTCACTTGCAGACAGGTCAATAGCTTACCCAGAAGGAATCATTGAAGATATCTTGGTAAAGGTTGACAAATTTGTATTTCCTGTAGATTTTGTTATTCTAGACTTTGTTGCAGATGAAGAAGTACCAGTTATTCTTGGAAGGCCATTCTTAGCAACTGGGAAAACATTGATTGATGTGCAAAAAGGAGAACTAACCATGAGAGTAAATGATCAAGAGGTGAAATTCAATGTAATGAATGCCTTGAATTATCCTGCAGAGGAAAGTGAAGAATGTTCAGCAATTATCTCTCTTGATCATTTGGTGCAAAAACAGTTCAACAAGCAGTATGATCATCTTACCAGTGCACTTGCACCTGATGCAAATGCACTTCCTGAAGAAGAAATGCTGGAAAAAGACATACTACCAAAGGAAGAACCAACACCTAAGGTATGGGCTAGAACTTATGAATCTCTTAATTTAGAAGACCCTAACCTTAAACAAAATTTACCCTCAATTGAACAATCTCCCAAATTAGAATTGAAAGAACTGCCTCAACATTTAAAATATGCTTTCTTAGGAGAAGGTGATACACTTCCGGTTATCATATCATCTGAGCTATCATTAGAACAGGAAAATGATCTCATTAGTACTTTGAAAAAGCATAAGAAAGCTATAGGTTGGCAAATGGCAGACATAAAAGGAATTAGCCCTTCAATTTGCATGCATAGGATAATTTTAGAAGAGAATTCTAAAAATTTCATAAAAGGACAAAGAAGGCTAAATCCAATAATGAAAGAGGTTGTAAAGAAAGAAATAATTAAGTGGCTAGATGCTGGAATCATATACCCCATATCAGATAGTGCATGGGTAAGCCCTGTACAATGTGTTCCTAAGAAAGGGGGTGTGACAGTAATAGCCAATGAAAAGAATGAGTTGATTCCAACTAGGACTGTCACAGGTTGGAGGATCTGTATGGATTACAGAAAACTCAATAAAGCCACAAAGAAGGATCACTTTCCTTTACCCTTCATTGACCAAATGTTAGATAGATTAGCAGGAAAAGAGTTTTATTGTTTCTTAGATGGTTATTCAGGTTACAATCAGATTGCAATAGAACCTAAGGATCAACAAAAAACCACTTTTACATGTCCCTATGGTACCTTTGCATTTAGAAGGATGCCTTTTGGACTTTGTAATGCACCTGCTACATTTCAAAGATGCATGATGTCTATATTTTCTGACTTCATTGAGCAATCAATGGAAGTTTTTATGGATGATTTTTCAGTTTTTGGAGAAACATTTCCATTATGTTTATCAAATTTAGAAAAAATTCTCCAAAGATGTGAAGACACCAACCTAGTACTCAATTGGGAGAAGTGCCATTTCATGGTACAAGAAGGCATTGTGCTTGGACATAAAATTTCAAAAAAAGGTCTTGAAGTGGATAAGGCCAAGATTGAGGTCATTGAGAAATTACCACCTCCATCAACTGTCAAAGGAATCAGAAGCTTCTTAGGCCATGCTGGCTTCTATAGAAGATTCATCAAAGATTTTTCAAAAATTTCTAAACCATTGTGTACTCTTTTACAATTAGATACACAATTTCACTTTGATGAACTCTGTATGGAAGCATTTCAAAAGCTTAAAAAGGCACTGGTAACTGCACCAGTGATAGTAACACCAGATTGGAGCAGGCCCTTTGAACTCATGTGTGATGCTAGTGACTTTGCAGTAGGAGCTGTCCTAGGGCAAAGGTATGACAAAATCTTTCACTCAATTTATTATGCTAGCAGAACACTTATTGAAGCTCAAATGAATTATACTGTGACAGAGAAAGAGTTATTAGCTGTTGTATTTGCATTTGATAAGTTTAGATCCTACTTGATTGGCACTAAAGTTATTGTTTATACTGACCATTCTGCCATCAAGTATTTGCTTGCAAAGAAGGATGCAAAACCAAGGCTAATTAGATGGATTCTCCTCCTTCAAGAATTTGATCTTGAGATTAGAGACAAAAAGGGGGTGGAGAACCAAGTGGCTGACCATTTATCTAGATTAGAAAGTGAAAATGCAGGTACACAAGAAATCAAGGAGAATTTCCCAGATGAAAAGTTGTTGGCAATTACCAATAATACAATAAGTGCTTGTGCAATAAGTGCAATTGCACCAGCCAGTGCAATTATACCAAGTGCAACAGCACCATGGTATGCTGACATAGTCAATTTCCTTGTGAGTAGAATTGTACCAAAGGACATGAGCTATCAACAAAGAAGGAGATTCTTCCACATAATCAAGCAATACTATTGGGATGAACCCTATCTGTATAAGATATGTCCAGATCAAATAATGAGGAAGTGCATTCCAGAATCAGAGCAGCAAGCAGTGCTTCTGCACTGTCATTCAGCACCATATGGAAGTCACTTTGGAAGCAACAGAACAGCAGCTAAAGCATTGCAGTCAGGTTATTTCTGGCCCACTTTATTTAAAGATGCTTATAATTGGGTCAAAACCTGTGACAAATGCCAAAGAAGTGGAAACATTTCTGAAAAACATGAAATGCCTAGAACTAATATTTTGGAAATTGAGCTTTTTGATGTTTGGGGCATGGATTTCATGGGTCCTTTTCCACCTTCTTTTGGCAACAATTACATATTAGTAGTTGTTGATTATGTGTCCAAATGGGTAGAGGCAGTAGCATTACCAAATAATGATGCCAAATCAGTTAGCAAATTTCTTCAAAGAAACATTTTTACAAGATTTGGCACCCCAAGAGCAATCATCAATGATGAAGGCTCACATTTTTGCAATAAACTTATTGAAAAACTTCTTGCAAAATATGGGATCAAACACAAGATAGCTACAGCCTATCATCCACAAACAAGTGGACAAGCTGAATTATCTAACAGGGAAATTAAGAGAATGCTTGAAAAAATGGTTGGACCAACAAGAAAAGATTGGTCCTTACACTTAGATGAAGCATTATGGGCATACAGAACTGCATTTAAAACTCCATTAGGTATGTCCCCCTATAGGATAGTTTATGGCAAAGCATGCCATCTGCCTATTGAGTTAGAAAACAAGTCATATTGGGCTATTAAAAAGCTGAATTTTGATCTCACTAGGGCAGGAAAACAAAGGTTTTTAGAGCTTAATGAATTAGAAGAATTTAGGCATTTCTCTTATGAGAATGCAGAAATGTACAAAGCTAAAACCAAAGCATGGCATGATAAGAAGATCCAAAGGAGAGAACTTAGAGAAGGAGGATTGGTTCTGTTATACAATTCTAGGTTGAAATTGTTCCCTGGAAAATTAAAATCAAGGTGGTCAGGACCATTCAAATTAGTTAAAGTCTATCCTCATGGCGCAGTTGATCTTTATGATGCAGCCTCAAATACCACTTTCAAGGTAAATGGGCAAAGAGTCAAAATGTATTTTGGTGAACAAGTGGTGCAAGATGAAAGCACCACACATTTTGAAAATCCTTAATAAACATGGGAAAGTCAGGCTGAAAGACTATTAAAACAAGCGCTTGATGGGAGGCAACCCATAAATTTTTGATAAATATTTAATATTTTGTGCAATTTGATGTTTTTCAAGTGTTATGTAGAAAAACAGGACTTGGTGCAACTGCACCAACAGAAACAATTGGTGCAGATGCACCACCTGAAGCAGAGAAAGCAGCAACAACTACTGAGCCTGGAGCAACTGCATCCAAGGCAACTGCAGCAAAGAGGCCACCCAAACTCAAACCAAAACGTGCAGCAACGAGGGCTAGCAACAGACTCAGATCTGGAGCAAAACCCGAGTAATTTTAAATGTTGTTTTTATTTTTCAAAACTTTATGAACTTATGTTATCTGTTTTGTTTTGAGTCCAACATGTATTAACCCCCTCCCCCATTTTGAACAAATTTCTTTTGAAAACTCAACTTAAGAGCTGTGAGGACACTGCTCACTTTTAAGTTTGGGGGAGAGCACTCAAACTTTTAAATGCATGTGTTAGTCTATAATATGTATGTTTGTTTTAGTATTTATATGTGTTTTATTTATTTATATTGTGTTAATAAGTGTCATGTTAAGTATCATATTTTTACTATTTTTTTACAAAAATAAATAAACGTTTTAAAAAGATTTGATGAGTCTTGAAGCATGATCAGCTTATACCTTTTTTTTCAAAAACTTAAAGAAAAATACAATTTGTGAACTGATTTTTAATGATGAAACAAGAGAAAAAGAAAAAGCCTTGTTTTTTCCAAAGATAACCATTGTTATTATCACTTCAACACATCAAAGCTGAATTTTGAAAAGAACCTTACTATGTGATAAGCTATCCGATGCAAGAGGGATTTTGAGAAAACTAAGGTCAAAAATAAATTTTTATTAAAAATATAGAAGAGCTTAAAGAATTAAGTTTGGGAGAATTTTTATGAATACAAAGGCTTGAGTATGAAAAACTTAGAGTAGTCAATGCATATAGTTTACCAAAAGAGCTCAAAATGAAAGAAAGCTTTATTGCCTGAGTCATAAACTGTACCTGTTCCAATAAGTACATTTGGTCAGAAAAAGAAAAATTCAAAGAAAAAGAAAAAGAAGAAAAGACAGAACTGACCAAAGGAAAAAAGTATGCATAAGGAGGACAGTGAGGAGGGCAATATTAGCTAGAAGTCTTGAAAAGAAAAATCAAGTGCAGTTGCACTAAGTGCAACTGCACCATCAAAAAGTTTAGTGCAATTGCACCAATACAAAAAAATACCTAGTGCAATTGCACCTCAGAAAAACAATGCACTTGCACTCACTGCATTTGCATCAAGAAAAAGAACCACCAGAAATACAAAAAGTGCATTGACTCAACATTTTGAAATACTCTATCCAAGCCCTTTGTTGTGCTTAAGGCCCCCACTCTTGAGGACTTTTGTTAGTCTACTCTATATTTTGAAACATCTTTGTTTTGACCGAACGTGATCTAAATTTTTCAAAGGCTAGGAGAAACTTGTTACTTAGTTTTGGAACTGATTGAATCTCAGTGGGGCACACACTCACACAAATGAGTTTTAATAGCTTTGGATGTTTTGGAATTCAAAGGCACAAAAGACGAAAGTTTCTGAAAAATGAAGTTCATGAGTTGCATTTATTGAAAAAACATTCTGTAAAAGAGATATGAGCTGATCTGTTCTTCTTGATTCTGGAAATCTTATTTGTGTTTTCTTTTTGTCATTGCTTGAGGACAAGCAACGATTTAAGTTTGGGGGTGTGATAACTCTATTTTATATAGAGTTATTTGTGCTTTTTCACTTAGATAAATGCCCAATATCAAGTCTATTATATGTTAAATATGTTAGTATGAATAAAATAACAACATTTATGGTTTACAGATAAGAGAAGTCCATAACTTAGCATTTTATTGTATATTGGTATGTTTGATGTGTTTGTTCAGTGCAGCCGCAGTTTAGTGCAATTGCACCAGTAGATGCAACTGCACCAGGCAATGCAATTGCACTTGGTGCAACTGCACCACTCTGTACCGAAGCAGCTCACAACCCCACATTGGAAGCACCTCAATTCATACCATTGCTATAATGCTTAGTTGGATTGCTGCTTGCTCAGAAGTCACATGGGAACACATGGCCACTTGCAAAGGAGGCGCCTACAATCAAAAAGGCTTCACAAAGATCTATCTTACAAGACATGTGGCAACCATTTGTTGGACCACAAATTAAGGATGAGTGTTGAAAGCCAAGCTGATCTTCAACTTTTAAAAAGTAACCATGGTTTGGTTAACTTAACTCAGCAAGGAAACCTCACCATGAAGGAAATCTCCAAGGCTATAAATAGGACTCAAATTCCTCACTTGAAAATATTCCAAATTGTAGAGAATCATATCATATATTATATAATCTTTTTATTTTTAGTTTAGTTTTTCTTAGTTTCAAAGTTTTATTTTCTTTTAGTTTCATAGTGTTAGTTTGAGAGGAAGGTAAGAGGAAATTGACAACTTCTTTCTTCACTTCTTCAAAGAGCTAATAGGTGCAAGAAATTAGTTGTAAGCAAATATATGCAAGAGTTTTCCATTTGTTACTCTTTTGAAATCTCTTGTACTTCTCTTTATTGCAATATGCTTTCATTCACTTATATTTGCTTTATCATGCTCATCATGAGCTAAACTCTTTTGAGTTTGGATGTTCTAGCTTTCCAATGATCTTTTGAGGAAAGTTATTGTGTTTTCAAGTGGTGTGCACTTTAGTTCTTGTGTTTAAATTCTTAATCTTGTTTTAATATTGATCACTTAGAACAAGTAGAGTTATATTCACTTAATTGGCTTATAACTAGAAATCAAGAACTAAGTAAGGATAAGTGTTTAATAAAGCTTCTTATTAAACTTGTTTTAATAAAGTTAGCTTGTTAATTCCATGTTAATTCTTAGCTTAAGATTAACATAGTCCTTACAACAAAAGTGTAGAGATCTTAAGATACAAGAGTGTACTTACTTAAGCAACTTAGATTATCTGTAAGGGGGCGAGAGAGGCACTGACAACCCTACTCTTTACCGCAAAAAAACAGGATCATATAGAGCTTGTAACGAAACTCTGACGAAAGTAGCTGACCAGCACACACTGATGCAACTGCACTAAGTGCAATTGCACCACAAGAAAACACAATATTCTCAAGAGTGATTTAGTTTGTGAAAACATCCCAACTCTCATTCTCAACTGATTTCTTACACAATTTACTTGCTTTCTGTCTAATTATTTTCATTTCAACTTCAACCAAAACCAAAACATTTTGAATAGAGTAGTCACACTAGTTTGCCTTTCTTTACAAACAACACATAAGAGTTAATCCAATCTCTGTGGGTTCGATCTTTTATACTATAACTTGTGACTGTGTATACTTGCGCATAATGCTATCTTATTTTCACACACCAAACATCCGCCAAGGTCCATCCGATACCTTTCTTATGTTCCCTTAGAATTGGAGGCAGCTTTTCCTGTTCAGATTCAAGGTTAGATGAAATAATCACAGAAAAATATTCAATTCCATCCAGATATGCATATTTAAAATTTTCAGGGAGTGGTGTGAGATCCACAACATGTGGTGGCTCAATGGTAGCAACAGCTACATCCACAACATCAGCTATGGAAATTGTATCAACCTGCAAAGTATTCTCAATCTCAGCGCAAACAGACGAGTTATCAGAACTTGTATAATCAATCAAACCATCAAGAAATTCCATTTTCCAAAGGGAATTCTCTTCCATGGGGTGTTCCTTAGCATCAAAGATCCCAAGTTTTTCACTAATGTCACTAAAATTTGCAGCTTTGTTATTTTCCGCAATAACTGTTTCAGACACCCTTTGAGTTTCAACAAGAGTAGTTGCACTGAAAATGTGAGTATTTGGGACACTAGGATTTTCTATTTCTTGGGCAGGTAGTTGGTTTGATCTCTGGGCCTGCATCTGATTAACTATAGTGTTTAACTGTCCAACTATTATCTCCAACTGCATAAGTGTGGAATCTGCTGTTTGTTGGAATTGAAGATTTTGAATAGCCATTTGTTTAATGAGATCCTCCAATGAAGGTTCATAAACAGCATCCATGTTATAGTTAATAAAATCAGGATTAGAATAAATAAAAAATTATGCTAAAATTAAGGCAGAAAATAAAAACGAATCAAACCTAATCTAAAGAATATAAAAACAACACTAAAAATCTTATAAAATCAAAAGAAAGATATGCTATTTTTTTGGGATTTTTTTAAGATTATAAAATATTCTAATAATTAATTAAAAATAGAAAACAAAAGAAATTCGGATTTTTCGGCCACAGCTCCCTTTAAAAGGGAGTCCTACTCCTTGATTTTTTTCTGATTTACTGACCAATTTTCGTGGGAATCTGACCAGGTCACCTGAAAACTGATTTTTTTCACCTAATCTAAGATAGAACTTAACGGAGCCGCAACCGATAGAACCTGCAAGTGCAAAGAAACAAAACTAAAGAAACAAAGGTTAGTAGTTAGTGAGGTTCTTAAACCAGTAATTCCTAATCAGAGATCCCCGGCAACGGCGCCAATTTGATCAGCGGTCGTACGCAGGTCAAAATATTTATAAAGATAGAAAATATAGTACAAGGTAAGTAACCTTGGTCGTCTCTCGAGGACCTCTAAATACTGAAATAACCAAAATCAAGAACCAAAATAAACAATAAAAGGGGGTCTTTTTAGGAAAAGAGTTTATATGTAACGAAGAAAATCATTTAAAGATAAACAATCAATCAATTGGTTTCAAGTGCGCTTCTTGGATTTCTCATCGATTCTAAAATAAAGATTCGTGCAAGGTTTGATAATTCTTGATTGATCATAAACTAAGTGAACAAGCGCCAATCAATTTATACGAATTCGCACTTTTTAAAGCAAGCGTCAAAACAGTGTGTTCAATCAATCGTGATAGTGAACAAGCGTCACTAACACAATTAACATCATAACTGAATTCTATCAATCCTATAAACAAGCGTCATAGACTCTATCAATTCCTATCCAAACTAAATTAAACAAGCGATAAAATAGTTTGTATGATGAAAGTTGTAAAACGAAATCATGATTAAGTGATTAAGTAAAACTGAATCATAAAACGAATCACATAAGCAAATCACAGAATTTGAGTAATTAAGCAAAACACAAACCGAATTTGCAGCAATAATTACAGAGATGAAATTGATAGAGAAAGAATTAAAACCATAAAAAGGAAATAAACATTAAGCACCGAACCTCAAAATCCTTACAGCAACACCCTTCACCAATAGATTGATCTAGGGCTTTAAGCTTCCATGGAGGTTACGCTACCAAATCCTCAAAATTGTATAATAACGCGTAACAGAGCCAAAACGACTCTGAATAGTGTATTTAACTAGGACAAAAACGAAAACCCTAATCCACTAACTGGGTTACTAGATAGAAGCCCGATAACAAACTAATATTCGACCCAAAACCCGTTTTACACATTATTGCTTCGGTATTTCGCAGTTTTGACCTTCCATACTTCAGATTTGGGTTTCGAGATCAACAGAAGAATTGTAGATCTGTTCCTTAGCTTTCCAACGCATGCTCTCACACCTCAATCGGATAATCACAGCCAAATTTATGGCCTGTAGAGTAGACAGGGGTCAATATGCAATAAAAACAAGAATTAATCAAGAATTTGCTATAACGCTCAATTAAGACCCTAAGTCTAGAAACGCGCTAGGACTTAAATATTAGGAACAAAACACAATTAAAAACACCATGTGAAAAGATATAAAGAGTACACTAAAATGCACTGATCAGTGATCTTCAGGTAGATTGGAAGCAACACCCTCCGGACAAACTCCGGCAAGCTATCACACGGGACCTCCAACTTGCTTTCCAGAACCACCACACAGCGATCTGAGGGAGGAAATCGAGTAGCTTGAGGCACCGTGCGGTAAAATTGTGAAGTGTTTGTTTTAATTGGATAAGCTTCAAGTGGTTGGTATCGCCTTTACTTCTGTTGCTCCATTTGCCTAATTAGGGTTCACTGTTTCTACCTGCCCCTAATTCGTTGGTTTCCTATACTTCTTTGGTGAAAGTGGTTGATATGCTTTAGATGCTTTGGTTTGGTCCCAGCTTTGGGCCTCCAAGCTTTTTTAATTAAGGCCTGTGTGCCATTAGTTGTAATAGAAGTGGGCCTCATAGCTTTCAATTAAGGCCTGTGTGCCAATTGCTGTATTAGTCTAAAACTCAACTGGGCCTGTATGCTTATGGTTAGTTCCCTTCAGTTTACTCCTATGCAACATTTGATTGTTCTGGTTTGGGCCTCCGCCCACTTTAATGAAAATCAGGCAATTTCGACCAAAAAAAAAAGAAGCAAACAACAGATCTTTTTATACTAACAACATGAAACAAAATGCTAAGACAGTGACAAAAGAAAAAGAACATGTTTATTTGTGCGAAAAAGACAAACTGTTGTTGCTACTATTGTTTTGTGCTTTACTGCTATTGCTTGCAACTCAGAAAAATTCGACTCCTTCCAAAAAATTGACCTTTCTCTATTCTGTATTTTTGACTGTCTTTTTTAGTGAGATTTCTGTCTGAAATTGTCCCCCCTTTGTTTGATTCTCGAGCTCCTTTTTATAGGTGAAAAACTGAATCAAATAATAATTGCTTCAAATCTTTTGTTTCCATTTCAGGTTCCAGCCAGCTGAGCAAACTTGCTCACCAAGACTAGGGTTAAAACCCTTAGCAGCCGCAGCCACCATCAACCAGCAGCAGCTGGGAATCGCGATCTATTGGGCTTCCATTTTATTTTTTGGAAATTTGGTCTAAATCTCATTTGGGCCCATTTGAGGTCTTTTGGCATCTTTTTGGGCCAAGTCTTGTAAAGAAACATTTGTGGCTAATTTTTTCTTGCACTTCCCTTTTCATTATTATTATTTTCATTTTTATATATCAAAAAACATGTAACAAAATTAATTAAACTCTACCTTTTTTGTATTTTTTGAATTAGCATATTTTTCTAATTACTTTCTAACCACTAAAAAAGTAATAATAACGTAAAATTAGTAAATTAGCGCAAAATGACCCTTTTGAGGGATTAAAAAACCGAATAAACACAAAAAACATATTTTTGTGATTTTTTTTTCTAAAAAAGTGAAAAAATACCGGTTAAAATTGGGTGTTCACAATTATTATTACTAAATAATTTTAAATAAGCCGTGTACGGTTATGACCTTTGCTTTTGATATTTATTTTAAATACGACCTGCGTGTCGTGATTTATTTTATTTAAAGTACGACCTGCGTGTCGTGACAATTTATTTATTTAAATAATTTGTAATTACTTGCAATGGCGGGAGACAACACCACATGCCGATGCCGGTGGGAGAAGCTTGAGAAGCTAGCCCGAGGGTCAAAGAATTGTAGTAAAGTAGTTATTTAATTCTTAGACATTAGGAGGCCATAGCCGTACCACCGTATCTTGTATGTTTTATGTATGTGATGCATGATGTGTATGAGATGTATGTTTAACATGTTTGAGAGACGCGTTGCATGTTAACATAAATGTCGGTGAGATCACCTAATCAAAATCCCTCAAATTAAATATTAAGTTTATTGCCTTCCGATGCGTGGCACTCGTCAAGGCCAGTATCGTCTAGTGTGAGTCATGCCAAAGCTGAGTACACTATTCTATATCGGTGAGGCGCAATAGGATAAGATCTGACTGCCAACCATTGGGTATAACTTAACTTAGTCGAATTCATTAGGATTGAAATAGGCCCAGAGGCAAAGGAGTTGGGCTTAAATTCATAGGATGGATTTGAGCAAGTGTTGCTCACCCAACTGATCTAAGAGTTACATGAGATGTAATTGGAAAGGAGTTTCCTACCTAAATAGCCGAGTTCTAGGTGAATCAACTCAGCTGTCTCAGAATAAGGTGAAATATGGATCTTGGTCTCACTAGAAAATCTTCCAACGGGATTTTCCGAATCAATGATGAGGGTTATTGGTTTGAGTAAAATACTGGGAGCGTATTTAATGAAGGCCTATTAAATATGTTTATTGCATGATACTTATATCTGCCTTTTGTTTTAGATCGTCATGTCTGCAAACACAACCAACCCAATATCACTTCGAACTATCCTTGAGAAGGAAAAGTTATCGGAAACTACCTTCAATTGTGTTCAAAATGAACGAAAATACCTGAAAAAGTTTAAGCGTAAGAGAGGAAGTGAGACTTTCATATCTGATATTTATGTTATAGAAGTCAATTTATCTACTTCTACATCTTGGGTATTATATACTGGATGTGGTTCTCACATTTGTACAAGTGTGCATGGACTAAAAAGGAGAAGGACATTGGGTAAGGGTGAAGTCGACCTACGAGTTGGAAATGGAGCAAAGGTTGCTGCATTAGGTGTAGGAACTTATGTATTGACTTTACCTTCTGGGCTTTCTTTGGAACTTGATAATTGTTATTTTGTTCTAGTCATTTGCGAAACATCATTTCTCTTTCCTGTTTGGACAAGAAAGACTTTACTATCATCATTAAGAACAAATGTTGTTCAATTTATTTGGATGATGTGTTTTATGCAAGTGCGCCTATGTGCAATGGACTTTATGTCCTTGATCAAGATGTGCCTGTTTATAACATAAATACGAAAAGGGTAAAAACTAATGATTTGAACCCCAATTACCTTTGGCACTGCCACTTGGGCCATATAGGTGAGAAACGCATCTCCAAGCTCCATAAAGGATACTTGGATTCATTTGATTATGAATCATTTGAAGTATGTGAATCTTGCTTACTTGGGAAGATGACTAAAGCCCCATTTACTGGTCGCAGTGAACGGGCAAGTGATCTTTTGGGCTTAGTACATAGTGATGTATGCGGCCCACTAAACAAACCTGCTAGAGGTGGTTTTCCTTACTTTGTCACATTTACTGACGACTTCAGTAGATATGGTTTTATGTATCAAATGAGACACAAATCAGAAACTTTTGAAAAGTTCAAAGAGTTCAAGAATGAAGTGGAGAACCAACTAGGAAAGAGTGTTAAAGCTCTGCGATCAGATCGTGGTGGTGAGTACTTAAGCCAACAATTTGATGACTATCTAAAGGAGTGTGGGATTGTATCTCAGCTCACTCTTCCCGGAACGCCTCATTCAGAAAGGAGAAATCGTACCCTCTTAGACATGGTCCGATCAATGATGAGTCAGTCAGATTTACATGACTCTTTCTGGGGATATGCCCTTCTTACTGCAGCTTTCACTATTAATCGTGTTCCATCTAAAGCAGTAGAAAAGACACCATATGAGATATGGACTGGTCGAAGACCTAATGTGTCTTTTATGAAAATTTGGGGATGCCAGGTTTATGTAAAACGTTTAATCTCAAATAAACTTGGACCCAAATCTGATAAGTGTATTTTTGTGGGATATCCTAAGGAAACCAAAGGATATTATTTCTATCTTCCTTCTGATGACAAAGTGTTTGTCAGAAGAACTGGAGTATTCCTAGAAAGGGAATTTATTTCTAAAGAAACTAGTGGGAGGAGTATAGAAATTGGAGAAATTCAAGGCCCACAAACTACTGCACCAACAATGATGGAACATGATCAAACACATCAAGAAGTTGCAGATGAACCGTCTGTTCAGGTAGCACAAGAACCTCGTAGGTCTGGGAGACCACGTCATCAACCTGAGAGATATGGACTTCTCATGACTCAGTACTCATGGATCAAGATGAGCCCACAACCTACCAAGAAGCTGTGAATGGCCTAGAGTCTAAGAAATGGCTTGAAGCCATGGGATCCGAAATGGAATCCATATACACTAAACAAGTTTGGACCTTGGTTGATGCTCCTGAAGGGATAAAACCCATAGGGTGCAAGTGGGTCTTTAAAAAGAAGACTGACATGGATGGTAAGGTCAATACCTTTAAAGCAAGGCTAGTGGCGAAGGGTTTCAAACAAATTCATGGTGTAGACTATGACGAAACCTTCTCTCCTGTAGCAATGCTCAAGTCCGTTCGAATCCTACTTGCTATTGCTGCATACCATGATTATGAAATCTGGCAAATGGACGTCAAGACTGCATTCCTTAACGGGAATCTACTCGAGGATGTGTATATGACACAGCCAGAGGGTTTTGCTGATCCCAAGAATGGTACAAAGGTATGCAAGCTGCAAAGATCCATTTATGGGTTAAAGCAAGCTTCTAGAAGCTGGAATCTTCGTTTTGATGAAGCTGTAAGACAGTTTGGATTCATCAAGAATGAAGATGAACCTTGTGTCTACAAGAAGGTTAATGGGAACACAATTGTATTTCTGGTCTTGTATGTGGATGACATACTACTCATCGGAAATGATATCACTACATTACAGAATGTAAAAACATGGTTAGGGAATTGTTTTTCAATGAAGGACTTAGGTGAAGCCTCCTATGTGTTAGGAATTAGGATCTATAGAGATAGATCACTGAAGCTGCTTGGACTAAGTTAAAGTACATATGTTGACAACGTGCTTAGGCGCTTTAATATGCATGATTCTAAGAAGGGACTCCTACCTATGTCACATGGCGTATACCTATCTAAAGGACAGTGCCCTACTACATCAGATGAGAGGGAACACATGAGCAAGATACCCTATGCCTCGGCAATAGGATCTATCATGTACGCTATGATATGTACTAGACCAGATGTCTCCTATGCATTGAGCATGGCGAGTAGGTACCAATCAGATCTCACTGACTTGAGAAGGACCAAGAATTCGTTCTTGGTATATGGTGGTGAGGAAGAGCTTTCTATAAAGGGTTACATTGATGCAAGCTTCCAAACTGATAAAGATGACTCAAGATCGCAATCTGGCTTTGTGTTTTGCTTATATTGGTGGTGCTGTGAGCTGGAAGAGTTCGAAGCAGGAGACAGTCGCTGATTCTACTACAGAAACTGAGTATATAACTGTACGTGAGTCATATGCTATGTTTGAAATTGTTTATTTTTATGATAATATTAATAAGTGTTATTATTATTATTACTAAATAATTTTAAATAAGCTGTGTACGGTTATGGCCTTAGCTTTTGACATTTATTTTAAATGCGGCCTGCGTGTCGTGATTTATTTTATTTAAAGTACGATCTGCGTGTCGTGACAATTTATTTATTTAAATAATTTGTAATTGCTTGCAATGGCGGGAGACAACACCACATGCCGATTAGAGAGAGTTTTTGTGCCTCCTTCTTCTAAGAGCTGCTAGCACGGAACTCCGAAGGTGATCACTTGCGTGGACTGAGTAGAGGTGCTGCGATTTCGTGGTGCTGGTGGTCATCCCCGTTGTCTCCTCTTCGCTTCAAGAGGTAAACACATGAACCTAATGTGAAAATTTTGTGCTTACGTGTTCCTTGGCAAGGGGTTATTTCGCTTCGAGTTTATGTCATCTTGATGGCGATCTCGTGAAACCCCAACACATACGCCAACAATATTCTAGTCCAGACGAATCAAACAGAATTGTCTGTTCACCTGTTGGTGTCCCACGGGGGCGTGCCAATTTTTTGTTGTTATCAAACTCTTAGGTCCTAGTCGTGGGGTCGTTTAGAGGTTTGGACAGTCTTTGATTCCTCTGTTCTCCAAGCAATTACGCCGAGGAGGGAACTTTTCTCCTCGACTGTGGGTATCCTGACTCCTCTAGAAAGGATCGGGTTAGGTGAAAAGGACGCGAGGGTTGGATTATTCTAGGCCTAATGCATAAAGTAAAGATAAAAGTGTGGTGAAGAAAATAAAATTGAAATAAAACGTAGAGTTTTTATTGATTGGATGTGTCATTTACATTTATTATGTGATATATATATATATATATATATATATATATATATATATATATATATATATATATATGTTCTGGAGTGGGCCGAAGCCCACTATCCAGTGCTCTGGCGCTAGATCGGCCCAACCGTGGGGCACAAAGCAAGGAACCGCATCAACGGCCCTGATCTGTCCGTACGTCCATCCAACGGCCGAGCACGACTCACGCTCACTATTTAAGCATTCATTGCGTCAGTTGTCAGGTACACACTGTTCATCAATACCTATATTTTTGCTCGTCCTTTCCTGACTTGGGCGTCGGAGTGTCATCGCAGGTACACCCGCCCGCTGGAGCAGAGCTAGCTGAACGACCAAGGCATACAGAGATCTGAGACCTGGAAAACAGCAAGCAAGGACATCTAAGGAACAGATCAATTGGCGACCACAGTGGGAGAGCCCCCTTTCAGGATGGTCTATGGAACGGACGCACTGATCCCTGTGGAAATGGGAGAATTGACTTGGAGAACGGCTAATCCTCTACAGCCGTCCGAAAACGAGCAGGCAACGAGAGAAGAGCTTGACCTAGTGGAAGAACTGCGGCACAAAGCAGCACTCAAAGAGACGTTGGTCAAACAGAACATGGCCACAAGACACAACGCCAAGGTCGTTCCTAGATCGTTTGAAGTGGGACAGCTCGTCCTAAGAAAGGCAGATATCGGTCAGAAGAATGCTGGCCAGGGCAAGCTAGCCCCAACTTGGGAAGGACCCTACAGAGTAGCTGCCAAGACGGGCAAAGGAGCATATATCTTAAAGACCATGGGTGGAGGGATGATTGCAAACACTTGGAATGCAACAAACCTTAGAAGATATTTCACTTGATGCCATGTAATATATGAAAGAATGTCATGTTTCTAGTTAAATGATGAATAAAAATCAAAACGGGCGGGACACTCTTTTTCCCTACGGGGTTTTTTTTATTGAGGCCCGCTCGTCCGTCAATAGAACGACGAGGAATTTCTTAAATTCTTGATTATGGTGATTGATCCATCCAATAACGAACAAACCCGAAGGCGAGTTAAGTTCAAACCGAGTTTGATAAACTGCCAAGGGTCGAACTTAAGCGACCTTAAGTCTGAATTCGCTTGCAAACGAGCTAAATCTAAAGTAGAAACTTGGTAAGCTGTTTGCAGGTAGCTTCGCGAGCTTAGACCGACCCATACGAACATGAAGAGTTCAATAGTTAGATAAAGCAAAAATCTAAATAAACGATTATGACAAAGAGGTTTAAACATTAAAAGTTACCCGGAGAAAATCGGGCTATTTGGTGATTACAAGTAAAGGACGGCCACGAGACCCCCAAAGCAAAAAACGATACATTCTTGAAAAGGAAGACAAAGACAATCAAAGTCCAAACGGACGAGTACAAAGGGAGTAGCTCATTCAGGGCGACGATAGACGATCGTCTCCTCTTGGATAACGTTCCCATCGTCGTCTTTCTCCGCGAGGCGAACGATTTGCCCGTTTTTCAGGAAGTGGTCGTTGTTCACTATCTCTGTGTTAATCTCCAGCGATGGGTAACAATACCGAATCTGAGCTACGGCCTCTTCGAAACGCCCGCTAGCAATAGAGATGGTCATGTCTTCCAGGGCCTCCAGGTCGCCCCTCGCCTGATCACGCTCGCCTTCGACGGCCTTCAGACTCTCCTCAAGACCGACCACCCGCTCCTCCAGCTGTATAACCTTGGTAGACTGCTCGGCCAAACCGGCATTAGCGTTGGCAAGTTTGACCTCAGCATCTACCTTGGCTGTCATGGCCGCATCACGCTCGGCAGTAACTGCGCCAAGTACGTCCTTCGTGGGTTGGAGGGCGACCTCAGCATCCTCTAGTTTCTTTTTGGTGCTCTCGAGCTCTGCTCGCAAATCTGTAATATGTCCAAGAGCGGACTTATACTTGTCAGTTTTATCCAAAAGATCACCCTCCAACCACAAGTTTCTGTGAAGTAAGCGCATACCTGCTTGGCGGCCGGCCTCCTCAGATTTGTAACGAGCAAGCTTTTGAGAAGCTGCTTGGGCAATTTCGGCTACGAAGAGGAGGGGATCGGCCTTCAAACGTTCAAAATCCACATCCTTGAGATCGTCCAAATCCAAAGACGACCTTCTTGATACCTCTCTTCTTTTTTGAGGAGGATCAAGGTCGATCGGAATAGCGTCCAGAGGACCTTGAGCCCGATCTCTCTTTTTGGAAGATAAGTTTGTTCCTTGATCGCCCCCAGTAGGTCTATGATCGCCTTCAGCACGAGATGGTTAGGACGAAGAGGCAAAGGACACCTTCTTCTGCTTCCTTGACTTTGTCTTCGCCAAAAGAGCTTCAAAACCGATGCCCGTCATTTCAGCTGAAAAAGCAAAAAGATGAGTTAGGAGGCAGGGCAAATAAAGCACGATTAAAGTAAAACGAAAATAAAGGCACACCAAGTTTGTTTTCGGCTTGCTCGGATGTCCGGAGACAAGCGAATTTATTGCAGGGGATGACTCCTTCTGGCAGCCAAGTAACCAAGGTCTCTAACATCTGAATACTCTCAAGATCATAGTCGCTCAGCCTCCTTTGATGCCGATAATGGATTGTGTCGCGATCGTAGTGTGAGTGCGACCAACCTAGAGGAAACTTCATTGAGGAAACGCGACCTTCGTCATCCACGGTTCCCACCATTGCCTTAGCACGATCATTAACAGGAACGACCCAGAGGAAAGCGTGCCTCCAAGTTTTTACCGATTCGCAAAATGGCTTAAAGAGCCTGATCGTGTTCTTCCGTCCCTTCAAGGAAACTTGCTCCCATCGCCTGGGTTCGCTCCTCATCTCCACTGTGCGACTAACGTCAAACAATGAGAAGAAAAGACGGCAATTTACCTCCCGATCAAGAGCGGCCATTATTACCTCGAACGACTTAACCAGCGCCCAAGCATTAAAGTGAAGTTGAGAAGGGGCAACACCAAGAGTCCTTAAGACACGCCTCTGGAAAAATGTAAAGGGAGGTCGCACCCTCAAATCACGGAGGACGTTGGAATACATGATAAATTTTAAAGAATTCGGGATTACGGCAGCATGCTCGTCAGGTCTTACGCCCTCCGCTCGCCATTCCTGATCACCGTAACCTATTAACTTGGTGAAGAGAGGCAACACCTCATCACCAGGGGGGAAGACAGAGCGTTCGTTGATTATAGCGGAGGATATCCAGGAGCGGTCGACATCAACCCTACCCCTCCAATCGTGCTCTTCGGGCAGTACCTCGTTGACTAGAACCGGAGGGGGTGAAGGATTCATTCGGGGAGACTGGACGGTATCAACCGTGTTTGACGAGCGTCCGGAGGACGATGAAGAAGAAAAATCGGTAGAAGAAAAGGTCTCAGATGGGAACCCGCTCGTGCCGACATCTCCGGAGTGAGCATGCTCAGCCATACTCGCAGGTAGACGACCAGAAATTCTCGCAGTTTTCTTTGTTCGCGCCACTGCGTTGACCTGTGAGGAGAAGGAAAGTCAGGCTCACCCTAAACGATGAGTTGCCGAAGGGGGCGACAAGGTCGACCCCGAGCCTGACGCCCCCTCCTCGCCCTATGCAAGCAAAATTAGCCAAAATAAACAAGACGAAAAGGGCATACCTGGAGTGGGAGAGAAGTTCGGTCTAAGGGTAGTATACTCCTTGATGAATAAAATCAATCGACCAGAAGAATAAGACCGCTTGAGTTGAAACTCATGCACGGGTAAACACCTGGCCAGAATAAAGAAGCAAGCTTTTTGATCGGTCTAAGAGTTTGTGACCGTTTTTTGAGCTCCGACAATAAAAGTGGAAACTGAGAAGGAGAGGGGGCAACATATTTATAAGGATTGGAAAGCAAGCAAGCCAAACGACACGACCCCTCACTTGCACACGCCTTGAAAACCAGACCGCCATCATGACAAAGCGCCACCTTTTTCAGAATTCGAGGCACCATTAATGATCCCTAGGGAAAATCGAAACGTCACTTCCTGACAGGAGCCACGTATCATGCGAGCGTAAGCGAAGCCCACCGCGAATCAGAAACGATCATAAAACAAGCCTACGCCCGCCACACGAGCGACCTTGGCTTGGGGGGCAACTGTTCTGGAGTGGGCCGAAGCCCACTATCCAGTGCTCTGGCGCTAGATCGGCCCAACCGTGGGGCACAAAGCAAGGAACCGCATCAACGGCCCTGATCTGTCCGTACGTCCATCCAACGGCCGAGCACGACTCACGCTCACTATTTAAGCATTCATTGCGTCAGTTGTCAGGTACACACTGTTCATCAATACCTATATTTTTGCTCGTCCTTTCCTGACTTGGGCGTCGGAGTGTCATCGCAGGTACACCCGCCCGCTGGAGCAGAGCTAGCTGAACGACCAAGGCATACAGAGATCTGAGACCTGGAAAACAGCAAGCAAGGACATCTAAGGAACAGATCAATATATATATATATATATATATATATATATAGACACACACACACACAGGCCCTCGTCGGCTACTATGCGAGCCAACACTTGTCTATCGTTGGATCAATCTAAGTGATCTATCATTGTTCTTGAGCCCTAAAGAGGCGGAGTAACTACCCACGTTCTCACTAGTACAGTTAGTGGGGTAAATGCTCGTCGCTCCGTTTTTCACGCCCTCACTCGTTCGCTTGATCTTCAACTGCTCCCACGTTCTATCTTTGTGCCTCTTCTGTCTTGCCTTCCAAGCAATCCTGCCTTACCTTGGCAACTCAATCACTCGGCTGCTCTTCGCCTTTGGGCAGTAACTTAGGCACCTGAGTCACCTTGGCCGTGGCACTCTATAGGCTGAGGTTTTACTCTCCCTCGGCTTAGCCTATTAACTCTCGGGCTTACCCCTTCCTCGGGGATTTTTGTATTGTAGTGTGACCTGAGAGCTTCTCTTAAGTTCACTCTATCAGCAATTACCTCTTGGGCTTTAGTTGTTTGGTTTGCCTCAACACTCTAACTCCTTTCCCCTTTTTTCCTCAGCCCTTAGCTTACGACTTAATTATTTTTCGGTATTAACAACCTTTTTTCAAGAAGGTTGATCTATTCTTTTGTTGTGTTGGATGATTGGCTTTCCACTAACATGTCTCTGAAGGAGATCTTCAGAGTTCTAGTGGCGGGTGAATAATGAGAGGCAATTCTTAGAAAAACAAAAGTATGAGTACCAATTTTGTCAAAAAGAAAATACAAAATCAACATCCTAGATTTAGAAAAATAAGTGGACTAAAAAATAAAAAAACAATTAAGGTTATTGTTTTTGTGAAAAAGAAAACGACACAACCTACTCCATCAGTTTCAATTTGAAGCTTGGAAGTTGAAATTAGGTTGTAAAGAAGAGGCGTGAGAGCGAAAAGTAACTGAAGCAAGTGAAAATTGGGGTCTCTTAGATATGAAGAAAGAGGAGTGTGAAGAAAAAGCAAGAGAACCACACTGTGAGTCAGAAGACAAAGAAGAAGAAGATGAAGACAACAACCAGACAGAGCAAAAGGAGAATCAACAGCATTCAGTTTCGCTACCGGGAAGCAAATCCCCTTCACCAGCGCGTCATTCACTCTCACACTCATCGGTATCATCTATCTCCGACGATCATCGCTCCGTCAATCACGAATTCCCTCCAATCGTAGACGAGCGGGTGTTACCATCGTTGGTAACGGCTCACCTGTTCCAGGTGGAACCAAAGGTGATCACGAAGGTAGATCCAGGTGCCGAAGAGGGTTTCGTCGGCGTCAAAGATATCGATCAAACCGCCCCCGTGACTGGTAACCGGCGATTGAGACCAGATGTTAAGAGTTTGTTAAGGGGGAAGAAAGTTGCGGCTTTGAACAAGGTTTTATTGGGTCTTAGAGTCGCTGCTTTTGTGTTCTGTTTGGTATCTTTCTCTGTGTTGGTTTCTGATAAGAAAAAGGGTTGGGCTGTGGACTCTTTCTATTTATATAAGGAATTCAGGTGTGAATCTACAATTCCCTATAGTTAAGCTGCCTAGGGTATTTTGCACTTGCAATTGGTTTTTATTTATGTTGGGTGTGTGATTTTGGATTTTGCAGGTATAGCTTATCGGTGAATGTGGTTGGGTTTGTTTATTCTGGGTTGCAGATATGTGATCTTGTGAAGTACTTGATCACTAGAAAGCACATGGTGGAGCACGTGCTTAGGAGTTACTTCACTTTTGCACTCGATCAGGTACTTTGCCTTTTTCCCCTCTTTTCATTTTCTGTCTGCCTTTTACTTTCTTATAAAATATGGTTCAAAGTTGCATACCCAAAGTTTGAAATTCAGACAAGTTTTTGTGAAGAGACAATTCAGAGTGACAGGTGATCTACTTTTTTAGCAAGTTATGTTCTTCAAACAAAATAAACCATATGTTTCCAAATTTAAATATTTTTCTACAAAAAGTTAATTAATTTGAATGCTTTGTATTTTTGCTTCTGTGTGGGGCACTATTGTGACAAATTTGATGGTAAAAGAAAGGGAGGTCTGGAAGTAGCTTAGATTATGAAATTGTTTATATCCAAATTATTCAAAGTGTTACACGACAGACAATCGAGTAATAGGAGTATATCTCAGTCAAAATTGCAGCTAAGAAGCTGAAGCTATTAGGGGATTAATTGGGCTTGATTGATAGGTTTTTTGGGCTTTTGTACCTTGTGAGTGGGCTTACTGATTTGAAATCATGAAGATGCCTCAAAAGAATAATTTGTTGAACTAATGTAAATAAATTAGAGGCCGTCGCCATGTCTTAGGAGCAAGCAAGAGAATGATGAGATTAAGTGTAAAAGGGCTGTTGGGAGGAAGACATGGCCACTATTCACATGAGGATAGCATAGCGCATAAGTTGATGCCTAAGATATAGGAATCGTTATTGATAGCCGATAGTCGATTATTCGGCTAAATTTCAACCACATCAACATGCCTTTTACTTATTCATATAGGTATTGATTATAACTGAGCTGAGTTTTCAAAGGTTACTGGAAACCACTATTTCATACATCTTTTAGCATGTTATTTCCACTGCTATGTATTCTGATGAATCTTCCTCTCATCATTGTACAAGTTTTCTTTACAAAGCTAATGAACTAACCTGCTGCTGCTTTCAATTGCAGATCTTGACATACCTTCTAATGTCAGCATCATCATCGGCTGCGACTAGAGCCTATGACTGGGAGTCCAACTGGGGTGAGGACAAGTTCCCATACATGGCAAATGCATCCGTGGCTTTGTCCTTCGTTGCTTTTTCAGCCTTTGCCTTGGCCTCCCTAGTCTCAGGTTCTATACTTTGTAGGTTCAGATAGTCAGTCTCTCTGGATAGGTGAGTGTGCAAACTGTTAGGATTGGAAAGTGTTCCATCGTTTTAACTTTTAAGAAACAAGACTTTGTACATAATGGGAAACATTAACTTTCTGCTTGTGTCAACTTTATAACAATATATTTTTTTAGTCTTTATATTTAAATATAGTGTCTTGATTTTAGTTGTTTTTTTCCCTTCAAAATATTTTATTTTGATTTTGGTCCTTTTCTCGGAAGAAAATTGGTAGCAAAATGAAGTGTTTTCTACTGGTTTTGCTATGAAGTTTGATTGAAATAAACGGTACAGTTCTTGGAATCAAAATTAACAACTTTAATAGGAAAATGAAGTGTTGTCTGCAAATTTTGTTATGAATTTTGGTCAGAAGGACCAAAATAAAGTATACTAAAACATTTTGTAGGGATGATAAACGCATTTAAACCATTTTATAATCTAGTAGAGAGATCCAGATTGAATTACTTACGACTTGTTGGACTAGCATGTTTTTATACTTCTGTATTCAGTAAGATAAGATGTTATAACATCTCAAACAGGTCGTTACTTGTTCCAGACTGGGCCAGTCATCAGGCCCAATCCATGGTCAGCCCAGCCCAACAGACTAGTGGACTACCAGTGAATTCGTACCCTACAGAACTAACGATCCAGATCAACCTCAATGTGGTCGACCATAATCCGATCGACATTGAGGTTTTACAACTTGGTCGTCCCCAAAGGTGACCACTAAATCGAGATAGCCCAGCAGTGTTGTGGTCGAACTGTTGAATCCCATTAAGACCGTTCCTCTATATGGGGCAAGATCCTCCTTTGTCTATTTGAGGGCGTCCAGTAGATCTACAAAAATGATGTCTGCAGAACTTCCTTGGTCGACCAAGATCCGCCTGACTTCCACGTTTGCCATTACCGCAGTGATCAACAAAGGGACATACTTGTTTGGTTTTCCATCAAGCAAGTCCTCATCCCCGAAGGATAAGGGCGGCCTGGATGGTTCGGTCAGTCTGGCCGGTGTTGAGCTTATGTTCAAGATGTCATTCCACTGTCTTTTCAGTGTCTTTTTAGTTTCTGCTCCTTCTAAGAGGCATCCTCCCGTGAAAACAAAAGCGATTGGTCATCCTTTGATCTTCTTATCACTAGGGCCTTCATCTGAGTCATCATCCTCGTCTGCATGGGCAACTTCATTGACCACCGCCTTCCCCTTTCGAGGGGAGCGATGGGGAGAGTGCTGAGGGGATCGGTTGTTCCTTCTTTCTTCCTTAGAGTTTTCGTAGCCCTTCTTTACGTACTGAGTTAACTACCCTTTTCTGATTAAGTCTTCAATATCGTCTTTGAAGGCCATGCATTTGTTCGTATCATGATCGTTGCTACGGTGATAGCGATAGTACTTCTTGGTAGGTCGCATTCCTTCTTTGAGAACGAGCGGTTCAGGTTTCTTTATATTCCTGAACTCTGTGTTGGCACATTCTGCCAGGATTTCAGCTCGAGTGGTGTTCAACATGGTGTGTTCATTGAAACGCTGGGATCGAAATTCGTGGGTTCGTCCCCCAGGCTCCTGTCTCGGTCTGTACTCCCCTCTGTCTCGACGGTCAACCACCTTTTCATCATCGCGTTTGGCCACTACGCGTGTAGCCAAGTCGGCTTCTTCATAATCCATATACTTTTGGGATCTTCGGAGGAAATCACCCAAATTTTGGGGCTTATTCACTCCGATATCTACCAGAAAGTGAGTCCCATATTTCAGTCCGTCTGCTAGGAAGTAGAGCCTCACCGGTCGCTCAAATTCCTAACACTGGCAGCTTCTTTGTTAAATCGCTCCACATACTCACGGAGGGTCTCCTTTTCTCCTTGACGAACTACTTTCAAAACTTCTTTTGATTTTGGCTTTACTCTTGAAGCAGTAAATCGTGCAGTGAAGAGTCGGGCTAACTGTTCCCAGCTTGAGATGGAGCTTGGCTTGATCTCCCGAAACCAAGCTAGAGCTGATTTCTCGAGTGTTAAGGGGAAGATTTTGCAAATTACAAGATCTTTGGCCCCTCTATACTGCATTATCAACTCAAAGTAGTCTTGGTGCTCGTCCGGATCTCCAATTCCATCGTACATGGTCGAGTCCCCTTCCTTCAGAACAAGGCTAAGCCCTTCTCGCTCGGCCTCAGTTTGGGGGCAATTGTTCCAGACCGAGCTCCACCTAGTACCAGCCTTGATGAACCGCTTTGAGCAACTTGGACTTTGCATGACCAAGGTAGGCTACGAGGAGGCCTCCACCTCCAGGCATGTATCGTGATCCATGTCATGCCCAGTTCAATGGCCATGATCAACCCGCATCTAACGGCGCACAGCCAATCCTCCCTCACCTATATATACCCGCGCATATCCACACCATAGGTATGATCTCGTAGCTCACCTCACCATATACTTCACTATACTGACTTGGGCGTCGGAGTGTGTGCAGGTGCCACATCCATGTCAGTCAGCAGTTCGTAGCTCGGAGGGTACGTCGATCCAACTCATCAGTATCACATCTCGGGTCCTACCCCTTAACAAGAAGAAATAATAAATAAGAATAAATAATAGATAAAAATGAAATTAGAAGATGTGAGAGAAAGATAAAAGAGATGAAATAAGAAATTAGAAAACTAATGTGAGAGAAAACTTGAGAGAGAGAGAGAGAGAGACACAAAAGGGATGGGGGGGGAGGTAGTTTAAAATTAAAAGAGAGAATAAATCAAAAAAGTGGAAAGTAAGAAAGAAAAAGAGTAAAGAAAAATAAATCAATTCAAAATTTTGACCCTAAAGTTAACACACGGCACAAAAATAGGAGGTCTAAGATAGTCATTTTGTCAGCCTATTGTAATCTTTTATATATATATATATATATATTGATAGCTATTGTATTTATAGTTATATTGGTATTGATAAAAACTACAATATAATTATTCCCGCAAAGTTTAGCGTTTTTCGTCGGGATTAAGAAGTAATGAATTATATTAACAATTTGTAATGTTCGATGGAGCTCGACAGAAAAATATACATAAATAAAAAGTTTCTACTATGACAATGGATAATATTTTCCCGTTAGGACTTAAAAGCAAAATAATAAATTATATGAAATAAAATAAATATTTATTGAGAAAAAATTAAAAAAGTAATTATATCAATAGTTAATATTTGTAACATCCCTAGCTCCATTAATTTCGGTTTATGAAATTAACGAGTGATTTATTATTCGAAGTGAAAAATAAATCAAGATATGTTATATATTTATATTGATAGCTATTGTATTTATAGTTATATTGGTATTGATAAAAAACTAAAATATAATTATTCTCGCAAAGTTTAGTGTTTTTCGTCGGGATTAAGAAGTAATGAATTATATTAACAATTTGTAATGTTCGACGGAGCTCGAAAGAAAAATATACATAAATAAAAAGTTTCTACTATGACAACGGATAATATTTTCCCGTTAGGACTTAAAAGCAAAATAATAAATTATATGAAATAAAATACATATTTATTGAGAAAAAATTAAAAAAGTAATTATATCAATAGTTAATATTTGTAACATCCCTAGCTCCATTAATTTCGGTTTATGAAATTAACGACTGATTTATTATTCGAAGTGAAAAATAAATCAAGATATGGTTAGGGGATATTCGAGAAAGCATTAATTATTGGCAAAGTCATCAGATTAAAATGCCTTAGTAATTAAACTATGTGGTTATTTGGGTTAAACATGGACTTAAATGGGTATTAGTGAGCCAAGGGCATTATGGACATTTCGCCCCTTTTAAAACCTTCAGCTCACTTAAACACCTAGTGAGACATTACACCTCTCATTCCTCACTTTCGTCACTCTTTCAGCTGAAGAAAAAAAAATAGGGAGAAGGTAAGGAGAGAGAGAGAGAGAGAGAGAGAGAGAGAGAGAGAGAGAGAGAGAGAGAGAGAGAGAGAGAGAGAGAGAGAGAGAGAGAGAGAGAGAGAGAACGTGAGAAGGAAGAGAGGAGGAAGAAGAAGATTCACTCACCATTCCTCTTTGCATGTAAGTTTTAACTACACAATTCTCTTCCATTCTTCACTCTCTACACAATGGTACCAATATCAACCTCTAACTCATCCTACTCTTCAATTCACCATTAACACACATCAAGCTCAACATTAGTCAAAAATGGAGTTTTGAGCAAATGGGAGCCTTGCATGCTGTTTTTGAAGTTCCAAACTCTGATTTTGAAGTTCAAGAATCGATATTAGAGCGAAGCCACAAGCCACATTCGGATTTAAGTGAGTTGGGTCAGATTTGGTGGTGTTTGGAAGTGTTTTCATGGTCATAGGAACAAGAGGAGCCGTTACGGGGATCGTTCGAGCGGTTACGTTATTTTGAGGATTCCGCTAAGTCTAGGTGTATTTCGTGATTTTCATTACGATAAGTGAGTTTTACTCACGTTTAGGGTTTCAATTTATTGTCTTGAATGATTTGAAATTCTGTTCCGTGAAGTTATTTCATTTTGAAATATTTTACGAGTCAAAAGCCGTTTTTGGAAAAATAGAATTTTTCGGATTTTTATCAAATTAAACGTTGATATGTGATTTGGTATTTTGATTGGATTGGCTGGAATATTGTGTGATAATCTTTGTTGAATGTTGGAATTTTGATTGGGTTACGGATTGGACGCGATAGGGGAAGCGAAACGAAACGAAACAAACAAATTGCAAAACTGCTACAGCAGCACGGGTCGTGTCACTGGTCGTGCCAACTTCTCAGGTTGGCTGGAAAATGAATTTCCAGCAAGCACAGGTAGTGACACGGGTTGTGCCAACCTCTCAGTCCCCGAATGGAAAAAATTCGTTTTGTTGCTCCTTTCGATTCCAAACCTTCTCCAATCTTCTTTCTAACTAATGGTAATGATTTTTGAGGGATAAAAACATGGTTTTAAACATGTTGCATAAGGTTTTAAAGTAATGTCTTGGAAACTAAAAATGTTCCAAAAAACCTAAATCTAGTTCACGTAAGAGTACATGTTTTTGAAAAACTAATCGGATATATATATATATATATATATATATATATATATATATATATATATATATATATATCCTACTTGATATTGTATTAATGACTCAGGATGATTATTAATCATCTAAGCTGGTCCAGGAATCACGATATATAAATTATATCGAATATGATAGACGGCCCAATGTGGGTAGATATATAAATTTTATCGAATTGAGGTGACGACCTCCAGATGTTAGCATACTAGGAGAGGGAAGTCATGAGCCCTTAGCCTAAGCCCCCAGATGTTTATTATTACTTTGCCTTTAGGAATTGTACAATTATCAGCCAGATGTTGGGGCTCACTCAAACTACTTCGGGTAGCAGGTGATTTGCTAGAATTAATAAAACTTTATTGTAATTCTTTTATCGAATTACCAGATGTTATTGCAATTCATATATCGGATTGCCAGATGTTTTTGTAATTTAATTATCGATCTGCCAGTTTAATGATTCATAATTGAATCGTGAATGTGGCGTCAGTGAGATAAGTTATCTCACCCTATCATTTATTGTTGTTTTAGAGAGAAAAAGAGAAAGAGGAAGGCTAAGCGACATGAGTAGACGAGGTGTCGATGAAGATGAATGAAACTATATGTCTTATTCCATGTTATGTTTCCCTTGTTATTTTCTGTTATTGGTTATGTAACTTGTACTTGATATAAGTTGTATAAACCATTTCCACTTCTCCTGTTAAGATATTGAACCATAGGGATTGTTACCCTATGAAGCTATGAACTATGTCTGTTTTTAATGGATTAAGACAGGTTGCTATGTTTTGATATTTTCAAATATCAGCAAAAAATTTAGTTATGTTCAATATCTTAAACAGGAATTGTGTTCTCTGATTATGGTTAAGTTGTGTGTTCTCTTGATTTATCAATTAACTTCAGCTAACAATTACTCTCGGATTCGATATGAAATTGAAATAGTGGTGGCACCAAGGAGATTTTGAAAACGAAATTATTCTTTAGGGAATCAAACAAGCGCATCATTAGTGTCTTAATATTGATTCATAAAGTCAAGGAAAATATCATTAAACATTTCGTTGGCCCATCTTCTTTTCGAATTCCCGTAACTATCCGAGTATAATCATTACGATTTCGTTAATCAATAAATCTCTAATACGTGTGCTACTTCTAGGACAATATCCCATTCAACACTTAGGTAAAATTTGAGCTTCTCACTCTTCCAACATCCCTAGCTCTGTTAATTTCGGTTTATGAAATTAACGAGTGATTTATTATTTGAAGTGAAAAATAAATCAAGATACAGTTATGGGATATTTGAGAAAGCATTAATTATTGGCAAAGTCATGAGATTAAAATGCCTTAGTAATTAAACTATGTGGTTATTTGGGTTAAACATGGACTTAAATGGGTATTAGTGAGCCAAGGGAATTATGGACATTTCGCCCCTTTTAAAACCTTCGGCTCACTTAAACACCTAGTGAGACATTACACCTCTCATTCCTCACTTTCATCACTCTTTCAGCTAAAGAAAAAAAATAGAGAGAAGGTAAGGAGAGAGAGAGAGAACGTGAGAAGGGAGAGAGGAGGAAGAAGAAGATTCAGTCACCATTCCTCTTTGCATGTAAGTTTTAACTACACCATTCTCTTCCACTCTTCACTCTCCACACAATGGTACCAATATCAACCTCTAACTCATCCTTCTCTTCGATTCACCATTAACACACATCAAGCTCAACATTAGTCAAAAATGGAGTTTTGAGCAAATGGGAGCCTTGCATGTTGTTTTTGAAGTTCCAAACTCTGATTTTGAAGTTCAAGAATCGATATTAGAGCGAAGCCACAAGCCACATTCGGATTTCAGTGAGTTGGGTCAGATTTGGTGGTGTTTGGAAGTGTTTTCATGGTCATAGGAACAAGAGGAGCCGTTACGGGGATCATTCAAGTGGTTACGTTGTTTTGAGGATTCCGCTAAGTCTAGGAGTATTTCGTGATTTTCATCACGATAAGTGAGTTTTACTCACGTTTAGGATTTCAATTTATTGTCTTGAATAATTTGAAATTCTGTTTTGTGAAGTTATTTCGTTTTGAAAGATATTACGAGTCAAAAACCTTTTTCAGAAAAATAGCATTTTTTGGATTTTTTATCAAATTATACATTGATATGTGATTTGGTATTTTGATTGGATTGGCTGAAAGATTGTGTGATAATCTTTGTTGAATGTTGGAATTTTGATTGGGTTACGGATTGGACGCGATGGGGGAATTAAGCGAAACGAAACGAAACGAACAAATTGCAAAACTGCTACAGCAGCACGGGTTGTGTCACTGGTCGTGCCAACTTCTCAGGTTGGCTGGAAAATGAATTTCCAGAAAGCACGGGTAGTGACACGGGTCGTGCCAACCTCTCAGTCCCCAAATTCCAAAAATTTGTTTTGTTGCTCCTTTCGATTCCAAACCTTCTCTAATCTTCTTTCTAACCAATGATAATGATTTTTGATGGATAAAAACATGGTTTTAAACATGTTCAATAAGGTTTTAAAGTAATGTCTTGGAAACTAAAAATATTCCGAAAAACCAAAATCTAGTTCACGTGAGAGTACATGTTTTTGAAAAACTAATCGGATATATATATATATATATATATATATATATATATATATATATATATATATATATATATATATATATATATCCTACTTGATATTGTATTAATGACTCAGGATGATTATTAATCATCTAAGCTGGTCCAGGAATCACAATATATAAATTATATCGAATGTGGTAGACGGCCGAATGCAGGTAGATATATAAATTATATCGAATTGAGGTGACGACCTCCAGATGTTAGCATACTAGGAGAGGGAAGTCATGAGCCCTTAGCCTAGGCCCCCAGATGTTCATTATTACTTTGCCTTTAGGAATTGTACACTTATAGGCCAGATGTTGGGGTTCACTCAAACTACTTTGGGTAGCAGGTGATGTGCTAGAATTAGTAAAACTTTATTGTAATTCTTTTATCGAATTACCAGATGTTATTGCAATTCATATATCGGATTGCTAGATGTTTTTGTAATTTAATTATCAAATTACCAATTTAATGATTCATAATTGAATCGCGAGTGTGGCTAGGGGTCACGGTAAAACTCACTGAGATATGTTGTCTCACCCTATCATTTATTGTTGTTTTTACAGAAAAAATGGAAAGAGGAAGGCTAAGCGACACGAGTAGACGAGGTGTCAATGAAGATGAATGAAACTCTATGTCTTATTCCATGTTATGTTTCGCTTGTTATTTTTTGTTATTGGTTATGTAACTTGTACTTTATATAAGTTGTATAAACCGTTTCCGCTTCTCTTGTTAAGATATTGAACAATAGGGATTGTTACCCTATGAAGCTCTGAACTATGTCTGTTTTTAATGGATTAAGACACGTTGCTATGTTTTGATATTTACAAATATCGCAAAAAATTTAGTTATGTTCAATATCTGAAATAGGGATTGTATCCTCTGATTATGGTTAAATTGTGCGTTGTAGTATTTCTACATGTTAGAAATATTGGGCTGTTACAATATTTTTCATTTTATGACTCAAAAGCATTATAATTAATTATAAGAAATAAAATATATATTTATGGACAAAAAATAAAAAACAATTATATCCACAATAGTTAATATTTTCTCGTCGAAACTTAAAAGCAAATTAATCATTTAAGAAAATGTATATTTATAAAGATAAAAAAAATGGTATTTTTATATTCTTTCCGCTTTTTGAACGGACAGTATATAAATAAGATGGTATATAAAAAATGTCTAAAAATAATATTTCTGTTCTTTCCAATTATAGAGTAGATAGTATTAAAATAAATATTGTGAGATAAGATTCTCCGAGTAAATAAAAGAGATACTAAAAAGTTAGTGTAAACAAAAGAGATCGGGCTCAAGCGATTAGTCTCTGTAGTTGTACGTAGAAAATATCTAATTTATACTCAAAAAAGAGAATAAATAAAATTAGAAATTGTGCGAGAATAAATAAAAGAGTTTAAATAAAAAATTTGGGAACAAATGTGAGAGAACAATTTGAAATGAGAGAGAAACAAAGAAGATCAAGTGAAAGCGGGCGGAGGGAGAGAATAATAAGAGAATTAAAAGAGACAATAAATCAAAACAAGTAAAAAATAAGAAGAAAAAAAAGATCAATAAAGGAGAAAGTAAACTAAATTAAAAATAGGACCCTATAAATAGTCACTTTTTAAGCCTATTGTATTGTTATTGTTATATTGATAAAAAATAAAATATAATTAATTCTTTCATCAAAAATTAAGAGTAATGAAATTATACCAACAACATAAAATGTTTATCGTGTTGGAGCTCAAAAGACAAATATGCATAAATAAAAAATCATTACTTTGACAACAAATAAGGTTTTGACATTATGACACTAAAGCAAAATAGTGATTTATAAGATAGAAAATATATTGCTTCAAAAAAAAAGATAGAAAATATATATATTTATGGAGACTAAATATAAAAAAGAATTATATTCCATCGATACTTATATGAAATTTAATCATTTAAGAATAGATAGTATATAATATTCTTTCCCGTCATAAAATAGACAATATATCAATAAAATAGCGTGTACAAAAATCTAAAGATGGCACCTCAATTGTCTTCCCAATTATAGAATAGATAGTGTATAAAATAAATCTTGTAAAATAATGTTGTGGGAGTAAATAAAAGAGAATAGATAAGAAATTAAAGTACACAATAGAGAATAAATGAAATTAGAAGATGTAAGAGAATAAATTAAAGAACAAATGTGAGAGAAAATTTAATATGTGAGAGAAACAAAGGAGATAGGAGAGAATAATAGGAGAATTAAAATAAAGAATAAATCAAAACAAGTAAAAAGTAAGAAAGAAAAAGAGTAAAGGAGAAAATAAATAAAGTAAAAAATGGAACTCTATGATTAACACTTGGCACGAAAGTGAAATGTCTAAAATAGATATTTTTGTAAGCTTATTGTATTCTTATTGTTATATGGATACAAAATTATAGATAATTATTCCCACAACGTATAATCTTTTTCGCCAGGAATCAAAAATAATAGAATTATACCAACAACATGAAAAGTTTCACGTTGGAGCTCAAAAGAGAAATATACATAAATAAAAAATTATTCGTTTGAAAATAGATAATATTTTCATGTTAGGACTAAAAAGTGAAATAATGATTTATAAGAAACAAAATATATATTTATGGAAACTAAATATAAATAGTAATTATATCGGCAATAGGTGATATTTTCCCTTTGATACTCAAAAGCAGTTTAATCGTTTAAAAGACGGTACTTATAAAAATAAAAAATGGTATTTCAAAATTCTCTCCCATTATAAAATAAAAAGTATATAAAATAGATCTTGTAAAATAAAATTGATGGAATAATTAAAACAGAATAAATAAGAAATTAGAGTAAACGATAGAGAATAAATGAAATCTACAGATGTGAGAGAATATACAAAAGAGATTAAATAAGAAATAAAATTAGAGAATAAATGTCAGAGAAAAATTTAAAATTAGAGAGAAACAAAAGAGATAGAGGGAAAGGGGAGACAGAGAGGGAGAGAAGTTTTGGGAAAAACTCAAGTCTCACATCAACCAGTGATATGAAGAGGCATCACTCACCTTATAAGTCGGTTTTGTGGGGTTGTGTTAGACTCAAAACAAGTGAAAAGTAAGAAAGAAAAAGAGTAAAGGAACAAGATAGTTATATTGATTCATATAATTATATTGATTGATTATATTTATTTTATAAAAAATCTATATAATATTGAATTTACCTTTTTCGAGTTATATTTATTTTGGAGGAGTTAATTAAATATAAACATCTTTTAATCTAAAATTTATATTATTTGCTTTATAATATTATAAATTTATATATTGTGAAAATTTAACCTAACTTTAATCTTTCCTCTGGTTAACTCTATAAATACGTGCTTGCTTCATCACTTTAACAACACTTGCAATTAAGGACGAGCGCATCCTCCAACACAGCTAAGGTTAGTCTCTCGATCTCTCTCCCTCTCTCTCGTCCCCCTCTCATCGTTTCTCCTTTTATTTTCCTGCATTATTTACATTTGAAGCGCATTGCAAAAATATCTATTACCCTTTCATATATAAGATGTTCACACTAACTCACGCAAATATACTTGTATTATTGAATTGATTAAGGTTATTTTTTAGGGTCACGCGACTTCATTCTATTCATACAAATACTATGAATACAACTAATGTTGTCTGATTCATTCAATTCTAATCTGTCATTGATTGCATCTATTTTTGATTGTCTCTCTTTACCGCCTATTTAATCTTGCGTGGTTTTTTCTCCACTAGGTTAATGAAGAAGACCGTAATACTCAATTCTTCGAATATCATTTTTGGCTTCATCAAATGGAATTTATCTATATTGTCTTCTATATCTACACCTTTCTCATTATGTTGCCATGTATTGTTCGTTTTGACAAAGTCCATCAGATCTCAATCGACTATGATTTCATTGATTAAACAATACACAAAGATTCTCAAATTTTAAAGAAAGGTAATATATATGAAGCTAATATATATTGATATTGATATTCATATTTTCTACTATAATTTTTGCTATAAATTGATTTCAAAATGAGATATGGAATTTACAGAGCAGTGAAGAAACAAAAAAAATCGACCGCGAGATAGTACAACACAAGTTATAGAAGAACCACCCTACCTCCTAATCCTATTGAGAAAAAAGGGGAAAGGGGAAGCATGGCGGTGGAAGGGAAGAAGAGTCAAAGAAAGAAGCAAATGGAGAAAAGAGAGTAGTTGTTTAAGTGAATGCAAGAAGACTCAAGAAATTTAGAATTTCTCTGTGGCATAGCTAGGTTAATTAATATGTAAAAATGTTGTAAAATAATAACAAATGTTTTTTTTTTTTGACAAAAAAGTAATAAGAAAAATTGGAAAGAAAAATATTGTCTAAATTACAAAATTGTAAGATTTTATCCTACATCCCATGCGTTCAAAACTCAAGGGAAACCACACGTAGGCAACCATTTCATACATTTGTTACAAATTAAATATGTATATTTATTATTAGTAGAGTATTATATATGTGTGTATATATATATATATGTATGTATGTATCTATTTCAGTTCAAATTGTTCATTGAAAACCAATGCTCCATCTGATTCTTATAACATTACTGTGTGGTCCTAAATCTTACAAAAGCAAACATCAGACTTTTACATTGGAGCTTGTTACGGATTGGGCCAATGGTCCAATGCAATAGAGGCCCAAAATCAAAAGGCCCACAATCAAAAGTAAATCCATTAATCAATGGTTCAGATCTGATCATCGAATCGGACAGTTTGATCGATTAGGTCAAACTCCTCTCAACTCTATAAATAAGCATTCAATGAAAGCATTTAAGGTATGCTATTTCACCCACACTCTAACATGCTTTAGACTTGATCTCTGACTTGAGCGTCGAAGTGTCTTTGCAGGTACAACACCCCACCTCGGACCGGAACATTGTTGATCAAGACTCGTAACTACCAACTATCTCAGCTTATCTAAAAAAAACCAACTATCTCGGACTGCTCTCCATGTCGAAAATATGGTACAGAACAGAATTCAAAACAAGCTGGAGAATCAAATATATCGCCTGTTAGATTGTGTTTTGTCTTTTAGTTTTTGAAATTTGTTGTATAAACCTAGTTTTGAAAACTAATTTTTTAAGAAAAATATTAAAAAAAAACATGTTTGTCAAACTATTTTTAAAAGTTGTTTTAAAGATGAGAAAACTCAAAAACTCGTTTGGAATAATTTTTTTCAAACTATGTTTTAAGAACTAAAAAAACTTAAAAATTGTTTGGGATAATGGTTTTCATTATTCTTTTTTAATATGATTATTTTAATTCGAATATAATTAGAAATATTTTTAATGTAAATTTATAATATTAAAAAAATAACCAAATAAGAAATTCACAATTCAAACTTAGCCAATGCCAAACAACCGTTTATTCTAAACATAAAAATACAGTTGAAGTATTTGTTTTTCTACTGAAATTAGATAAAACGGTTGTCCTCCGGTTTTGCCGGCTCTACACAGGTTATCCTTTTTTTTGATCGATTTTCTTCCTTGGTTGTTTCCAGCTCAGATGGACCGGACATGGGGTCTTGTTCCCGGTTTGATTAATTTGAATCAAGGTAATCAAAGTCGGACATAACATTGATGTGTTTTTGGTTGACTTAAACGAAACGACAAATAACACCACACACTTTCTTCCACAGGCGGGTTACGAGCCAAATGGGCTAGCCCATGGGCTATAAACTTGTGTTGAACAAATTTTATTTTGGACACATCTCAAACTATGTTAGACAAAATAAACTTGTAAAGATGATAAACAACAAGGAGATCAGTGGTTTTTACCTTCTCAAAACTTCTGGCTCTTGGTACGAGAGAATGGACAGCCATGTTATGCATGATTCTAGCAAGATCCTTGAGGGATGAGGAGATGAGATTTGCCTTTGGATCCTTCATGACTTCCTTTAGTACTTCTTCCCTTGTAGTATTTGCTTCTTCATACCAATCTTCTCCATATTCGCAGAAGTAGTATAAAAGATATCGTCTCCACATGGATTAATTAATAAGTACCAAACTACTTGAGATTAATTATTATTTAGACGAACGAATATTTGGTGGATATAGAAACTAAAATAAGAAGAAATAAATAGCAAGAATTTAAATTGTAAAGTTTGATCAATGGAGAGAATTAGGGTCACGATTTCACTTGCAAGGTTCGATTCCTTTATCTCTAATTCTACCTGAATTCCCTTATTTTATTCAATTACCAATCCTTTTACTAAAACTATTAATTTGTTTGGTCATTCGTGATTAATATTCTTTTTCCTAAATTAACCTTTCTTTGGTCATGCAAGAATTTAAATTCAAGAAAAGCATAAAGAACAAAAATGTTGAACGATTGGAAGACTAAATTAAAGTTTGGTCATGCATTAATTATAGCCTCGATTATCCTATAGGTCCACCAACTAATTGTAGTATGATCGCTAATCAAGTGATTGATTATGAATATGCAAAGGCTGTCATTCCTAACTATGTGATAAAGCAATAGAATAATATTAATTGAAATAAAAATTAGGAATTCAAAGTATAAATTAAAACACAAAAATGTCTCTAAACTTGCAAGATCCACCTAAGATCCTAGAAGAGGATTTAATTAAGAGTCATAAATTACAGAGATAAAAATAACCCAGAAGATAGAGAAAATTCTGATCCTGAGTACTCAGTGTGATGTTTCGACTTCAAAGCTCTCTCACGATGTCAAAAACGGTCACTTAAAACTCTCTCTTTTTAACTGTGTGTGCGTCTGTTACTGTTATTGTGTGTCTCCCAAATTCTTGCGTAAAAATCCTTTTATTGTGTGTGTGCAGCTATTGTACGTTGTGCCGCCTAGGGTAACGTGATACCCTTTTCTTTCAATTCTCGGCACCTCATATATATATATATATATATATATATATATATATATATATATATATATATATATATATATATAATTTGAGTGGCTCTAAGTTGGATTTCATTCTTATTCATGATTTCACCTTTTCTACAAAATATTGAATAAAAATTAAGTCATGATTTATATAATTAGTAATAGTTACTCTAAAAACGACCCAAAAATATCTCTAGAAAGTGCACTAAAATATTGAAGTCTATCAACCCCCCACGCTTAACCTTTGCTTGTCTTCAAGCAAATTTTCTGGCTCAAAAATTTTTCAAAATAAATTATAAATATAGCCTAATAAGGAATCCAAAATTAGGAGTATAATGACAACCAATAGACAAAATAGCACATGTGTCAAAAGGTTGCCCAATTAGAGGCTCATGTCCCTGAAGACTACATTTTTGTGAACAAGGGCACTCACTCACAATCTCTCTAAGTGTTTAGGGACTAGGGAAAATATACACTCAGGTTTCCAAAAAATGCACATTACCATATGCTTGTAATTTGACCAAATCTCCACTAAATAGTTCACATGCATACAAAAAATGGGGTGTTAGGGTTGTAATGGGGCCATGGTGAATTCAAGTAGGGTAGGAAATAAGAAGAAAGGGATAATCAAAGCCAAACTGATGATAAGGATGACGCTACAAAATTTCAAAGTATAAATTTCTGGGCAGATAAGGAGTTCTATGAAGAGATTGCTCCACCGAAAGATGGAAAACCACAATTCTTTGCTGATGTTAGAGGTGTGCTTGAGAAATTTGATTCGAGGGCTAGCCTGGATTACCTTGGGCTTACATTCACCGAAAGATGTAAAACCACAAGAAAAATGAGGTGAAAGTCAGTTGCAAGGAAGAGGAAGCTGTCTGATGTGCCTGAGGAGAGGAGCTTGGATGATGAAGGGGTCACTGCTAAGGAGGATGAACAACTGTAGCTTATTTTTGCTGCAGTAATGCATGAAGTAGAGAAGGCTGCAGCTTCTGATGGTTCAACAACTAAAGAACAAGAGAAGGCTAATGTTGATTGTGCTGCAAAGGAGGCCTTGGAGCTTGTCACTGCAACAGTTGTCCACAAGAAGACTTCTACTTCTGTTACTGAGTCTGTTATTACAGATGCAGACTCAGTGCTGAAGCAATCCAATGTTGCAGCAATAGAAGTAAATGATGTTGTGAAGGAGCCAGAGCAAAAGAAACAGAAGGTCTATCAGCCAAGGTTAAAGCGAGGAGGTTCTACCAGAAAGATCCCAAGGGCCAAGATAGTAACCGCGGCACCTTAATCTTGCTTTTATGTTTCTGCTTATGTTTTATTGCTTTAAATAAACCCGTTGAGTGCTTTTGTTGTGTGACAGCATCCAACAACTGTGATAGTTGTTGCACCCTAATTTTGTCCGACATTTTATTTTAATTTCTTTTTATATAAAAGAGCTAGAATCATATCACAATCTCTAGGCGACAAAAATCACATGGAGTTATCACTTTGAAATTCTTGTACATACCTTTTAAGGGGGATGAGTTACCAACGAATATAGAAGAATCCAATTCAATAGAAAAGGCACCTGAAGGAACACCTGCTAGTGGTGGTTTGCTTGTAATTATCATCCATGAAGTCGAAGACGTTGAAGGAAAACACCATACTAATCCATATGTACACCTCATATTTAAAGGAGAGAAAAACCAAGCATGTAAAGAAAAATAGAAATCCAAGATGGGGTTAAAGGTTTCAATTTATGTTGGAAGAACCCCCCACTCATGATAGGCTTCATGTTGAAGTTCAAAGTGCCTCCTCAAAGTTTACAAATTCAGAACAAGAAGATAAAAATACCCAAAATTACAGCTACTTTACATGGGCAATATCTCTCTCCTCAGACCTCGTTTCGATGATCCGAACGGTGAAAGTGAAGATATATGTCTCACAAACTAGCTGTCCAAAACTGAAGGCGATACAACGGTTAACGAATCCGGAATCACACATTTACGGTGACATGTTTGAAAAAAACAGGAATTGCTTTCTCTAAATGAGAATTGTGTTCTCTATCTTGTTTTTGTCCCACATTGCTTGGGAGAAGCAAGAGCCATCTAACATTTGGCTATAAAAGTGGTTGACATGCGAAGACTAGAGAAAAAAAGATTTGGCGGGCTAAGTGATCTTTTGGGCTAAGCCTTTGCGGTCCATTTCACTAAGAGTCTGTCTTTGATTATGTTGCAAGCTTTGATTGAGCCGGCTTTTCGGTTCCCAAAGCGATTTTTTTTTCCAACAGACGGTTTTAGGGGGTCAAAATGAACCAGATGGGAGCCCGATTCGCGGTTGACCTGGACAGACCTATCGGCCCACTTCGACATTTGTCGTGTTAAGGTTAGTTTTGTATTTAATTTTTTTTATATACATATTTATTTATTTATTTATCATTTATTTATCGTTTGTTTATTTATTTATATATGTATATCTATTTATGTATGTATGTATATAGTTAGTTTTTTATTTTTTAGTCTACTCTTTATTAATTTTTAGTTTTGTCATTTTTTTAATGCACAAATTATTTTCTTTGTCAAAATTCCAAAAAAAAAAAACCTTTTCTTCTAAAATGAATAGGGTATTAAGTCGAATGTACATTCGAGTTAGTCAGCGTTTTAGGATGAATGAGTCGTACGACTCAATAGTCCTAGAGCCCCTATAAAAAATAATAAATCAATAAATACACCTCTTTTCCAAAATAGGGGACTAAGTCGAATGTACATTCGGGTTAGTCAGCGTTCTAGGATGAATGAGTCGTACGGCTCAGGAGTCCTAAAATCCCTATTCCAATAAAATCAAACCACCACACATCAAGCTTTTTTTCGAACTTCAAAAAACTCCAAAATAGGGGACTAAGTCGAATGTACATTCGGGTTAGTCAGCGTTCTAGGATGAATGAGTTGTACGGCTCAGGAGTCCTAAAATCCCTATTCCAATAAAATCAAATCACCACACATCAAACTATTTTTTCGAACTTCAAAAAACTCCATTTTCAAAAAATAGGGGACTAAGTCGAATGTACATTCGGGGTAGTCATTGTTTTAGGATGAATGAGTTGCACAACTCAGTAGTCCTAAAATCCCTATACTAAAAAACACCATCCAACAAACTTTTTCTACCCAAGAACTACGTAGCTTTAATTTCTCCATCGCACCTGGAGATACAATTGATTAGAAGGCAACCTTCTTTAGGAAGGATGTCGTAGAGTGCTAATACCTTCACCACACATAACGGACTCCCGAACCCAAATCTGGTCTCAAGGACCTTATCCAAACTAAAGGGATTTTCCAATATTTGCCCTTAAACTAAAATTTGGTGGCGGCTTTATTCATGAACCTTTGAGGAATCCTTTTGTTGTGTGAAAAGGATGTGCAAGTATACACAGTTTAAACAAGTAATATACTGATAAGTAGAGATCGTACCCACAGGGATTGGATTAATTTTTAAAGAGTTTAAAATAATAGTAATGCTAGTGATAAAAGGAAAGTAAAATAAAATTAAGTTGATGTGAGGATGGTGTATGCAAACAGAATGTAAATTAAAGCAAGTAAAAGATGTTGTGTTTCAATTGAGAGAGATGGTTGAAATACTCTTTTCTAAGTAAATTCACTTTGAAAGCATTATGTTACATATGATGCTCATGCAATCATTGCTCCTGCAATGATTGCACCTGCAATGGATGCTGTATAAAATGACTTGTGCATTTCTGCAACTATCTTCAGGGTTTCGTTATAAGTCTTATGTCTAAGCCCTAAATAAGTTCACCGTTGTCTTTTAAACCCTTACAGATTCACCCTATGGACTATGCTATCTTATGTCTAAGTCTTAGCATGGTTTTAATAAAGTTTCCTCTTAATAAAACACTTATCCATATTAGTTCTTGAGTTCAAATCACAAACCATTTCTGTATTTATGATCCTACTTATTCTAAGTGATCAATCTTAAAATAAGTTTGAAAGAATTATAGCACAAGAACTAAATTGCAAGAACATCAATATAATATAATAACTAATCAAAGTTTCATTACAAAGTTAAGGTATTCCAACCATAAAGAGTTTAGTTCATACTTAACATAATTAGGCACATATAAACAGAATGAGACATGTTTATAAGAAGGAAAATACAAAGGAAATGAGATGAGATAGGAATTACACACATGAAGATCCTTTGCATTTTCTACCTAGCTTATGTTGAGGAGAACACCTCTCAACAATGGAAAACACCAACAAGAACTCCACGAGAAGAGAAGGAAGAAGTTGTCACTTTATTTCCTTCTTTCAAGCTTTGTTGAGTACCTCTAACTTAAAAATAAAATAAAACTATCTACTAAATTATGGAGATGGAGAGAATATGATAACTAGTGATATTCTAAGATGTCTTTTTTGAATGGAGAAGAGGGGATGTATTTATAGGCTCCATGAAGTGAGTTTGCCTTGGTCACCAAGCTGAACTATGGTTACTTTTCCACTTGCCTTCAAAAAGCATGATTAGAAGTCCCACCAACTATGAAGAGTGGTCCAATGAGGTCTGAACTTGACGCTGTAACCATCCACTTGCACAACTTGCACTTGCAACTTGACATGCTGACGTCATCATCATAGTGCAGGAGCATTCTGTGTTGTGGTCATTGCAGGTGCAATGGTTGTTGGCATCATTGTAGGTGCAATGTGTCTGCTCTCTATTTGAACTTCTGTTTCCTGTATTGCAGGTGCAATGGTTGCTTGACCTATTGCAGGTGCAATGATTGCTGCAACATTTGAACAAACACATAAAATACCACAAATCATGATAATCAATAATGATGAGTTCCATATTCAAAAATGCTGATTTCTATTGTGAATCTTTATTTAACACTATTTAATTACTGAGTTTCTTACAATAATTTAGATTTAGAAACGTAAATAACTCTATATAAAATAGAGTTATCACCTTTCCCGGATTTTTCGGTGGCTACAGCTGGCGACTTCACTGGGGACAATTTAGAGAGTCAGGCCTAACCTAATTAGTTGTAGGATTTGTTTAGTTTTTACCCTTCCTTTTTGTCTTTTATTTCTTATTACATGCGATATTTTTGTATGTTATGTATACCTTAGGGTAGAAGACAATATATTTTGCATATGTGTTTGCTTGTTTTGCAGCTTGAGGGTTACTTCAAAAAAAAATTTGCTCCTCCACACACTCCGCTATTACACTTCTTCACACACGTGAGTACAGTCCTATACCCAGACTTGACCATAACCTAAGTTAGAACGAGGTCGCGTAGTGATGGCCCCCTGGACGTACATCTTGTTGGTTGGTCACGAAAACCTCACCTAGAGTTTGGTTCCTTTTAAGGATGCTGTCACTTCTACTAGCTTGCCTATTGTTGTGACCAGTGTTCTTAACTGGGGTTGTTGGCTCTAGGAACCGTATTTAGGATCTTTGTAGAGGCCTTGAAAGGTTCACTCAGTAGAAAAACCATAGATCTATCCTCAAAGGAACCCTCGTAGGACACAAAGGAGCTCAATATTCTTGCATTCAAACAAACACTATATATATATATATATATATATATATATATATATATATATATATATATATGTTCTCTTCCCATTTTCTTGAAAAAAATAATAATCCAAAAAATCATTTTTATTAGAAACATATCATGCCTTCTTCTTTTTCTTTGCATATCATAAAAATTAAATATATAAATATCTCATTTTGCATGCATTTCCATTCATTCAAAAATCATTCACAAAAGATCATCATCATGCAGTGTAGGCATTGCATTTTTAAAATATTAAAAATTAAAAAAAATATAACATTCACACATCATCTCACTCATGTTGTTATCCTAGTACAAATGCATTATTTCTCCGTACATGCATCATTTTCTAAATAAAAAAAAACATGTTTCATCATTTTATTCATAAATCATTTCGCATGCAAAATTATGTCATTATTCTTGCATCATCCATCATCAAAAAAATAATATCTAGTTAGCATTCCATTTTAAATTATAAAGTTCATCATCATGTGTCAGTTTATCCATTGCATTTTAAAAAAAAATGAGCATCCTTTTTAATAAAAAAAAGTATGATGAGAGACGAGACGTTCTTGCGAAATACACTCTAATTGATTCTTCTTCTATGGAAGTTGCCAACTCAAGTTGTTTTCAGACACTCAATTTCTCAAAAAAAAAAGAAATTATTCACTGTTTGCAGCTCATTCATATTTCTATCAGCAAAGCGTTGCATATCATCCATCCCATGCTAAATATTCATAATGGTCCATTTTGTTAACTAATGTGTTATAATTTTTTTTTGTCATGTTTTAACAAATGTTAACTCTCTATGAAGCATTCGTGTAGTAAATTTGTGTGACATGTGTTTTTATTCTTGTTTGAGTCCGTTAGCATCCCCATCTTAGCATCGCCATCCCCTGTTCGTGTCTAATCCCACCCCGACCACCCATAAAGTACATGCTCGTCACATCGGTACATAGTTGACTTTTGTTGGTTCCCACTAATGAAATAACACTTTATGTCCTCCATACTGGGGCAACCTTGTGATCACTAGACATCATGTCAGTATTGAATCCCTTTGGTGCAAGTCCTTTACAAAAAATATAAACAACAAAAAATCAAAAAAAGCCTGTTAGGTTGAAAACTCGCAAGAGCAGCCTAAGCAAAAATTAGGGCATATAAAAAGAAATAAAGAAAAAGAGCGAATATATAAAATAAATAAACTTTTGCCCTTGAGTTAAATTTTGAGAAAATATGCATTCATAATTTGAAATGAAGTTTGGACCATCTTTCCATATCAAAAAAATCCTTTCCTACCTACTTTGAGCCGAAAAACCAAAAATCTCTCAACCACCCAGACAAGGATCAATTCCACCTCTAAAAATGGTGTATCACTTTTATCAGCTCACTTAGCTCAAAAAAGAGAAAGAAAAGTCACATAAAAAGAGAAAGAAAATTCAAAACAAAAGATTGAAAAAAAACCTGAAACAAGCAAAAAAAAGCAAAACTAGTTGAAATTGTGGGCTGACATTTCGTACCATTAATCACATCCCTCAAACCCTTCTTTTGGCCTAAATTTCCTATCCTCCATAAACCCCTGGCCGGGTTACAAATCTAAACAGATCCATTCTACCATGAGGCGCATAAGAGATCCTCGGCTCAATAAACCATCAAACACCTCATTGGGCCTAATTATCTCTCAATTCATAAACCCTCAAACACTTCCTTGGGCCCAATTATCCCTCCTTTCATAAACCCTTAAACACCCATTTGCACCTAATTATCCTATCCTTCACAAACTCATAACCATCAGCCACATTATAACCTCTTTCTTTCATAAACCTCTAACCATCAGCCACACTACAAAGCCCTTTCTTTCATAAACCCCTAACCATTGGCCGCATTGTAACCCTAAAAAGTCCATTCTGATCAATGACCGTTTGTTTTCATTTTCTCGAAGTTTTAATTTTAGGGCAAATAAGTTTATCTATTTACAATATGTTTGCTAAAAAAACAAATCAAAAAAAGAAGAAAGCTAAAAAAAAAGAAAGTTAAAAAAAAATCAAAAGGCTTGCACTCCAAGATTCATTCAAGTTGCACTGATATTACGACAAGGTTTAGTGATCACCAAGTGAAGTTTTCATCGTACCAAAAAGTCGAGACTGTCATAGTCTTTGGAATTCCTCTTAAAGAGAGCCAAAAGTTTGTACTAGGACCATCACCCAGATCCAAAGTGGGGGCATTCCCTCCACCCCTCCTTCCACTTAAGCTTTGTCCATTATCCATCCCTCTCATATACCACAACCAATCTATATAGCCATTACCCTAACTCTGTAACCTTTCACAACCTCACTCAGAGCAACCATTTGAAATAGCATCCAAAGTGGGGCAGTCCTGTCACCCATCACTCCACCTAAAGTGGGGAAATTCGCCCTACACCCATCTCATTCCCTTACTATATTCACATCCATAAAACCACACCAAGGCCGTTTCTGAACCTACTATCCTAAATACGCCCTTTTCCAAAACTACTTCAGTCGGGGCATCCTTGTCATAATAGGGGCAACACCAAACTCCGTGGGTTAAGACAAAATCTCCTGCTTTCCACCTTTTATTCCAAAGTCAAGCCATTCCCAATTCATCATCTCCTCTACGCCCCTGAATGTTGTCACCACTAGACAGGGGTAAGTTATTCACTCATCGTCATAAAGTCTAAACTGGGGTAGTCCCACATTTCTTGAGTTGGGGGAGAACCTACCTTTCATGGCTTCAGCAATAGTCTTGTCATTCATCCTTTCACGTGTCACATATGTTCATACCCTAGACCTAGAACCAAGTGAACAGACTCATTCATCTATATTTGCACTACTATACATGTTTACTAAACAATGCTTCAAAGAGAGAACACAAGTTAATAATGTGATACTGGAAATCCACTTAGTTAACTTTGTGGACCTAAACTTCGGTCATCATGGGTAATGGAAGAGAAAAATAAGCGAGCCTGCAAGTTTAGTCAAGGACTTTTTCACATCAGTGTCTGTAAATAACAATCTTGAGGTTGCCAAAGTTTGAATCATATCTAATTTTTCCAAGGAATGATTAATAGTCACCTCTGCTTCCCGCACCCAAAGTCTTGCATCTCATCATTACCATGAAAATGTTTCTACCTCCCAATCATCCATATCATATCATCGAACCATGCATTTATGCACTCCATTTTATTCACCATAGCATTCGCATCCAAATATTACATTTGCGTCATATTCACATTCTCATTTCATGCATTCATCATATACCGACAAAAGAAGTAAAAAAAAGAGAGCGGAAAGCAAAGCCATCAAAAAGAACAAAGCAAAAAATAAGAAAAATTGCTTCCACATTTCATTCATCATCCCACCAGATACTAATCATTGCACATGCTTGCATTACATACCTGCATACACATACCATTCCTTGCTCCAATAGACGTCCCGAACGTCAGTCATCTTGCTTTTTCTTTGATCAACGCGCCAAGCGATGATTCAACATCACCTTCCTGATCATTCCTGTTGATCTTTCAGACCTATTACTAGTCCATAAATCAGACCAATGGCCATTGGTCCATAAATCAGACCTATGTCGGCATGCAAGTCAAACCGATGTTTGTCCATAAACCTGATCATACCTGTTGATCTTTCAGACCTATTACTGGTCCATAAACCTGATCATACCTGTTGATCTTTCTGACTTATTACTGGTCCATAAATCAGACCAACGGCCATTGGTCCATAAATCATACCTATGTCGGCATGCGAGTCAAACCGATGTTTTTCCATAAACTTGATCATTCCTGTTGATCCTTCAGAGCCCCAGTGCTCCTTCAGACCCCCAGTGGTCCTTCAGAGCCCCAGTGCTCCTTCAGACCCCAAGAGGTCCTTCAGAGCCCCAGTGCTCCTTATTTATTGCTTTTTCAATCGACTTCAAGTGTCGATCCCAATGTTTTGTTCTCTTTGAGCTCGAAATCACGGAGGACGCTCTTTGACGGCCTCGCCTCATACTGTCCTCCACCGGGTGGCCAGCCCGGGTCAGACTCGGGTGAGAGAGGCGTTGCGATAGGTCAGGAACCAAGGTCGCCGAGGGTCCAGTGTGTTAGTAACACAGATATTCTAAACAGTATATTAAATTGATAGTGTGGTTCTGCAATCTTTTCTTATTTGAAAAACAGCATAGTACATCGGGTCATTACATTGTCTCTCGTTCGTTCTTCATTCGGCGCCATCCTCACTCTCTTTTCATTTCTCCTTTGGCTCGGTTTCCCTCTTTGAAATCGCAAGGGCTTGTTGCTTCTCCTCGAGGCGTTCCGACTTGTGGTACAAATATTGGCATCTTCTCGCCCCGTCGAGGTCGACTGGGACCGTGACTACCTCGTGCTGATCTGAAAAGAACCTCATTTTAAGGTGGACTGTAGAGGCGACGGCCCCGAGCTTCCCCAAGGTCGGGCGATCGATAATGCACTGGTACGGAGACGGGCACGGCAGCACCAGCAATCTTGTGTTGATGGTCCTTGATAGTTCGTCTTCTCCATACATGACTCGCAATTTAACGTAACCTAGTGGCTTTGTTCGGAAGTCGTTGAATCCAAGTGAATCTGAACCATCATAGGCAGAGAGGTCGGCTTCGGAGATCTTGAGTTTGGGGAGTAATTCCCGAAACAGAATGTCTACTCCCTTGATCAATCAAAATTCTCTTTACCTTGACTCCAGTCAGGACGGCCGAGATGCTGAGCGGAATGTCCTCGTTCGGCTTTCCTTTGAGGAGGTCGGTGTCAGTGAACGACAGTGGCGGCCTGTTCGACTTGTTCGGAATAGGAATCGGGTTGCTTCCGATGCTTAAGATCTCTTTCCACCAGTGTTTCATCGAGCGCTTCGTCTGTCCGACCTCGACAGAGTAGCCTCCCATTATCACCATAGCTACAGGTCGGTGACGCTGAGACTTCAGCGCCTCTTCAGCCGAGTCGCTGCTGTCATCTGTTGGGGTCTTGGCTACTTCATTGACTACGGCTTTTGACTTCCGTGGTGAGCGTTGGGGGGAACGCTCCCTCTTCTTTTCGTCTGACTTCAGATATTGCTTTAGCTTTTCCTCGTTGGATCAGATCCTCTATGTCATCTCTTAACACTCTGCAAGCATCCGTGTCGTGGCCATGACTCTTGTGGTACCTACAATAGGTTTTCTTGTTCGTATTGTTGCGCTGGGGAATCGGCGCCGGCCATTTGACATCGTGGAATTCAGTGTTTGCACACTCGGCTAAAATTCGGTCTCTTGGGGCGTTCAAGTCAAAATATTCTGCGAACCTCCGGCGCCATTCCTTTGGTTCGGTCCCGTGGTGTTTCTTATGCTTGTCCTTGGCATTGTTGCCTTTGCCTGAGGTCGGACCCGTGTCGGGTCGGTCTACAGCGAATGCTTCTTTGTAGTCAATATGACGTTGAGCGCGTCTCAAGAACTCGTCGAGCATCTTCGGCTTGCGGAGGACAACGTTCACATGAAATACCGAGCCCTTCCTGAGACCGTGTCTCATCAACATCATTCTGAAGGCGTCCGACAGGTGGTGAACCTCGTCCGCCTCTTTGTTGTATCTTTTGATCTAATCTCTCAAGGATTCTTTCTCACCTTGGCATACTGCCCTCAGCACATCCTCTGACTTGGGTTTTAGTCTTGAGGTTGTGTATCGTGCCGAGAACAGCTTGGTAAACTGCTTCCATGATGAGATCGAGGCCGGGGGAAGATTCTAGTACCACTTCAGTGCACTTTTTGTTAAGGAGGGAGGGAAAAGTTTGCACCGGACGTGATCCGAGGCATTACGGTAATCAAGCATTAGGTTAAAGGTGTCGACGTGCTCATCAGGGTCTCCTTTCCCGTCATACATGTTCAATTGGGGAGGTTTCTCCAAAGATTTGGGAATGCGGCAGTTGGCAATTTTCGGAGTAAAAGAACTAACCCGAGATCGGCGGTCCTGCTTTCCCGACTTCTTCTTGTGAGCCCCCTTCCTTCGGGGGAGGGACTTCGGGACGAAGACGAATCGGAGGAAGAGTTGCCCGAGTTGTTTGTGGAGTCCGACCTCGGCGGAGACGGGGGAGTTAGAAGTTTCCCGCGGCGCTTCTCTCTGCGAACTGGAGAGGTGTCATAATGAGCTTCCTTGTGCTGAGGTGGACTTTGGTGCCGTCGAGACGCGACTGTTTGAGGAAGAGAGGACGGAAGTCAGCCTGCAAGCTGGACGGTGGCCGCTTGGGCGACAGCGGCTATCTCTAATCGGGATTGCTCTTGTTGGACTAGATCCCGGCTTCGTCGTTCCACTACATCAAGGAGGAGGCTGACGACCTGAATCTGAGCGGGGATGGCATCGACAGGTGGGATTGGAGCCGAGGTTGGGATTGCTGATGCCTCTTCATACGGTAGTGTTTGAACATGGCCTTCCGGTGTTTCCGTGGCTTGGAATGGAGCTACAGTATTCGTGGTTTGGGCCCGAGACTGAGCTCGGGTAGGGGGGCGTCCTTGCGAAGCCATGAGTCAAGCAAACTCAGACACTGGGTACGGATGCAGATGAGTTTAGAAGCAAGTGATTATGCTCCCACAAAGGTTGCCATTATTTGGTACCGGGACATCGGGTTCGGGGTACAAGTTGATGTGCTTCTGGAGGTTTGAAGATGGACTTCGAATGGATGGAGATCCACCTCAGATGGTCCAAGGTTGCGTGCTCATGCACGTTGGGGGGTGGAACCTACAAACACTCTGATGCTTAAGTCAACAAGGGAAGAGGATAGGTGTGCAAGGAAAGAGAACGTACCTGGAAATGGAGGGGTACACCTCTATTTATAGACGGAAGTGTCATACCTGAGGCGTCGGATACAGGTGCTTAGATCCTGACCGTTAGATACGGACACTTGATGATGGAGCGTGCGTCGGGCCTTTCTAAGTGCGGAATTGGGCCAAGCACAAATCGTATGAGATCCGGCCTAGTCCGAAACAGTCTCTAATCAAACAAGATCCACCTAAGACCCTAGAAAATGATTTAACTATCCATAATTATTAGAAACACTGAAATAAAATTAGGAGTCATGAATACAGAGATAAAAATAACTCAGAGGTAGAGTAAATTCTGATCTTGAGTATTTAGTCTCCTTTTTTGCTCAGAGCTCTCTCACAGTGCCAAGAACTAACACCCAATTTCCTCCAATCTCCCTCTTGTGTCTGCGTTGTTATCACTGCCCTGGATGTGTCAATTACGGGTTGGTTTGTGTTGCGCCGTTTTTTTAGTGTCAGGTGCGGCTCTCCTCAATTCAAGTTGAATCCACCATTTTATATTAGTTCCTAGGGTTTTGTGTTACTTGTCAATCAATACACGGCTTCCTTGACAATCACCCATGCTCCCTTTCTTTCAATTTTGGATGTGGGCTTCACTTATTTGATTGATCCAATTGTAAGCCATCATCCATCACGTGTTGCAACCACATGCTCCTATAATTGTGAGCCTTTGATGTAGGCGCCTTTCTCTTAGGACGACCCTAGCATTGTAACGAGCAACCATTTTCTGTTTGATCAAGGACTGACTGATTGTTGGCTTCTATCGAGAGTTTATAGTGGCTTTAAATTGAATTTTCATTTTTTTATCTTTTCTTCCATTCTACAAAATATAGAGCAAATTAAGTCAATGATTTACATAATTGATATATAATTACTCTAAAAGTTACTCAAAAACATCTCTAAAAATACACAAGATTGGGGTTTATCATGGCCCCCATAGCCTGAGGAAATTCCTGGCACTAGGCGTTAACGCTGAAGCTTCCTCCTCTAATTAAGGAGGAACCAAGGTCGTTGGCCGAGAACGTTGTGGATGTGGAGATGGTAACCATGCCAATGGTTCATTCGGGCCACTCATTTTTTACGAGGAACTGATGGATGATTCCATCCTAGACGACATATTGGACGAGCAAGGAGGAAGTTTCCTCATAGAGATAGAGATGGTGGGCTTGCTACCACTGGAGTTCTAGGGAGTCGAGGGACAACCCAATGAGCTTGAGGGATAAGGAAGAATACAAGTGTTCAAAAGGGAAAGGAAATGCAAGAGTTTCTGTTGAAGGATAAGGAAGAAAGAGTGTGCAAGGAACCTTGCACAATGGGCATGATTGCTATTGATAGCCTTCGGGGATAACCAGTGTGACCTTGGGAACTGTCGCGCAGCCTTTTCGATTTGAGCGAAGCGCCAAGTGTCATATAAATGGCATTTAAGTCTCTTCAACTGTCACATCAAGTCATATCAAGGGTTCTTGTACCATCAGTCACGTCCTCGCGGTCATACGACAACACAAAAAGGGGGGCAATTGTTAACACCAAGAAATAATCAAGTCGTGGGCTGAGGGCTAAGAGGAAAAAAGGGAAAAGGACTAGGGCACCGAGGCAGGCCATTAGACAAATCCTAGAAGATGTTTGCTAAAAGAATGAACTCAAGGGAGAGCCTCGAGGCAAATCATGATGTAAACTCCACGAGGAAGGGTTAAACCTTAGGGATAGTGAACGAAGCCGAGGGAGAGTAAGTCTCAGCCTGTAGAGAACCACAGCCATGTTGGCTCGGTTGCCCAGGTTTATGGTTGCAGGCCGAGGACAAGGGTCAGCCGAGGAACTGAATGGTCGAAGTAAGGCAAGCTTGCTTGGAAGGAAAGAGAGAGGTAGTACGTCAACAGAACGTGGTAGCAGTTGAAGATCAGACGAAGGAGTAAAGCCTTGAGGAGTGGAGCGAAGGGGTTTTTCCCCACTAACCGTGCTAGTGGGATCGTGGGTAGTTACTTCGTCGTCTTAGGGCTTAGGAACAATAATAGACGTTGATCTGCGACTGATCTAATGGTAGGTAAGTGTTAGCTAGCATAGTGGCCGACGAGGGTCTATGTGCGTATATATATATATATATATATATATATATATATATATATATATATACACACACACACGAAGAGAAATAATTGTACAGATACACATTCATCAATACAAAATCTATTTTTCTCAGTTTTATCTTCTTTTATCGCACTTTACTTTTTATCTTTATGCATTAGGCCAGTAAGCAATCCAACCCTCGCGTCCCATTCACTCAACTTGACCCTTTCTAGAGGAGTCAGGAAACCCACAGTTGAGGAGCAGAGTTCCCTCCTCAGCGCAATTGCTTGAAGAATAGAGGAATCAAAGACTGACCAAACCTCTGGCCGACCCCACAGCTAGGACCTAAGAGTTTGACGACAACAACTGTACAGAGCATGTCCATAGCGGGAATCAAACTCGCGAGCACGGAGTCGACCCCGTGTCCCAGGGTAGTTTATGCAAGTGGACCAATGGTGTTGGTTTGTAAAATATATAGTCAAATAACTGTGAATAAAAATTAAATTATAACTTTAAATTAAATCAAAAGATTATAAAATTAAAAATGAATATTAACAAAGACTTTGAAATTAAACATCCATAGATAATAGGAAGAAAATGTGTAAAAAATTTAATAAAGTACAACAAATCACACTGTAAAAGTGGCACAAGACCTTCGATCGACCATGGGTTGTATTCTACCCTTACCGAAATAATGCTATTGAAGCATAACGTAAAACTTCTCATGGTGCATTTCTTTGGTTTGGAAGTTCCATAATATTGTCTAAGTATTTCTAACAATGGAAAGCCCCCCTTTCTTTATGCCATTTGATTAATGAAAGTTTCGTGCTGCTCGCCACTCCCCGAGTCCAAGGACAGGGTCAAACTGTCATAGCATCTCACTTTATGTATTCTGCCATAAAATGAAAAAAATTGACTCATCGCATTAGATATAGAAATTGAATATATATATATATATATATATATATATATATATATATATATATATATATATATTTGACAAGAACAAACTTATATCATTTCATTATGCAAAATAGTTTCAATACAGGATGGAGTCAAATCAAAAATGTGGGAACGAGCTTAAGATCTTGAAGCCCTCGCTAGTGTATGAGCGGCAACATTTGCTTATCTCTGAATAAAGCTAACCTGAAAGCTTGAAAAAGTAGATAAAAAATTCCTACAATTGGACACTACAACATCAAACTCAGTGTTAGGAAGAGAGGGTGCAGTCAACCCATTCACAACTGGTGAACAATCCAGCTCCATGGTAACAGAACTACACCTAAAATCCCTTAACCAAAGTAAAGCATTCCAAAGCCCAATTGCCTCCGCCTCTTATGGTGTTGGAGTACCATTGAAACACATTGTTCTGCCTTTAACAAAACTACCAGATGAAGATCGAATACACATGCCCAAGCCATATTGATTTTCAAGATTAAACAAGGCCGCATCAATATTGCGTTTCAAAATCCCTGCTCGCGGTTTGTTCCATCGCTGCACAACGTGACGCTGCTGTCACTCCACATCCTGTCCTCCACGCCCTCTGTCCCGCGCCCAGCTCCACTCCCGTAAGAACTCCATGGCTCTCTCAACCACCTGCTGAACCGGCTGCATGTTACCTTCCCACACCTTATCATTCCTTCGCCGCCACAAAGCTCAGATCATCGTGACAAACATGTTCCTCTTTGTCTCATCCAATGACTTCATCAAGCCGAAGAAGCAAGACCGAAAATCCACAGCAGTTACCATAGCATTCCCAACCTCTGCCACCAAACCACGCGCCTCCCAGACTTTCTTCGCTTCCGGACACTCAAAGAACACATGCCATTCAGTCTCGGTTTCGTGATCACATAAGGAGCAGTGACTGTCATAGTCCACGTGACTACGAATTAAATTATTTTGAGTAGGATGACCTCCTCTAGCTATCCTCCAAAACAATAACGTGATTTTTGGCGGAATCTGAGCCTTCCAAATCGTCATCCATGCGCCTGGAACTCTAGAACCAGAACTATATATAAAATCATTCATGAGAGCATAATAAGCAGACCGAACTGTATACTGGACAGATTTACTATGCCACCATGAAAGCATATCTTCATATATCCCGTGGAACCAAGGCATTGATTTTATTAAAGCAGCTTCTTGTGCATTAACAAGCTGATCAATAAGCGCAACATTCCAGTCTCCAACTTGATCATCCCACAAGTCACAAACCTTCAAACTCTCTATATCTGGCACAATAGGGGAACGACTAAAACTATCATTCCTACCTTTCAGCCAAGGATCATGCCAAACCGAAACCTTCTCACCATTTCCTATCCTCCAACGAGCACCCAAATTGACAACCACCCGTGAAGCGAAGATACTACGACAAACATAACTGGGATTTTGTCCCAAGCGATCCCCCATAAAATCACATTGCGGAAAATACTTAGCTTTAAAAATTATGCTTACAATAGTATTTGCATGCATAACAATATGCCATGCTTGCTTCCCTAGCATCGCCAAATTGAAGCCATAAAAGTTCGGAAACCCATGCCTCCAAATTCTTTCCTTACAGTGAGCTTGTCCCAACTTAGCCATTTTATACCCCGACGCCCTCCTCTATTAGATCCCCACCAAAAAGAATTAATCATTCTTTCAAGCTCCTCACCTAAGATAGTGGGAAGCATGAAAGTACTCATACAGTAAGTGGGGATTGCTTGAGCATTAGATTTGATAAGAACTTCTCTACCGGCTTTAGAAAGATGCTTCCCGGACCAATGGTGCACTCTCTTCCACATTCTATCCCTTAAGTAGTCAAATAGTTGCTTCTTGTTTCTTCCCATCATAGATGGTAGGCCTTAATACTTTCCTGTGCCAAGACATTCTGTAACACCCAGGACACCGGAAACTGCATCCTTGTTGACTTGATTAGTATTCCTGCTAAAGTAGATTTCAGACTTTTGAAGGTTGATGGCCTGGCCTGATGCTCTCTCATAAGTATTGAGAATATCCTTCAAGTGATTACTCTCCCTCTCGTCCACCATGCAAAACAAAAAATAGTCATCCGCAAAAAGGAGGTGTAAGAGGGCAGGAGCCCCTCTACAGACACGCACACCATGGATATCACCTCTGGCCTCAGCTCTTTTGAGAAGAGTAGTAAGACCCTTAGCACAGATAATAAATAAGGTGATAGTGGGTCACTCTATCTCAGTCCTCTCCCTGGTGTGATAGGTCCAACAGTGTCTCCATTTACCTTAACTGAGTAGTTAACTGTTTCCAAACACATGGATACCCAACTAACCCATTTCTCATCAAACCCCATCTTCAGAAGCATGCACTTCAAATAACCCCAATCAACCCGATCATACCCTTTACTTATATCAATCTTCAACGCCATCTCTCCCACCTTTCACTTTGTTTTATTTCAAGTAATGCAATGTCTCAATGGCAACAAGAACATTGTCAAGAATAGACCTTTTCTCAACAAAAGAAGACTGCTCCAGAGCAATAAACTTCCAAAGAAGAGGTTTTAAGTGATTAGCATGCACTTTGGAGATGATCTTATAGATAACATTGCAAACAGATATTGGTCTTAAGTCCTTCATGGAGGTAGGGTTCTCCACTTTAGGAATAAGAACAATATTAGCATCATTAAGTCCAGCAGGGAACTCCCCCTTCTCCAACCACTCCTTCCCTGAATGAAATAACTCCATACCACAAAGATTTCAGAATTTCTTGAAAAAAGTCGGATTTAAGCCATCTGGACCAGAAATTCGGAAATGGAAATGGAAGAAGATCTTTCTCATTATCTTTTTGCTGAAAAAGATAATACTTTCAACAAAATCCAGAAAGAGGAGAATCTTCAACTACCTATTGTAACTACTCTTTTCGATTATCAACGATGGAATCGTCCATTGCGATATATCAAAAATGATTACTTTGACAATGTCGTAAGAAATGGGGCATTGTCAAAATGCATCTCAAAGAGAGATTGCTTGAATTCCTCAATTTCTAGCGCCTTTAACAAGTGTCGGTTATCCTCTTCAGTCACACGGGGCTGCACATGATTGATAACAGCATCATACTCACCATGACCCCCCTAAAATAAAGTCGAAAAATACCCCCTAGTCACATCACAAAGTTCTTGCTGTTCCGTCACTTCAACACCATCTTCACGGGTTAACTTATCTATGTGATTTCTACGCCTTCTCGCACTTGCCATTGCATGGAAGAAACGAGCGTTTGTATCACCATCCCGAAGCAATTACACGTTTGCCTGTTGTTTCCAAAAAGCCTCCTCCTGAGCCAATAGGTACTTAAACGATTTTTTGTTACAATCATCGTCGGATCCTCATTACCACCAGGCAGTAACCGCAGCTCCTCAATACTCTTACGGCAAGAATTAATCTCATCTCTATATCTCGATCTCAACCGCTTCCCCTACAGAATTATTTTTAAATTGAATTATTTAATGTTGTAAGTTTGAAACCATTGTTCCATTAGGTTTGGAAAAATGGCTTATTATTGTGTTTGCAATAAAAACATACGGTATACGTAAAGGTTAGGTATAATAAAATGTTATCCTAGAATTTCAAAATATAAGAAATGGTTGTGTCAAAAAAAAGATAAGAAATGGATTTTGTAATTTTTGTTCCTGGTTAAAACAGAATCTGGTACGGCAAGTTTTTTTATTAACTTATTATAGAATTATTTAAATTGCAATTATCGGTTGTTATTAGAGACGGTTATGGTATGTTTTTCTGTTAATGAAAATACCATAATTTTGAATGGCACAATTAAGTTTAGAATTAATTGTTTGTTTAAAATATTTTTTTATTGAAATTACAGGTAATGTAATTATGTCGCATGTTAATGAGTCCAAATAGGATTAATTAGTTGAGGTGGACCAATAGAAAGTAATATTAAAATTATTTCATTTTCAAGTATATTCGTAAATGTAATATATATATATATATATATATATATATATATATATATATATATATATCTTTATTATAGTAAACTATGGATGTTCACATGGCCAATGACACATAGGAAAACAAAATAAATGACATCAGTTTTTGCTCTATTCCACCTCACTTTTTTGACACTTTTTCGTGACACATAAGCTACTCACATTGATCCAACGCTTCCAATCGTTAGCCATTGCCACAAACGCGTATCGGACGGCCCAAAACAGGTAAAATTGCGGCTACATTTTAACGGCCGAGATAAAAAAAAAACATATACACACATCCAACGGCTGCTGCTGTCTTCCTTGGCACCGAAAAAAGAACCACAAATAAATAATTATGATGCAATTAATAAGATCCCATATTTTGTGATCCAATATTGTCATTTATTTCTCCTGCCTAACAGTTACAGCCTGAATTAGTCACTGCCATGAGGTGAAAACGCCAAATACCTCCATTGATAATTTGTTTGGAGACAATTTTTCATTCCCAGCGTATGCCACCGCCTGTATGCTTAAAAATAACACACTTTCAGTGTAAGAACCATTCGTGTAAGTTTGTCAATAACATAGACACATATCACACAATCAGCCAAAAACAAGAACTCCAATGGATCTCCACAGGGCTTTTTTTTTGCGATTTCCTTGAACGCTATGATTACATCAACATTGCTGACTTGAAATCAGGCTCGGATGCAGTGGTATACTCTTATTTGTTATCTTATATTTATGATTAAAGAGCATATTAGAAGCAACTTGTGTTTGGTTATGTTTTTGTACACTTAGTCATTGAGAAGCAAAAAGTCCTTGGAACTGATTTTGTATGTAACCTTCAATGGCTATCAAAACGAATTTCAGGCTGATTTTGTTTTACTTTTCTGGACTTTAATTGTCTTTGTTTAACAATATGCCCAAATGTGGAGAAACCAGATACGCTATTTAGTTGAAAATAACGTGCTAACCTAACCTTGATGAGATTGTAGAAAGTCCCCTATGTTCTCTTTGCTCATATCATCGGCATCGTATCAACTACGACGTTTGTAATCTTCCCTGTCTCCTTTCACTTCCACATCAAGCATACAACATATCTTAATGTATTTCCCTCCTTTCCATGTTGTGTTTCTAAGGTCTGGGATTGATTTAGTTGCTCAAGATCACACATGGACAACATTGCTATGCCTTACAGGAGAATCAGCATACCACTTTTACGAAGCACACCTCCGTACCTACGAACCAAATCAACCGGTACATCAATTTTCTTTTTTTGCACAATATCGTATCAGTTATCAGTTAATTTACGGTTACTACAAATTACTGGAGGCATTCAAATATCGCACAATAATTGAATACAACTTTATGAAAATCCATTAGCATAGTTATGGAAACAACATTATACAGAAGTTAGTTTGCAACTAAATTTCACAACATCCAAACCATGTAAAATACTAAAACCGCATTCAATAAGACATTGCATTTTGAGTTTTACAAGAGTGTATTTAGTAGAATTATAAACTCCAACAACGTGACTAAGAAACAAGCATAAACTGAGCTATATTGTAATTGATTATCAACCATACATTTCATCAGATCCTTAATACAGTCATATTAGTCATAAATTATTGTTACTATCAATCCTTATGAAATTCTATATTGATGCTTGATGATCTGTTTTGAAATCTTAAAAAAAACAACAAACAGATTACTTTCTACAGCGACAAACAATAACTTTGCAAAATCAACCCATGCTACAGGCATGTTGATGTAAAAAATGACTTTCGCATAGAAAACACCGTCGCTTAAACAAACAGTAACATGCACTGATACGACTTTCAAATAATTTATTCGCAATCTGCGACCGGTGGCTCAAAACATCCACAGAGCCAAAAGACAAATGATCTATTATTCAAAGATTAAGAAATATGAAATAGATTCTTAAAGTGCCACGCAAAATCTGGTATTTGTGAGAAGTTTCATTTGGAAATCGTTCACGCACAGATCGACATTAATCGTTCATCTTCGTCACAAATTCTGATTGTTAAATTTCATATACATATTGCTGTTGATCGACGCAAAATCCCAAATAGTTTCTTAAAGTCCAAAATTACTTATTTCTCTTTCGCTTTCAGATTCTCTTTAGCCGTTTTATAACTATAATCCACATCAAGATCTAATCGAAACGTACTGGGAAGAACATATAATGAAGACGAATTCATAGATCGTGGAAAGCAAAAACTGACCTGATTGTCTTCAACATCTGGGTTTCCTCTGAAAGCATTCGCTAACCCCATCTCAACTACCCTTCGTGTTGAAGACGGCGCAACTTCCGTACCCAGGAGTTTTCTCTGTTGCGCCATGGACGGTGGGAGATGAAGGGTTCACGAGAAAAGGAAAGTGGAAAAGAGTTTTGGATTTCGTGGATAGTGACGCAGAGATCGTGAAAAGGAAAGTGGAGCACCACTTAATGCATACTTACGCATGTACCAATACTATTTTACCCAATTACCCAAATTAACCCTCACTAATTTTCTATATATAATGTGTGACAATAAATTTAGATACTATGAGCCACATCACCTAACTTTCATTTTAACAAGGTTAACTCACCTATTACATACATGTCACTAAATTCTGTGTCTTCCTTTACAAAATTAAGTTCTTTAATACTCCCTCCGTTCCTCATCTTTGGTACTTTTGGCCTTTTATTTTTGTTCCAAAACAATTGTACTTTTAAAAACCCAATGTACAATTCACCTAATTTTTCCTAATATACCCTCTATATTTATTTATCCTTTTAGAGTTCCAACGCATGAATTAATTGTCCCAAGACTATTTTACTTTAACTTCAATTATCCCAATACAACTACAAGTGGGGCATTTTAGTACTTAAACAACACAAATTAATTCCTATAGTCTGATCACGAGTCAACTGATCAACTCTCATACTTAACTAAGTTCTTTTATATTAGACAAAATATCTCCTCTGGTCCCTTAACTTATTTGTTGTAACGAATAGGTTCCCTAACTTTACTAAAACAAAGAATCCTTAATTTTACTTTTTTTTTACCATCCACAACTCTTCTTATAACTGAATCCTTAATTTTAAACCGTAATTAGCGAAAATGACATGTTCGTTATGACGAAATAATCAACTTTTGAACTCTTCATTTTGTAAGTTCACTACATCACGTCAGATTTGCTCACCAAAAAAAACACTACTCGAAGCGAACAAACTATTACACCCATATAGACATATTGATTTTGTTTTGACAAACGTAATCAATTAGCGATCAAAGAATATAATCAACTACACTGAATTCGAATCCGTAGCCCAATATTTAAAATAGAATCCAATTTCTATACCAAATAACAGCATAAGATTAAGAGAGAATAACTTGAGATATTGACAAAAAACTTTTTATCATAAAAAAGTATACAAAACATTATTTTTCATTCCTACTAACAGCTGAGGTGTCCATGAAAGGAAAACCGATTTACAAAACATTATTTGCCAGCCATATACCTCAGTTGTTGTAAACTACTAATATATACAGATATGTCAACCCGTGCATCGCACGGGTCCACCATACTAGTATATATATATATATATATATATATATATATATATATAGATATAGATTATAATTTCAAAAACCAAGCAAACCTATCCTTAGTGTGACAAATAAATCGGAGAATCCTTCAACAAAAAAACATGGGAGAAGACATCATGCAAATATGGTTCTAAAGTAGGACATTCATTTGAATTGCAAATATGGTTCTATTGAGGTCAATTACCACTACAACAAAAATGTTTTTACCGGCAACTAAGTGTCGGCCTTAAGGCGATAACCGGTAATTCATTAACGAAGATATCATATACAGGCATTTAATAATAAAGGCCAGTGAAAATAATACTTCAAACAGAAAATAATACTATTATTAACATTTAATCTTTTCAGATTTTGTGCTCTCACTTTACTAATTTTAAAAGTAAAAGCATTTTACTCAGCGCACATTCGTCTTCTCTCGCCGCTGGAGCTCGCTCTGCTTTATCTTCTCTGAATTCGCTTGATCTTCATCTTCTTCCTCGGACAAATTGAAAGTATTCTAGTTTTTGGTCCGAAGACTAGACCAAGAGTGTTGCGCAAGCATAGAATCTGAAAATTCCTCACTCATTCACTTAATTCAATTCCTCCATCGGACAATAACAGGCTATACATCAAGGTCTATTCTCTTCTCTCTTCACATTTTCATTTTGTGATTGATTTCTCTAATTAATTTCACAAACTTATCCACATCTATCATTCCTCTTCATATTAGAAAATTCAGAGTAATTTTAGGATTTGATTATAACCTTCCCTATTTAGGCTATGATTGCAAATGGAAATTGGAAATGAAGAGTGGATTATGTGTTTATCTGGTTAAGATTTCGTCTAATTTCTGCAATTTTTGTTCCTTCTTTCCTTTTTTGAATTTAGTTTTTTCGAAGGGAGATTAATTTGGAAAAATTGCAAAAAATTGCTAGCACTGGGATTCCTGATGGAGGAGGTTTGTGTGCAACGGCTTGGAAAGTAAGTCTTAGCTGATTTAGTTTTCAACTTTGGTGCTCATTTTGCATATTACTTTAGTAATATGATACCTTAGTGCTTTGAAATACTTTAGTAATATTACTTTAGGAATAAAAATTGTGTTTATGGTAATATCACTAAGCAGCATGATGATGTTACTGTTATGGTAATATCACTTTATGTTGTATGGTTGTCTAATAATGGATCCTTTGATCCTTCTATAATCATGAAAATTATTGCACATTTTTGAAAAGAACATAGGTCTTTGACTTTCAGTGCATTGTTTTTTTACTTTTATGTTCTTTTCAAAGACCTTGTTGTTAATGGTATTATGCCATCATATGATAATTGGTTTTGACATGGGGTATTGATATGGTTGGAATGATACATGATGCTTTTGGAAGCTATGCCCAATTCAATAATAGTGAAAGTGATGATATGGAATCAAACTTGGAAGACAATACTACTCATTTCTCAACAAATCAACCGCGTCCAACTGTAGAGAGTTTTGAACAGTTAATGAAAGATGCAGATGAAGAGCTATACCTTGGAATTAAGAAGTTCAACAAACTTTCGTTTTTACTACATTGTGTTTTGAGAGGAACAATAGATCAAAAGGTCAGTTCTGTTATAATGCAAAAACTGGATGTTATAATGCAAGAACTTCTTCCTATAGCTTTGAGAGGAACAATAGATCAAAAGGTCAGTTCTGTTTTGATTGAGCTATGCACGTTCTTTTGAGTGCTTTGCAATAAAGTACTCAAAGTGGAAGAGCTAAATTTGATTGAAGTAAAAATTGCACTAACATTGTGTAATATGGAGAAAATCTTCCTTCCATCATTTTTTACTATTATGGTACATCTTGTTTCACTTGGCGGCCGAAGCTAAAATTGCGGGGCCAGTACATTATCGATTGATGTACCCAATTGAAAGGTACAAAAAAAAATCATATTTATCCTTTTATTTGTCAGTTTTCGTAATTAAAATTGTAGTCTAATGACACTGTTTTGTTGGGAAAGAGAAAGTGAAAAAGAGATAGATCACCAGACTAGTAAAGAAGGATGTTATCTATTCCCTATTGTTGGGCAACCGTATGGCAAAATAGAAGCATTATATATGGATGATAAAACATGGTTGCAAGCACATCGATCCGTGATATTCAATTGTGGGGCCGACGTGGTCGAAAATTACAAAAGGTAAGTAGTATATATCCATCTAATTCACTAGCTGTATCTTATTTTTAATAGCCATTGTTGGACATGCAGTGAACACATTATCGAGATCAAAAGATCACATCGAAAATGCCATTTCCTTTTTTTTTCCTATGTTTTTTCTTTTGTTTTATGTGTTTCCCTTGAATGTATGGACCTAACAATTTGATTGTTTATTTGGTACAGGTATTTGATTGTTTATTTGGTATAATCAGTATGTCGTGTTCTGCATTCTTTGTTGCTTGCTGCTCACAAGGGTTTCTTCAACCTCACCACTTCCACACACTGACCATGTAAGTATATTATTGAAAAAAAATATATCCTTCTATGTTTTTGGAATACTATAGGTTTGGAATTCTAGTGAGAAGTTTGTTGATTTTGGTCATAGGTTGTTTGGATTGTATGAATTTGCAGCACTTCTCTACAATGAATGAAGTAGTTCTCACCAAATAGTAAAAATGAATTTGAACTGAATAAGATATATAATTATGGAGTTAAAATGCACACTTTAGTCCTAAATGTCATTATAACTTATAACTATCAAGAATTGTCTATTTCGTGTCCTAAAGAGGAATATTGAGATTATCAATCACTACTTGTTTTTAATTAGCAATTGCACTAATCATTTAGGTTGTTTAGATTGTTTGGAACTGAATTCTTCAATAACCATAGACCGCAGTAGCAAAAAGTGGATGGATTGTGATAGACTGAAGCTAGCCCATTCCTCTTTGTTTTTCTTTTTTATGTGCATTATATACTTCTGTAGGTATTAATGCTTGTTGCACAGTTTAGTCGTAAATACTTTGGTTGCTCATGTATATTAGGAATATATCAAAGAACACTCTATACAAGCATGGATGGAGACTAAAAGCATTGGTGGCTATCCAGTTGAGGAGGTAGCAGACAGGCTCAGAATCATATTAAGGTATGGGTTTTGGTTTCATCACCACCGAAATGTGATTCATATGATCATGTTGTACATAAAACATTAAAATGATTTTGACAAACTAAGAGATAATTACTTGTAGATTTATGAAAATGATGTAATCCTAGTTACTTTCAGTTTGATTGCATTTGTATCATGTTTGAGTTTATAGTTGTATTGTATAGAACTTTGAAAAGGAACATGGCATCTTCTAATATATTTTGTTTTCTTTCATTTGTTAATTTTAATGATGAAATTCAATCTTCTCATGACACAAAGAAAAAAGCTAATGAAATTGTTAATCTAATCTTAGTCCATAAGTTTCATGATAAACAATAAGAAAAGTGGATGATAAACATGACTAACAAAATCAAACTTTTAGTGGCCATAATAATTGCCACTAGTATTGGAGGGATTGGCATTTAAAAAATTCCATTTAGGGGCTATAAAAATTGCCCCTAAAAATATTACTCTCCATTAAACAAGTTTTTACCAGCATTCTTGTTAATGGTTGGGAAAACTTTTAGCGACATTGGAAATACCGACCATCATGTTAATGCCGGTAAACGTTTTAGTGGTCTTTTCTAATGCCGGTAAAAGCATTTTTTATTGCTGCTAAAGCCATCTTTTGTAGTAGTGTACAAATGAGAGTAAATAAAAATAAAGAATGCCGTTTTTTCTATTATAGTTTAATTACACGAATGTTGATTGAAGGATTCAAATCAGAAAAGCAAAACACTATAAAAAGTAGAAATAGGAAAAAGGAATAAAAGAACCATTGATCAATGCTTGCGGTTAACGCATGTAAATCAAAAGAATAACCATAAAATAAATAGATAAAAAAAAAAAAAAGAGACAAAAACAAAAACAACAAAAGTAAAACAGGGAATTGAAAATTTTAAAAAAAAAACACACAGATAAAAGGAGATAGAGAAATATGCAAAAGGCCTTTAAAGTTTAACCTACTTATCACCCTGCCATTATAAAAAAAAAGCACTGCAAAAGCATGTTCCAAAAATTTTGATAAGCAGAAAGTTGAACCATATAAATTATAAAGCTCCACAGGAAATTTAATAAGCAGAATATTTAAATTATAAATTAAAAGCAAAATAATTAATAAGCATATGAAATCCATGATATTGCAACAATCCTTCCAAATCCATGATATTGCAAAATGAAATCAAAGAATATAAACTCAAAAATAAATAAACTAATAAATACTACATATAACTCTTTCATATACTGTAATACTATTCTAAATAAAAAAGAAGCTCATAGCTAGAGTTTCATGCATAGTGAAAAAATTACTGTTGCATTGTAATATGGTTCAATTTTATAGTCAATTAGAAACAACACCTTAAATGAAATGACAGCATATGTTAGCAAAATAGGATTGACAAAGCTATACGCAATCAAGTCAAAAAATCAGTAGAAGCTCATTAATAAAGTGAAGAATGTGAGTTGGAATGTACTGGAATAGATGTTCCAAATGCTAAAGATGGAGAAGTTCACTTGCAATTTGCAGCTTTGCAGCTAATTTCTGTTGTTGGCAAACATAAGTTTACATCTCATGAACAGGTGTACTGAAAACACAATAATACTTACTTCTATTGTCACATTCTTCTTCCAAGCTAATTTCTGTTGTGGTGATTCTAATAATTTAACCACAGCTGTCATAGTAAATCCAATACCCTTCAAGTTTAGAGATGAGAGACACTGCATCATTCAATACCCTTAAAGTTGCAAGAAAATAAATAGTTTCTGAATCCTTCAACAAAATCCAATACCCTCAAGTTGCAAGAATTCCTTCTGCATTATCCACTTCTTCAAGCGCATTTCAGTTGGACTGCTATACTTTATTGAAAGACTTCTCAGCTTATGCTTCTCTTTTTCCAACAAATAAGAGAGTTATAGTCATTAAATATGATCATGTCACGAATTTGCAGCAATAATTTGCCAACTCTGAGATTATGTCAACATCAATTCAGAAACACCCGATATTGAATCAAAACTATATTAAAGTTCAAAAGAGCACATTGTTTGCATTGAAGTGAAAAGTAGCACCTTTATTCCCATCCTATTGGTGAGATTTAGCATATCTCAATGTTGCTGCAAGTTTAAAATTGTATACTTATATATATCAACAAGAAGTAAAGATTGACAGTGTACAACTCGTATCTCGTGAACTGCGTATAAATCCGAGATAGATGTTATTGAGAAGTCCAAATTACCATGTATTATGACAAATGGCCTAGTTAAGAAACCATTACCTGTTGAATAAAATTAAGGAATGTGAAAGGATAATTATATATTTGATCTTTTGTATTGGCTGTCAAAGCCAATACACTTCATAACCATTGGCATGCAAACCCCCTTCCCTATTTTTGTAACTGCAGTTTTACTCGTCCTTTGCTCATTTTCTTTAACTTCTCAACTTTTGAATTTCAATTTTATTTTAAATTTCGATTCGATTTTGAAATTGAAAGAAGAAAATCCCTTTGCCACCCCATTTATTTCCCATTTCTCTCTTCCCAGTTGTCAGTTTTTGTCTTAGTGTGAAAGTTTTAATTTAACATTTAACAGTTAGCACCGGTTGTAGTTTTTTCATGTAGGTTATTTTTGTAATATTATGTTGAATTTTAAGGATAAAATGGGAAGCAAATAGGACACGAAAAGCAGCGGTTACTATTGAAAGCCCATTTATTATTAGTTATTGATTATAGATTAATAGTTATAGATAACCTCCTCGGTACCAACTCCTTTCAATATCACATCAAATCAAAAGTTCTACATGCAGAATATTGGTGCGAACCCTTTTCCCTCCAAAAGCCTCTAGCATCATAGCCACATCCTAATATCTGAATGGTGGGGCCAACCAAAGAGAGCGCAAGTAGAAAGGCAACAGTATTCTTGTGCCACTATTGCTCGAAAGAGTTCACTTCCTCGTGTGCTTTTGGAGGGCATCAAAACGCACATAAAGAAAAGCATGCCCTAGAAAAGTTACGTTGAAACCTTGATGCTAGTGGTTTTGGGAAACCTCACCTTTTTCCTTCAAACTTTCATCCAAACTTTCCCACTTGCCACTCACTTTAGGGAGGATCCTTCAATAATGACACTAAGTCTTTCTACCAGCTTGGATTTAGGTATGAAAATTACCTTATATGTTTAGAATTGCAATTAATATTCTTTATTCAACGCGAAAGCTAGAGGGTGGAAGTGATAGTGTTCAACCACTTCAACTTTTTCCAAATACTCCATATTCAATGGTAAAGTTAGGGGATGGAAAAAGTGCTACTGTTCAAACACTTCAACTTTTTCCAAATAATCCTCATTTAAGGTTAAAGCTTGAGAATGGAAGTGCTAGTGTTTAAGAGTAATCATTACTACTAGCGTAATGCTTGAGAATGGAAGTGATAGTGTAATCATGTAGTAATGATTACCCTTGAACACTACCACTCCCATCCTCAAGTTTTACCCTTGAACATTACCACTCCCACCCTGAAGCTTTATGCTTGAATGGAGATTATTTGGAAAAAGTTGAAGTGTTTGAACACTAGAACTCTTTCCATCCTCTAGTTTTACGATTTACCCTTGAATATTGAGTATTTGGAAAAAATTGACATGTTTGAACACTATCACTTTCATCCTCTAGAGGAGTAGTAATTGCAACTCCAAATATCATACCTAAATCTATTTGGGTCCAAGCTGCTTGAAGGACTTGAAGCCATTATTGAAAAATCCCCCTTATAGGGATTAACAAGTGGATGAGAATTTGAAGGAAAGGGGTGGGGACTTCCCAAAACCACTAGCAGCAAGGTTTTGACCTAACTTTTCTAGGAAACAATCTTCTTTATATGCATTTTGATGCACTCCCAAAGCACGTGAAGAAACGAACTCTATCAAGCAATAGTGACACAAGAAAATTAGTACCTTCTGCTTGCGTTCTCTTTGGTTGGCCTCACCATCCGGATATTACGATGTAGCTATGATGCTAGAGGCTTTTAGAAGGAAGAAGAGTTCATATCAATGTTTTGAATGCAAAACATTGAAGTGATGTTAAAAGTAGTGGTACAGAGAAGGATATATATATATATATATATATATATATATATAAATAATAAGGATTAAGGATATCTGCATTAATTAATATATAATTTTTGACAAATTCGAAAATCAACATTAAAGAAGTCGAAGAAAATCTTTTCTTTCCATAATAGGTAATATTTGAGGCATTATGAGACACTAAAGATGGACACTCTACAATTGGATTAAAATTTTGATTAGTCACGTTTTGCTAGAGTTAATCCTGTGAAGAACATATAATTTTACCATTATTAGATTGGATACTTACATCACCAAAAGATTGAAATATAAAATAATTAAGTACACAAATATAATTTCTAAGTAAATGCTGTTGAATGGAGTGATAAATATTATAGACATTTCGATTTTACTAATTAAATAATAATGGGAAAAATAAATAAATATATATATATATATTAAATGATTACTGTGGTAAAAATATTTTATTCACCTACAATTTCAATATCAAATAAATGGAACTTTTAAGTAAAAAAAGGGTAGAAAAAGTGTTTGATGTTTGATGTTTTTTATTTAAGATTTATTGTTTTATGAAAATTGATTTTTGAAATGAGTGAGATAATTTTTTAGGAAAAACAGAATGTATGATGAAATAAAAGTAAGAAGGGTGGCGTTAGCTTAGGCCCAGTTATTAAATCTGATTCATGAGTCAAAGTATGGCCCATAGGCAATGATAATAGAAAGTCCACGAATGGGGTAGGGGAAGGATTGTATGAAGGAAAAATGGGGGTGTACTCAAAAGAATATAAACAAATAAACAAAAAAAAAATGAAAATTAAAGAAACAATACTAATATAGAAATTTATATGAAACAATACTAATATAGAAACAATACTAATATAGAAATTTATATGAAAGAAATGACTAAGTGTGGTGATTCAGAAACTAACCGGTGATCAACGGGCTTCAATATTTGGCTTGAAATTGAAGTTCTTCGAGTACCCTTGCCCTTTGTCATAGTCTAAGTAAGTTCCTTTAACAAGATGGAAAAACCAAAGGAATCGTCAAATTCAGAATTATGAAAGAGAAGAAATAGATAACAAAGAAGGATTAGCCCAACCCATGATACCAAATAATAATCATAAATCATAAATATGGGTATAATAAAATAATAATCAACAACGACATGACCAGTGCTAGCAGCAACAGGATAATTCATACACACAAAGTTACAAACAAAGAAAAAGCAACAGAGTTTGAAAAAGAGATATCGAAGCATATGAGAAAAAAAGGAGAAAAGTGTTACCTTTACTTTCGTATGGAAGAAGAAAAGGGCGGAAGAGGTTGAAGACGCGAAGAAGAACCTAAAACAAGAAGACAAATACAAGCAGATAGTCCAAGAGAGAAAGATATTGAATAGGTTTTACCTGCAATACTGGTTGTTGATTCACAAACATTATGCTTCATAGCCACAGCAGTGTACCGGACAATTTTGCTTCTCCTTTTTTCCTCTCTCGTCAATCCCTATTTATAGTGTTTTTTGTCATTCAATTTTTTATTGAATTGAATCTTTACCGATAATTTAGGAAACAGAATCAATTGGTTTTAATGTTAATTATCAATAGATTGCCGAATTCTCTTCCTCCCCCCTTTTTGAATTGTTGTCATGTGTTTGTGTTTATAGCAGATTTGGATAAATTAGAATGGGATCAAGAAAAGATCAATCACCTTTCAATAGGGATCTTCTTCCTTTTTAGACCCATTGCATCTTTAAAATAAAATCCTCATACTATTCCATTTTTGTTGATTTTCTCTTAATTTCCTTCCTATTTTGATTTTTATTTTAGGTTTAGCGTTTTCGAAGTAGGAGGTTGCTTGCAGTTGCATTGTAATTTTATTTTTATACTTTTATTTATTTTTATTAAGTAATTTCTGAATTCTATTTTTTCTTATTTTTATTTGTTGTTACATTTTTCTTATTTTATGTAATCTTCTAATTAAAGCTGCTAACCTACATGTTATATATATATATATAAATCCTTCATCTTTTCTAAAAAAAAATAGGCTATAATATTTTCTCCAGCTAAAACATAATTTCGTTACAAAATTTACATTAAAGAATTTTAAAAGGAATACATAATTTTCCCAAACAAAATTGCATATTTTTAAAAATACATAAGAATTCTTAAATACCTAAATTGATCTCTACAAATTACATAACTAAAACGACAAAATTAGTACCAACTTATGCTCTATTATATTTATCACCTGTAAAAATTTTATATTTGTTACGATCAGTTTCCTTGGGGATGAAAAGGACCAAACACAAGTATAATGATAACACACTGATGTATGAAAAAAATAGAATTGGGATCCTTTCCATTGGCCTTTGAGGGGCTATATTTATATTACAAGGCGTATTAATGCTAATTATTACAATTAATGGTCAAGTTGACCGTTACAGACAAGAAGAGGGAAATCAGTGATATTTCTCCTTGATTATGCCTCATTCCTTTCTAAGAGAGGTAGAGGCTGGATATTTCTGGCGATCGGTCGGTTTTCAGGGTAAGTCCTTCGAGAGCCGAGCAGATGTAGGAACAAGCCAGCCCAGACGGTCGATTTTCAGGGTAAGTCATTTGAGAGCCGAGCGGATGTAGAAACCGGTCGACCCGGATGGGACCAATATTTAATTTAAAAACTTATCTTTTAGGGGCAAATCTTTTTTTTAATGGGGGAAAAATAAATTTGCTATATATAATTTTAACAAAAATAGTTTTTCAAGAGATTTAACACTGTTGCATGCCCAAAACGCCACTGCCGCATGCCCAAATTTGGGCATGTAGTAGTGTTAAATTTCTCGAGGGAGAGCTTTGCCTCCCATTGTGGTCCTATCCGGCTTGAGGGATTAATATCTGCAATTGCGCGCAAAGAATACTCGATTTATACCCAAAAAAAAATGCATTCGTCCCTGTATGTGTATATATTGAAAAAAAATTATGTTATATATTTTGCAACTGTTGGACGATAAAAGCTAATGAGCTCGTACATAACCTTTTAATGGACTTTCCTAACATTTTTGCAAGTTGTTCTCAGCAAAATGCGAAGAATGCTGATCTTGGTATGTGGTGTCAAAGCAGTTGGCGTTGAAACTTGTCTGCCTTTTCGTTTAGTTCGCAGCTTCCCAGTGACGACGGTGTTGTATTGATCGATATTTTAAGCAAGGTGCTTTTTAATTGTGATCGATCAGATTCTTGAAGCTAGATTATGGAGCTCTTAAAGTGTTTCTCAGTGCGATCTTGCTACCTCTTTTTAGAGTTATTTGGAAAACTTCAATTCCATCGAAAGTTCTTATTTTTGGGTGGCGATTGCTTATTAATGTTTTACTGGTTCGCAACATCTTGTTGAGGCGCCATATCATTCTCTCGAAGGAAGGGACAGTTTTTGTGCTTTGTAATAATCATAGAGACGCAGCTCAACATTTATTCCTGGATTGCGACTTTTCGAGGAAGGTGTGGTGGGAGGTGGAGCGCGTTGGCTTGATATTGTTTTTCCTAGTTCTCATGATGTACACCAACATTTCATTCATTTTGGCGAGCTATTGTATTGGGAATAAATCCAAGAAGGTGATATTTCTAATGTGGTTGACAATTTGTTGGTGCATCTGGCTAGCTCGGAATGGTGTGTGTTTTAGAGGTGAAGAAGCCAAGCTAGACTGAATTGTAGCTCGTATCAAATATCTATATTGGTGTTGGTTTATCTTTCGGATGGCTTCTTCTAAGTTGTCTCTGCAACTATGATGGAACAATGCTCTCACTTGTATCAACAATCTTTGATTCTTTTGAGTGTGCCTAATGCTCTATTCAATATATTATTGCTTATCGAGAAAAAAAACTTTTAACGGACTTGATTGTATTTCAGCCTATTTATTATCGTCTTACCATTTTGACCCATACTTATTAAACATCTCAACTACTCACTAAACGCATACCTTTTTTCTGAGATTCAACAGGTACGACACTTTGATACAGTACATTACCATGATACATTGGCCTGTGTTTTGTCAGACACCCCTGGTACGGTACTTTGGTACTGAACTGGTATGTATCAAAGTTTCGTCCTCAATAAATCTACAACGTTAAAGCCATGATATTTTGATGTCGTACCAGTTTGGTATGAAAGTACCATATCTGTAAATTTTTTGCAATTCTGCAGAATTTGTAACTGGTATCAAAAAGTTTTGACTTGGTTAATATGACTTAGTAGATGTTTTTGTTTTTATACAAGAAGGAAGGGAGTAATCCTTTATAAATTTTCCATTTACATTGTCCACGTGCAAGCAAATTGTAATTGTGTTCATACATAAGCACCCCAGGTGGAAGCACACCCTTGCTTGATCAGTTATTTCTTGCAAGTAAGTACATCGACGTGATGATATATATTGCAATCAATATCAACTTGAGGTACGTAATTAAAAAGAACATGGACAGATTTGCACATAAGGAGGTGAAAGGTGTAGTTGATGATGATGACCCACAAGCAGTTGGTGAAAATAGAAGCAATCAAGGAAGCAACAAAGAGAAGATGAAGGAGGAGATCAAAGGCCGCATAGGGGAACAAAAAAAAAGGCGAAAGGGCTGCCTCACGAGCAAGTTCCTCTATTTGCACAGTAACCTCTCATGTTCCTCTTCCTCTTCCTCTTGAGAGTAACCTCTCTTCTCCCTAATTCTTTTTACCTCTTTATCTTTCCATTCCCAACTCCTTCAATATATTTCTTTTTCTTCTTTCCTCCACCATGTGTTCACGAGATCCACAGAATGGCCTTGCCAAACTGTGTTGTTGGGTTGAAATAGTGGCAACATCACGACGGGGTGGGGGTATGCATTCACGGCGGTGCTTCATGTCAGCGGCAACAACACTTGTAGGTGGTCTTTCTTATTTAAGGGTCATTTTGTTTTAGTAGCAGTTGTCTTAGATTGGGACCAACACTTGTACCAGAAGCTGTATTAGAGTGTACTCAACATATGTAACCAAAAAAGAGTGTACTCAACATTTCCTATATTCAACATTTTTCTCTGTATTGGCAAACTTGGAGATTGGAATTGTTTTGTACCAATTGGTGTTTGGCACAAGGTCCTGTTATGCAAGTTGAGTTATTTCTTATGCAAGTTTTGAAGCATTTCTTATTAGTTATTCCAGTCACAAGTTGATTTAACATATGGTTTAATATTTTCAAGGTAACTCAAAACACGTTATTATAGTTAAAAGAACCCTTTGATTTTAATATTTTGATGAACAGACATATAGGGACTCTACTGTCATGTGATTACCACAATATTGCTATAATTTTAGTGTTGATTTAGTGTGCTTCTGTATATACTAAGCCATTTTTGTGACCCTACATTATTCTATATCAGGCATGATGACACAAAAACACCAAAACAAGAAGCAACACAAAGAGAGAAATAGATGCTTATGTTTGGATCTGGAAACTTTCTGCAGAAAAATTAGAAAGGAATTAGGGCTAAGATAGCACAAGAGAGGGAAAAACGAGAGGAATGCTGAACAATGAAGGTTTAACTAGCAAATTAGGGTTGCAGATTTTCCCTCTCTCCCTCAAAACGAAAAGAATGTTGAACAATAGTTCTGGTTTTAGAAGCAGAAAATGGGATTTTGATTTTGAAGTTGTTGGGTTTAGGGAAACTGATTTTGATTTTGGAGATGGAGGATGCAGATGGTGAAGAGAAGAAGGAAAACTGTTTTTATTTTGACTGTCAATTTGGTCCCTCCTTATGTGGCACTCCATAAATTTGAATTTCAAGTCAAACCTGGCCACATAAGCAAACCAAAGTGGCACTAAACATGCCACATATGCAAGATTGACGGAGTTAAGGACAGTGTTTAACGACAGGGAAGAACGTGAAGGACGGAATACACTTTGAGGGACCTTTTTGCATTTTTGCTCAATTCAGGGACCAAATTGACAGCGAGTTACACTTCCGGGGACCAAATTAGCTATTTACCCGGAACAAAAACAAAAGCCGAAAGGGCTGCCTCACGAGCAAGTTCCACAACCTGCTGATTTCTCTGCTGAAGCTTTGGACAATGAGCTTCCACCCACTCAAGCCTAGTTAGCCAATCCTTTTGGTTTCCTTCATGATTTCTTTGGAAAGGATCCGTTGATTAATTTCAAGATTCTCTGAATATTTAGTACCCATGTTTTTCTCTTTAATGATTGGAATTAAGAACATCTCATTGCTTCCCAATTGCTATATTAAAAAACAACTAATCAATTTAGGGATTTAACACCAATTTTCTTTTGCATTTAACATCGTTTATGATAATGTTTTAGTTGCCACCAGTGATCTAAATTAGAGTTTGAAAACCTTAACACTTTGGTATAGAGGGATTTTAACACCGTTATAAGTTCAAATTCGTGTGTTAGTGTACTTCTAACACTAGTTATTTCATAAAGAGAAATACCGAAGACCAATGTTTTAAAACTCGGAACGGTGGCCGACTTGGTGAAGGTATCGGGTCACTGAGTTAAGAGGCGGACCGAGAGGTCGACAGTTGAACATCATGACCATGTCTCGGTCCCAATTAAAAAATTCACAAATTTTCAAGACATATAAATTTCATACCTGTAAAACTTAATTTGCTAAACTTACACATCATGCCTAAAACTGTCTAAAAAAATCCACCACAAATTTAATAATCCCACTATGCCATCAACATACATATAATTCCTGGAACATACATATAATCCGACTTTGAACTTTGGGTGGGTGTTTCAGTTTTCAGTCTCTTCTTTGACTCTTTAGATTAGGGCTTTGAAATGAAATTGAGAAAAAGACACGACTCTTCTCATTTCTTTCATGTTTCTAATTTAGTTTTTACTGTTTTAGAATTTAACAGCTTAAAACAGCGTCGTTTTTCGGTTTTTTTAAAAAAAAATGCAAAACCCAGCCCGGTTTTACAAAACTCATTGGGTCATTGGTTTTCACCAAAACCGGTCGAGTCATGGCGGTTCCCTCCGAGTCATCGCATTTTGGATCCATAGTGTGGCTCAATCCGATTTCCGGTTCGACCGACCGGGCCGAGTTGGTTTTTAAAACACTGCTGAAGACTACGAAACGAAATGTTAGATTGAAAATATAGTTACAAGGTTATATACTACTCTGGACCTATTTATAAGAAAAAATGCAATTTTACTTCATTGAATAACTGATGTATCTAGTCTATATTATAGATCATATACATCAATTATTCAATGAATCTAAAATTGTATTTTTTGCTTATAGATAGGTTCAGTGGGAATATACATTGCACAAAATTCTCAATACATGCAATAACTCCAATATGAATCTACTTTCTATGTTTCAACACACTTAGTAATACTTTCTATCAAACCTTTATCCATTTACTTCCCGACTTGTGTCAAGTTTAAAAGGAGGGTATAGCGAGACTAACAACGACAAAAGATGTAGAAAGATATATGAACTTTCAGAGAAAGGGAAAAAAGTACAGGAGAGTTATGAAACATTGATTTTTGAAATTAGGTAGTTGATGTAATGTTGGCAAATTGTAAGAAATATGAACAATTTCATAGATAAAAGTATTTGATTACATTAATTTTTTAAAATTAGGTGGTTGAAGTAAATGTGAGCTTATTATAAGAAATACGAAGAATTTCATAGACAAAAGTATTTGATGAGGAAAGATGTATAGGCGGTCGAATATATACAAGTGAAGGAAACGTTTATAAAGGTTAAGAAAAATATGACAAGTTTTGAAGGCTACATCTTGAAAGACACGTGAGTGAATCTCGAAGGCAAGTTTCGAAGTTTCAAGCACTGCACGCGAAGGCAAAAGAGCAGTTAAGATAGTTGCTTCGGATGGAATTCAAAGTGTGGGGTCAGATGGAAGCATCTAAGACACCAAAAGACAAGTGGCATTAATCATCTTTAATCGTTAGTTAGTTTAACATTTTATCAGCTTTCAATAAGGACAAGTGTCCAAAGCATGCACCGTAGCAGTTCGCATTTTGTAACTCTATAAGTAGTAGTTCAGACGATGTACTCAAGGCGATTTCATACAATTCTGTAACCCATTACGCCTAATACATCTGATCACATAGGATCTCTAGCTACAGTGGTGAACAATTTATGTTTGAGACAAACCCTTTTCAATTCAATGCAATTACTTTTCGACAATCGAGTGCAACACTCTTGTTTCTTTTTATCTCTTTTAAACAAATTTACTCTTTTTTAATCTCTGCACCTGGGGAACTTGTGACGTTCTCTATCCGCGATGTTCTGCCCTTTCCGGGCGTGATTCCCGTGTTTTGTTCGCATCTCGAATTCGATCAGATAATCACCTAGAATCCATGATTCTTTTGGTTGTGCGACCGAATTCCCCTCCTTCGCCATAACCCGTCTCCAAAAGAGCACACAAATTGGGGCTTGCAGTGTAATCATGTCAACTGGTGAACTCAGTATCTAAATATCTAAATTCGAGCCATTCTCTCACACATCTCGAATTTATTTGTTTCATAGTGACTTGACGAAAAATACTGGAAAACACAATTATATTGTGAACACCCAATTTTAACTGGTATTTTTTACTTTTCCCAAAAAAAAATCATAAAATTATTGGATTTTTAATCTCTTGAATACGTCATTTTGCTCTCATATCCTATTTTTACGTTATTATTATTAGTTAAACGAAAATAAAATAATGCTATTACAAAAATCGTAAAAGCAAAAAATTAGAATTAAATTAAGGCTTAAATATATGTTACCCCCTGCAAAAAAAAAGGTTTAAAAAACACCTTGCAAAATATAACATTAACCGATTAGATACGTGGCTGCCACGTGGCACTCACTTGGCAATGTGGGGGCGCATGCTTATTAAAAAATAAACATTTTGGAGCCTATGGGGTTTGAACCCTTGACTTCTAAGTGACCAAACAACCTTACCACTACACCACCTGACTTGTTGTATTTATTAACCCACTTAAAAATATATGTTACGATTTGAAAACGAATTGTTACCAACTTAACCAACTGAATTTAAAACTATTTGTTACCACGCAAAATTCGTTTCAATCTTACGAATAAACAATCTTACAATGCAAAATTCATTTCAATCACAAAAATATATTACGATTTGAAAACGATTTGTTACGATTTGATTACGATTTGTTGATTATGCGTTAATTCTCCAGTAACAGAGAAACGGGTCGCTAGAAACCTGGCTGGAAACCTATTCCGTTCTCACAAAACAGGCGACGAAATCCAACAAATTTAGGTGTATTTTGTTCGTAAACAAGATCTAAGAAGAACCCCCTTGGAAATTTTGAAGGATCGTTTGAGTGTTTATGGAAAATATTGGATTTGGAAAAAAAATTGAGTTGAACTCGAAATTTGAGATCTGAAAAACAAAATTTGTGATCTGGAAATGAATTTTGCGTTGGGTTGAAGAGTAATTTCGATCTGTAAAACGAAAAAACAACTTGATGAAGATTAATATGATGATGATGATGATGAAGAAACGAAAAAACGAATTGAAGAAGAAGATTAATATAATGTAATATATACTTTTAGTTGGTTAACATACAAAACAAGTCAGGTGGTGTAGAGGTAAAGTTGTTTGTTGATCCAGCTACCTATCCACATCACCAATCAACTAATTTGCAAGATTTTTTTAAACGTGTTTTTTTGCAGGGGCTAAATGGATAATGACAACATTTGTAGCTGTTTTTTAAATTAATCATTCAAAATTTATTACAAAATAAAAAAAATCAAAAAAAAAATGAAAATCCAAAAAGTAAGTCAGAATGGGAACAACAGAACAAGCAATGGCTTTTTTTTTATGAAAGGATACTTTCCATTAATCAGAAACTGGGCTAAAGCCAGGAATTACAACAGAATTCAGATTACATAACACACTAGAAGGGGGATAACCCAACCATTCATTACAACCGCGGAATTTAGCTACAGAAACTAAGTCAAGAGCCTGCCTATTAGAGTGCCTACGAACATGAGAGATAGAACAGAAATTAAAAGACAGCATCAACTCCCAACAGTCTTGGACGATTGGCATGATAGCAGCAATCACATTCTGTCTCAGCAAGCAATTAACCACAGAGAGAGCATCCGAAACAATGAGACAGCTTGAAAGACCAATTCTGTTTATGACTTGCAGACCCCATCTCACTCCAAGGGCTTCAGCAGTTAGTGGGTCAACTGAGATAAATTCCTTCTTGCAAGCACTATGCACCACAGTCCCAGCAGCATCCACAACACACAGTCCTCAGCATGTAAAACCCCCATCAAAGCAGCCAACATCAACATAGCAGCGACTATGAGCAGCCTCCCTCTCCTCAACCACCACTTGATCATCAGTTGGAGTTCTCGCATCAGGGAAAGGGTTAGCCAAATTAAACTCATGGACAAAATCAATGGCAGCAGCAGCAGTATTTTCAGGGTTAGGGGCTTTGCGATTAAAGACAGCATCATTCCTACTATGCCAGTGCTTCCACAGTAGGATTGCAAAGAGTTGTGCCCCATAAATATCATCACAAGTTAGCCATTTAAGAATCCAATTGTTGATATCAATATTAGAAGGAATGTGGGAGCCTAGATGAGCCGCAAACAGAGACATTTTAGCAAAAGGACATTCCATGAAAGCATGTTCCAGGGTTTCTGGGCAGACTTGGCAAAGAGGACAACAAGGATCCAGAGGCATTCCTTTCTTACACAAATTAACATTGCAAGGCAAAAAATTTTTGGATATTCTCCACAGAAAATTCTTCACTTTACCCGGAATCTTAGCTTTCCAAATAGCTCTCCAAACTTTCTCATCACTAGCTGAGGAGCTGCTAGGAGAAGAACCAGCTTTGGCAGCACAAAGAGCATGGTAAGCTGTACGAACAGAGTAGCAACCATCTTTCTCCCAGCTCCATGCAAACTGGTCAGCAGGGAGTCTAGCAGATAGGGAATGCTCACTATTTTTGCTGCTTCTCTTGCATCAAACAACTGAAATATCAAGTGCCTATTCCAATGCTTCAGATCACCATCAATTAACTCAGATACACAGGCATCCTCAGGAAGAGTATTTCCAGGCTTCCTAGATCTCACAACTTCTAGCTCAAGGAGCCATTTGTCCTTCCAAATTCTTGTTCTTTCCCCATTACCTATTATCCACCTACCACCCATGTCAGTGATCTTCCTAGCGTTGAGAATACTTCTCCAGGCATAGCTAGGTTGGAAACCAACCACAGCCTCAAAGAAGGATCCCCGAGGATAATATCTGCTCTTAAGGACTGATTCAAGAAGAGTGGATTCACCAGACATCAGCCTCCAACAATGTTTCCCAAGCAAAGCAGTATTGAAATCTCTGAATCCCCTGAACCCCATGCCACCCTTGCACTTTGGAATTGACATTTTTCCCCAGCTCATCCAATGAATCTTCCTTTTCTCCTCCTCAGACCCCCACCAAAATTTTGCCAACATTGAGTCAATCCTATCACAGCACTCCACAGGTATTTGGTAACAACTCAGGATGTATGTTGGAATGGCCTGAGCCATAGCCTTGATAAGGGTTTCTTTCCCAGCTCTAGATAAACATTTCTCCTTCCACCCTTTCAATTTTTTCCAAACCCGGTCCGTGACATGAGCAAAGATATTCTTTTTGGATCTACCAAATGGAATTGGAAATCCTAGGTATCTAGACTGAGCTTCCACTGCCTTTACTCCCATCATATTACAGATCATTTCTCTATCATTTTGAGGCACATTTTGGCTAAAGGAAGCTTCAGATTTGTCAAGATTTACCACTTGTCCAGAAGCTGTCTCGTAGGTACTCAGGATGCTCAGAACTTTCCTAGCTTCACAGGTGTTTGCTCTAGTGAATAGCAGGCTGTCATCAGCAAAGGAGGTGGGATATCTCAGGTGCTTGTCTAGCAATTTTGATGCCATGAATCTGTATGCTGTCAGCACACTTATGAATCATTCCTAGCAAAACATCAGCACACATGATGAAGAGGTAGGGAGATAGAGGATCTCCCTGCCTGAGCCCTCTCTGAGGAGAAAAGGAGGGGCTGGGCTGGCCATTTACAAGGACTTGGTAGGAAACAGATGAGATACAGGACATGATGAGCTCCACAAAGTGGCAGGGATAGCCCATAGCTCTCAGAGCCTTCCCCACAAAGGACCATTCCAACCTATCATAGGCCTTGGACATATCAAGCTTGAGAGCCATCACACCTTTCTTCCCTTTCTTTTTCTTTTTTAGCCAATGGAAACATTTCATTGCTATCAAAGCATTATCTGTGATGAGCCTTCCTTTAACGAAAGCGCTTTGCTCCACATCAATCACCTCCTGCAAAGTCTGTTTTATTCTGTTCGCAATCACCTTAGTGACAATTTTCGTTGTAACATTGCAGAGGCTGATAGGCCGAAAATCCTTAGGAGAGGAAGGATTTTTACATTTAGGGATCAACACAATGTATGTCCTATTAATGGGCTCAGGGGAGTCATGATTATTAAGGATCCCAAGGACAAGCCGAAGCACATCTTGCCCCACAATATGCCAATATTTTTGGAAGAATTGAGCAGACAACCCATTCGGACCAAGAGCCTTTAAAGGATGCATTTGATGGATAGCCTCAAGGACTTCCTCAGGAGAAAACACTTCACTCTACATAGCCCTGCTATCCTGAGACAACTTGCCCTCCACCACATCACAAATATTCTCCCCATCACTAGGATTAGAGGAGGTGAACAACTCTTTGAAGTAGTTTGTAAGAACCTTCTCAACATTCTGCTCCCCTCTCTGCCACATACCCCCAGCATCCTTGATCTTTTTAATATGGTTCACTTTGTTCCTCTGGTTCGCCTTCCCATGGAAGAATTTAGTATTCCTATCCCCATCTCACAACCACACAGCTCTACTCCTCTGTCTCAACATTGTTTCTTGGATTTTGAGCAACTCCTCATGCTGTTTCTCTAGGTCTTTGAATCTCTGAATGTCCTCCTCACTGCCAGACCACAAGTTACTGTCATTAAGCTTCTTTTCAATATTCAGGAGCTCTTTCTTGATTCTTCCCAAATTATGGTCCCCAAATTCTCCCCCCAATCTCCTGATTTGCTTCAGCTTACCCAAAACATTCCCATCATTTGTTACCCAGCAACTACGAATCATGCTCTCACATTTGCTATCTTTATTCCAGCTGTCTTCAAACCTGAAAAGCCTGGTTCTTTTGCCCTTGGATCCGTTGTGGTGGACTTCAAACTGAATACAGAGCACAGCACGATCAGATCTATACCTAGGAAGGTGTGAAACCTTGATAGGTGAGAATCTATTGAGCAGAAGTTGGTTGCCCAGGGCCCTGTCCAACCTAGCTTGGATATTGTTTTCATTTCTCCTACCATTAGACCAAGTGAAAGGATAACCTTCAAAGCCCAAATCCTCAAGCCCAATATTCAACAGAGTTTGTCTTCCAATCTCCATTTGGCCCAAAGTCCTAGCATTCCCCCCAACCTTCTCTTGCTCAGCTAGAGTATCATTTAAACCCCCAAAGCAAAGCCAAGGTTTGTCAATCTGTGAACTCAGCTGGTTGATCAGCTGCCAAGTACGCCTCTTGTTCTGTTCCTCAGCATGCCCATAGATGCCTGAAAGATACCACTCTTCACCAGATTCATCATCCACACAAGAAGCCAGAATGTGGTTCAGAGAATATGAGATAATGGATATTTTCTGAGCCTCATTCCACAACAAAGCCACTCCTCCTGCTCTATCCATGCCTGAACCCAAGCATTCAACAGCCAAACAACAATCATAACCAAGCTTACGCTTAATAGTAACCATTTTTGAGGACTTCATTTTTGTCTCCATAAGGAAGACAAAAAGGGAATTTTCCAAACAATTGAGCCTTAACAAGGCCCTAACTTCCCGGGGATTCCCCAAACTCCTGCAGTTCCAGCTAAGTGTTTTCATTGGTCACGGTGGTGTTGGTCATCCAACACCACCTCCTTCTTCTTGTTCTCAATATCAACCATTTCCACATCACCCTTGTGTTTCTTATCAGCAGCATAAACCTCTTCCCAATTCCCTTCTGATATGACCCCATCCACAAGTTGTCTTTTACCAAGTTCAACAACCCCTGCTTTTGATTTTGCTTTGCTGGGTGTTTTTGTTGTTTTCTTCCTAGACCATTTCCTAGTATTTCCACCACTCTTAGGAGCACTACTTTCTCCAATGTCAAACTTGGGGGTAATGGCCACAGTGCCAAGAGACTCAACCACTTCTTCCACCTCCTTACAGTTAGGAGCAGCAGTAGGTATGGGAATAGGAGACTCACTTATGATTGGGGAAATGGGGCTAGGCTGATTCACTTCAGTATCACCACCCAAGATTTTCTCAGCAGAAACAGCCTTGCTAGCACTATTAGAAGTAAAGAGGGACTTACTACACATACCAGGGCTATTATCTCTCTTAGGATCCTCTTGGTGTTTGGGGAGGGGTGAAGCCCGCAGCCAAGGTCCATAGGATTGGTCCTTCTCTTCCAACTCACTGTAAGCATCAGCATCGGTATCCTCAAGCTCCTCGCAATCCTTCATATGGTGGCCTATTCTTCCACAAGCAAAACAGAAATTTGGAAGACGTTCATACTTGAAATCAACCCAGATATCTTTCCACTGAAATTTGATTGTCAGCCCCCTTTTGAGAGGATTGTGGAGGTCCAGAGATGCCTTCAGACGAAGAAAACGTCCCAATCGATGACTTTCCTTCATATCCATTTCTTCAAACCCACCCAGCGAGTTACCAATCTTCTTAGCCAGAGCCTCAGACCTGAGTTTGAAAGGGAGATCGTAGACACGGACCCAGAAGGAGACTCGACATAAATCAATGTCAAATGGTTGTTCGTCACCAGAAATCTTCGCGAGGATGAGCAGATTCCGATCGAAGCTCCAGGGACCACCATTAAGCACAGAATCAACTTCCTTTTTGGTGGTGAATCGGAATAGAAAGAGATTCTTGTTGATCTCTTGAATCTCAACGGGATTCTTGAGTCTCCAAGCTTGGATAATGGTTTGCTTGAAAGCCCTAATATTGTAAGGACTATCCGTCCAGATCTTGCCAATCAGCGAACGAGTGAAGCTATCGCCTTTACACACTTCATTTTCGTCAACAGAGATGGCCTCTGTTTCAGTAGCCGACGAAGGGTTACCACGGTTCCTACTCATCCTAACACAGCTTCCACGAGGGAGAGAGAATAGCTAGACACGCTAGGGAAAACACACACAACGATGGGAGAGAACCTGCACACGGCCGGAGAGAGAACCAGGACGAGCCCAGAGATGACACCACCATGTAACCCTAGCAGAGCTGGGTTGGGGGAAAAAACAAATTTTTTAGAACAAGCAATGGCTGCCTTTGCGGCTTGACCTAGGAAATTAAAAAAGAATAAATGCAATTATTAATAGATATAATCATATTCAAAATCAGATCAACCTTAAAAAGGAAAAAAGATTCAAAAAGGAAAGTTTTGAATTTGAGAAATCCGATTTTTTTTGGGTGAGATTTGAAAGTCTGATTGATAATTAGGTTTAAAGCTAATTGATTGAGTGCAAAATTACTATATAGAGATTGCAATATCCATCGAATAAGGTAGGAGACCAAAGGAAGAAAAAAAATTAGGATAAAAAGTTGTGAGGAGAAAAGAGAAGGGGAAGCTGTAGGCTGTAGCCAAGTAGCCATCACCACCTGGACTCGAACCACCGTGCCGAAC